>CM052025.1:18512500-19762500 GCA_028476575.1 Platygaster robiniae | reverse complement strand
TGGAAATATATGGGTTTTTTGATTGTTCAAATTCGATACAAATATGTTCAATTTACAATTCTTTATAACTTTAATTTATTTGAGTTTGAGTTTTGTTTTAAAAATGAATAAAAAATATGATGCCTAATACGAAAAAATATGATAATGGCCCACCTCCCCCCCCCCTCCCTGGCTTGAGTTTCTTTTATTATCCATTCAAAAAAATCACGTTCGGCCGTCTATGATGACCATGATACATCCACGTCTATTAAAATGCTACAGTGGTATCGAAGATTTTTAAAAATTTGATTCGTTTACATTGTGACCGTCTTAGCATGCTTAGTAATAATTAAAAATATTCTATTCTTGAAATAAAATTGTTTTTCTACAAAATTTTTCTCGTTGGTACAATATATTATATGTATTTGTTACTGAGGGTGGAAAATTTCTAGTAAGAGCGAAGATTATATCCCGAGCTAAAGACGAAAATAGTATATTACGTAGCAGGTACGGATGTGCGAATTATCCCGTTTTGCCAAATTCGCACATCCGTACTTGTTTAGGTGAGATATTTTTCATCACGATGGCCGAAATGGCCGAATTCAAAATGTCATTTTTGAGGTTAGAGTGATGAAGATGTATTCACCCAAGACAGATATTTTTTTGCATGGTACGAACGATTTTTTTTTTTTATTACAGTGCGTTTGAAAAACATTTTTCGTCCGCGAAGGAGGATAAAAAGTAGGTCTTTAATCCGCTATGGAAAAAAATTTTATTATCTAAATTAATATTTTGATCCATTTATAAACGAACAATGAAAAATTTTATTAGAATCATGATAATTTTTTTAAATATGAAAATCTCTCACCTGCTCAAAAGTATGAGAAACTCAAATCTTTCTCTCTTAGATTGAATTGGTAGAAGATGACTCACTAAAAGTAAAAAATCACGTATAAGTGGCACCTTTATCTTGATTTTTATTAGGAATTACATATGGTGAATTGATGACATTGAACTAATAAATAAGTGATGTTCTATTTATGAATACACTGAACTCTCATTTATATCCCCTCTCTCTCTCTCTCTCTCTCTCTCTCTCTCTCTCTTTCTCACTCTACTCTTAGTTACATCCTCGATTTCAATATATTTTCCGGATATAACTGAGAGTAGAGTGGGACAGAGATTGAGGATATAAATGAGAGTTCAGTGTAGTAATTGTTCACTCCATATAATTACTGATACTTGTGAAAAACGACTAAGAATACATGCAAATAATTCATTTAAAATAATTTGCAAATATTGTATAATTGTAATAAGTTAAAATATGACCACCTTGAATTATAATAAAAAATGATAAATGATAGATGATTCGGGATACAAGTTTCAGGCAATCAGATTTCTTACATTTTATGCTCGAATAACTTTTTGAATTTTGACTTTCGTGAAAAATGGAAAAGGACTTTTCAACTCAGAAAAATATGCAGAAAATTTGGGAAAGAGAGTTTTCAAAAAACGACAAACCCAGCTAAATTTTTTTCCAGAAGATATTTATTGCTCCAACGTTTTGATGACCTTGTGTGCCATTATTTTCAAAGAAATCTGTACAATATTTAAATGATAATTACAAGGCTTTACCTAAAATTGAATTAATATAAAACTTACAATCATTTGTTAAAAAACGCTGATTAACATGGAGGCCGATTGTACAATTACAGTTAAAATCCAGACGAGACTCGGGAGAAACATTTTTTTGTTGAAATCCATAAGGATATGTCACATATTAAAACCAAATAAATAGTAACAGTAAACAGTGACAATAAATAGTGAAAATAAATAGTGACAATAAATAGTAAAAACAAACTCATTGATTAGAGTGTTATTTCCCGCCTTTAATCGTGTTTCTGGAAATCTGTACAAGACACTTGTTTTCGTGTCAACCGCTCGTCGATGACTGAATTAAGTTTTGATATAAGTCATAAACACATTGAGCCGCATAATATGGATAAACGAAAAAAAGCCAGGAAAATATGGACGCTAATTTATATATTGAAGTAATGGTTCATATGTAGAACTTAATTTTTCCGTGTCTTTTTGTTTGTTCAAAGATGCATCTTTTTCTTTTTTTAAATATATCATTTCTGATGTTAGTCTTTTTGATGAATTGTTGTCTTTATGTAGAACCTGAACATTAGTCCATTCAAATTCATGATTATTTTACAGTCTATGTTCAGAAATAACTGAGTGATTATTCTTGGTAATGTTTTACTCATGTTCTTCTATCCTTTTTCCTTAATTTCTTTTTGGTTTTCACATAGGTTTTCTCGCAATCTTTACATGGGATCCTATAGACAACATCTGTACTAAGTTGTCGTTTTAATTTGTCTTTCCCTGTTATGATGATGTTGTTCAATTTGTTAGTAACCCTTTCAACCACTTTTATTTACTCATTGTAATTATGTGAAAAATTACTACACAAATAGTGAAATCTGTCAATTTTTATTTATTTTATTATTTATTTTAATCAAAACATCAGTAAATGCTTCTAATGCTCAAAATTAAACAATTCGAAATGAAGACAGTTGATAATTCATTTTTGTCTTCACTTCTAACGAACCTGATCCTCGCTGGCACTTAACGCCGCGAATGGAATCGTATTATCAGGTACGCTCATTACGGGGACTCATCTAGGCGAGTACACACATGTGTGAAATGTACAAATGAGAGCCCTGAACTTCGGGTTCCACGCTAACAGATCCAAGGTCGGCGTGAATCAGAACACACCAACCGGTTTTTCTATCGAGGAGAAGACCACGAAATTCAAAACCCACACCATTGATGGTGCCTCGCGCCTTTTTTAGTCGAATTGACGTGTTCAATGTAAGGTGATTGCATCAATGAATTAGCGACACGATTTTGCTTTATTTTCAGAGCTAAATACGCTTTCGTTTCTTTTGGCGTGTTCCGGAGTCATCTGAGCCTTGAGCTTATTTTTTATGCAGGAATTTTTGACGCAAGTCATCTGTATGAGTTATTTTGATCGAACGTATCGTGTACATGCAATATTTTGTTTACTAGAATTTTTGATTAGAAATAAGATTTTTGAAGTAAAACTTCTTAAGCGGCATTGTCACTTTTCTGGAATTTAATTTATGTAGGGCGTATTTTGAAGATTTTACAATGTTAGATGCAAGACTGTGAAATGTGAGAGTGTAATATATTAGATTGCAGGGAGTTATTTTGAGATTTTGTTGTAATGTAAGACTGTAAGACTTAAGATGTAAGACTGTAATGTTTTCGTTTTTAGGGAGCAATTTCGAAATTTTTTAAGTCTGTGATTCTGTAAGAGTGCACTGTTAGATCGAAATAGTTGGAGGTTGATGATATTCGAGCGTATTTCGAGTGCAAGGAGTAATTTTGAGATTTCGTAAGTCTGTAACACTGTAAAAGTATAAGAATGTCATTGATACATTCGACTAAAAATTAGCAATGTATAAATTTTCTAACTAATTTACAGTTAAAAAAGAGAAAAAACTACACAGAACAATTGAGGGATCTGTTAGAACTAAAAAAAGATAAGAGGAATGAAAATCTATACATCGGAACCGTAAGAAAGCAGCATGAGAAGTTTTACTTCTAACGCGTGTTAATTCAACACTCTTCAATTTTTTATTTTTTTATTTTTTGACTAAAGTCACTATGAATTGATGATCAAACTTTTTTTGAAACAAGGTGCAGAGGTGCAAAGTCCCTTACTCTCTAAATTCCTTCGAGTGAAATTTTACTCCAAGCAAGGAGAGCATCCTGCAAATCAAACTCGAGTGAAAATTCACTCGTAGTTGAGTGATTTTTCCGTTCGAACCCGGGATAAAAAATTAGAGTATCGTTTCAGTCTCCAAGAGTATCTTGAGTCTCGGAATCAGTATCATCGAGTCTCCAAGAGTATCCAAGAGTATCGAAGAAGTCTCCGAGAGTATACAAAATTTCATAAAAAGGTGACTGTGAGTCTCCGAGAGTAAACTAATTTTTTTCACGAATCTCCAAAAGTCTCCTACAGTCACCTTTGATCTCCGATTTGAATACTCTATTTCTTGAAAGCAACAACAAGAGTATCTTGAGTATTCCATTTTGCCAAACGGAATACTCATTTGGAGACTTGAAGACTCGAGCATTCAATTCGGAGACTCGAGTCTCCAACAGTCTCCGAATGAGTATTCCGTTTTGCCAAACGGAATACTCTTAATGATCAATTTGGAGACTCTAAACACTTTTGAGACTAAAGGATACTCTGATTTTTTATCCCGGGAAAATTAGAGTGAATTACAACTCTTACTCGAGTGAATTTCTGCTCTCACTCAATTGACTTATATGTGACAATATTGACTTTTAGAATGAAAAATATTATTTACAAAGGGACCAAAGGGTACAGAAATGCTACTGATTTCTATTTAAACGCCCTAGTGATTTTGAACCTTATAAAAACCTTATAAGAAAAAATTTTTTTATAAGAATTCAATTTCTTATAAGGTGCACCTTAGAAAAACCTTAGATGAAACTGAAATTTCTTATAAGAATGTATGTGATAAAATTTTATTAAAAAAAAAACTTATAAAATTTTTTCGACCCAATCTTTATGAGAAATTTCAGTTTCTTATAAGGTTTTTATAAGGTCGCCTTATAAGAAATCGAATTCTTATAAGGTTTTTAAAAGGTTCTAAATCACTAGGGACGCTATTATTGATGAGTATAAATTATTTTACACAGTGAAATTAGACATGCATTGATGCATATGACATCAAATTGTCATATTTGAGGTTATATTGACAATTACAACGTTACTTGTATCCCGAATAAAAAAAATACGGGACAATTACCATTGTAACCAAAGGAACGAAATTTTTTTATTCATCGAACCATTTATTTTTGTGGAAAAGCGACGAATTTTGAAAAATTCACAATCACCACTTCGTACTTTGTTAAAATTTATCACCGCTCTTCGTGATTATTCGTGATGAACAACACTAAATGACAATTTTTTGTTTGGTGGGGGAAGGCGTTCGCTCAAAGTTGAGTGAATTGAATGAACAAAGCACCAATTCACTCAAACGTTTCGAGTGATATAAATAACTCGAACAGTTCGAGTGAAATTCACTCGACTAAGAGTGAACCTCTTAGTCACTCGAATCGAGTGATATTTTCACTCGAAGAAATTTAGAGAGTGGAGAATTCGAAAAATATTAAATGTTTCAGTAAAAATAACTGCGAAAATTCAAATATGATATAAATAGAACTTTAAATGAAAGTCTAAATTATTTAATGAAAAAGTCAAAACTTTCGTCATTTTAATTAAAATAAATTTTTCGAAAAAGCTTAACATTATGCACTGTAGACATTTTTAACCTTAAATGATGTTATATATTGAAAAAGAAACAATGGTAATTTTGAATTGCGACATTAGAGGGTTTTAATAGTTTCAAATTACAAATAAAAAAAAGCAAAAAATTTTATTACTATCAAACTATGGAATTATTAGTTTATTAGAAGCTACATGTTATAGTGAGAATTGTAAAAATCATTACGAACTTTGTCTGTTCTATTTGTAAAATACATATTAAACAGCAAAGAGTGATTCGCATCAGAAATAAAAAATAATTTATCCCTTCGAATTCCAGTGAAACATCAAATTTTGAAACAATAGATTTTTCAAAAATAAATGTATTGTTGTCCGAATAAGTTAAGAAATTCAATACAGAATAAACAAAAGGAAGATATTTTAGAAATTGGAGAATTCAACGTTTCAGACTTGGAAATTTTAATAACTACCTTTAAAAGGATCAGATGAAAATTAGAAACCTGAATCAATATGCTTTAAAAAAATTGTGAATATTCAAAAATAGGTAAAGGTGAAAAAAAGGATTTCACAAAAAATACAAAAGATGAAATATTTCAAACTCTAAAATTTGCATATCTAAGAAGTTACTTCGAAAACGAAAAAATTTGAAAATAACTTGTTGTTCGATAACTATTTATGATTAAATAAGTGGTGAAAATAAAAAAGAGTATAAATATGAAAATTTTCACTCATAATTCTAAAAAATTTTTATCAACAACTTTTCAACTTTAAAAACTGTTTTGAAATATTAATATCACGATTTTTATAATAAAATTTACGAAAAATTTTAAAGCACACTGAAAAGTAATAAAATAACCATCTCAAATGAATTATTTATATTGAAGGAAAAATCCGGAAATTTGACTCTTTACTTTTTCCCAAAATCTAATCCAAATTTTTCCATTATTAATAAAATAAAATCTTTCAGAGATATACTAAAAATTTCCTTTCGTTCGAAAGACTTATCGAAGATTTCTTCTTTTCAAAAATAAAGTACATTTCAGTATATTCTTTAGATTATACAAAAAAACGAAAAAATCCATGAACCTGACGCTTTTGAAAATCATACAACTCTGTTGAAAACTTATAAAAACATTTCTCTTTAAAAAAATTTCGTGAAAACTTAGGATTGATTGATGATGAACATATATGACACTATACATACAGGCACTATAAATGTATAAATGAACCTGTTAGTATACATAAGCGAGTGCTTATCTAATCATAGCAAGTTAACATGCATGAACGTACTTTTAGTACATACCATATATAACAATTTTTAGAAAACTGCATAAAAACCGCAACTGCATAAGTTTGAAATTAAAGCTTTTGGAAATGGTATAGAAAGCTCGTTGCGAAAAAAGCAACGAAAAGGCATAAGCTCGTTCCGTCCACAAAAGAACCAAAATAAGCACAGCTCTATTTTTGGGAATCAAGTTCTACGACCGAACGTTTTCTTTTTGAAACCCACTGATGTGGTCGTTCTTGCATTGATTTGTTTAGAACACTGGAATATAAATTTCTTTTTGGTTAAGGGCATTAAAACTTTATTTTTGGTTTGAACTCAAAATAAAAAGAATGGATTACTGCATTACATGTACATCAAAGTTAGGCACTGTAAAAAATGGACTATTTTTCATTTAAATTCTTTATCTATAACATAGGAAAATTCTTCTTCCAATTAGGGACATATCAGGAAAATCGATAAGGTTGTAAAATTCTTATGCTTATGAAGTATAGTTCATAATTTCGAAATTGTATATAATTTTACCTCTGCACAATAAAAAGACGACTCTGTTGAGTTTCTTTGTTGTACAGCAATATTTTTCTTTTCCATAGTGAGATAATAATTGAATAATTGGTTACTGTCACCAAAGGTGGTTTTACTGGAAATAAACTGAATAATACCCGTCTTTACAAAATTTTTGAATTAAAACTTCTTAGGCGGCATTATCGCTTTTCAGGAATGCAATTTATCCAGTAATGTCGTTTATTCTAGAATCTAATTTACGTAGAGAGTAATTTCGTAATTTCACAATGTAAGATGTAAGACTGTAAGATGTAAGAGTGTAATATTTTCGATTTCAGGGAGTAATTTTGAGATTTTGTTGTAATGTAAGATTGTAAGATGTAAGACTATAATGTTTTCGTTTTGAGGGAGTAATTTTGAGATTTTGTGAGTGTGTAATTCTGTAATAGTGTAATTTAAGTTCGGAATAGTTGAAGGTCGATAATATTCGAACGTGTTTCGAATGTAAGGAGTAATTGAAGTAAAACTACTTACGCGGCATTATCACTTTCCTAGAATGTAATTTATTCTAGGATGTAATTTATTTAGGGACTCCTCTACTAAGGAGTAATTTCGAGATTTTACAATGTAAGATGTAAGACTGTAAGATATAAGACTGTAAAATGTAAAACTGTAAGATGCAAGACTGTAAGATGTAAGAGTGTAATATTGCAGGGAGGAATTTCGAGATTTCACAATGTAAGATGTAAGACTGTAAGATGTAAGAGTGTAATGTCTTCGTTTAGGGAGTAATTTTGAGATTTCCTGAGTCTGTAATTCTGTAAGAGTATAATGTTAGATCGGTATAGCTGAAGGTCGATGATATTCGAGAGTGTTTTGAGTGTAAGAAGTAATTTTGAGATTTCGCAAGTCTGTAACACTGTAAGAGTGTAAGAATGTCATTGATAGATTCGACTAAAAATCCTTAAGAAAATTAATTTTTTAACAGATTTACAATTAAAAAACGAGAAAAATACAGCACGGAAAAATTGAGGGTCCTGTTAGAACTAAAAAAGGCAAGAGGAATAAAAATCTATACTTCGAATTCTTCGAACCTAAAAGAAAGCAGCATGAGAAGTTTTACTTCTAACGCGTGTTGATTCAACACACCCCAATTTTTTTAATATTTCAAAATGTTAAATGTTAGGCCTTTATTCATATGTGAAATTGATAATTGAAGTTTTTTTTTTTTTTCTTTTTATGGCTACCTCAATATCACAGTAAATTATTATATACTTTGATAAATTTGCATGAACTCGAGTTTTTACAATATTTATACAAGATTGAAAAAATCTCTCAAGAGTGTATTTTTTTTATTTTGGTAAATTTTTAAACAATCTTGAATTTTCGGAGATTAGAATTCAAAATAGAAACAGGAAAAAATGTTTCATGGTCATAATATTTTTTAAAGCTTTTTCTTGATTTAGTTACAACTTACAAAATTCCATGATTTTTTAGGTATTACAGAAATTAATCGTAATTTTGTGATTCTTTCTGTAATCTCTACTTATGTAAATCTTATCTCAATTTTTTCGAAAGTTACCATTAACAGTAATTAGTCTGACGACTAGATTCATTTTTGACAAAATGAATAAAAAAGTAACCAGAGCTTACTTTGTAATTCTACCCTGAATCCGCCCTTGAGTGTTATAATAATACATATAAACAAGCGTAAGAGATAACTGTACCTGAAAACCGGAAATAGAGCACAATGCACAATGCATATTATATATTTACATATATACGCGCGTGCTGTCCGCTATCTCAAGATTGACTGGATGAGGACAATTTGCGTGCGATATGGAAAGAAAGGAAGTCTTCTGTTACTCGTGCACACATTGTCACAGTTATGCCTCCGCATTTTGAGGTAAATTGTTACCATAATTATTTCGCGCAACATTGCCTTCACGTTTAAATTTTTTTGTTTACATAAAAAATGTACTCCATGAAAAAAGTGTTTCTAAGCCTAATTTTTTGTCAATTCTTTTAGGAAAAAACGTTCTCAAAATTTTCATTAGTTATGCCGGAAATTTCGAAATATATAAACGTGTCAAAAAATTTTATTACATTTGAAAAGTATTGAATAGGAGTATGGTGATTGGTATTGTTAAATTTAGAAAAATGAAGAAGCAGTGAAAATTTCGAAAATACGTAGTCAATAATTATATAAAAATTGTAATAATTTGTATAATTTTACATGATTCCTATCAATTTCGTAAATTGTGTTCAGTATCATCTTCCTTTTAGCTTGATAATTTTGATTTCACTTTTCATAAAATTTTGAAGCACTTATCGTGTATTTTGAAATGACCTGAAATCCAAATGATAAGAAAGTTTTATATGAGTTAAGAAGTTCAAGATGTATTTTACTTCGTTTGCTATAAGTCTTATTTCAAAAATGTGAATCAACAGTTTTGAAGATTTTCTGTAATTTTTGACGTTACGAAGATTTTTAGAATTCCAGAAAATGTTCATAAGGTTACCTAATTGTGTTCCTTTTTGTAATTATTCGACACATTAAACATATTTCATTTTTTTTAGAAAAATATGTAAAAGACTTTAAAATTGTTGAAAAATTACATAAATACGATTATTAAAATAATTGTATTTATTTATGATATGACGATTTCGAAAAAACTGTTGAATTTTAGAAAATGCTCATTATTTTGTGGATTATGATCATAACGTTATTTTTTCCAACTATGCATGAAAATTTTTTTCCATTTTTGTATGGAAATCTAAAAACTTACAGAAGTATTCGAAATTAACGAAAAATCTTCATATCATTTTGGTGAGCATTTTATTTAATTCGCAGAGTTTTAAATGATTCGCGTTATATTTGAAATGTTCGCATTCATTGAAAGTTACGAAAAATTGGAATTTGAATTTCAAAAAATGTCTATGAATTGCGTAGATTGTGTTCATTAAGGGGTTATATACCTTTTTGTGCGGAAAAATTGAGGATCGTTTGGAGTATCTTTTAGAATATGTAGCAATGATGTTATGACACCAAAGTTATTGTTTTTCAATATTTTATTGCCCACTTGAAAAATAAAGTATTTGTTTATAAGAAATATTACCAATTGGCGAAGTCATGGCCCTTTCCCTGAAACAACTTTTTTTATGAAGAGGCTTGCGGTGACCACGATGCAAGTCGAACAACTCAAGTTAAATCAAAAATCAAAAAAATTTCATTAATCCAGGAATATATGTAGTTCTTGAAGGATTGTTTTTTTTTTTATAGAAAAGTTTTTATTTTGCAAATAAGAATTTTCAAATAAAATTTTCAGAGGTCGAAAAATAGAATTCTCAGAGAAAACATTCATGCATACTGAAAAAAACGTGATATTCATTTTTAAATCGTTCGAGAACTAGATACATTCCTAGACGAATGCAATTTTTTGGATATTCTAATTTAACTTGACTTGTGTGACTTGCATCGTGGTCACCGCAAGCCTCTTCAAAAAAAAAGTTGTTTCGGGGAAAGGACCATGACTCCGCAAATCAGTAATATTTTTTATAAACAAATACTTGTTTTTTTCAAGTGGGCAACAAAATATTGAAAAACAATAACTTTGGTGTCATAACATTATTGCTACATATTCTAAAAGATACTCCAAACCATCCTCAATTCGTCCGCACAAAAAGGTATATAACCCCTCAACACAACTCTCCGGAAAATTCGCTAATTATTATTTTCTTGTTTTTCCGTAAATGTCGAAAAAAATTTTAAAGTTTCAAAAAATTGCGAAAAATTTTTCTGAATGAGACAGTTTTCTACGTAGTTTTTGAAAGAATGTATTGTTTGTATGTGATTGTGATAATTCCGGAAAATACAAAAACATTGAAATGTTTTAAGATTTTAGAGAACAATGTAAAATCCTTAATATTTGTAGAATTTTACTCGATAAGCTTATATTTTGTAAAATATGTTCATTCGCATATTTATACGCAATCTGCATAATTTTTTCTATTTAAATGAAATACCCAAAAAACTTGAGAAATTTCAAGAAATTTCAAAAAATCTCAATACGTCAGCTTTATTTCTATCAAATTTGGAAAATTCGTTTTATTTTGCAATATGTCCGAAATTTTTTAGAATTTTGAAATATTCTAAAACAAATAATAGAGTAGATTTTCAAAAATGTTATGAAATTCTAAAAATCCGTAGAAGTTCAGAAAATGTTTGGAAAAATTTCTTAGATAACATTCATTTTATTATTATACTATATAGAAGTATGCATGATAATGTTTTACTCGTTTTTTGACAGGGATTCAAGAAACTTGAAAAGTATAAACAATTAGTACGAATAATTTGTATTAGTTTTGCGAACTTTGATAATATTTTTCAATTTTTGGAAGGTTGAAAATACGTTTGTATTTAAAAAATTATGAATAATTAAAACACATTTAAACTTTCGAAGATTCTCAATAATTTCAAAAATATCAAACAATTTGTTAGATTTTCAAATATTGATCCCGAATTTTTGAAAAATTATAAAAATTCTGTTTGATTTTAACGAAAACCGCACGATATTCTCAAATTTTTCAAATTAAAACTTGTTTATCGTTCGGAAATACACCAAATTTTTCAGAAGTTTACATAAAAATCTAGAATTTTAGGAAATTTCGTTAAATTATCCGCATAGAGGAAAGTTTAAAACTCTAATGTGTCAGTTAACGTATTTTCACGTACGTTTTTTTCCGACATTTGACATTCCATAATTTTTTAGGTAAATAGTTCCATCCATTCATTTTTGTCTGCTCTCCAGAATTCCTAATCGTATTACAAAATAGAATCAAATCCATTTATGTTAAACTATTGCAAAAAATATGATGCATATCCAAATTGAATAAATAAGTTATTTAAAACTTACTTATACTTAATGCATAAATTATTATACATTAATTCAACAACTTCTTCGTATTTATGAATATTAAAACACATATATAAAACGTACGTTTATCGAAATCGCATCAAGTCCAAGTTTTTTTTACAGCTCAATGAAACTTGTTAGTACTCCGAACTCGATGCGCAACGTTCCAATTATCACGTATTATCAGTATCCAGTGATAACACGAAGTGTCAAGTAAAACGCGTCGATCAATACATCCGCGGTCCGTGACCAAAAACAATTTGCGAGAACGATGTTTGATAATTATCTCTCGATATCACGAAAGCAATTATTTCATTGCTAAGTTTATGAGTCGTCAGAGGCATTCCGTTGATAATAAATTTATCATGAAAACTATGCACTTCAGTAGTCGACATTCCTTGAGCTAAATTGTTTGGATATACAATGGAAAATATCGCTTTGATTAGAAAATTTTTCTCATTGCTTCAACGAGTCGTGAAGTCCACGATAATAATGAATTTTATAAATTTCTGCTATGCTTTGTTGCTTGTGACGAGATTTCTTTGAAGCTTATCAGATTGGATAACTGAAACGTTGAAATCTTTTCGATTGGCAATTTATTTTTAAAAGATTATTCAAGTTGCGTTTTGTCACGTACACAAAGGATCTTGAATGTTGATAATAACCAGTCACGAAACTTTGGTTAAAGATGCCTTGAGATAAAATAAAATTTTTTATCATATTTGATGTGAATGGCTGTTCAGTAATAAGAAAAATGATTACAATTCTTGTTAAAAAGTCGTGGAATTCCAAGCGCATACAAAAAATTGAGAAAGAATCGAAAAATTGGTTTTATTGCAATTTTGAAATCGTGTTTTCAAGTTATATTAACTGGGTGGTAATGTTTGCAAAATTTATAGAATCATACAATTTTTTTATGGAGCAAAGTTTTGTCTAAGAATTTTCTGGATTCTGTAGAATCGATTCAGGCTTTGAAAAGAATGAATAAATATTTTTGAGTTTATGGATAATCTTGTATTAGTTTAGAATCTCGAAACACTTACTCTAACATTGTTCTGAAACACGAGACAGTCAACAAAGAAGATTAGAAATTTTACAATTATTTCGAAATTGATTTTGAATTTATCAGAAATTGACAAATTTTCAGACAGTATATAGGCATATTAAAAAACTTATTGTTTATTCCTCAAAAAATATATAAAAACATTGATGCTTTCTCATCATATTTCAGAATCTACAAATTTTATGTTGGAATAATCAAAACTGTAAAAAATTCATAAAAGTAAAAAAAAACTTTTTTTCAAATATCTTTAGAGTAGAGAAAAATAACTTGAATAAAAAAAAAAAATAATAAAAAGAGGAGAGTTACTAAAACATTCGAAAATCATTATTTTTTGAACCATGATTAGCATATATAGTATATTTCGTAACAGGCACGGATGTGCGAATTTGCCTATGAGCACATCCGTGCCTGTTACGAACGATATTTTATGTACCGAAGGCAAAGAAAACGCGTTTAGAGATTTCGAGCTGGCATAGAAACGCGTTTTCTATGCTAGAGGTACACAAAACTATTAATTGATGATTTCAAAAGAGAAAAAGAATTTTTCCTCAAGCATTTTATAGATTCAGAGGAATTTACTAGCTTTTTATAAACTTATGAAACTTGCAATGTTTTCGGAATAATTCAAGTCTATTGGAAAAAGTATTCAAGTATTGGAACTTTTTCATTATTTTTTAAAAATCTCTTAAATGAATCAAGAATGGAATAACTGTGTAAATATTGATGAAAATATTCAAAATCTTTTTTTTTTTAAGCAGATGATAAAAAACTTGAACATTCAAAAATTTTCAAAAACTAAAATTTATGAAGGTACTAAAGACTCTTTTTTTTGTATCACATACAAATGTATAAAAATCAACTTTTGAACGTCAAATGTTTCGAAGAATTTACCAATATCAAAAACCATTAGAGGGTTCATAAAATTTAAAAAAAATTGCTTTACATATCAAAAAATCTTCCGGCCATACTCAACCATTGCTTGCGGAAATATTTGTACTTTAACATATATTTATGAAAATTTCTGAAAACAATACAATTTTTCAGAACGTATCAAACGATAAACAATTTTTAAGTATACTCATCTTTTAGAAAATATCTTGGCATTAAAAAAAAAGTCTACATACTATGAGCTTTTGTGGCATTTTTTATTGATTTGAAAAAAATCAAAGGAATGATAAAAACTTCTATGAATTATTACTGATAGATGGAAATTTTCTAGATTTTTTTATTTTCTGAACAATTGCTCATTTCTTGTAGTTAAAAGTTATTCTTGAAAAAAATGTTTCCTAGATATTTCGCAGCAACATAAAAAATGACGTATTTAGTGAAAATTTTGTAAGACCTTAGATATTTTAGAAATTTTTCGATTTGCCTAAAATTTTTGGTAAAATCAATGATAAACGTAAAATTCTTCAGTCTTTTTATAAATTTCTGTTGTGCTAATATTCGAAAAATTCTCGTCTATCCCTAAAAAAATTGCATGCAGTATTTTCAAAATCTTCTGAATGCATTTTATATTGTACATGTTTAACTCTCTATACTTGAACCTTGATCTTGAATATGTAATTTACATATGTGTATCTATGGAGTTTAGGGAATTCTCCTAAAAATAACCTAACCTCCAAAAAAATTTGTTCGGGTTAATACAATAATAAGTTCTTAAAGAGCTGCACCTAACCTGAAAAAATTAACATAATTATTTCATTAAATGACCCCCTTATTTCTAGGATTTGTTTTTGGTTCGGTGCAGCTCTTTAGGAACTTATTATTTGAATAACCCGAACAAATTTTTTTTGAGGTTAGGTTAATTTGGGACAATTTTCTAAACTCCATAAATACCTAGATATGTTCGAATGTAGTTTGTATTTCAAACACTGAACAACTAATTCAAACTCTCTCCTTTTCGTCATTTTTACAACGACTTTCTGGCGAAAAATGATCAAAAGATGAAATCAAATTTTTTTCGCGTTTCCTTTTTTCATCGTTCTGTTTCAGCTCGATCGCTTGGAAATTATACTTGATAAACCCACTTAATTAGAACCTCAGCTAATTGGAGTTCATCGCTAGTTTGCGCCAGAACCTACCGTCGATACCACCCTTTCAAGCACGTTATTCAATATTTCAACATCATGAATTTCCTCATTTTCCGACGATACAAGTTATATTTTTTTCTCTTTCATATATTCAAAATTTAGAATTCACGTACATATTTATAATATAGTGATTTTCTACTTGAGGAAAATTCGGTTTTGAAGTCACAATGTAATTTTTATCTTTAGGAATAGTTGGAAAAATACATCCAAATTCAAATTTTTTCTAATGATAAATGCGTTAACTGATCATAAGCAAAAAAAGTGCAAGTGTTATAATTTTTTTTGCAAAAAAAAAATCAAACTTACGCCTATTCACATTTTCTTGTTTGATTTTTTCATTTGGCATAATTGGTCCGATTCAACTAAGGAATGGTTAAAATAGAAGATTTCAAAACTTAAATTTTCTATTAATATAAAGTTTAAATATTAGTTTGAAACATAAAAATTTAGACTATCATTCAGTAAAATTGACAATTTGAAATATTGAGGCTTAAAGCAATAGAATCAGTAGAATTCCATTATTTCCATTCGTTGAAACTTTTTGATTTAAGCAAAGAAGTGAAAATTGACTTCACAATTGTCTAAATTGACTAGATATTCAAATTTGAGTGTCAAAAATGAATGACTGTTATTCTGAAACCAACATCTGTGTTACTTGACAAAGATTTTGAATTAAAGAGTTTTTACTGAAGAGATTGGCAATACCTTTATGTAAGCCAATAGTATTGTCCATCCCTATTTTACTGCCTTAGATTTAGGAGTTGAATGGACCTTTAGAATCATGATTTCAATCCTCGCTGAACGCTGCAAATCATGAGTTTATCGAACTCAAATCAACTCTCTCGGTATCCAATGATGCCGTACAAGCACACGAAGGCGAATTCGCGACGTCGTTTATCACAAAAATGATGGATGACACGAACATTCTATCGTTATAAATAAAGTTCTCGACGATGATTGTGTAGCCAAGCGGTGTTCCCCGGATCATTCGCAGATCGAAACGTCGCGTTCGACAAATCATTTACGCGACCGGAACCATATATTTGCACTTGCGATTGCCTGTCACCCCTGATCGGTGCCGATAAGAGTCTAGTGAAATATGCGCTACATGAAATTGAAGGTGAATTTAGCTGCTGGAGGAATCACAGCAGTGACGTCAAAACACGTATTTTTCAAAGTGCAAAAAGAAGTTTGAAAGGTCGTAAAAATCGTTTTGCTGAGAATTTTTGAAATTTCTACTTTCTGTTGCATCTCCACGCATATTTAGAGTTAATCCAAAAATAGAAAAATAGATCTTCTCTTCTCACCGTTAGGACTTCATTCTTATTATTTATGCGACGTGATCTTTTCTATTTTCTATTTCGAAACTGATGTACGTCTCAAATATCATCTTTTTTTTGTAACCTCCGTTACGTAAACTAGATCAACAGGAGTGTATAGATACATGCCAGATTTTTCAAAAGTCAGAAGATACTTGAGTACGATAGAGTTCACTAAAATATATAGGTATTATCATTCTCCATTGTGTGTCCTGTCAAACATTGCACTGCATTAAAACGATCCAGATTTTATAGCCAAAAAAAAAATACGAATTAAAAATTAAAAATCATGAAAGTAAAAAAAACAGTGTATGCAAATAATTAACATTCAGTGATAGTGTTTCATTTGTGACTCAATCGCACTAAATCGTGCAAAAACGAATTTCGAAGCTAATTCAAAGAAATAGATTGGAAGAAGCAAGATTTACAATAAAAAAGTGAGTACATTCAGCCAAAGAGTCCAAAATAAAATTATATTAAAATGACGATGTTAATCAACAATTGTTGAAGACTTATTGATGAAAACATATTTTCAATCAGACATCTCTCTTTCAACACAAAAAAATTAACCTCAACGGCCATTGACAATTATTATTGATTGCATTTTATATAATATAGTACCAACTTATAGATAATTTACAATAATATAAATATAATCATAGTAAAGTACTATGATTATTTTATTACATATTTTGGAATTATTATTCAAACAATATATTTTATATAATTCCATATATTTCTGTTGGATTATGTGTTGTAACTGGTGATTGAAGATAGATTCATTATTGCTGGCGTTTTATTTTTATTATTATCTGCATATAAAATACAAAATGATCTGATATGAAATGTTATGAATCTGAAGAATTATAAAAACTATTGTAAAATACTTACAGCGTCATTATTTTCCGGATGCCTGTTCATTAATTAATACGATATTTCTTAATGTTTGGAACGTTTTTTTTACGTTTGGGAACTCAAAATGAATTTTTTTTTGACTCAAATATAGTGTTTCGTGCAATGCTTACATATTGCAGTTCACTTTGACAAGGCGCAAAATGGCAAATGATAATACTCATACTTTTAGTGCTTTAGTTGAAGTAAAGAATTCCTGGTTAATCTTTATTATTACCGGGGAATCCAACATTTCAAAGCATCAAACTCTAGAAATCAGTATAAAAATTCATGAAAATACTCAAAAATTCTGCAGTTATAAAAAACTATTTAATTCAGGAGATGTTTAAAATATTAGCACTCCATTCTACACATGTATATTAATTTTCTTAAAAATCTGTGGAAATACAGAACATCAAGAAAACATTTATTAACAGAGAGATATTATTTTAAAAATCGTTAGGATCCATAAAAATAGTGGAAATCATAAGTAGTACCAGAAAACACTACAAAAGTTTTAAATTACTAAAATAAAAAATACCCAAACTCGTCGAAATCTTAGCAGTTTCTAAAACACTAGCTATCTATTTAAACACACATTTCCTAAAAACGTTTCAAATTATTCAAAAACAATAAAATTCTTAATCCGAGAGCATCAATTGGACGAATCTTTGTTTAAGATCCACGATTTAACAAAATACTATTTTTCGTATTAAGGGGCCGAAAAAAGTGTTTTTACGAGCGCAAGATTTTGCGAACGAGCGAAGCGAGTGAGCAAATCGTACGAGTTAAAACACGAGTATGCACCTTGATACCTTGATATCTCTTGAAAAAAAATTTAAATGCATGCCCCTACATCTACATTTTCATTTTATAATTTGCTTGCAGTGTTTTGGAATTCGAGATCATTATAACACAATCACGTATTTTCTTATCGTGAGAGCCTTGAAAATTGCGATCGATCAGAACTAATTCGAAATTATGCATCTATTATTTTTCCTAATTCGACTGTTACGCGCGTATCAATCGTAAATTTCAACTCAGTTTTCTCATTATTCAACAATTTCATTTTCTTACTTGCATAAATATTAAATTCTTACGACACATTTCTTGAAAATTTCATCAAAAACGTGTAGAGATATAGTCTAATAAACATTCGTGTTTTATGCAATAAGCTGTAATATTGCACCCAATTCGAGTCCCGAAATTCAAAAAACTTTTTCTCTGAAACTTACATAATCATTCACCACGAGTATCTAGTTTTTCTAGTTTTCAATTATGCAATTGATCTTTTCTATCGTTGATTTTTATTAAGCTTTGCCAGTTTTTAACTTTTACTTTCGAATGTTTTGATAAAGTCGATGTTTATCATTTCGATTTAAGTGATCTTATTATTTAAACTAGTGCTCGTTATTCTGCAACTTTCACTGCATTGTGTATTTTAAAGCCTCTATAAAAAATATCTGATTTTCTTTGTATGTTTCTTGATTCCATTCCTGCTGCAGATTTTTGTCGTATTTATAAAAGACAAGATATTCTCACTGTGATAAAGTAGCCTATCATTTTCAGTTATTAGATTTCTTTCTGAATTGAAAAAACAATCCAAAAAACAAAAAATAAAGGTAGAAGTTCTAATAGCGGAATTTCAGAAAAATCTAATCTGGAGAAAAAAATCGAATTGCGTTCATCTCAATTTGTTGAATTAAATACCTCAAAAATTCGAAAATTTTAAACATCTTATGACCGGCTTATAAATCAAAGATTATAGAAAGTCATTGGAGTGCTTGAAAAAAAATGTGAAATCAGAAAGATTGCAAGAAATGTTAGAAGAATTTAAACTTTACAAAATTTCGAAGAATCTATTAAGTTCCATATATTTTGGAGGATGTAATATTCTTATCATATTATTAGATCTCCTTCACTGGATTCACTCGAATGTACAACTTCATATCTATTCCCAATCGCTCGCTTTTTTAACTTGTTGCTTGTGACATATTTTACTGTTATATGTAAATCTATAGAGCTTTTTGTGGAAAATCTATAAAAATATCGAAAATTTGTTAAATTTATAATCTTAGAGCATTAAATTCTATAAATTCATATATTCCCCATAGATATCTACACAAAGATTAGAAACTCTTGTGAAATTGTATGAATACTTAAAATAACGTAAAATACTCATAAAATAGCAGTCCATATAATAGCACTTATCTATATAGATATACATAGTTTTCTCGAAAATGTATAAGAATATTCGTAATCTATACTGAACCTTGAATTTGGGAGCATGAAATTATAAAAATCGATGCACCAAAATCCATAAAAAAGCAGAGATTCAAAAAGTTACTCCAAATTGTTTCAAATTCCTATAAATACCTATTTATACAAAAATAATAAAAAAAATTTACACGTACAAAAACCGAAAAATACGACGAAACATATTGTTGCATTTAGGAAAATATTTGAAGCCTATAAAATTTTCAGGTTTAGATCATCGAATTTTCTAAATTCATATAGATTTTTGTGATAAAAACTGTAAAATCTTACAAAAATACCAAAAAATACGTGAAACAGGAAAAATACTAGAAGTCCATAAAATACTCAGGATCTATATAAACATTAAATCCGTGAAATTATAATTTATATACTAGAAATCTTTTCATGCATTTTTTTCGTGCCTAGAAAATTTATCAGTATATTTGTTCAAATTCGTTACATTTAAAATAAATGAAATAAAAATTTATATATTCAAAAACTGATGTGAGTTCAAAAACTCCCGAGAGAAGTAAAACTTCTCACGGCGAACTACTGCAAGTTTAATTGAACAAAAAAGAAAGTTCGTTCAATTTTATGAGAAAAACAACTGAAGAAGCCATTAAAAACAAAGCATGAACTGCGTTCAAAACTGTAGCTTGAAACAGATTAAATTAAAATCGGAATTTTCAACGAGTGAAATTCAAATTTCAATTTAAAGTTTGACGACAAAGTTTCACTTTTATTCCACATTGCATGTATATCATACGATTTGAGCTGTGGAAGAAAAGTAAATCTTTGCCGTTGAATTTCCAATTTATATTTGAATTCTAATCGTTTAAAATTCCGATTATAATAGTTTCAAACTACAATTTTGAAAGCAGTTCATGCTTTAGTTTTAATGGTTTCTTCAGTTGTTTTTCTCATAAAATTGAACGGACTTCCTTTTTTGTTTAATTAAACTTGCAGTAGTTTGCCGTAGAAGTGCCACTTTCAAACGTTATCATAGTGAAATTAATGTAAAAAGTTAAAACTAGAAATGAGAACTTTCCGTTTTAAATTTTCAACACATTTATTTAGGAAAGAGAATAATATATTTTTCGATTTCAGAATAAATAACTTGATATTCTTTTCATTTCAGAATGATGAATTTGATATATTTTCAACTTAATTAATTCTGAAAAAATAGTATATTCACTTTGATTTCTTAGATGATAATTTTTCCATAAAATAATATTTTTTGATGTCTAATTTATGTGAAGCAATCAATTTCAGTAAAAGTAACTATTATAAAATAGATAAAAAAGATGGAACTAAAAATGTAGATTTCATTTTGACCATTTCTCTGAAATTAATTTTAGTATGACCATTTTATATTAATTTTTATCTCACAATATCGAGAAAGTTAAAATAAAATTATAAGATATTGAATATCAGTTTCATTTGTCTGAAAATAATGTCTTCATAATATTTTTTTACTATTATGAGTTGAATAGTAAATAATTTCTTTAATTGTTATTATTATAAAATGATTCAAAAGATACAACTAAGAATGTAGGTTTTATATTAACTATTTTTCTCGAATTCTTGTAAGGATTTAAATGTATATTATATGGTCGAAGCTTTGTTCCCAAGTCATTGTTACGCGCTCAAACGGATTTTACTCCCAACGAGTCATTAGAAGTTACACTTCAAAAAAACAAAAGTTGAATATCTCTGAAATGAGAAAAACCATCATACAACATACGTATTAAATCTATAAAATATTGGAAGTAGTAATTATATTAGTGATTTTTAAATATTTGTATAATTTTACTCTTTTTTCGAAACATCGTCTTTACTTGAGCAAACGACTCTACATCCATTGCAAATTTAGCTTTCGAAGTTCGTTGCACATTCTACTATTTCCTTATTCCCCCTAAGTGGTTCCCATTTCGAACCGTTATGGCTCATACTTGGAAAGGGTGCTTAGACGAGGTAACGAATAATAAAGAAAAAGTCGATCACGATAAATACTTCACGTAAGCACGTAGTATCTTATCGTGCTCATATTCGACGAGCTCGTTCGTCAAAAAGAAACTGTTCGAGCGTTTGCGCCACTTCGTGGCCTCTGAAGTGTCACTTGTAGTTAGTGCCCAATTGCCTCTTTCGCGATTTTGGATGTAATAATTAAGAAAAGGTGAGCTCAAAAAAAGGTAGCTTCGTTAGTTTTCCAATACTTTGGTGTCATTTATCGCGATAAGAGATCTCTGGTTATCAATTATTTGAAGACAGAATCGATTCTTCGAAGGCAAAAAATATTCTGAAAATCATACCAGATTTTATATAAATATAATTTATCCGTTATCTGTTAAGTAGTATTGATAAATAGACCACCAGTATTATAGATTTTCAGTGTTATTTCGTCAAGAATACAAAAATTTTGACAAAGTCACATTTTATCTACCCTTTCAGGAAAAATGAACTCCCTAACTGTTTTTTTTTTTTTTTTTGGAAAACGTAGTATTTTTTTACGGATTTTGTTTAATAGTGTTTTTTAAATTTTGTGTTTCAGTTTGAGTGAGTCAGGGCCAAAAAAGTGTATGAATAATCAGTGTGAAAAACATGGAGAAAGGACTCTTCGAACGTGACCGCGTAGGCGTCGAGGATTTCGTGCTTTTGGAGGACTTCCAGAGTGAAACTGCTTTCATTGAGAATTTAAAGAAAAGATTCACAGAGGATCTCATCTACGTGAGTCCAACGAATTTTACCGAAAATACATGAATGATTAATTTTAGATCATGGATTGTGAATCATATGCTTATATTAAACTGCACTGAAAGCAAACTAAAACCTTGAGAAGTTGAGTCAGATTCGAAAATATAAAAAAATATTATCAAAAGTTCGATGCCTCATTTATAAGAATCCATCTGACGATTTTAGTATAAACGTAGTATCTAAAAATAAACTTTGCTGGCAAAAGCAAAAAATTACAACTTGATTTCATATTTTTTAAGAAGAGATTTCAAACTCTTCGACAGTAGACTCTAATGACGAAAACTCATTTCGTTTTTCATTAAAAAAGAGTTTGAAACTTCTTGTAGTAGACTTTTTGATAACAAGATATTACTTCTTTGTTCGGAAATAATTGATAACTACTCAACTTAAATGACCAAAAAAAAATTTTATTTCATGTCTCGAAATAGACTTTATTTTTCCCCAGTGAAATTTTTATTTCTTATTCTAAAAGAGGTTCTTAACTCTTAATTGATGTTGCTTTCGAATTTTATTATTTTTTTCGAATGTTATAACGAAGTCCTTTGTATTATATTTTCAAAAAGATTAATCTATTTTTTCATTCTCTTAAAATTAACCAGGGATTGGGAAATAATTACATTTTTTTCTAAAACTATATCTAGGATTGTAAATAGCAGGAACTTATTACAAAAATTTATGTCAATTATTTTGTTTCATACAATTTTTTGAGTTCTTGAATCTTCATTTTTTTCTTAGCAGATAATAGGAAATTGAAATGTAGATAATGCTCAATCTTGGAGTAGCTACATGTACATTATAAAAATTGTTTTTTCTTAAAGAACTGACATTATATTTTTTATTGCATATTCACTATGTTAGAACTTCAAAATTAAGAAAAAGCGTAGAATAAATGCAATGCGTAAGAATTCTATTCGTCTGTCTTTAAATTTTCGACAGACAAATTGATATCTAGGAACACTTTTTCGTTAGTTCTATTTATCGTATTCTGAGAGTTTAATAAAAATTTTTTCGTCTTTCTTGAATTTTCAAATTGTAGAAAAGATATTTTCTAGCTTTGTTGATTCAGTTACCAAATCGAGGTTTAAAAAACACTTCGATTATAAGTCTGTCATTTTTTATTTTGGATCTTTAATATTTTTAAGCCTCATAACTTTTAATTGTCAGACTTTCAATTTTCCATCATATAAAGTAATATATCTTTCCGAATTTTGCATATTTTGAGTGTTTTAGGTCTAAACATAAGTTATGTCTCGGCATCAATTTATTGTTCAATAATTTTCATCCAAGGTCAAATTACATCGAAAGTCTACTATAAATTTTTTTATTGTCCCAGCTTTTTATATTATAAAATATTTTTTAAGAAACCATTTTCCGCTGTATACTTTGCGTTTTTGAAGTTGTTTACTGATCATTTGATAGACCAAATTTTTTTTCTTATTTCAGACCTACATCGGCCAAGTTTTGGTCTCGGTGAATCCGTACAAGAACCTTCCAATTTACGATGCGCAAACGTGCCAGTATTACAATAACAGAAATTCCTTAGAAGTCGCGCCTCACATGTATGTTTTTAAAAAATTAGTATCTACAAAAAATTTGTTCGTTCCCCAATAGAAGTACCATTTCTCTCTTACATCGAATAAGTAAAAAATGACTTGATATAAGTTGAAAAAGTAATAAAGAAAATAATAAAAAATAAAAAAACGGGTGCCAATAGTAATCATGTTGAAATATGTTCAAACTAAGTACTTTTAGCGAGAGTCGACTGTATCGAAGGACACGAATCGAAAGTTCACTGCATTTGAAAAAAAAAACTCTCTTGAATTACTAAATAAATTCGTTAAATTCGTACAAACGAAAATTTGTAATGACTATGATAAATTTTTTTTCAATTATGCAGATAATTATGATACATAAATTTATTCAAATTTTTTACAACTTCAAGGAATTTATTGTATTATTTCAGATCTGTAGGCAATGGATCAAGAATACACTATATGTGTAACTTCAAATAGTTTATTCAAGGAAATACATATCGAAGAAGAAAATTTTATGATTTTTCAAAAAAACAGTCACAAGCAATTATTCTATAAGATTATCATTCAAAAACTTCAAGAATTTTAAAATTGTGCTTAAAGCACAGGAAGAGCGGTAAACGTCATTTAAAATAAACGAAAATAAAATAAGAAACGAAAATTAATCTTGGTCAATTAGAAAAATTGAAAATTGACTAGCCAACCAGATTTGCCATAATTTTATGGGAAACTCTATTTAAAAAACTGGCAAAGACAAACTAGAGTTTCCAATTAAATTTTTTCCAAACGCAAACATTCAAGGAAAATTTGGAATGTTTTCTTTTTAGACCGTGTACTATTAATCGACGAAAAATTTTTTCATAACTGTAATCCATTCCAGATACGCACTTGCCGATACTGCCTATCAATCATTGATAAAAGAAAATCGAGACCAATGTATCCTTATTTCGGGTAAGTTTCTACTTTTTTCATGACACTCATAAGGAGTAAAAATTGTTTTCCTCACATTGAAAAAATTTTCCAGGAGAATCCGGCTCTGGAAAAACGGAAAATTCAAGGAAAATTTTAGAATTCATAGCCACTGCCACGAGGCATGATGAAAAGGTGGAAATCGTTAACTCGAAACTGATTGGAAGCAATCCAGTTCTCGAGGCTTTTGGCAACGCTAAAACTAACTACAATGACAATTCTTCGCGTTTTGGAAAATACATGGACGTTGAATTCAATTTCCGAGTACGTTTTGAAACGACTTTTTGACGTTTTCACTTTGAATAGAAATATTTATCTTGAAATAATACCACAAAACTCGAATACGGAATTTCAGTTAGAATTTCAATTGTATTTTTGTAACCACAGGAACGATTTTCAAAAAATATATATATTTTAACTTCCAATATTAATATTGAAAGTTAACCAATGTTTGGAGTGGGATTTGATTATTGGATAATTTGTAATTTTTTATTTCAATACAAAACACGTAGTCAAACTTATTAGATCAAAGTTGAAAAAAACTGGAGCGAAAAAAAGAGATGAAATTGCAATTCGCTGTTGAATTTTCGCAGGGCAATCCGATCGGAGGTAATATATTAAATTACCTGCTCGAAAAATCAAGGGTGATTCATCAGTCCACGAACGAACGGAACTTTCATATATTCTACCAACTCCTCGCTGGAGCGAGCGATGAAACTCTCGGGAAATTGTTTCTTAAAAGGAACTTGGACACCTATTATTATCTGAGCAGTGGCGTGAGTATATATTCTAATGAAATTGTGAAAATATGAGATTTTCCTAAGATTTTGAATGTACTACATGATCGCAAACAGGGGTGACAGAACGTATTTTTTGGGTAGATAGTAACTGAAACTCAAGCAACGAAGAAGTTCATTATCGACTCTTGAAAAATTTGCATCATGTTTTTCAATTTTTTGATATAAATATAAAATATGATGAATGATAAATTGAAAAATTTTGAGATATCTTGATGAAAGGTTGACAAATTTTTATATATAAAAAGTAGAAGGGTTTGAGTATTTGCATAATGTTTAAAAGTTTGAAAATTAGTCAAAAATGAAATAACATTGGGAATGATGAAGAATTAGCAATATTCTTAAAAAATTTGTAGAATTTCGCAAAGTTTACATAAATTTTGTAGACTCTGTTCATTAACATGTTTCTTCTAAATAATTATTTTAAAGAAACATGTTTTCTTTACTTGTAAACGTACCCCAATAATTGCGATCCTTATGAAAACCTTATGAGAAAATGAAATTTCTTATACGGTGCACTTTATCAAAACCTTATAAGACTTGAATTTCTTATAAGGCGACTTTTTAAAAACCTTGTAAGAAACTGAAATTTCTTATTAGAATGTATTTGATAAAATCTACCTTCCAAAATTTTTTCGATCAATGATCAATTCTCAATAAAAAATTGCAGTTTTTAATGATGCTTTTATAAAGTTACTTTATTAGAAAATGAATTCTTATACCTAAGGTTTTCGCAATGATCAAGGATCAAAATTAGAGTATTTTTCCCCATTTTTCCAAAACAATCTGAAAAACCTGTTAAATGCAAAAAAAATTAAGAAAAAACGTAAGACCCTCATTAATAGTTGCACATATTTACGTAGAATTTGAAATATCTAAAACAGTTTCTTAGTTTATTTTTGGAAAATTTTGGAAAATGCAATAGAATCACATTTTGTGATACTGTTACTAATTATCATGGAAAATTTAAAAAAATGAAAAAGTATTCAATAATTTTGTGGATTGTATTCGTTACTATATTTTCTCGAAATATGCATTATTATGCCTTTTTTTTATATAAAAACTAGATAGCTAATCATCAAACAAATACGAAAGCTTATGACGAGTTTGACAATTTTTATGAAATGTGAAAAGTTTGAAATTTTTTATAATATTTGATATTGTGTAAATTCAAAATAAATTATAATCGTTTAAAATTTCAACGGTTAACGAAATTCAATAAAATTAGAAAAAGTTATGCAATATCAGGGAATATTCATGAATTTTTTTATTTTTGTCCATTCTCACATTTTTAAAGAATATACCTATCCATCATATTTCTTTGTTTTGTAATGAAAACCTTTAAATCCCAAAGGGTATCAAAAGGTTATAAAAAATCCTAATAAGTTGAAAAAATTCTCATGAAATCTGAAAGTTTGGAATAGTTTGTATTATCTTCAAAATTTTGAATTTTTCGGATGCTGTTCAATATCAGTTTTTATCGGAATATGTATGCATTATGTTTTTCTTCTCAATAAAAATCGTTCAAACTTAAAAAGAATAAAAAAATTTTGGAAAATTTTCACAGGTTGAACAAATTTTGCTAAAACTTGAGTTTCGTATGGTTTTTATTAGGTTCGAAAGGTTAAATTTTTTTTTTTATAAGTAAAAACCTCGAAAGACTTTTAATAACTATACCAAATTCGAAAAACGTGTAGAATTTTACAAAATATTTATTGATTTCGTGAATTATGCTCATTATCATATATTTTTCGAAATACGCACAATGATATTTTTTATGTACCTCTGGCCAAGAAAACTCGTTTTTCCGTCCAGTTTAGAAACTTCCGATTTACGAGCAGAGGTACATAAAATTTTGTACGTAACTATAACAGAAATTTTATATTCACTCATGTGATAATAGCCCTCGGCTTCGCCTTGCTCTACAAACTTCACACTCGCAAATTCAAAATTTATGTCCTACTAACGTAATATCCTAATTTATTTTTGGAAAGAAATCTCCAAACTTCATATAAAACCAAATTAGAAATCTTCAATCATTGCAAATTATTTTAATACGTCTAGATACGAATTTTATGGTATTTTCGGAAAAAAATTGTTTTATGTTCCGCACAAGCTTGAAAAGATATTGCAATGACTTATTGTATTATCTAGTAAGATTAGAATTCTTAAATTTATCTTGTTACAGAATATATTCTTAATTTATTCAAGAAACATGGGCGTCATTCGAGGTTATGAGTTATTGAAAATTGCAGATGAAAGGTTCGGTGACAACTATCGACGATGCTAGTCAATATAAGGTCGTGATCGAAGCCATGAAAACCATGGAAATATCGCAAGATGAACAGGACGATATGTTTGCGATTGTAGCTTCTGTTTTGCATATGGGGAACGTGGGATTCACGGAGTCTAATGGAGTTGCAGAAATTTTGAAGTTCGCTTCCGTAGAAGCTATTTCCACGGTGAGAAATGCACCAACTTGTGATGACATTCGGAAATTTCATGATCTTCAGTGAACATTTACGAATAAAAGACATATTTTATATTTCCCAACGAAATATGAATGTCATGTACACGAAATGAAAATGGTGTATCGATGACACTTAAAAAACATATTTACTTCTCTTTTTCAAAAAATTCAAGTTCTGTCTTCTATGCTCTCTGAATTTTAAATAATTAAATGTTTTATTTCAATTCATTTACTCTCATTCAGACAGTATTCTCAGAGATAAAAAAGGAATTTTCAAAATCAAAATCATTATTATAATTGATAAATTCATAAACTTTTCAGCTGTTGGGCTGCAACGTGGAAGAATTAGCGACAGCTTTTATTCAACGCACGATCGTTGCTGACAACGATGTCGTGGTAACGAAGTTGAATAGAGAAATGGCCATTTACGCAAGAGATGCTCTAGGTAATTCTGAAATATCCTAATTAGTTTAATAATTTTCCGCAATTGCCTTTTTTTCGACATAAGTTTCTCATATAAGTTCCCAGTACATTCTCAAACCCACAAATTCAATGGGTTGGCTCACACAATTTTAATTGTGAAAAAGTTGCTTTAGCTGTTCATGAATTTATCTTTTTGTGCATTATTCTCATTGTTAGTAATTTACTTTTTTTTTTGTTAGGAAAATCTTTGTATGACAGAGTGTTTACATGGCTTGTTGCACGACTCAACAAATCACTTCAGACTAAAGAAGATTTCGGACGGAAATCCGTTATGGGCATCCTTGACATTTACGGATTTGAAATTTTCGAAAAAAACAGGTAACGTAGGAAATATTTTTTGAACCCATTTTATTATTTTCTTCAAAACTAATTTTATTTACAGTTTCGAACAATTCTGCATTAATTACTGCAATGAGAAGCTGCATCAACTTTTCATCGAACTGGTACTTAAGGTTAGTACATTTTTTTATATTTAATTAATACATTGTAAACAACGTGACTCTGGCAAAACTTTAAGAAAACTGAGATCTATTAATTATAAAATTATGGAAATGGACTTGGTATTATAGTAGACTAGTAGCTTAAACGGAAGGAGGAGAGGTGAAGTATTCTTTTTTTTTCTTCATAATTCAAATAATTTTAAAGTAAAAAACATAAAAACTATAAAACAATCATTCTGCCATTAAATTATATTTTACGGATACTTGAAATCATAAATAACAATTTTTTAATTTGTGAAATTTTCAATGTCTTTGATGATCTTTTCAAAATTAATACTATTAGTGTTGAACGATAAAAATCGGTTCGTACCGAATCTTTTTAACGAAAAAATGTGATATTTGAAAAAAAGCTTTATCGCAAAATTGTACAAATATTCTTAAAAAATTGTTAAAAAAAGCAGAATAACCACATGATTTTTTTTTTCTTGCACTCAGTCGGAGCAAGAAGAGTATTTGAAGGAAAATATAACCTGGGAACATGTTGAGTATTTCAACAACGAAGTTATTTGCAACTTGATCGAGGAAAAGTATAAAGGTAACTATTAGTGTATGCTATAGGGGCGTAGGCATAAATAATTTCAGAAGTTGGAAATATATTTCTTTCGCTATTTTATAATTTTTAATCTTTAACGATACGGCGACAAAAGAAGGATTTTCAAATTTTTTTAATTCAGGGATTTCAAAATTATTCAACTTTTAAAGTTCAGAATCGCAAATTTTTAATATTCGTATATGATAGAATCGAATTCGATTTTTGTAACTTTCAAGTCACAGGTTTGGTTTTTTTTTAATACTTTAGGTATTTTTAGATATTATAATAAATTGTTATATAGCTTTATAGGATTTGATGCTCCAGAAATCAGAGTTCAAATAATTTTAATATAAATACATATTTTCACGGTCTTTCTCTCATCTAGATTTTTAGTATAAAGTATAAAGAATGTTTTAATAGTATAAATTGAACTAAGGTATTTTCAAAGTTTTCTATATAAATTTCTAAATTTATATGCTCCAAGTTTCTAAATTTTTCATAAATTGAAAAAAAGGGTGTTGGTTTTTTCCGTTTTTCCTACAGAATCTGTTAAAAATTAATGTGTATAAACTACGCGTTATATCAATAGGAATCATTTCATTGATGGACGAAGAATGCTTGCGGCCTGGTGACCCGACGGATTTGAGTTTACTTGAAAAACTGAACTCAAATTTGCAAACCCACAAACATTACATAAGCCACGAAAAAGCTGATCTTAAAACTCAGAAAGTCATGGGCCGCGATGTAAGTATCATTACTTTCAAAAATTCTAGTCTTAAAGTTACTTTCAGAAACTTTTGAATTATTTTTTACTGATAATAAAAGCTTAAACGTTAAATAACTTTGGAGTTCTTGTATTAAATCTGATGAAATAAATGAATTTACATATAAAAATTTTAAAGTATTTCATTCTATGTTAAAAAATAGGTATTAAAATTTTCGTCCTCCATTTATCCATTATCGAAAATTTCATGATAATTCATGAATTCTTCCGAGCAATATAAAGATTTGTGAACATCTCAAAAAGTTTATTCCTGTGATTTATGTAAATGCAAACACGTTGAATATTATTGCATGCAGAAATTTCGATTTTTTTCGAGTAATCTCGAGATCACCCGAAACAAATCGATATTTCCATGTATTCTCAAAACGACACCAATAATGACAATTTAGTGTTTTTTCAAAGTTTTAAATGTATTTTTTTTAATTTCACTGAAAATTATCAAGCAATACCTAAAAAAAATATAATGGAATTGTAAAAAAGTCTCTTTCAGTGAATTTTGAGCGGAAAAAAAGTACCCCGTACCTGTCCCGTACCTGTCCCGTACATGACCCATAAGAACGGGACAAATAAGCTACTACCAGGGACAGAAACATTGCGACTTTCATTTTTCAGGAATTCCGATTGATTCACTACGCTGGCGATGTCACTTATAATATTCGAGGATTTCTCGAGAAGAACAACGACCTACTGTTCCGAGATTTGTGTGGAGTCATGTCCAACACACAAAATTCTATTGTTCAAGTAAATTTAACCTTAGATAACCTGGAATTGAAATTTTCCAGTTGCAAGTCCAGCGTTTGTTTGTCTTTGAACACAAGTGTTTAAAAAGACAAATAAATTTCGAATCCACACATTGAATACACCAATCATTTATATACTCTAGACGTTTCAGACATAACGCAACTCGAAAATATACAAATTCTGGTTCTCATTCTCCAACACCGTAGTCTTGAGCCTTAAGTACTTATCCTGCAAGGATTCTGCCTTTCCCCACTCCTCTCCTCCTAATCGAGAAGTATGAAGGTGCAAAATCCCCATAGGATAACTACTTAAGACGCAACTTTTTCCACTATCAAACAAAAGTCGCCATTTACAGGCCGTTTTCAACGTGAAAGACCTGTCTTCCAAAAAACGACCAGAAACAACCGTGACGCAATTCAAGAACAGCCTCAACAATCTTGTGGAAATTTTGATGTGCAAAGAGCCCTCCTACGTTCGGTGCATCAAGCCCAACTACCACAAGAGGCCAAAGTGTTTTGACGAAAAACTCGTACTGCATCAAATCAAGTATTTGGGCCTTATGGAAAATTTGAGGGTGAGGCGTGCTGGTTTCGCTTATCGCAAACCGTACGAGCGATTCCTGCAACGTTACAAGTGCTTGTGCCTTGAAACCTGGCCGGTTTATCGCGGATCTCCAAATGATGGCGTTCAGACTCTCGTCAAATGCCTTAATTATGGACCAGAAGATTACAGGATGGGAACGTAAGCCTTATCTGGGTTACCCCCTTTTAACTACGAACATAGTCAGTTTTCACGATTAAGGCTGTACGAAATAATCTTTTTTTTTTCAGCACGAAAATTTTCATAAGGTCGTCGAAAACTTTGTTCACCACGGAAGATGCTTACCAATTGAAAAAACACGACATTGCCTCGATTCTGCAGAGTAAATGGAAGGCTATTCTTCAAAGAAGAAAGTACTTGCACATGCGAAACGCAGCGATAATTTTACAGAAGTACATTCGAAGATGGATAGCTATCCGCGTGGCCAACAAGAGGGCGAAGGCAGTTGCTACTCTCAGGAAGTATGACTTTTCATGATTACAATTGGAGAGTTAATTTTAAAATTAAATTTTGTTTAACGAGGTAGTCATTCATAAAAATCTTATTTTGATCTTTTTCGAAGAAAACTTGAGCAATCACTTCACGAATACCGTAAAAAAAATTGCGTCATCGTATTAGTTTCTTTTGCAACTTCATTAATATAAGTATGTATAGGAGTTTGTTGGAATGTAACAATGTTTTTTCTCAAGATTCGTCAAGGGATTCATCACGCGAAAAGACGCGCCGAATGACGAAAACACGGCGTTCATCGAATTGGCAAAAGTTCAATGGCTTCTTAGGCTTTCTAGGTCTCTTCCCAAAGGCATTTTGAATCAGTATTGGCCACCATGTCCGCAAACTTGTGAAAAGGTTAGATTGCACTTAGTATCGATATTTCGAAAAGTAATAATGAAAATAAAAGATAACGCTTCGCTAAGAAATTATTATAAGAAAAAGCGGTCAATCAGAGCAAAAGGGAAAAGTCATTCCACTTTCAAATTTGTGCTAACATCGCACTTAAATAAAATCCAAGCTTTCGGTCCATATTGAGACCATCTTCAGAGCAACTACAGAGAAAAAATTAAACATCGAGTGTAGATCTCACGCCAATAAATCAAAATCCACATACATTGACAAAAAAACCAAAACAATAAATATCTATTATACAATAAATATTATTATCATGTTCTTGCCACTACTTTTCATAAAAGCCATCTCCGCAATAGACCTCTTAAACTGATTACTTTCAAAATTCAACATCCTAGCGTTCCCCCAATCAAAATCATGACCAGATTCAACTTTATATTTTGTAATAACATTATGTCTATCAGGAGCCAATCTGTAGTTAATCTGATGTTCCTTAATCCTCGTCTTTAGTTTCCTTTTTGTTTCTTCAATACAAACACAATCATGCCCATTACATTTGATCTCATAAACGACACCTCTACTATCTTCTTTTGGTAGAACATCCTTACCTCTTTTTATAATCCTTTCATTCAGCTTATTAGTAACTCTGTTTACAACCACAAAATCATGCCTCCTAAAAAGTCTTCTAGCAACATCGGAAAACCCCTCGATGTTAGCACAAATTTGAAAGTGGAATAAATTTTCCCTTTTGCTCCGATTGACCGCTTTTTCTGATACTAATAATGAAAACTTTGGCACAGAAATTTTTCATTGATTCTTGTATTTTTAACATTTTATTTTATAAATTGGTTATTAAATAAATAATAGTTATAATTTGTTTTTAAAATTTTGTGTTAGTATAAAAAAAAAATCCCTAATTTCCATATTTTTTTTTCATCTTTAGAATTTTCAGTTGTGAAAAAAATCATAAATTGTAAATCGAGGTATACATAGTATCCAATTTAAAAATATGCATAAGCTCATGTAAGAGAATTAAAAGATACAAATATATTAATTCCTGTTTATAAATGAAATAGTACCATAACAGTAATAATAATTTCAAAATTTTAGAAGTCAAACTTTTATAAATAATAGCAAATTGAAAATTCAAAAATCTAGTTGTAAAAAGTTACAAAAATTACTATGTAATACAATTTTTGTATCAAAAAAACCGCCGTTTTGTCGAGCTGCAAATAAAATTAATTTTCCTTTGAAATGTAAACAAAAAATTTTTTCATCTTGTTTTGGAAATGGGACAAAACTCCAACTTATTTTAATGTGGAGAGACTATCTTAATAATCTTATGATCATGAAATTCTCAATTGGTTTAATCGTAGCAAAACTCACTAAATTCAAATGATTTAATTTCTGTTTTCAACATATCTATCCTAAAGAGAAAAAAGAGCAACCACAATGAACGCGGCCATGTTTAAATGTGGGTGCGTCCATGTTGAACGCTCGCTTCAATCTTGTAATTCCCTGAAGTTGACCGGAGCATTTGAATTGAATTTTTCGTCGAGTGAAATTTCATTACAATTTGGTTCATTTCAAAGAATAATTCGACTCTTTGCCTCTGAATCTTCATTGTCTGCTATTTTTTTTCTTATGACATTGTATATAGAACTTGAAAAAGTTCAACGACACTTAGCTTAGAACAATATTTAAGTTATGATTCGAATAAACAACTATTTCTAAAACAGGAAGAATCCATGGAAAAATTTTGAAATTCTTTTGCGAGTATTAAAAATATGGAAAACCCTATTTTTTTTTTATATGAATCAAAATCGTTACTGTTTTTTTCTTTCTTAAATTAAGGTGAATTCAAATAACTGTTATTACCACGTGAAAGTGGCTTCAAACATGTGCAAATGTGAAGGGTTGAACTTTACCTAATAATTGTCTTTTATTTGCGAAGAAATACAAGTTAAATCAACGCTAAGACTATGAAGCATTTGAAACTAAATATCAAAACTTATCGAGATTCATTAATCTCTCATCAATTCTCTTGAAATTTCAATAGAAACCCAATTTCATCCATAAAAATCCCACCATTTTCAACACCAACTTGTAAAACTTTCATATTCCTTATTTTACGATGCATGAAATGACGTTTTTTCAGGCTTCACAGCAATTGAAAACTTTGCACCACGCGAACTTGTGCAGATTGTTCAGAAAGTCGTTGTCTCCAGCTAGGAAAGAGCAATTGGAGCTTAAAGTTTTGGCGGAGAAGATTTTCAAGGGTCAGAAAAAATCGTACCTTCAAAGCGTGGGGGAAAGATTCGTCTCGGATCGTCTGGGAGACGACCAAAAAGAATTGGCAAAACGTTCACATGTGTTTTCTAATGGCGAAAACATAATTGTTAGTAGTTTTTTAAATGCGAATTTGCGTTAGATTACAAATTGTTATGAATCACAAAAAGGCTCGAGATTTTTGTTGACACTCAAAAATTAATTTTTTAACAATGATATACAAATCTCACTGTTAAAAAATTGTCAATTTATCGTGAAAAAAAATTGAATATTTTTGATACACAAGCAATTTTTTGAATACAATTGGTGGTCCATTTGACCCCATCTTCTACGTTTTAGAAAAAAAAGTAAATATAATTTTGAAAATTTCTACCAACAGTATGCGACACCAGTTGTGAAGTACGACAGGCGCGGTTACACGCCACGTCGTGAACGGGTACTGATATTGACTCAACAAGCAGTTTACTTATTGGAATCGAAGACATTCAAACTGAAGCATCGGTTGCCATACAAGTCAATTTCGTCACTGGTCATCAGCAACGAGTCTGACAATCTGCTTCTCATAAGAATACCTCCTGAACTCAAGAAAGACAAGGTCCATTAATCATTTTATTAAACATCTTCATGCATCTGACTTCTTCATCCAAAATTCAAAACAAATGTAACACTAATCATATATTACAAAGAAAATTGTTTTAAAACTATTTTTGATGTTCAATGTTTTTTTTATTTTTTAGGGTGATTTGATATTGGAGGTTCCTTTCTTGATTGAAGCTCTGACGAAAGCTATTGATACAACAAAGGATGACAAAATCCTTGAAATCATCGATAAAGAAAGGTAAAATGATTTTTACCAAAAAAAAACTGGCACCGAGTGATGAAAAAAAATGTAATAAGATACATTTCATCCATCATGTTATTTTACCTCATCTTTCTCTAAAATAATTCAAATACTAAAAAAAAAAAATTCCTATAGTTTAAATCAAATGCACTTTTTTCTAATTTCAGGGTGTCACATAAACTTGTCAGTGGAAAAGAGGGCACGATTGAATTCAGAAAAGGACGAACTCCAGCAATAACGAAAAATAGAGAAAGTGGCCATCTTGATGTTGTAAATATACCCCATATTCAAATTTGGCATAATTTATTAAACTTTACATAATTCTTTTTTCTTTATTGATTTTCCAGGTTGTTTCTCCGTGAAAACCTCCAGTCCAATAAAAGTGAACGACGTACTTTTGTTGTTTTACAACTATGACTGCGATTTTATACGTGACTTGGCAAACATGTAATTTGTTGAAATTTTGCCATAAGCATAAATAATGTGCCATGGTAAGTTCCGTGCGAGAAAAAAAAGAAGAACTTGTTCTACTTCTTTACGTTTACGTTTTTAAGCAATGTCGAAAAAATGCTACATGTATTTTTGTAAAATATTTTTTTCATGGAAATGCGAAATGGTATATTAATTGTTTTCCTTGTTCAAGAATAAAGCATTTCAGATTAAACATTTTTTTGTTTGTCAATTATTTGGTGAGCCTATTTAGATTTTTACATTACAATATCGAAATGTGATTATAAAACGTCTCGAATACTCTTTGATGTAATTTTAACATAATTTTTTTGCTACTTTAGTGATCAACATTTTTTTGTGAACTTTGAAATTGAAAAATGAGTAGTGAATAATGTGTTAAAGGTTATTGGATTGCAAAAAGTTATGTAAGTGCTGAAAAGTAGACATTTTTTTTTAGATTCTTAAGAAAAAATTGAGATAATGAAAATCTGGATTTAGAATAAAATAATTTTGGAATTATACCAGGTTTATAACGCAAAACTTTTCATGAATCAACAAATTATTTACGTAAATAAATGATGAATTCTACAATACTTGGACGTGCTTAGTTCGTCGTTTAAATTTTTTAGATTTCGACAATCAACATACATAATTAAGGAAATTTCAAATTACTTATTAAAGTATGTAAAAAATTCAGCACTGAATAGGCAAATTCGGAAATTTATAATTACTGAGATCCAAAAAATTTTAATTACAGTATTCATATTGTATTTATTCTAAAATTGCAGAGTTCGGCTAATTTTTGAAGTTTTAAATAATTTGACATTCTAAAAAAGTGTCATTGTTACTCTTACTCTCAAGTTTTTAAAAAGAAATTGAAGTTTTTGAAATACGTCAAGTTAAAAATTATTTATAAGATCCTTGAAATGTACGAATAATTAATCAAAATATTTATATATACTCTTGAATTGAAAACTTTAAAAATTTCAAATATTTATCATTTCCTGAATATACAATTTTATACATGTGATTGCAAAGTTTCTCAAATTTCAAAGTCTTAAGAAGTATAAAATTATGAACTAACAATTCACAATCTCGATTTGCGGCAATTTTAAAATGTAAAAATTTTGAAATTTTAAAATATAAGCAAATAAATATAATAATGAAACTGTGGAAGTTACATTCTGGAAGTTTTCTGAAATTCAGAATTTCGTAAATAATGAATTCTACAACAATCAGACTACTACAATATTTCAAGTTAAAATTGTCACAATTCATCTCTCAACATTGATGTGATTCTAAAAATTTAAAATAATTAACCAATTTAAAATAAAGAACCAATATTATTCGGAATTTGAATTATAATTAGAATCTAAAAAATTGAAAATTGGAAACTGTAACTTCTGCATTACAATATTAATTAAATGTGAAGTTACAAATTTTTTATTTATTGATATCTTTGTTCAGTTTCGAAATATTTCATACTAGAATTACAATTATAGTTAAATGATATACAATGATATTGAATAAATGAAATATTTGATAATATTGGAAATATATTTTTTATTATACTTAAAATTTTCGCTATTTATAATGTTGAAAAATACTGAAATTATGAATTCATGAAATCTAGAAATACTTTCAGAATAGTTTCAGTTTTGAGTTTTCAATATACAATCTTGGAAATTTCAGTTTCCTTGTACTTGAAATATTTCTCATTTGAGATCCAAATATTTCTAATCGAATTTCAGATATTTCGAAATTGAAATTAGGAAGTGCCAGATTTTTCACAATTGGTAAAAATCAATTTTCCAAATTGAAACAATAATACATCACTAATATAGTACAATTGCAGCATAATGGAAGTTTTTGATAATCTCTACATAAATTATTCACAGTTCAATATTTTGAAACGTCTAATTTCCCACATTACAAAAATTATGAAATACTGACATTGAGTATGATCAATGATAAATTAAGGTTTTTTCAAGTGATAGATTTTAAATTTATAAAATTATAAATTCACTATAACTCAAAATTGCTCGCTTCAGGTTCAGAATCCGAATAAATAAGTTCAGGATTCATTTACTATCGATTTGACCTACGTGAATTTTATTCGTGAATTGAAAAATTTGGTTTATTCATCACGATTGACAAGTTGATAAGATTAATATTTTAAAATGTCAAAAATTTTCATAATTTTTGAAATCCACCAAATTACGATTCTCTCGATTAAGGGGGGAATACCAATTATATGGAAAAAACGGTCGCTTAACTTCAAGCGTGGATAGCAGAAAAACTATCAATGCTAGTAATATTTAAATTTTTTACGAATGTAGTATGTTGTATTTACAACAATATAAAAAAAAATTTGTTTAAAAATTCGCATCCAGCCTGTAGTTACAAGCGTGCAAAAAAAAGTCTGCAAATTTTCCGTGGGGCAGATAGGGCATCAGGAAATTTTTCTATAGCAAAAAAGTGTGGATAAAATAGTTTTGTTATGACATTTACTAGTCCTTGGCGTTTTCAGATTTTGCAAAAAAAATTTTTTTCGTTAATTACACATAATAAATCATTTTACTTATTGTTTTTTTTACTCGATGTGCTACAAAAACAACGCAGTTTTTCTAAAAAAATCGTTCGTCAAGGGCTGTATATTTGTTTCCTCTGTAATTGGCGAAAGAAAGTATGCAAATTGGTTTAACCGTTGATCTGCAATTTGTTCCACCGCGAATTTGCGATACTTTTTTTTTCGCACCTCTAACTAGAAAGTGGATGCGAATTTCGGGAAAATTTTTTTTTAGATTGTTAGTAAATAAAACAAACAATATACATACGAAATTTTACATAACGAGCATGAATAGTTTTTTCTCTATCCACGCCCGAAGTCAAGTGACCTTTTTTTTTTCATTTAATTGGTATTCCCCCCTTAACACATCATGACTTATGATTCAACAAAATTCTAGCCATTTCAAAATAAGAAACTATTATATATCAGGTTTTTTTAGTCAAAAATTTTAGGAAATTGGATAATTCACTGATAACTAATTCTCGAACCTGACACTTATATTTGAAAAGCCTCGTTTTAGTTTTTTAACGATTATTTAAATTATTTCATAAATCAAAATTGTCTCAAAAAACATCTAGTAGAAGTTTTTTACATTTTCTGATTTTTCAGTTAGTAAAACAAATTTGCTAGTAAAATTAAGGTAGGAAATTGAAAATGGAAGCGTTAAAAATATCCAGTTAAAAAGTCGAAATTGGTGAAAGAAAATTAAAAGATACGAATCGAGCAATTTATGCTCAACTCGCAAAATATTGACCAAAATGATATGTAACAATTAAAATGATTTCAAGTTAAAAGTAAAATTAACAATTATATTGTTAAGAAATCCGAATTGAATAAATTGAAACATAAAACAGATTACGATGAAAGGTAAGTGAAAACAGTCAATTATATATCAAAAATGGTTCCGTCAATAAAAAATATAAAAGACATGGATCAGAGAAGAAAGTAGACTGGAACGAAACTTGGGATACTAACAAAAAAAAATACTGATTGAAAAAAGAAAAACATATGTGATAGTTTTCAACAATAGCAATTATGAATTTTTTTTTTATAAATAAGAAGTTAATAAAACCTAAAGCTAAAAAAATTAACATTTAAAATTATTTGAAAGTCATACCTCATACAAAATATCTACAATAGTAACTGATCACACATTTATCAAAAATTGTAATGAAAACAAATAAATAAACACAAATATAAATAAAAATGATGGAGAGATAGTCAGTGTTCGAAAACATGAAGAAAAAATGCTTTTTTTAAATTTAAAGTTCTATTCTTTAAATAACCAAATTTTATATACATTCGAAGAAAGGAACAAAAATCAATTTTGTCATCATGAATCTTCTTCAGTATTTTTCTTCTTCACCAATGTCTGTTTACCGTTTAAAGCTCGTGCACGCAATTCGTTTTCCAGGGCTTCGTTGACAGTCTTTGAAATCATCTTCTGCATTTTGGCAGCCTCTTGGAATTTAGCTTTTTTCGGTTTGATAGGTGCATCTTGAAAAAAAATATCAATTATAAGTAGTCTAAAAAACAAAAATTCTTTTACAATTACCTTTGAAGCTTCAACATTGTCGAAAACTTCTTTCTTGAAAGTAATATGTTTATAATTTTTTATAAATTAGCCAACTCTTATGATAAAAATTAATTGCTTAATTTTTTATATGAATATAAATTATAATGACCTCAAAATGAATATAAAAAAGTTTGAAAGTTTTAAAATTATAATTTTTAAGAAAAAACGTGAAATAAACTTTTACAAAAGTATTGAGTTTGCTTTGAAAATTTTGATTAGAGTGATTAAATTGGAGAAAATAAGTACGTCTTTATAATGTTCTCAAATTATGATATTGATCAGGCAAATAAAAAAGTCAGAATTCAGACTTCTCAGCACATTTAGGGAGTGCTTTATTATTCAAACAATATTTAAATATTTAAATAAAGAATGGACTACATGACTGATGATTTGTGTATTTATGTAATGTAGTAGAATGATTTATAATATATAATGCATGATACCATATGTTTAACGGTGAAACATAATATTAATATATGGAATTATGAATAAATTAAAGGATATTTTATGCGATGTAATGTGTAATTTCATGTTCCTAAAGTCCCAAACGTTTAAAAATAAGGCAATCACCCAAATTTTACACGACATTTTCTAGTTATGGTAATGAATAATTATCTATTAGAATTAAATAAGAATCATCTCAAATCATAAGATAAATTTTACTTTAATTTTAGGTAGAGTTCAAAAATGATTTTCCATCGTTTTTGTCTGGAATTTTATTCACATAACATTTGAGTGATGATTTGGTTGAAAATTATGAAAATCTCCACTTACTTCTTAATCAGAAAATAGAAGTAAAATTTACTAAAGTAGCATTTAGCGGAAAAATCTTTTACTTCATTTTCAAAAAACTCTACATCTATTAATTGTTAATTTTAAAAATACAGCTTTTCAAATATTCAAAAATTTGCATTTGGAAGGTTTTTGCACTTAGAAGAATTCTGAAATCTTACAAAAATCATATAAAAATTTTCACAATTGAGCGTGGGGACTCCATAACGTGTTCTACGCGTGGGACAGTTGGAGAATGGAGGACATGAGTGAACGCAGCCAGCGCAAATAATCGAAAATTTCAATCCGTTTTCAAAAACTAAACTCGCGACATCTCCGTAACTATGTATCCGATTTACGCCAAATTTTCAGACTTACCGCTCCTTGCTTCAGTGCCGTTTCCTAGTACAAAAAATTATCATTTTCAATAAAATCTAAATAATAACTGGAGTACAATCTTGTTCGCATAGGATCGCAATTGATGAAAAAATTTCGAATTTTAGATCAAGAGCCTTTTTTATTTTTTAGAAAAAAAGATTCTTGGTTTGGAATTTGAAAAATTCTTCATAAATAGCGATCATATGCGAAAGAAAAGATTGTGCTCCAGTTGTTATAAATATTTCATTGAAAATGATAATTTTTTTGTACTAGGAGACGGTGCTGAAGCAAGGAGCGGTAAGTCAAAAAATTTGGCGTAAATCGGATAAATAGTTACGGAGATATCGCGAGTTTAGTTTTTGAAAACGGATTGAAATTTTCGACTATTTTCGCTTGCTGCGTTCACTCGTGTCCTCCATTATCCAACTGTCCCACGCGTAGAACACGTTAAGGAATCCGCACGCTCAATTACTCTGAATGCAAGAACTTTGACAATTATAAAAAAATTTTAGTTGTATGATGTTCTCTTGAAGATGTTTGATTATAAAATTAGATATTTTTTTAAATAACCTATATACTACATGAGCGTAAATTAAGTTGTGTGGCCTGATTTCCATCGCTTTTTGTCACAGATAATTATTTGTGTCAACTTAAATTGTTCGACACTTAAGTACAATGGTTTTATTATGATTATTATTTTTTTAAACTAGATTTAAAGTTTGTGACTGAATATTTACTACTAATAGTGACTCTGGTATAACAAAAGTCATGCCCAGAATATAAGATATATTTTGGAAATTATGAAGAATACACACGTTAAAATATAAAAACGTTTAATTTTTATTGCACAAATTTGAAATGTTTGCATGTAAACATAGAGGTAATAAACTTCTGATCAACTTTGAAATTTTGCTTTGAGATATAGAAGAAATAGCTCAAACTTAAATGAATAAATAGAATGATAAATATTCGATTTAGGAGTCAATTTACTTTCCAATGACATTTTTAAGTTGACTCGAAAATCGAATTTTTATTATTCTATTAGTTTACATTCCAAGTGACTATTAAATGAATATTTAAAAAAAACACGCCTGAGTTGAATTTTTTTCTCTTAATTAGTCACTTTTTTTCAATTTATTTAAATTTTTCTAGATTTTGAGGATGATGGTTTTTGTTGAAAATTCATTAAACTTTTAGTTTTTTATGATAAATTTACTAATAAGTGACTGGGTATTTTGAAAAAATTTTATAAATTACATGGGAAAATGTCCGGTGCTCATTTACAAATTTAGAATATGGAAATGTAAATGTAGAAATAATGAACTTTTGATCAATCTTCAAATTCTCCTTCGAGATATAGAAAAAATTGGTAACTTGAACTTCAAAAAATAATAATAATATAAATGACAATTTATACTTTATTCAAATTGGTCACAATTTTTGGCAATCAACTTAGACTATTGAATGTTTAAAGTATGCTAGTTTTATCGGACATTTTATATGAGACTGTCATTTTTTGACCACGTACGTATAATATTGACTTATAACAAATTAGGTGAAATTCGAAAATTATATAAATTAGACATGTGGGAAATGTCTAATGCTTATTGGTAAATTTCTGAATATAGAAGTACCAATTGAGGGGCTAGAATACATAATGTCATCTGCGTGCAGGACAGTTAGAGAATGAAGGAATGAAGGACCGAGCGATCGAGAATCTCGTTCACTCGGTCCTTCATTCCTTCATTCTCTTACTGTCCTGCGTGCAGATGTCACTATGCTTTCCAGCCCCTCAATTAAGAAATAATCAACTTTTTATTAACACAGGAAATTTTGCTTTAGGATATAGAAAAAATTGATAAATTGAACTTTAACAATAAAAAACATGAATAAATAAAATCATTGGTTTAATAATTAAAAATAATAATAATATTACATATTAACAAGAGTTAGCTGTTACAAACTGTTTTTATATTAGAGAACTTACAAAAAATGTGATATTTATATGAGAAATACATTATGTAAAAGATCTCCTGGAATGACAAACAAAAATAGTAAAAATGAAAGAAATTTTTAGTCACTTCGACAATTTTTTTACAGCAAAATAATGTAATTTTACTAATATTCAATTTTTAAAAATGGTCGCCTTTTCATATTTAACCCGTGACAGCCAATGACAGCCAAACCAACTTCAGGCAGCTATGAACTTTACATATTCAAAACACACGCGATTTCAAAAGCTGTGTGCACATTTCACTGTGACAGCGAAACTAGTGATGTTTTGATAATGCCTGTTATTTGTAATAAGTCCGATGCAAATAAGTGATATTTTCTTATCAAAAATAGCGACCGTAGAAAGACCAAAGAACAACTGAAATTTGGTCTCTCTGGGATCGCCAGGGATTAGATACTTTTTTGAATTACCATTCTACTACCATTATTTACATGATCATTTATATAAATATAAAATCATTACTAAGTCATTGTCATATCATCATTTGCGTCATCGTTATCATCATTAAAATAGTTATAAAATTATTTTCATACTTTACACGGCATTATTAATGCCGGAATTCTAATTTGAAAGATAATAATTTTATACATATGTCTGAATGTTATATATTGATAATTTCAATTATATCATTTTAAAATTACTAATAATCATATTAATTTATACTCAACATATGTATGGTTTTAATTATTATCAATTTCATCATCAATTTTTTAAGATAAGTAAAAATTATTTTATAAGCCAATAATTATGCATTGATCACAATTCATTAAAAAAATATTTAGACGTTAATGTACATAACTGAAAATTCTAGAAACAAGAACGAGTTGACATAACCTCAAAATAAACTCATACTTCCTCGACGTTTGCTTGTAGGTTTTTTTTTCGTTTTCAAACTTTTGGATTTAGATCCTGGCACTTTCGTTTTCACTTTTAATTTTCCTTGTGCCATTGTGATATGATCTAGTTAATCTATGATGTATGGACAGTATAGACCAATATTTACTGTTTCTTTATCACTGTTTTGTGTGCTGTTCTGTTTCGACAAATTATTTCAGGCAATATCAGGGGAGTGGGTATTCGCACCGTCCGTGTCCGCGTACTGTCCTTGTACACGGAAATACACGGAAAGTACATGGAATGCACGAAAATACAAGGAAATAATTAGATGGGCCTAAATTTGCACACGGAATAGATTCCGTGTCCACGGAAACTACAGGGAAATACACGGGAATACACGGAAGTACATAGAACGATATTCAACGTGTATCCGTTCATTATCCATAACCACAATTTTTTATTCTTAACTCATTTTCGCTTTGAAAAAAAAAACCAAACTCAAGTAAACACTATTTTTTAGTTAGGGAAAAAATAGTGCTAAGGTGGGTTAGGTTTTTTTTTAAAAAATCCAGAAATGAGTTTGGGGAAAATAGTGTTAAGTTGGGTTAAATTTTTTTTAAAAAAACCCGGAAATGAGTTTGGGGAAGATAGTGCTAAGTTTAGTTAGGTTTTTTTTTAATCTAGAAATGAGTGAAAGAGAAAATAGTGATAAGTTAAATTAAGTTTTTTTTTAAAAACACGAAAATGAATAAGATTGAAGATTTAAAAATTTTGGTTATGTTTCCATGTGCTTCCGTGTATTTCCGTGTTCTTCCATGTAGTTTCCGTGTACAAATTCATTCCCATCTAATTATTTCCTTGTATTTCCGTGTACACGGACAGTACGCGGACACGGACGGTGCGAATACCTGCTGGGCAATTCAGGGCAGGATAAAAAAAACAGGGTATATTCTTACGGTGACGCGTTTTCGTTCAGTTCACGCATACCCAGCAGCCGCCATGTTTTTTGTTTGTTTTGTTTTCGATCCATGTTTTTGATTGGCCCAAACCCAAACATGGCGTCGTCCGCTGGGTCAAAAAATCTGCGCAGACTCAATGACTTATAATATGGATCCATTGATATGTATATACAATGGATTATACATATCAATGGATACACTGCCCTATGCCCGCGCTCGGCATAGTAGGCACTAGTAGGCAAGGGAGGGAATAAGGCCCCTTGCGTAGAACAACATGAGTGTGGTCCCGCTGAACATTTAAAATCTCATGAAATCGCTGTTGCTCCGGTAATAAACAATCGATTTGTTTGAAATTTCGACTCAGCCTTTTATTTACCTTTAGCGATCCCATCAAGATGGATATTTTTCTAAAATCTGTTCAAAACTTACTCAAAAATTAATCTCAATAGTTGAGATTGATTTTTAGATGGGATATATTATATCTGCAAAAGACGCTATGTGTCATCATATAATCTTATAGTTTACGGTAAGGAATATATACAAGGGTATTAATACGTAATGTCATTATAAAAACATACATCTTTTATCAGATCCAGAACCCACCATCCTGAAACCGATTAAGTGGAAAAAATCCGATCTGTGCAGAATTGTGCCGAATTGGTGAAGTCTGAGGCGCGCCGCAGACCTGGAATGCCGGATTAAATAATGGTCGTTTTCGACGCCTGAGCGTGGTCACTGTTACAACGTTTTCTTGTAGTAACGATAAGGAAAAATTGATGTAATGAAAAAATTATAAAATAATTATATAGTGAATTATATCTTTTTTTTAAATGAAAATTTGAAGTGCCAATGACAGCGCGCGCTCTATAGAATGATTGTCAGTCATGCTACCACATTTAATCGTGTTTTCTGTATTTTGAAAAAGATTGTTTGGTTCTTTTATTAGCTATACATGATGTATTATTTCTAAATTTTTACTATAAAATTACATGAAAATTACTATATGTATGAATAGCGTTATTATCTCAATTCCATTTACTTCTTATGAATAGTTTGCTTTCTACTGAGTGTAAAAAATGTTCAAGAAGTTTATTACAAATTTTTTTTAGTTTGTTTCTCACAGTAACTTTGAAATGTTTTGTATTTGTTACGTTCTGACTTACACAAAACGAAATATAAAAAAAAAAATTAAACAAACCTGGTTTTAGCCCCTTAAAAGGGCAAGGGACCAGACGGAAATTTGGGTTACAATAATAATACTTGAATAAATCTTAGCACAAGATTTATTAGCAATTATTCAAACTGGAGCACAGTGTTCCAAATCTCAAATGCAAAAACGCAATTCAACTAACATATGTGTTGTAAATTCTAAAATATCGATCCAAATCTCAAATGAAAGAAAACGCAATTCAACTTACATATGTATATCCTGAGCCAATTATTCGTGCTTTACTCTCAATACAAATCAACCTTGCATGCTATTCGCTCGGATTATTCGCAACAATTTGTTTTATATTCTGGGCCGATGAAAAAAAAATCTATTCCAACACGACGATTCCTTACAAAACTCAAAACGAGAACAAACCAAAAGCCTCTCTCAAAAATCAAATCCGAACAAAATCCGCGCGCACGCAAAGCTCCTGTTCTAATATATGAAACGAAAAAAAGGGAGTGGGTGGAGACGTGACATTGGTGCTTTTCCTATTGGCTGTAAAAATCATCCGATGTGAAAAACCCGAATTGCGATGTCAACGGATGTAAAATCTAAAAACTCTATCGGTGATGACTACTCATTCAAGCGACATTAAGGTGATCGCTAGAAAATCGTTCCTCAGGGTGAGCTTGCGAATAATCCACCGATAACGCTAAAAATACTGAAAGTTGTTTTGGAAGAAAAATTTGTTTCTAAAAATAAAATTTTATCTGAAGAATTAAACTGTTTGAACAATAAGAATTTATTTTTATAAATGGAATTTGTCTTAAGAATGGAATTTCGAATGAGAAGTAAAAATTAAAGTTGAAATAAGAAATCTATAAGAAATAATAAAAATTACTTGTAAGTTTAATATAAAATAACGTGCAACGTCACATATTCTTGGTTTCTAACTTTTTCTTCAAATAAACTATATGAGTTGGAAAATAATAAAAAATATAAATCTTTTCAAGTAACCTTGAACAATCTTCACAGTAACTTCTGCCACTTGAAAAATTAGACTACAATAGTGAATTTTTTTGAAGCTATAAACTATGTTGTATGATAGATTTCAAATTGCGTTTTTTACTATATTTCAAAAAGTAGCAGCTGAAAAACCTTTCTTAGAATAAAAAAGATTCCATTCTATTCTACATGAAGATAACAGTATGGTATTAGGACATTATGAACTGTACGATGAGTGCCAACTATATTGATGGTGAGTACAATCATACATAATTCTTCAGGCTCCATTTGAGTGTTTCCTGATAATAACATAATTTGATGTAATGGAAATCCGAAATAAGATTTCATTTATTAAAGATTTATTCAACCAACCCTAAATATAATATATATATATATATATATATATATATATATATATATATATATATATATATATATATATATATATATATATATATATGTGTGGTGTGAAACGACAAAAGAGACCTAAGGACCAAAACCGGTTGAGCACAGTATCTGACTCAAAAGCATTAGAAAGTAAGCTAAGACGCGTTTGGTCCTTAGGTCCCTTTTGTCGTTCTACGCCACATATGTATATGATAAAAAAATCATTATAGTTGTAATAGTTTATGATATTGTCACAATAAAAACACTATAGTATTGCATAGGTACAACAATAGTATAATAATTTTCAAGAGTTCATAACTTTAATTAGGCATAAAATGTAAATCTATTGCATGTAAATATAATAGTTTATAATAGTATAACGATAATATCAGTTGTCCATAGTTCCATGAAATAGTTAGCACTTATATTACTACTTTAAACTGTGCAACGAAACCATTTTTTTCATATACGAAAAAGTGACATATTTTCTTTCTCAACGTTCTTGTCAGATACCTGATAATATATATGATTACGGCCGACGATTTGAAATTTTAAGTTTCAGACATCCAAATCATCGAAATTGATTTCACTAGCCGTGAGGTTTAATTTTTCATCAATTTTTTCTTCAAAAAAAGATAAGGCGAATGTCTCACTTTGTACGAGCAACCCAGTTTATACGAATACTGAATATTATGTAAAATTACTTGACAATCTCAATAGGTAACACATGATTATTAGTTTAATCACATTCTAGGACGAATAATAGTAGATTGTGTACCAAGGCCGCAAAGTAGGCTTTTGTCGTACAGGCTGAATTTTCAGTTCGAGGCGACTACGGGTGCGACTTTCAGTATGAGGGGACTACGGGCTTGATTTTCAGCACTCGGCTTCGCCTCGTGCTGAAAAAATCGCCCGTATGATCCGAGTACTGAAAAACGCCCGTACGAGCCGAGTACTGAACATTCTGACTGTGCGACGATGGCCTACTTTGATGGCTGAGGTGCACACTCTACTTTTTGCAAAACACTCTGCAAAAAGCAACATCATATACTTATCAAGGAAATTGCATAGTTCTTCTAGTGGTTTAGGCCGGCGATTGGGTTACTTTCTCGGCCTATAGGCCAGGAAAAGGGTACTGTACGTCAAAAGGCCACTTCGAGGAGCGTCTCTGAGTACGAAATACTGTATTTTGCGGAGTATTTTGCAAAAAGTATATTTTTGCTATAGGTTTTATAGTCTTTTGATTACAAATTTTTATCTTCCAATGCTAAATAATGACGCATTTCGCCATCTGTCACCGATCAAACGCTATTGTGGAAAAAAAGCTTTAAAAAAATTACGCGTGAAAAATTTTTTGGCTGAGGGGTAAGTAAACGAATTATTTTTTTTGAAAATCATCGTGAAAAAAAGTGGAATTATTTTATAAATTGCATTTTTTGAACATTACTGAAATGTTTGGGAAAAAACGCGTGTCGCAATTTTTACGGACGTTGACATAAAATACGTTTAAATAAAAATTGTACTTTTTTGTAGATGAAACACATGCTTATTTCATTTGCAAAAGCTTCTTCTCTTAATTTCATTTATTCTTTATACATTTGTTACAAAAATTTGACATGAAAAGAAAAAAAACGGTGGGAAAGACTATGTGACAGATATTTCAACCATACTATTAGAGACATCGCGACTGATTTTACCAGTTTGTACGAGGGATAAACAGTGTGGTATAATTTTTATTTTAGGTACTTAGTTAAAGATAAAAAACTGGAAATTGCGTGAGAAAAAATATTTTTTAAATAAATCGCTCCACAAAAATTTACCTGTCAAAGCCCAAATTTCTCATTGCATTTTCATGGACAAATCCGTGGGAATGAACGAATTCGTCATTTGGTTATAATCTTCAATGTGACATTTCTCGTAAGATTAATAGGACATTTTTGATTCGTACAAACTGGGTTTGAAATTCAACTGTACAAATAGGTTAGTTGGAATATCGTTAAATATTATCAATTATTGAATTAAATATAGTTGTAAGTGTCAATCCGTTAATTGAATTTAACAGACAAAAGTTTAAACTGTGCGTTTATTGCAATCTTTTATTAGTAATTTTTATTAAAAGTACTTTTGCACGCTGAAAAGGCATGGTGTCGATTGTGCACAAATTCATTGAGCACCGTATTTATTATGCACTGGACGATTGTGCACGTTTTCATAATTTTCATAGGCATGATCTTAAATTCAACAATTTCGGAAATCAAAACTTCTAAATTTTCAAATTTAAACTGAAATCATTTTCATATCAACCTGTGTTCGATTTCGTAAAAATGTGCACAATCGTCCAGTGCACAATGAAAGTAGTGCTCAATAAATTTGTTTACAATCAACACCATACCGCTAAAAACACAGCGATAATCTGTAAATTCGTAAAAAGTGGGACATTTACCTTACTGTCGATTTTTGCCCACCTAGATTTAGCATCTATCCCACTGTGCGGCTCACTTTCAGCAGTCAAATCGACTGAAAAACTCACAATTTGACTGTCAAAATTTAACAATGGGCAGTCGAAATTTTACCACATGTTAGTTGAATTAACTGTATATCCCTTATGGAAAAAACGCTTAAATTTGAGCGTCGACGTTCAAATTAACCGTCATTTCGTAACGCTCAAATTGATCGTCGAAGCTCAAATTTGAGCGTCAAAAATTCACATGAAAAATGAGAAAAAAAGTTTAAAATATAAATCACAAAAAATTATTTACAAGTTTTATTATCTGCAGTCCAGTAGATAGAACAGCCAAAGCTTGCCAAGTTTGACAGTCGGATCAACTGTTGGCAGTTAAGTTGATTAGCTGCGGATATTATTAACAACAAGAGTTTTACGGTCGACATTCGAGTTAATTGTCAAATAGACAAAGTTAGACTGTCAACACTCAAATTCACTGTAAAACAGTCAAATTTTGACTGTTTTTTCCGTAATGAATGTTTGCCTTAAAACCTCATTTCGAGGTTTTACCCTAGAATTCAAGGGTTTTACCCTCAAGTTCAGGATTATACCTTCGGTTGAGGGTCGAACCGTTCCAAAATATCCTCACCTTGAGGGCAAAACCCTCAGCAGTTAAAGGTACTTTTCAGGGTTTTACCCTAAAGTTGAGGGTATTTTGGAACGGTTCAACCCTCAACCGAGGGTATAATCCTGAACTTGAGGGTAAAACCCTTGAATTCTAGGGTAAAACCTCGAAATGAGGGTTATTTTGCGGGTTTCACCCTCAACTAGTCGAGGGTTTTTTTCGACAAGGGAGGCGTTGCGGCAGAATCGAAAATTTGGACGTGAAGACTTCCCTCACGCTTCCTGATTTTTGTATAGAAATAAAATTTGATATTTCGAAAATTCTAGAAATTCTACACTACTGATATCGTGAATTCTTGGACCTTGACTTGTGCTGTCACAGTGTAGTACACACCCATACCGCAAAGTGCAACTTCTGTCGGTAACACTCTGCGGCAGCAGGCAAAGGGTCGGCTTGATTCTACTTTCGCCGAATTTCCAAGTTCTGCAGACAGCAACAGCAGGCAGTGTATCGCGAATCGCGATTCTGTTGATTGTTGTTTGTTGTTCCCTGTCACTTGCTGCTGTCACAGTGTTTCGGCATCCCTCGCACAGCATTTCTTCGAAGTAATATGTAACTGATCACTGACCATATCATTGTTACTTAGTTCACCCTGACTCGGCTCTTCCGTGATAGATAACTTGAGGTGTCGGTCGTTCGTTTTTGCGGTCGTCGTCCTTTCGTTCGAGAAAAGTGGTGAAAACGCTGCGGGACGCTTGTGCCGTGCTGCTTATTGTTCCGTTGCTTCTTGATTCGAGTTCTTGTGCCCCGTGAAAAAGAATCCGACCCCTGTGGTTTTTTCTTCGCCTATCGTCTTTCGATAGCGAGAATACGAAGCCCGTCGCGAATATGTGAAGGGACATGGTTCTGCAGCAGCCGCCATGAACGAAAAATGACATTTCTTGCCCTGATTTTCGCACCATGAGTGCGAATTTTCCGACCGGTGGCGAGATGACGACGCGACTTTTCGCGTCTTCCTACTTCCTCCTCACCCTCATCTTCGTCATCTTCGGTTTCTTCGGCCAAGGTATATCATCCAAGTTTTTTAATCCTTTACTGGGAAGGATTTTTGCGGAATTTCGATTTATGCTTGGGTGCGAGATGGAGTGAATGTAGCTTGATTTTTCGTTGATCATGGTCTGTTTGTGAATTTTTTTACAAGGTTCGGAAGTAAGCCGTTACATTTTTTTAATGTAACGACAACAGGAACGGGTTACTCTTTAGTTCGGAAACGAGTGACGAAAATTCGGTTATTTATTTTACGTTGATGATATCGTTTTCATTATGTTTCTAGAAATATGGGGATGTTGTTCATTGTGCACAAATTTATTGACCACTATTTTTATTGTGCACTGGAAGATTGTGCACATTTTTACGAAATTGAACACAGGTTGATATGAAAATGATTTCACAGTTTAAATTTGAAAATTTAGAAGTTTTGATTTCCGAAATTGTTGAATTTAAGATCATACCTATGAAAATTATGAAAATGTGTACAATCTTCCAGTGCGCAATAAATTTGTGCACAATCGACACCATGCCGAAATATGTAATTTTTTTGGGAAAATTTCTGAACCTGAGATCGAAGTAATTTTTACCTTGATTATTTTCAAATCCAAAGTTCAATACTAGGTTATACGAATTATTAAGGTAAATACGCATTATTAAGGTAAATACGCATTATTAAGAATAATGCAGGAAAAATGGAAAAAGTAAGTAGATATACAAATAATCAAAAATGTAGGAATTGAATTCTTCAGAAAATAACAAATGGTTTCATGTAAGTACTCAAAGTTTACAATATTCAGGATACTTAACTATACAAACATAAAATTGCAATTATTTTCTCTTGAGAATTGTTTCATAAAAGGAAATCTAATCATGAATAATGTTTGGTAAGAATAACGTAGTGAACAAAAATTTCCAAAAATTGTTCCAAATAATAAAATCATTGTGTAGAAAAACTGGAATTTACGCAAATCTTAGAAATCGGGGAAAATTCGAACCCTAAAGCACCGAATTCTATAAATCTGCAATAGAAATCTAGAAAATATGTACCAGAAAATCTCATTATTCCTGCAAACTCTGAAGAATTCTAAAAATTGGAGTAGGTATTCTGTAAAAGAATTTTGTTAAACATCTGAAAAACAATTAACTTTGAGTTCTAGAGCAGTACATTTTTAAAAAAACTTATACATCAATCTTCAATCTATATAAATAATTGAAAGTTTACAAAATCATATATATATGTTCTATTAAAACGAAAATATGAGAAAACTTTACTAAAAATCTATGTAGGTGTGATTTTCCCGAAAATCTATGAAATTATTGAAAATAAATTCAATTTTAAATTATAGAACATCGAATTCTAGAAATGTGGGTACTTTTGAAAAATCTGAAAAAATTCACACGATCGAATATAAAAATACGAGAAAAAAGTACAAAATCTTATAAATACCATACGTATACAAATACAAAAGTGCAATAAGTCCACAATCAACGAAAATCTATATACATGTAATTTACTCAAAAATCTATAAAATTATTGAAAATCGACTGCAATTTTAATTTTTTAATATCGGACTCTAGGAATGAACATCCGTCTAGAAAATTTGAAGAAACATCCACGATTTCTAAAAATACTAGAAAAAGCTACAAAATCCTATGCATATTTAGCGAAAATACCAGAAATTTATAAAACACGAAAAATCTTTTTCGATGTAATTTTTCCAGAAATGTACACCGAGTAAAAAATTCTTGGAGAAATTACCTTTAACTTTAGAACGGTAGCACCACTAGGCCGTTTCTATCAAAGATTACTATAAACTGCTGAAGTTGGAAATTATAAGATTATTTCATATAACTTTTGCAAAAGCTCTTAAAATTGTAGCAGGAAGCCATACAGTCATAGGATTTTTTCCTTAACAAGCATACGTTACGTTGTTCCAAAAACTATAGTAATTTTTATCAAATATAAACGTGAAATAATTCATTCAACTACATCGGTTTATCTAAAAACTTGATAAATTATCTTAGTTTTATAAGACTTTTTAGTGCAGCGACTTTTGTCAATATTTAATATAGCTCACAAGTTCTAATAAAATGTGACAATGCAAATACTCATTTGCATTACAACGCATCATGTGTTTCAAGAGGTCGATAATTTTATTGTTTATTCAAACATTTTTTCAAAAACAAAAAAAAAGGATATCGTCGGTAACATGCTACAATTTTAAATTTTGTCTAAAAATTTATAAAAATTTGCTGCCTCGGATTAATTTGAAAATATTACTACCTTGATTTTAATTGCGAGGAAATAACGTATTTTACTTTTAAAAATATGTAATAGTAAAAAGCAAAAGCACTCGCCGGAAAAAATACAGTTATCTAAAAAATAAACCACATAATATCTTGTCGAAAAAACCAAAAGCATACGGAAATAATCGCTAATTCATCGACAAATTAATGTCAATTTAAATCGTAAAAACAGTCAAAGTTGCCGTACAAAAGATATTTTTAATTTCACCATGTTGAAATAATTTATTTATAATTAAGAAAAATTGACGATAGTGTCGAAAATTCGTAGAATGAATTGATTTCGAAAAAAACGATTGGACTTTTAAAAATAAAACTCGAAAATAGCTTTTCCGACAAAAAAAAACAATTCAGGCTGAGGTAATTTTTTTTCCCTCCTCTCGTTGTATTTAAGTGTAATTTGATTGTCTGATCTCTACGCGTAATTAACAAAAAAAACAACAACAACAACTCCATGATATATATAATAATTTTTTTCTGGGCTTACCACGTGTTTCTGTACCGTGAAATTAAGTTTTCCAATCCTTTTCTCCACCTTTCTCGGTGAGCAGGCGAATGACAAAAAACAAAACACTACACTACACAGATACAGCTAAAGCGCGTAGAAGACGCGATGACGCACATATACAAACTTCGGATGAACGGATTGGAATTTTTACCATAGTTTTATAGGACCGAGTACTACTTTCCGAGTCAGTTTATCATGTAGTCAATAAAATGTTCACTTCTAGCACCTACTTAAAAGGTTTGTAAAAAACTATAGTAGTTTTTGTTTAAGCAGACGGGAAACTTTCCAAAAAGCTTTTTCAAAATTCATTATATTTGTTGACTCAAACAGGCAACACTTTTTTTTACTATAGTTTTGATAGAATTTATTCTTCAGAAATGCAGAATTTCAGAAAAGTTTCTGAATTATTTCTAGAAACGGCTCAGTGGTACCACCGTTCTAAAGTTTATGGTAATTTTTCCAAGAATAATATGTAAACGAAAACGCGAGATATTATTTAATATTTAAAAAGTATGGAAATATGATTTTTTTTAAAATTTATAATACTTTGAATTTTAGTGCAAACAATTATAGAAACCAACGAAGAAATTCCAACAATAAAAACTGCTTTTAATTGTTTAAATACTATAAAAATACGAGAAAAATCCAAAAAGTATTGGATATCTGTATGAATGATACTGGTTTCCTTCAAAATTAATTGGGGTACATACTGACGTTCGTTGAAATTCGTAATACTATAGGTACATAGGTAGCATTAAAAACTAAAAATCTCATTAAATACCAGAAAATATCACGAAATTGGTTGAAAATATATAACATACAAAGATTCTGAAAGTTCATAACATACTGAAAATCTTTGACGTATAATTTTCTCAAAAATCTAGAAGTAAAGTAAAAAATTTCTAGAATTTTCATTTGTAGAGAATCGAATTCTAGAAAGTTAAAATTCATTATATATTTACAAATCCTTCGAGTGTGTATTGATAATAAAACAAAAAAAATGATGGGAAACACCAAAAGTAATAAAAAATCTCTAAATTTCAGGGACTTGCAGAGAAATCACAAAAATCGAATCCTATTATATTAAATATGAAAATAAAATATTCACTACTCTGGACTTTAAAAGTTGAATAGCTTATAAATCCTGGAATCCGAAAAATTGGAAAATCCCGAAGGAAATAATTTTTTTTGAAAAACCCCTTCTGAAAGTTTTTTCTTCCTACGCCCAGTAAATCTACGTAGAAATCCATAACTGTATCCAAAATCTTCAGACCCTAGTTATCTTGATCCTTAAAAATTAAAATTTATTATATATCTTATAAAATAATTATAATTATAATTTATTATAAAATCTTATAAAAAAGAACAAAAAAATTTTTTCGTTCAGTTCTTTACTGGAAATTTCAGTTTTTTATAAAGTTTTTATAAGGTCACCGTATATAAAATTAAATCTGATGAGGTGCATTTTATACGGAATTGAATTCTTTTAAGAATCTTCATTCTTATTCAAAGGTTTTTATAAGAATCACAGTTAGTAGGCGATCTCTTAAAAAATATAATTCAATAGATTCAAATAAAACACTGAAAATGCTATCTTTAATTTGTTTCTTATACATGTTATTCAATTTTTCAAAAGTAAATTGAATTCCAGGAATTCTTCACATCGTGATAATCTTTTATCACGATGTTTATATGTTATCTGATAGATTGATCGAAATACTTTGAACGTTTAAAACTTTGGATGCCGGAAAATTCAATTTTCAAAATTCGAATGGATATCTGCAAAGAAACTTAGATATTCTACATTTCAATAATACTGACAAAAAAAAACGTAAGTTCCTGTTAATCTATGAAACACTGAGAACTAATGGAACTTTATTAACGAAAGTATCGAATTCGAGAAATTTATACAGTAATATATAAACATACTGAACAATCCTTCGAATCGTAGAAAAACTGAAGAAATACAAAAAAGATTAAAAACAAAAAAAGAATCTATTACAATGTTTTCTGGAGAATTCATTTAAATATGAAAAATTATTAAACTTCGAACTTCAGCGTAGGAAATAATCCTTGAAATCTTTAGAGCGATTGATAAAAATATTAGAAAATCCTGTAACATTTTATATTTACTGAAAAATACGAATAGTTTCAAAAATACTTTAAATCTTGTTCAATTAGATTCGTCCAAAAATCTACGCCATTCAGAAATCGTTTCTGGTGATGGCATTCAATTAAATGTCATATTCGAAAGTGTTTCGAACTTAAAAAAATATCGAAGTTTAAACAACCTGGCTGATTTTTTTCCTAGGAACAAAGACTACTGATTTACTAATCCTCAATTCTCCTCGCTTTAAAAATGATTCATGGAAGGCTTGTCCAAAAAAACAACAGATCTCGCATATCTGGTGGTTAGTTCGAGGATGAAGTTTTATTAAATATTAACAAAAATAACATTTAATGCTTCGTTTCGTCCTGAAACATTTTATAATATCTGAAATAAACAGTTTTTGAAACAAGCCAGCGTTTACATTGATATCGTTTTTTCGTTTTTAGTTTTTCGATGTCTCATTATTTACATTCAGTTTTTTTGAAAAAAGTAATTTATAGCACCGGAACGTTACTTTTTTGTCACAGAAATAGTAACGAGTTATTCTTTTCAATTAATGTTAAGATAACGAACTACTTTTTTTCACCTAAGTCATCTTAACATAACGTTAATGTATACTTATTATGCTCTCATGAACTGCAAAGAAATAACTTTGAAAATCAATGTGCAAAATGAGTAATACATTTAGAAAAAAATGTACAATTTAAATTCAAGTAAGAAATTGTCTATGTTTCAAAATGATCAAAAGACACCATATGCTACTTGATAAATTACGAAAAAATACGAGATGATACAAAAAGATACAGGAAGCAGTCAGAAACGACAAACTGCAACACATACAATAAAAAAAGAAAAAAAAGAAAAAGCATGCATTCTTATTGCAACAGCCTCTAAACACTCCGGCGTGATATTTAATATTATGTAAGATTTTAATTATCAACAACTAGACTGTGAAAACAGGCAACAAAAATTTTTTTTCGACTTCTTAATACTTACATACCAATTTTCATCCAGAAGAATTGCACAAAATCATGTACTTCAAGCCCCAAGGCAAACAGATTCGCGCGAGTTCGATTTTCAATTTCCTTAGATTCCAGTTATTTGATCGAAAAGCCCTTAGCGTAATCAAATTCTAGAACGTCGCGAGGGTCTACGCTCCGCTGATGTAATGACAACATTTTCTATCCATCTTTCATAATTCCAATATGGCAGCTTCTTCTCTTGAGGCAGCATATCGATCTCTTTTGATATTCATCGCAACGAAGAGCTTGATAAAGAAAAAAATTTTCAGTTCATTTTTACCACGACAATGTTCTTTTGTTTTCCCACTCTTCGTAATTGCAAAAAAATGTAGAAGAAAAGGAAGGGCTTAAATAAAAAGAGAAGACGATAAGAGACGATGTCGTGGCTCGGTCACAATAGTTGTGGAGGCTCTTCTGGTTGTGAGCGACAACAAGAGCCAACAATGCTCGGGTAAATACAATGTGTGCCTGTGCAAAAGCAATGGGCACGTGTTGGTACGTCAGAATAAACTATAATAATGATATTCGATAGAGAAGCAACGACGACGAGGCCCTTTGGGATTCCTATTCAGAGCTCGTGGTTCCTTTAGTTCCTCGTAGGCTAGCTCTTTCAAGCTGCAGCAGCAGGGTCAAGCTGCATTGTTCTCACGCTGGATTCTGCGAGATTCCTGATGCTCGTCCTAGATTCGTTATAGAGTTATCCAGGGCTTGAAAATTCATCAACGTTTAATCAAGTTTGATCTCCGGTTTTGAAGTATAAAGGTAATTAACACCGAGTTGAACTTGTTTCATGGTGCAACATCCACTGAGAAAAAAAATCAAGTTATCGAATGTTCCTGAAGTACCGAACTTTTATGAAATGAGTAAGGACAAGAAGAAAATCAATTTTTTATTCACAACCACTCAGTAAACCAGACCTGGGATTCCAGATTTATCCCAGGTCCTGGGATCCAGACACACTGGCAAAACTGGGTCATGATTTGTTCAAGTGCATGAGTTTAAAATCGAATCCAAGGAACTTCTTCAAGATTTAATCAAAATTTTGTCAATTTCAACCCCAGGTAGTGTCAATAAAGTTGATCCAGAAAGACACCTTCTTTCGGTCACAAAAAGTACAAAATCTTGGTCAATGTCCTGAACTCGTGCCTTGTTCCAGATTTGATAAATTCTAGACCAACTGTTGTGAATGCCGCGTTGATCAATTTTTTATTAATTCCTGAGCACTTGTCTTGAAAATATCCATTTAAGCCAACTTGGAGAAAAATTTATCAAAAATTGTTCAATATTCTGTTACAAAAACGTTGCCCAAGATTTCATCAATTCCTTCTCAATGCTCTGTGACATTTGTGTTAACAATAATTATTGTACATGGAAGAACGGGTAAAAAGATAAAGCTCCATTTGTATACATTATGCCAATTATACATATTATTATAAAAACAGTAAGTACTTGAGTGCACCATTTTTTCAATATTATGAATTGCAAATGATTCTTGCTTATGACACGTTTGTAATAGATCTCACATGAGCAACTTAAATTCGAATGCTCAGAGTGGCAGCACTTGGTGAATAAAGTGGTAAGAGTGTTCACAATATATATACTCGACGCGCGTCAAATGAAATTGTCATGGACAAAACGTGCATCTGTCAGAAGTGTTTGGAAGTAGTCACAAGTTAAATTGCGTTTTATGCGATTTTCGACATCATTGAAGGGCAAAATCCACAGAGCAGTGTACGTGAAAATGGAATTGAAAAATGTGGGCAATAGCCTGTAAAACTTGAAAAAATGTGTTCGTTGCGTCTCATGATGTTTTGACAATTCCAGCGGCTTTGACATGCGATAAATTCGAGAAACCTAGCATGAAAGATTTCCGCTGAAACATGAATAGTGTATGTATTGGAAAACGGAAAACAGCGGCACTGGGAGACCATGAAAATAAAGCAGTTCCAAGGATGGCCAAAATAAACATTAAATTGAATACCATCTGTACTGTGATGCTGATATGTCCATATTTATTTCTGTAAGAAATTTTTAATGAACAATGTATTAATAACAAAAACTTTAATAAACGAATAATCATTACCTTAAATCTCATTCCATTTCTTTGAAAGGAGCATTATTTGTTAGAAGGGTAGTGTATGCCTTCTATAGATAAAATGGAGTAAGTATGTCTCCTCTGTAAAAGTCTAAAATTAATGTTTGGCGCCTTGAATAAAGGTGTAGAATACCCTCGCAAACCCTATTTTTTTAACAAATGATCGGACATCATACATAACATGTGTCAAAAATTTTATAGTTAACTAAAAAAAAAACGAAAAACTCGAATACATTTAATGCAATAATAAAAAACAAAACAACATTTAGTCGTGTTCCTAAAGAGCAAATGCATCCTTAATCTTGAACTAGAATTGATAAAATCTTGGACAAGCTCCTACAGAAAAACATAAATGGTCTTGCGCTAGAATTGGTAAAATCTTGGTCATGTTCAGCAAGAAAAAATACATCGATGATCTTGAGCTAGTATTGAAAAAATCTTGCTCGCGAGTCATGTTCAAGATTTAATCTAGATCTTGATCCAGAATTGATACCGAAAACGGTCACAGATATGAACAAATTTTGACCAGAGTTTCTTCAAGGAACTTGATCAAATTTTGTCCAAATCTTTATATTAGATGGTTTGCTGGGCAAGACAAAATTGAAAAATAGTAGGTGATGTTACATATTGTTTGTTTAATATCAACAATTCATTTTCATTTTAACCACAAAAGGTAATGGAAACATAAATGTTCCTAAGGTTTGTTTGTGCCAAATTTTGAAAATCTCTCATTAGTTTTTTAGAAGTAACAAATATGTAAAGGAAACAAATGATGAAATACATGAAATTGAGGCAAATATGTACTATCCCAGTGCTTCTAAAATATATGTAGATTAGCAATATAAAAATCAAAAAACAATTGGTACCTCACGTTGCATTATGTACTCATATTCTGCCAAAAAAGTGTTGTAGAAGTTACAAATATGTAAAGAAAATAAATAAAGGATTACATAATAATGAAGGCAAACATGAACTTCTCCTTGCTTGTAAAATATAGATAACACCGATAGTAAAATCCAGAAAAATTAGATTCTGAACGGTACATTATGTACCTCAATTTTTCTAAGTTTCAAGCATAAATCATAATTTTTGCATAAGTTATGAATATTTGAGCGTCATGTATGAAAAATCACATGCATTTCCTGTTTAAAATTTCAGTCGCTTCGTGGCACGGGTTGATCATGTCCGATTTGCTTCAAACTTTTCAGAAATTTTTTTTCTCTGGATTGATTTAAAGGGCCGATATGAAAAAAATTTCAACATTGCCAAAATAAGCGACACCCTGATCTCCCTCCAGATGCGTGTTACCTTACCGGTGTACAACGGCTGCGGTGACTCGCCGGAATTCCATATTTCCAATTACCGCAAATAAATCTAAAAGTCCAAGATAATTGTATTATGCATGTATATAGCACAGTCATACATAGGGGGATGGAAAAGCAGATGCCATCTAAACGAGAATAAGCGTTGTTGTTGCCACGTCCATTCAGGGGGCACGCGTGATTCGACTATCTTAATAAATCTTGAATGGAAAATGGTGCGTGGGTAGTCGAGGCGGTGCAATTGCGAGATTTTCGAGGCACGTTATCGATGCAGCTTATGCGTTGTGCAGGGGTAGAAGCCGACGAGGAATACATATTATGTATTATATTGGGGGATGCTGGCTGGCGCTGCAAGGGTGCAAGCCAATTGGAAAAATCCCTCGCGATTCACCCTTGCACGCGGGGCGTCGTAATCTTTGTGCCCTGGTAATAATGGCTAGCTGCCGAGACTTTTGAGTGCTCTCCGGCTGCTCGTTGATTCCCTCAGTCTTTGATCCGATAAGGCCTTGCCGATTTCGAGCGATGATCGGTCTGTTTATCGGTGCGCAATAAGGGAAGTTCTATCAATCATGTCACGGTCTCAATGGGGGAAGAAGCTTAATTGCGGCAGTTGATGACAAGAGAAATTGGGATATGAATTTTTCTAGTGTTTAGTTTTATTGGAGACAATAGAAGAATAGTGGTTTAGCAGACGTATTTTTGAGAATTTAATATGAAGTTTTTTATGGTTTTTGTGTCGTGATTATGAAATATCCCTAAAGAGGGTCATGGTCTGTGAATGAAAGCTTGGAAAATTTAGACTTTACAATTCAATCTAGGTGTTGGGAACAGATCTATACACCTTGGCTCCGAGAAAACACCCCCTAAAAATTTAAGGGGGTGGGAATACCCGATTTTCAACCCATTTTTTAAGAATTTTTTTCTTGAGACAAAAAAAAATTGTCGACAAACTTTTTCCAAATGTATGATTTATGTGGGCTTCTTTTGTACAGTTTTTCTAATTTTGCAGTTAATGATTTCGAAAATGGCGTAGTTGTCTTTTGCTTCAACCTCTCCGTGAAAAATGATAGTTATATGGTGTGCACGATTTATTTCTTCATGGTGATCTAAAAATATGAAACGCACTTAATTTATATTTGTCTTCGTGTCCTCCAAGTATAAACCTGATGATTATGCAAAAAATTGTTACGTTTTTTTTTTCTTTTTCACAAAAAAAGAGCCGAATAACGGGGCAAAAATTTACGATTTTCGAACAAACGATGTCATTTTTAGATGAAAAATGTTTTAAAAAACTGAAAAATGTTAAACTGTACAAAAGCAGCATAAGTTATTCATTTTTGAAATAAATAATTTGTTAAAAAATAGTTTTTCGTCGTGGAGAAAATAATTCTTGAAAAATGGGTTGAAAATCGTAGCTTGGATTCTGTATGATTCTAGTAGAATTTTACTACAGTAAAAGTTGCTATTTTACTGCCTACATATTATGTGTATGGAAATGTGTAATCAAACAAGTTGAATACATACAACTTAGAAGTTGAATGGCATACAACTTGTAATTTATTATCTCGAAGAAGTTATACTGACAGATGGAGTTTTTACTACAATGTAAACACTGTCAACAAAATTTTGAAATTTCAAATATCTTCTAGTCTTTATCTTTAAATAGTGTTTGAAATTTCATGGACACGTAAATGAAGAGGACTTCAAAGAAATTCATTCAGTTCAAAGAAATTTGAACTGAATTTGAAAAAGAAATTCAGTCATGAATTTAAAAACATGCAATTTTGGGATTTACGAAATTAAGTTACACATTCACTATTATTTGGCAAGGACGAGCGTTGAACGATCGACTTTCAAATAAAACTATCCAAAAGTTTTATGCCTAATCATAGTTTAAGTGTAAAATTTTTAGTTGGTTTGTGAATACTTATTGAATATAAGATTGTGAATACCTACATACTAACCAATTGCGATGTTCAAGAATGTCCACTTCTTAGAGTACCAATGATTTGAAATGCTAATTGCTGCTTGCAGAAACAATATTTTTTGGTACTTAAAACGAATAGAATTTGATGAATATACATCTTGTCTGTGAGGGCTTCTTTGACTTTCAAGCTTTCAAGTTATTTTTTACGATTTCATCTTGAGTAGAAATAGTCATTCTCGGTAAACAGTCACTAAGAAATTAAATTTTATCATTTTTATTTAGATTCCTAAAATTTTAAGCTTTCGTCAGAAATACAAATAACGCAAAAAAAAGAGATTATATACAGAAAACTACTGTCGTGAGAAATATATGGTTCTAATTGATTTTTTCAAGCGAACAGAATTCGTTCGTTTCCAGTAGTCTCAATTAACGTAAAAACGTAATGAGCTGAAAAAAATCTAATAAACGTCGTACTGAACGCACTTTATTTAAAGGAGATATAATTTCTTGGCTGTGGAAAAACTTCCGCGAACAATTAAGCCCGAAATGAATTGGCTTGATTAACATCGCGCAGGGTGTCTACTGCGCCGTTAATGCGGGAAAAGCTGGAATTGTATGGGAATTTGAAGTGTCATTAAAATGTACGGAAATCGTACATAAGTTGTTATGTACTGTAAAAATTTGACTCATCAATAAGAAATAAACTATTTATTATTTCAGATTGTGTAAATTGCTCTGCGAAGATTTTTCAAAATTAAATTCCCTTTATTATAAAATACATGGTAGAAATGTATTTAAAATTACATTTATGTGCTGCATTTTTGAAAAGTTATAACTGCAAAATAACGAATTTTAAATTACTTCATTACGACATTGTTGTAGATGAATATTATAAACATAGTCACCTGCGTGAATTCATAGAAAAGTGTCACAATAATAGACCACACACGAAGTGAAAATTATACTTCGGGAGCGACAAATTTTTATTTATCAACACAGCAAAATAACGGTGCGGGTGTGAACGTTCACTGATTGTGGAAATATTAACTTATCATGAGACAAGTCGTACAGAAGTTGTTATGTACTGTAAAAATTTGAAAAAAAGTTGTTCGCAGCTGTTCACTGGGATTTACTGGGATTCACTGGGAAAAAACAAATATCGCCGGCTCACAATTCCCCGTGGCTCGCGATACCCCGGTCTCCCCTACAAATTAGCTAGAAAATTTATTGGAAATATACATAAACTTTTTTCTGCCTATTCAATAGACGCCCTGATTCTGTCTGATTTTGATTGTTTCATTTGTCATAAGTACGTGGTGCTGTTCGCATATTGGGCACACGGTCTTACTGTTTAATACATGTGTAATTTAATAAGATGACGACTTTTTGTTCTGATTATTGATTTGTTATTGTGAATTGGTGATTTTAACGATGGTTAGCCTGGATCAGAAATTTTTTTGGCGTTAGTCACATGTTTGAGTTTGGGAATATTACATATGATTGATCCTGAAGAGGATCTGATGTAAGGTCGAAATATTGATCGTTTTTATCTTCAGTGAATAAAATTCGTCGACACAAGAATTGGCTCCGAGTGATCATTTTTTGACTTTGAATTGAATAATACTGTTTCATTTACTTTCCCCATAATCTATTTCTTATGCCAAACGTAAGCGTTATCTCACTTGAAACTAAATACCGAAACTTCAAGCATTTATTATTCCATCATGAAAATTTTGACATATTTGAGAGAAATGAGCAGTATTTCACGGATGAAATGTCCACGATAAAATATGTCTTTACAAGTGCACCCAGCAAACCTTCGGATTAATCGTGCAAAATCTGAATGAAATCTCTTGAAAGTTGTTCCATACGAGACTACCGCCCACCACCCCCTATCATATGCCTTGTCTTCACGCTTCGCTCGCCCCACAAAATTTTACAAATATTCCCTTTTTGCATCTCTCATCATCCTCATTCTTTTGTTCCGTATGTTCTGTTTTTTACACTTTTTCCTCGTTGCACGAGCACACGCTAACGCGCTAATGGTCGTAAATTTTCAGAGCGAGGGACTTTTTACAGCGAGCACCTTTTGGCCCGTTTCAATTAAAGCTCTTCCACGTCGTTATGTCCCGACGAGGACGGGTTGTTCGTGGGACGCGTTTGACGAGCGAAACGTTTATAAATACTGCACATTTTTTTTGCTACGCAAAAAGTAGCTGGTGCGGGGGATGGGGAGCAGAATGTTGGGATGTTGTATATGAAAGCGTGGCGTTTAGGGCGTGATATATTTCCAGGCATTTCGCGTGACGAAATGCTCTCGTGAATTATTCCAGGTGGTTTCTCGGCTTCAACCACGAGCCAAAATTTACAGTCTCGAACAAGTTTGCGTTTGTTAGGATGATTGTTCAACTTTCTTGAGTCGAGAACGTGTGATGTTGTGTAGAAAAGTTATACTGGCGCTGGTGGCATAGGTACATTTGTTTAATAAACGTAGTTTGGTATACGATGATACCTGAAGCTTGTAATCTATCCTGCCGCGATGATTCACCAAAAATCACAAGGATACTTATTGCTGGTACAAATAAATGTCCATTTACAACCATCTTTTGAAATATTTGCACTGTAAAAGTATGAAAGGTATATCTGTAATTGTCATATGACAGGCAATAGTCACACACTTTTAATAAGGCTGTTCCATCCATTTGCATGCCTCAGACACATACCATGCCATTTTATCCATACAGGCTGTCAACTTCCTTCTGCAAGAAAAATAGGCTAGAAAATAGCGTGCTTGTTTTTGGACCGAGCAGCAGCCTGACTATCCCATGTGTTACACTTGAACTCATTTGGCCCGGATATGGCCATTGTGGCGGTGGCAATATTCTACCCTTCATTATTCCTGCCGCGAGTGGTGATAAATATATTTTCGAAACACGCTGCAGAGTGTTTTCCTTCGTGATTAAGCGCCCATTAAGCAGTTTTTAAATTTTTCGGTTCGTTCCACATCGCAGCCATCAATAACGTAATCGCTGTTTTTTTTCCTCTTCTGATGGATTATCCAGATTGGCTCGTTTCTCCACAGAAATAAACGTTTGTTTTGGAGGCATTAGGCGGATTGCAGGGGGAATTTCTTACGCAGTCACGAGCTGTCGTTGATTTCAGAAACATACATTATTTTTTTCGTTGGAGTACAATCGTTGGCTGAAATAAAATTTGAGGGTTCTGGTTTCTTCATCAGTCTTATTTTTCGTGGATTTTATTTTGCTATGTATTTTGCTGGAGGGGGGAGAAAATTGTTATTCAATGATTAGAAAATATTCGCCAAATAAGAGCTTGATGTTTTGCGCTGCGAAATATCCGGAAAATTTCGTAATCTTATTTGATTGACAACCTCGACAGACCTCATATCAAGGAAAATGAATTTGTCTATCAAGCATGTCGCGTTCACACCTGTGTATAAAAAATCGAGCGACTTTGTACGAGAAAGCTCGATTCGTATGTAAATGAGTTGTTGGACTTTTTTTCTGTGTTTTTGCGGGAAAAAGTAAAGGTATATCAGGAGTACATATTCTTGATTTTCTCAATGAAGTCAAACTATGTTATTGTAAATCTAGGTCATGTATTTCTCTATTCCTATAGAAAAAGTACTTGATAAGTATTTTATTTTTCAGAATTTTCTTCATTTAATGAATTTGGTGCTTTAAGTCCTAAGGTCCGAGAATTTAAGGATCTATATACCATAGAATCGAAATTTTCTAAAATATTTGTTTTGAAATTCCACATCTTAATTTGGGTGCTCTGCAACGTTAAATTCTATAATTATATATTGCAAAGTTAAGAGCTTTAGAATTTTGTAAAGGGAGATCGGAAATTGTCGGTTTTTGATATTGGCTAAATTAATCATTTATGGTGATGATGATCATGAGAAATATACATGATAAATATTGACTGCACTGATATTGATTAGATATTTCATTTGGATTCTCAAGTTTTTAGTGTCATCAATCGATATATAAAGTTTTTATTATGTTTGAAATTTTTATAACTAGGTAAAGTTTAAGACACTAAAAATTCAAAGATTGTTGAAGTTTTTGTAGAATATCAAAAATTTGTAAAATTTCAGAGGATGTTTCTACATTATCATATTTATTTAGAGTATGAACGAAAATCCTTTTTTGAGGTATTCACGTGAAAAGTTTTGAAATTATGAAGTGATTCTTCGATTTATCATAAGTTAAAAAAATTCTCATTACATTTGAAAAGTTTGAAATTGTGCGAAGTTTGCCGGAAACTTGCCTAAATTTTTAAAATTGGATAATTCAAAAATTTATATTATTGACAAGACTTCCGAAAATTCGAAAAATTTGTAGAATTTCAGGTAATGTTCATAAATTTAGTAAATTGAGAGTATCATTACATTTTCGCAAATTGTACATGATAGTGTATTCCAATTTTTTAGTGATAACCTGAAGAACTTGGAATTATAAAAAAAAATCACGGAAAATCCTCATGAGATTAATGAATTATTAGTAACTATTCTGGGTATTTTCAAAAAGTTTGTATGAGTTTTGCATTTTCAAAAACATGAAAATTATAAAAGAAATAAAAAAAAGAAAAATTGAAAGGTCGTCTGTATGTTTGGAAAAAATTGGGAAATTTGCAGTTTTCAAAATAGATTCCTAAAGCTTGTAGGCTCTGTTCATTATAACATAACTTCTTAATGAATATTATCAACTTTTTTTAGTTTTTGATGAAAATCTGAAGAACTGTTAAGTATTAGAAAATAACGAAAAACGTCAACGAGTTGTAAGAATTTTCCCTGATTCGAAAAATTAAAAATCAATACTTTGTTTCATTTTTTCATATTGAAAATTAGGTAAAATTATGTAAAACATTAAAAACTTCAAAAAAAACTTCCAATGATTGAAATAAAGAAAAATTTGTAGACTTACAAAAATTGTTCATGATTGTTGTAGATCGAAGAAAAATTCAAAAATTATGAATAAAATATCAAAAACTATTCAAAATTCCTAAAATTCTTAATTTGAATAAATTTGATCTTACGAAGGTAGTCAATGATTTAAAAAAATCTTATACAAATCTAAAATTTACGAAGAATCCTTTATTTTGTAAATTTGTAAAAATTTTAGTTAAATGACAATTTGGCAATTGATGCATTTTCATTCTTTTATTTTTACGTATTTAACTTATCAAGACTTATTTTGTTGGGTTGTGGGTAAATCTTGAAAATAGTGTAAAATTCTGAAGATCTAGTGAAACTAATACCATTTGAAAACCGATGCATTTTGATCAATTTTTAGACATTTTCCTCATCCAGAATTCTCTAGTTGGGTAGTGCTGCTCACCATAGTCACCATCCCTACATTTTTCACTACCCCTGATACATTTAAAATGTCCAATAAAATCGTAATTTTTTTCGTATTCTCGGAAAAAACGAGAGGGATCAACCCCATTGCCACTTCTCCTTATTCACCCTTAAATCCCATTAAAAATTACCATACTATAATCTCATTAAGATCGTGCTTGAATTCAAAAGTAACTCATAAAGCAAGCTAACTGATGAGTGTATCCATTAGCTCTCAGATCGCGGTAGATACCCTTTTCTTCCGGTAGTACTTCCAGGAAAAGAGAGAAAAACTCTACTTTCGAAAATTAGAACTTAGTTTTTATAGACTAGTTATGCTTACTTATGATATTTTTTCTATATCTTTCGCACATTTTCTGAAAATAAGCCGACAAATGGCACAGTAGTAAATTTTTAAAGAGTCAAATAATGTTTCACAACACAAAATTTTTTATTTTTTTTTGGAAAATAAAAAATAGTAGGTTAGCGTTTTATTGTAAAAGGAAATAGCTTTGCATTTCTTTCCGTTTCAAACTTAAACGGATATTTCTCTTGAGTACCGAGAAAACTTGGAATCAGAATTTTCTTATTTTTGAAGATAAAGTGTCCTCTCATCTCCCATTTACCGCGTATCATGGTAACGTTGATAAAATTGGAGGCTAGGCTACTACGCTGTAAATTCACTGTTTTCTATCGTAACGCGCGCCGCGGCCTGTAATCTGTACACATATGTACTATTATATATGACAGGGCCGCTGCAGTCTATTTTGGTGAAACATGTGGTGGTAGGTTGTCGCCCGGCGCCGTAAATCAAAGCGTCGGGTGCTTTATTTTCTCGCCGTTCTAACGTGGCGCTTTGGCACTGCAAAGAAAACAAAAAACGAGAAAATGCAAAGGAATGCACCCTTTATTACCGCCCTTCTTTTTTTCCCCTAAAAAACATCCCGTGCTCAATTGAGCACGGCCAATGAAACCGGAACGAGTACATGCAAAGTTCGATGGCTCGTGGTAATGTTCGGTCCACCTCGCTGAGTGCTCAGAAAAGTCATATTCACGCGATTCTCGAGAAATGAAAATACATTTACAAAAAACGCACAAAAATGTAGCAAAAAACAAAACAAATGAGGAACTACCCAAATCTGAAAACTTAAACAATCTAAAAATTTTGAGACGACTCTCCCTTTGCCATATTCACGTAAACTCAAAATCGACGGAGACAACAAGCATTCAAAATTACGAGCGCTGCACCAACGTGAGAGCACGTCCGCTACGCCCACTGGCTCTCTTGGCCCAGCGTTCAAAAATTGAATTTCTCATATCTCCACAAATTTTGAGTTGCCGCAAATGTGACAAAGGAAAAATTCTCTCAGAATTTCGCAAGGAATCTGATTTTTCTCCGGGCTCCGGCCATATCGAATTACCCTGTATATCTTGTTTTGCGCGTTTTGACGAGTGCATTAAACTGGGTATAAAAGAAAGGAAATGCGTCAAGTAATCAGATAAAGCTAATAACTTGCATAAAGCGTGTAAATAGATGCAGAGAAAAATATACGGCCAAGCGTAGTTTTATCGTCGCGTGCATTACGCCTGATTTGTCAAGTTCCGCGTAGGTAGATGACGGAGAGTTGTTAAGAGTGGCCCGGTGGTTAAGTAATAGAGAAAAATTTATTTACAACAGAATTCCGAGATAGTCGATAGAGCGGCAAAGAAGAATAGAAGGAGGGGCAAAGGCAATGTCCACGTTATCAAGCGCTTTTTTATTAATTTTTCTGGCTCCGCTAGCAACAGAGACAATATTTCCCCCGCGCTACGAAATCAGCCCAGAATCCTTTCGTAATGACGTTTAATGACTCTAATAACCAAGATTTACCGCTTCAATTTCGCTAGTTAAAACGACGGGTCGTTCATACAATTCATTATGCCTAAACTCCTTTGGCTCGAAATACTGTGGTAAACTTGTTCTTAATTCTTCCTCTTCCTGTCGACAGGTCGTTGACTTGTGGAAAAGTGATTTTCCTGAGTTTTAATTTTTTTTTTCATGGGGTATTTTGATTTTTAGGAATTGATGTGGTCTGCTGTATAGATGTTTGTTTTTAGTGTTTTCCCTGTGCATCGCATCAAGGAAAGGAAGTTGGACGTTTTGTACGAGTGCCAAATGTATATTGATCGAATGAGAGCCAAACTTCTCTTCAATGTTGAGTCAGATTTTTTTTGTGCAAGGATATCTTTGTGTGTTTCTTTCTGACTGGAGTGATCCTAGTTTCCGTTTTCGAGTCGATTTACTATCGCGTAGAGGTCCGGTTATCTAGTAGTTTTTTGCTGTGTAGGTTGGCAACACGTAAGAGTCTACAGAAAGAAGTTTTGTCTAGTTTTGAAAATATTCTATTTATTAAAGTTATAGAAATTGATAGAATTTTGGGCTAGGAGCACCGGATTCTGAAAATCTATGTAGGAATCTTCTAGAATACTTAGAATATGAATGAAAAAACTTTAAAATCCTATAAAATTCAATAAAACCTGCCAAATACAAAAAAAGTACTAGAAAATCTGGCAATCCATAGGATGCTTTAAGCTCATATAATGTTGTCATGTTTTTCTCAAAAGTATATGAAAAAACCATAAATTTATGAAGTTTTGAAACCTAAGGTAATAAATTCTAAAAATGTCTACGCACGTAGGAATCCACACAAATATAAGATAATAATAAAAAAATTATAAGTAATGAAAGAAATATAAAGATGTCTATAATATCATGATATAAAAAATACTTGCGATCTTGGACAAAACTGTTTCTTGAAAAATTTGTCAGAAGACTAGGAATATTTGGAATTTTAATTTCCATAACATCGGAAATTCTGAAAAGCTATTTATGAATCTGAATTATGTAAACGTAAAATGTTCAAAAAAACTGAAAAATCCTACTGAATTCAATAAATTTTTCAAAATTCGGAAAAAAGAAAATAAAAGTACCTACTTGCAGTCTAGGAAATACTATCTCTGTAGATATTATAGGTATAATTTTTTCAAAAATTTATGAAAACACATTTCAAAAGATTCAGTTCCTGGTGCCGAATCCTAGAAATCTAAAAAAAATTGACACAATTAGGTAAACATCCTGAAATTTTTCAGATAATGGGTAAATACGAAAGTAACTAAAAAACCAGTAAGTCTTTAAAGTTTTTGAAATTTAAAAAAATACGTTTACTGAGAAATGTAATCAAATACTGAAAATCTGTATAATTTGATCTTTCACAATATTTTTCATAAAAAAAAAAATACGTACACATCAAAAAACTTTTAAACCAAAAAAAATTTAATAATACTAGAAAACCATACAAAACTTATTGAATGCTAAAAAATACGAAAAAAAAAAAAAAAAACAAATAAGAAAACTAGAAATCTTGAATACACTATGAATATTCATATAAAATATATTAATATATATAAGATATAAATTTTAAAGTTCACATCATCTATTTGTAATTTATAATATATTTCAAATATATATATTTTTTTCGGAATACACAAAATTACCAAGATTAAAAAAATGGTTTAATATCTGAATATCTCATTATTGAAAACGCTATACACATAGAAATTCACACGAATAAGCGAAAATTTTTGAAATGGTATCTACACCGAAAAGATTGGAAAAATACCAAAAGTGATAGTACCCTAGAATAGTGGAAGTCTATGAAGATACTGTTTTTTAGAAAATGGATTAGCATGCTGAAAATCTTTAGGAATTAGGGTTCTTAAGCATCAGATTTTCCAAATCGATGTAGAAATCTATAAGAATGCCATGTATACCATATATCTAGAAAAAATACATAAAAGTTTACGGAATTTTCTAATACTAAAAAAAGATGAAACAATAAAAAACACATAAAACAAGCAGTCCATAAAGTGCTACAAATTTATGTACTCAGATATTATTTTCATAAAAATATACCAAAATAGAAAAAGCATAAAAACTTAAAATCCTTAAGCATCAAATTTCAGAAATCATTACGAAAATCCATAAAAATACGAGATTCTTCTTTCATACGTGTAAAGACTGTAAAAAAAACACACAAATTTATTAACACCAATTACCTAATAATAGAGAGGTATTCTACAATATTATCATACAATATAAAAATAATGTTATTAACTGATTTAATGAAGAGAAGAATATATAAAAATGTGAAAAAAAATATTCCATGACAAAATAGTGACACTCGTGTATTTTTTTTTTTTTTTTTTCCAATATAAACATGAATCAGAGGAGAGGTAATATTTAATCATACTTCTTTTTGAAATCTTTGTACATGAATGGTAAGTGCGTGTACAGAAAAAATTTTTGGGAGGGATTTTTCGGAAAAATCATTTCCTTTGTGATTTTTCAATTTTTTAGATTTCAGGGTTTTAAAGTTATACAACTTTTGAAGTTGAAGAGTAGTGCGTTTTTCATGTTCGTATCTCATATATCAGGATTTGATATTTGTGATTTCCATGCTAGCCACAAATTACATTTAGATATTTTTTTACTACCACTTTTTGAATATTTTATAATTTTTTTTACATTATCAATATATACTTCAAAGATTTTTAAACGTAATGCATAATGAATTTTTCATAGCTTTCTAGAATTAAATACTCTATAAATGAAAGTTCTGAAAACTTTTGAATAAATTTCTGAATGTTTGAGAAAAATATACGTGAAAGATTATCAGTATTTTATGGACCCCAGAATTTGCGTATAGTATATATTTTTATTAAATTCTGTAATATTTTCATAAATTTTCAGTATTTAATGTTATAGTATTGCGAATTTTGACGTAATTTAAAACCTCAATCAATTTTAAAGAAAACCAGTACTTTTTCGCACGAATTTCTAACACTTTATGAATGATTCTCGTATTTTTATAGTATTCAAGTTGAAGAACTTTATATTCTTTGAATTTCTTTATAGGTCTCTACAATTGTATGCTCTATAAAGTTTTTTTCAATTTTTCGAAAAATCATATAAACATACTTTCAAAGTCTTGAATATTTTTCAGTATTTCTCGCGTTTATTTACGGAAACTGGAGGATTTTTTAGTATATATCACGATTTAAAGTATTTTTGTATATACATTTCTAGAATTCGATGTTCTAAAATCCAAACTTTAATTGATTTTGAATAAATTTCTATACTCCTGAACAATTACATTTATACAGATTTTTGGTGTTTATAGATTTCTGGTATTTTTTTAATTTTTTCATATGCATGGGATTTTGTGGCTTTTTATTCTCTTTTTAAATATCGTGAGTGTTTCTTCAGATTTTCTACACAGAAGGGCGTTAATTTTTAAAATTAAATATCTTAGAATTGAAAATTTCATCCAATTTCGAGTCATATTTTTGATTTTTAAGTAAACTACACGTATATCGATTTTCGGTGTTTATAGATTTCTTGAGCTTTTTTTTTATTATTCAAAAGATTTTGTACCTTTTCTTTATATTTTCATAGATTGTGTGTATTTTCTTAGGATGTACAAAAGTAACTACACTACATTCCTAGAACTCGATGTTTTAGAATTTGAATTTAAATTGATTTCCAAATATTTCATACATTTCTGGAAAAATTACCACTGCATAGTTTTTTTTGTCATATTTATATTTCTCATATTTTCGTTTTATAAGCGTTAATACAGTTTGGCAAAATTTTTGTATTATTATAAGTTTCAAGTATTGATTTAGATTGAAGATTTATACATAAGTTATTTGAAAATTTGATGCGCTAGAATTCAAAATTAATTATTTTTTCAGATGTTTTAGAAGATTATTTCACAGAATACGTACTTTTACTTCCAGTATTTCTTCGGAGTTTGCAGGATTTATATGATTTTCTGGTACTTTTCTAGATTTCTATTATAGATTTCTGGAATTCGATGTTTCAGGGCTCAATTTCTCTCAGATTTCTCATATTTTTGTAAATTCCAATTTTTCTACGTTATTATTTCATTATGTAGGGACAATTCTGCAAATTTTTGTTTACTACGTTATCCTTACCAAACATTATTCTTGATTAGAATTTTGTATCCTTCTAATAGTGTAATTGAGAATCTTGAATATTGTTACTTTTGTTACATGAAACTACTTGTTATTTTCTCAAGATTTCAGTAGATACATTTTTGATGATATGTGCTTATTTCATTTTTCTTGCATCATTCTTCTCAAAGTGTATTTTTCTCATTTACTGTTATAATTTTCATTATTTTCACATGAAACAGTGATTTCATCCTAATTTCGGGAAGGGCTTGAACCCCGAAAACCCTGCTCCGCTTACGCGTCCAATTTAATGGATTATACAGCACACCTTCTTAAATCTTTTTATATATATAATACCTATCAACGTATTTCTTGGTACCTGATGTGCAAAGAAATAGTTTAAACCGTCATGCATCGTGTGCACATTACATGATTTGGCGCTTTTGCCGAGCCCTTTGACCGATAAGACAAGATAGATGCTCTCGAACCGACGCCCCATATTGCGAGATGGCTCGAGCTTCTCGTAACTCTCGTAACCAACAACTGCCAACAACTGCCAACAACTCCAGCCAGACGTATCCCGAAACTCGATATCCCTTTTCGAGCTCGGCCCTTTTTAACGAATCCCTTTGTACGTGACAATAATTGATCCTCCTCGCTCTCTCGTTATTGCAGTCGTCAACGCACTCGAAACTCTCGAGTATGGCTATCAAAATACGGAAACCAACTTTTAATAATTTTTTAGCAAAAAGTTGCCATGGAGAGATTCGATGGTATTTATGCCTTTTTTTTTAATCGTTTTTCAGTGGCTTGGGCGAGCGGTCTGTTTTTTACGATAGAACCGCAGGACGTGACTGTCAAGCAATCAAGTCCTGTTCGACTTGATTGTCGAACGCAAAGTCTCTTTGGGGATCCCGTCATACAGTGGAGAAGCGATGATGGACAAACCATAAATTTCAGGGGAGACACGTATCGGTGAGTCTTGGTTTCGGCTAAGTTAAACCACTTTATGATACTGTAAGTAGATGAATAATATAATATAATCAGAAACGAACAAGTTTTAATATTTTAATATCAACTGCTGCATTAATTTTTTCTTCATACAACTTATCTTGGAAGAGTTTAATATCAAAATAGATTCCATCCATACCGAAGTTTTTCATTAGTTGTTTGCTAATGGCCACCACTCCATATATGTTAGGAAACATTAGAGCAGCGTTCTTGAAAAATGAGATGAAGCTAATGCACGGAAATTAATCCTGTGTCAACAGGTCACAATTACCTAATGGATCCTTGTACATCAGCAAATTCTACTCGAGCAATTCGGAACTCGTCGAGCGCTATCAATGTATGGCCTCCGTCGAAAACGTTGGGGCCATTGTCTCCAGGACCGCAACGATCAAGCATGCAAGTAAGTGTTGCTGAAATTGATCCTTGCGGTGGCGAATCACAAATAAAATACACGGAAAACAAAAATTGCCCGCAAAATGAAAATAAAAGAAGATGTGCTGTATGTGCTCGAGATGCAGATTTTTTCTTTTATTCTTTTTCGTTCGTTGCTTTCGAGTATGAAGAATACCTGTGAAATTATGATACGAGTTTTTTTAACAGCGGTGTAGAGAGCCAAACTATTTTTATGGGTTCACAGTGAATTTATTTATGTCTTTATTTTTTCATTCAGCAAGAAACTTGAATACGAAAACAACTTTTTCAAGTTGGTCTATAATAATAGTGGAAAAAATGAATAGGTCAGCAATTGATCAAAAATTCGGCTCAGTTACTAAATTATTCAAGTTCTGAATTCATTCAAAAGTTAAACGTGTTCTGGTAATTTGCTGATCCGAGTATTTGTACGTGAAATGGAGTTCCAAAACAGGAGCTTATGTGTTTGGTTATAATTACCAAGTTTATTCCTGCATTCCAAGTTTTGAGATGTTGACTTCGAATATGAGAAATTTTGTGTCTGCACCAAGTGCTTCATGTAGACATTACAAATATGGAAATTGGCCTTGTCCATGTGAGATAATGAATTCTGGTTTTTCACGTGGGAGTTTAGCACTTTGCGCGAAGAAAGTAGACCAAGACTTGGTATTTTATGCTGTGATGATGGATTTTTAATTGCCTAATTAGATTTTATTATTCTATCGAGATTCCATTGAAACGGTTTATTTGAATTATTTATAATTTTTACCTTTAGAATTTACAATTGCGTGTGAATGTGTGTCTTTGAACCCTTTTTTCTATAAGGTTTAATTCAGTATTTCCTGACGACAGCAAAATCACGAATCAAGTCCAAGATTGACTAGTCCTAGAAATATTTGAAAAATGTGTAAAAAATGTATTATTATGAAAATAGCTATGTTTCAGAAAACCCAAAAACTGGGATGACTGAGTTTCTCATAAATTTTTAAAATCAATGTTCATTCTTGCAAGGAGATTTGAATTACTATTTTGATGGTCTTCAAAAATTGTCAAGCTCATCAAACATGTTTGAACGTTTGTATTTTACTTTTTAACCATTTTTTCCAACTGTGGAAAATACTTTATTCCATATCCTACGAATTTGTGGAAACTTCAAAAATGAAGAAAATTTTTGAATTTGATAAAAACATTCGCTACTGCATTATTTTGACAAAATTTGGAGAGTACGATAAGTTTTTCACAAAAATATCCAGCTGGAATTCGATTTGGGTTCCATTTCAAAATTTTCTGATGAAAAACAAGCCTGCTACCCATTTTTCATGTAAAATTAGGTTATTGAGGTTTATTGTTTTGTGTAAGTTTTTACAAATTGACCATTGTTTATTTCTCATCAAGTTACAATAAAATTTACAGCATAGAAAATTAATATGTATTCGAGCATTAAAACATTATGTGCCTGAGTTTCCAAACGTTTAAAATAAAACGAAAAAAATTAATAAGGTAATATAGGAGAAAACATTTTTCTAGCTGTTTTTGAACATTTTGGGATAGTAACAACAAATTTGATACTCCAAAAAAAATATTTGTCACACCCTATCGTGATAAAAAGTCAAAAAATTTAGAAATTTTTTATTTCCGTTGAATTTTGAACGTTCGGAACTTCAGGCACATAAAACGTTCAAGAAATTGACTTACGATTTTCTAGCTTTTACTTTTCATTACATCATTTTCTTTTAAAATTTGTTGTCTCCTACTGCTATATTTCAGTTTTCAGTATTTAAAATAGTGAATGCTTACACCATTTTATGAATTTCTAGTATTTTTGTATAGATTTCTATATGAATTTTGATAACTATGATCAGGGGTTTAGAGAGAAAAAGTTTTCGGGAGGGGTTTTTCTGAAAAAATATTTTTCCTTCCAGATTTCATAGTTTATAATCTTCGACAATACGGTTACAAGAGAGCAATCTTTAAATATCTTGCATTTCGGAATTTCAAAGTTTTACAGTTTTTGGAATCTAGAGCTGCACATTTTTCATCTTCGTAAATGTCTTAAAATTGTGAATATACTTACTCTAGAATTATGTATTGTATGTATCTGAATTATTTTAGGTAGGTACTTGACTATTTCCACAGAATTATCAGAAAACAGTATCTCCATGATTTTTTTCAGTATTTTTTCATTTTCCAGTACTTATAATATTCGAAAATTCTTCTGATATTTCAATGAATTTTTACTTATGTATCTCAAATTTCGTGCCTTAGGATTCCTAGTTTTTGAGTCACTCTGGAATTCCATATTAAATCCTCACGATTTGAGTGATTTAGGTGAAATTGATATTCTGAAACCTTTTTCCTTATAAATAGATTATTATCATTGCAAGCATTATTCGTATTTTTTAATATTATTAATATTTCTAGGAATTTTACAGGCTATTCAGTGATTGATAGTATTTCTAAGAATCATCATCAGTTTTGAAGAATTTGAAGCTCTTGAATTGTTAATTCTATAGATTTCCGGTATTTTTGCAGATTTTTTAAGAAACTGTCTTTATTAGATTCTAATTATTTATTTATCTATTTTTAAGATGATTCCAGTATCTACACAATTATTTACGTATTTTTTTCTAGTATATAAATATACATGGTGTACCAAACTACCCGTGATAAAAAAAAGCCAATATAGCACATGGAATTCTAAAGCATTTTTCCCTTTGCCATTTTTGAAAAAAATCAAAATTTGAAAAGTTATTTGGGCCAAAAATTCAAACAAGAAATGTCCTCTCAGTGTTTCTGAGAATTTAGAAATACACCCTGTATTTCTATCAATAGTTTTTGATTTTAATGCTGAAGGATTCGAAATTAAATTGATCTTCGATGGTTTAATGGATATACGAGAAAATTATACCTATATTGATTTTTCAGTAATCCATAGGTATCACCTATTCATATAACTTTCTTGTATTTCAATAGATTTTCACATCGAATTTAAGATCTTTTAGCTTTTTCATTTAATTTCATTCACTGTGTCCAGTTTGATGCCTTTACACATGAGAATTTCAGTTCCTGGTATCACAAAATTGAATCATTTCAGCATTGCTTTTATTTTGAAAGCTTTACTCAGGAAGAATTCACGCATCTTTTCGAATTTTTGGAGTTTATTTTGTTTTTTTTCCTTTACAATTAGATAAAATAAATTTCACGAAAAATCACCGCATGTCTAACCAAAATAATGTAGTCATAATAAGAGTTTTGTATATGAAAAAAATTTTTTGATCTTTAAACAAAATCTGAAAATTTGCACATGTATTCACCGCGTTCATCGAAATAAGTTTCAAGTGTTTGAAAATAAATTTGTATTACATTTTAATCTTCAAACCACCCATTCTATTGTTGATGTTCTGTTAGTTATTACATTGCAGTAAACTTGAAATGTTAAGTTATGGATATATTTGTTGAGTTCAATATTCAGAAGAATAAAAACGAAATGCATTCATGAATAATAAAATGCACTTGACAATAATATAATATATATTCGGTGGGTTGCAAAAAATCATTAAATATTGCTTCTTTACAAAAAAATGTGAGGGAAATTAGCATACCGCCTCTCGTCTAATTACGACGTCTCTATAAAATGCTTTTAATTTTTCAAAGTCTTGCCTGGATTCGAAAAAGAGCCCCATGACACAATGTTGTACAATGGACAAACGGCATTTTTGAGTTGCTCTTTGCCGGCCGCTGTGTCTTCTCAAGATTTGGTTAAAATCCTGTGGCTTAAGGACGAGCAACCCCTGAATATGGATGAAAGCAGGATGACGATTTTGCCTTCAGGTATCTCTTCATTTTTACATGCTTTGGTGAACAAAACCTCAATTGATTCAGTTTTGTTGATTGCGTTGATATATCTTATAGGTTGAAAACATAGAAAAAATCAAATTTTCGCTAGGTTCTTCATTATTTAAGAATTACATGAAAGTAAAAGGTACTATTAATATTTAGGCATAATAATAAATGTTTTTCATCATTATCATATATATTAAAGTAAAATGATTTATGAGTTGAATAAAAATTCCATACCAATAACAAGAATTTAAGTTACAAAAAAAAAAAAAAATCAGATTTCATGTATTACTTAAGTTTCCGATTTTGTCTTGAAGTATAAAAAAGCTGAGTTTACGTATAGTCTGATGTGATGAAGGGAATAGTTGATTTTGAAGAAATGTTTTATTGAAAATTTTGCAAGGATAGAATTATTTAGTAGGTGAAATAAAATTACTTAATAAAGGAAGCTGTCATGATTACGATTGAAACAGGTGGCTTAGAAATCGAGGACGTTCAATCGCAGGACGTGGGTTCGTACAGGTGCAACGCCAGCGGTTTTGGTCAACACCGGCTCAGCAACAAAGCTCAACTTGGGTTGCTCCCAAGTGACACAGGTTAGCTTATTTCTCATTTTCCACAGACATTTCTGAGGTGTTACAACGTTTTAATTGAAATTTAAGAAAATAGAAGCTTATGCAAATACGAGAAAAGTAAATGAAAGAAAAATTACAAAAATAACAAAACTAACTTTTTATTTCATACTTTAAAAATTCTTTGAAACTATATCAATAATAGAAAATAGTGTCTTATTAATTAGGGGTCGTGCATATATGACGTGACGCGATTTTTGGTCATTTTTGACCCCCCCCCCTCTTCCCAAGAGCGTGACGTCATGTATGCACGACTACTCACTTATAAAAAAGTTTCCACGGTAAAAAAAGACCAATCCTTACATGATTTTAGATGAAATGAGTCTGAATTTAAAAAGAACATTGTAGAAACAAGAAATCGATGGTCATAAATTGTTTAAACATCTAAGATTCGTAAATCTTGAGATAGGAACAAGCCTTTGACCATCGAACCGTCCATTTTTTGTTGACACAGCAGAGAACGTGGCTTACTCAGCCCCGAACTTCGTTGCGAAACCCTCGCAGCAAATAGTCAACGAAGGTTCTACGGTCACTCTAGAATGCGCTGCTAATGGAAATCCAAAACCGACGATTCTTTGGCTGAAAGACGGGGTTGCTATTGATTTAGCTCCCCTCGATTCGAGGTACATATTTTCAGCTTTTACTTTTCCCTGTCTACTTGACGATATAATCACGAGTTACATCATGTCCAAAGTTATTTTACTTTGTTTTTGCTGGATTATAATAATTTTCGCAAACTTTACCTCCAGAAGAAATTCAAAAACAACCAAGTGCCCCGAGTCGAAATTAGAATCAAAATTACAACCAACTTGAATCTATTCAATCGGATTGAAAACTTGCATGAACTGTGGAATATGAAATAGCACAAAATAATCCTCATGAGTGTTTTTTCAACTATTTAAACCTATTGCAGTCGAAATCAAGATCGAAAGTACAACCAAGTTGAACCTGAGAAAAACGACGGCAAACTTTCATGACTATTTGTTTTTAAATTCAATGAATACATCAAAAAATAAATAAAGAACTAGAAAGAAAAGAAAAATAATTTTCTATTCCTTCTAGTCGAAAAAGTTTTCCACTTTACTTGCGTTTGCTGATTATCACTGAATTTTAGGAATAGAAATTTTAATTTCTATTTTAAACAAAATACGCTAGTTGTATTACATTGTACAAGAGAAGAAAATTCATTTTGATCAAATAAATATTATGCCTATACATACATATAAATATTATTGAAAATCATTTACATTCGTAGAAAAAGTTAATTTATATGTATTATATATTTCAAATTCTGGCACATTTCTGACTCAGATCGTCTTTTGTTTTTTGTTGCGAGTTTCCGCTTGTATGGCTTATATGTAAATACGCGTTAAAAAATTGTTTTCGAGTTTTTATATTTATCAGAAGTTCGCAAAATGGGCCGAAAAAAAATTGCCTCGATTTGATACATACAATGATAGTGTGAATATGAAGTCGTTTGCAAAAAAAGAGTGATAACATCAGTCATACATTGCAACTTCGTCCTGGAGAAATAAACAAAGAAGGAAAACAGAAAACTTTCAGGCTCAAACCCTCGTGATCCATACTGAGTTAATTAAATAATCGTCGCATAATATTTATCATGTAAAACCTAATCAGTCCATCATTTGAAATAGTAATATTCATCAGTAATATTCTTAGTACGTTTTTTTTTCATAGTGATTGTCCTTATGAGGATATCTCGGATAAACTAATATATATGAGAATATTTATGGCATACTTTTATCACATTCTGCGTTACATGCGCAATACGGCAGATTTTTTACAGCTGTCATAAATGGTCTAAACGAGGTTCAAAATAAAACCTAGTTTAGGCGTAAAACACGTAAACTCGATAATAACTGCCATGTTTATGGTGTAAAGTTGGTTAAAACTAATTGGAGATTGAACCGATCAGAACCGTAATTTCCTCGGTTAATTTGGTTCAAAGTTTGATTCTAATTTTGACTCGTGGGGTGGTAAAATATTTCAAAATTGACATTTTTTGGCATGTTTTGGTAAATTGAGGAACAAAATAATCCATTTCGATTGCAAATTATAATTTCTGGCTACACCCCTGATAAGTACATGAATATGACGTTATCGTAGAAAAAATAACCAAGTTCCATGTATTTGCAAAATATCCAAGGCACCGTCGCGTCGCGGCTTCCAGTCTCGTGATAACGGACGTTAAAGTGATGGACGACGGCTCGTATCAGTGTCGCGCTGAGAACAACGTCGAGACCCTCGACGCCGTAGCCCAAGTCGTCATTCAAGGTATTTTATTGTTATAACAAACTCATCCGCGAATTCGTCCATTAAATGCCTGAGAAATAGCGGGGTTTTCTCTTTGCTCAAAGCACTAAAACTGCTGCTGCTGCACAGCTGAATTTTCTTCTTTCCCCCAGTTCCGCCGAGGTTCATAAAAAAGCCGAAGGACAAAAGTGCCAGCGAGAGCCAAGATGTGGAGCTGGAATGCGAAATTTATGGTAAACCGAAACCAAAAGTCACGTGGTTGAAAAATGGAGAGCAGATAAAGGAGAGCGAGTATTGGCAGTTTATCAATGGGTACGTATTCGACTGCTTCTTTTGCGAGTTCCAAGTTTTGGGAGGAAAAGGATCCACTTCTGAAGGAGATTTTTATTTTTGGATTTATTGATTTTTTCGAGGGAATGAGTCTTATTTCGATGGAAAAGGCTGTTTTCATGCTTAACTATATTTTACTTGTTTTTGTCTCCAGTTAAATTTCTTTGAATGTAGGTTTGATTATAGTAAAAAAACATACCCCCCCCCCCCTCCTTAAGGTGTCACTTATTTTGGTCGGAAATTTTTCCATTCCGGGGCTTTAAATCCATCAAGATGTAATAAAATTTTTGGAAAGTTTGAAGCAAATCGGACATGATTAACACGTGCCACAAAACGACTGAAGTTTTGAGTACAAAAACTCATAACTTGTGCAAAACTTATAATGAATGTTTGAAACTTGGAATAGTGTGAGTGTGTAATGTTACGTTCGAGATCAAATTTTTCTGGATTTTTTTATCGTCAATAGAAAAATTTATCTGTCTAACTTGAAAAGTAATAAAAAAAGGAACCATTTTGGTTTTTCGGATAAATGTTAACAAAGTTGGGGAAATTCCGAATTGTTTATGTTACATTGGGAAATAAAAAATTTCTAAAAGTTTAAAAATTTTGAAAATTTTTGATAAGTTTAAGAAATAATAATAACTTTTGGGGTTCTATGAAATGTTTTCAAACTTCCTATATTGTGTTACTTATCGTATTTTTTCATAATAATTATACATCATGATGAACTTCTTTACTTTTTGATGAAAATTTGAAAAACCTGAAGATACCTAAATAGCACCCAAAAACTTTGCGAGTTTATATAAAAAAATTTGAACAAATTGACGAGTTTCGAATAATTTTTATTATGTTTGTGTTTCCGAAAATTAGAAAAAGTTAAAAAAGATTGAAAATTTCAATGATTGCCAGTGATTCTATGTAATTCGACAATTTGTAGAATATCAAAAAACAATGAAAAACTTTGTAAATCTTGTTCACATAATTTTTCTTCAAAATGTGCATGGTTATGTTTTTGTCCATAAAAATCTGACGTAATGTAAATGCTTTTCAAATTACAAGAATCGCAACGAGTTTTACTAATTGTGTTAAACCTAGAAAGTTTCAAATTGTTTTTGATATTATGTTGTGTACTCTTTTACGAAAATTCGGGAAAATTTGGAAATAGCGGTAATCGCCTAATAAATTCTATAACATTCGGAATAGTTGTAAAATTTTATATATATTCGTAAGTTTTGCAAATAGTGTTGACTATTTCGTTTGAATAAAATATGAATGACTTTTTTCCTCTTTTCATCCGTTTTTAAAATCCAGAAAATTCAAAAAGTGTAAAAAAAAACAATCCTAGCAGGCTAAGCAAATTTTTCTTAATCTTGCAAGGTATTGGAAGTTTCAAAAAATCAAAAAACAATGAGAAAAATTTTAAAAGTAGACAATAATTCTAAAATTGTCCTAAGGAAGTTCTTACACTTTTTAAATTTTGTTAACTGTCATACTTTTTTAAAATATCTACGACTGTTTTTTTTGGTCAGTTATGAAAATGTAAATAACTTTCAATGCATTAGTAACATTACTAACAAAAATAAGTATAAGAAATCCGTATGAAATTTCGAATGCTCCCATTCATCTGTAGAATTTCAAAATTGTAAATTATTGAAATTATGTCTGAAATTTGAAATATTACGTATAGTTCCAAAAATTCGAAACATTTGTGCCATTTCAGAAAATTATAAATTTTATATATTATGAAAAGTTTCGAAAATTCGAGAGAACTTCATAAACTATGTGATGCTCATAAACTTTTCAAAAAGAAAAAAAAAGAAAAAAATAGTATGTCGTCCTACGGAGATGGCCGATTATGTGTGAAATTTTGAATGAGATCTAGAATCTTATACAATAATTGTTAATAAATGTTGTCAATTGTGAAAAAATTTTAGATTTGATAAAACAACAATTTGTTAATTGTTGCATTTAATCATTGATATTTTTGGGTAATTTCATGGGTATTTTTGACCCATGCAGAATAAGCTCATTCTGTATAAATAAGTTTTCTTGTTTTTTAATACAGAAATTTCTTGATGTAAAATGAATTCTATTTTAATTTTCCCGTCTCATTTTCGATATTCATTATAGGTTCGAACTTTGTTAATTCTTCTTTCATAAAAATTTAGATAAAATTTTAATTTGGACTGAAAACTCACACATCCAGAATTGTAATACGTATTTTCACATCAAGATAAATATACAGCCCAAAAAAATATGTTAGTTCTAGTTTTTTCACACACAATCATTCTGAACAATAATAAAAAATACGTTAATCCATTAGGGAAAACCTCAAGATAAACGGCATTCTGCCAATAGACGCGGGCATATTCCAGTGCATCGGTGTAAATCCTGCTGGAAGCGTTCAAGCTTCCGCAAGACTCATCATCAATCAGCCAAGTGAGTTTTTTTGTCGCTCTAAAAAAATTTATACCCACCATATATTGGCGTCCCAAGAATAAAGCAATTTCACATTGTATTACACACCATCTCTGGGATCATTTAAGTTCCATTTATCATTTCTTGCACAGAAGAAAATCAACATTATTTCTTGCACACCTCCTTCCACCTGGATGCATTTTTCTTGTTAAACTTGAAGTGCTTCCAACAGAACTTTGTGTTTGTGATACCCAGTATAAAAAATGTATATGCGTGCATGTTCTTTTATTTTCGGTTCTTCAATCCCATCATAAATGTTTACTGTCATACAGTAGTGTACATACAATATGTGACCATTACATGTTTTGTTTTTGTTGTTTTTCCTTATTCTTCTTTGACTCCCTCCCATTAACATGATTAATACGTCAATTAACGGTTGTGGCATGCTAACACGATCGCGCCTAGAAAAACATTCGGGGCGCAAAGCAAGCTCAAAGTCCGGCCTGCATCAGAAGCAGAAGAGTAAGAACAAGTTGTTCGGTGACAACAGCCATGTAATGAAGCCATTTTACAACAACACTTGGCAACACCCGAGCACTCTTCTGGGCCACACTTTGTCGGCTTTCACCCCGAATTATTCCCTCGAAACACCCTTTAACGGAAGTCCTTCATCCCCTCAATATCCTTCTTCGCAATCATCTGCTGCCTATATTCCCGATTCCAAATTCTCCAACACCTCATCAATCTCTAATATAGATGAGACGGAGGACACCTACGAGTCGCTCGAGGGTAGCGTGCCCACGGCACCGAGGAACTTGAGCCTCGTCATCCTTTCCACGAGGTTCGTGACTCTTGATTGGCAGGAACCCGAAAACTCCAACGGACACATTTTGACTTATTCGATCTATTACAAGCAGGAAGGTGTTCCAAGGTGCGTGTCCTTGATACGATTGTCTTGAAAGATTTTATAATTCACGCTTCAAACAGTGTGTTTGATCGTTTTACAATGATATAATTTTGTGCTTTTGTTTATGGAATAATTGTTATGGAAAATAAGTAACGAAAAACGGAGATAAAATGAAAATTAGAATAAATTGCAGGGATGGGGCGGTTGATTGTGGATTGGTTTGAAGAGACTGTGAGCCCTGATATTGAGAACGGTTGATGTTTTATCTAATGCTCTTCTCAATAATGTGGTTGCAGGGAACGAGTGATAAACACGACGTCGTCGAATAAAACGGAAGCCATGATATCGGGTTTACAGCCAGGAGCGACCTATCAGTTGCGTGTTGTGGCGCACAACGCTCGCGGTCCTGGTAACTCGAGCCCGGTGCTGCGAGTCACCACGCATTCCGAGGTACTGTTACTTATTACTATTTTATTACTATACAAGGGAGTATACTCGACCGCCATTTTCGACCCAGCTCATGGGGAAATATCTGGAAATATGGAATGTAAACAACTAAGTGTACGCCTGTTGTGTTACTTTTTTGTAATATTTATTATTTATTGGTTTTTGTGGAATTATGAGTGGATCGCCGGTGTCTTTTATGTTTTAAAAGTGTTGTGAATCAGGCTGGCCACGGAAAAACATTAAATTAATTGAAAAAAAATCGGGGTTTCTAGCGCCACACTTTTTGCCCATCGTAGCTGTCAGTATTTTAATTATCCATAGGAAAAGTGAGGTAATGTGTATTTCACTCAACTTTATAATTACAAAGTTATCCTGTATCTCTGAGATAAATTCATTATTGTCGCGCGTAAGTAGGATTCGAAAATAAAATACGAAATTTCCCATTTTCATTTGGTATAAAAGCATTCCAACATTGTAACTTCCATAAAGTAAAATAGGCATAAATGAGGAAATTGGAAATTTTTGAAATAAAATTATAGATATTTTATACTCTCGGTTTTGAATGTTAGGATTCAATTTTTTGAATATAATTAATTTATAAATGACGTTTGAAATTTTAAAAATTAGAGAATTTATAATTTCCATTTCCTATATACCAGTTTTGAGTAATGTTCGAATTGGGGGAATTTTTAAATTTGCAATTCCAAAATTTCGGCCAATTGAAATATTTAAAGAAAAATCAGTCGTTAATGGTTCACTTTTGATTAATATGACAGTGACAACTTTGGAATCATACAATTGAAAATTTACGAGTTCCACAGTTGGAAATGTTTAGGAATATGCAGATTGAGAACATCGTTATACACATTTTTATTTTCTATTTTGTTGTAATTCAATTTTAAAATGTATATCTTTGATAATATATATATTTGTTAACAAATAAAATGCAAATAAAATTGAAGAGACATTCATTTCCATTCCGCTTTTTTTCTAACTTAGTTTCAGATTCTAGAATTAGAAATCACAACCAATATTTTCAAATTTTTATGCATACATAGTATTTTTTTTCTTATTCACAGAAATTACCCATTTATCAATCCTTATAAATTTGTCCATTGTCATACGTTCGGTGGCCAAAATGGAAAACAATAATAAATTTATCTTATTGTTAGAGATACAAAGTAACCTTGTAATTATGAGATTGTATATAATACAAATTACTTCCTTTTTCTTATGGATAATTGAAAATATTGACAGCTACGATGGGTCAAAAGTGTAATGCTGGAAATCCCAGTTTTTGTCAATTAAGTTAATGTTCTTCCATGGCCAGCTCGATTCACAACACTTTTAAAGCATAAAAGACACCGGCGATTCACTCATAATTCCACGGAACTCAATAATAAATATTAAAAAAGACAACACAACAACACACTTAGATGTTTACATTCCATATTCTCCCATGAGCTGGGTCCAAAATGGCGGTCGAGTATACCTACGTTTTTAGTAATGTATTATTACTAGTACTTTTGATGTCTTGTAGATGCAAAAAATCAAAATTACAGCAATAAATTAGGTGTCACAGAGACAAAACAGTGATGAGGAAGTTTGCAGACTTTTGAAATATGCATTACATTAAATTGAAGACTAATCTGTGTTATGTATTATTGAAAATTGTTGAGAAAAATGAGTCTATTGTACAACAGTATAAAATGTTTTCAGGGGAGTTAAAAAATTTTTGAGTATTTTATGTAGACTTCAAGATTCAAAACAGAACCGTCTACATCCGAAAAATTCAAGTCAAAAGGCAGAAAGTTTAGAAGGGTTGTACATTTTTTGGTTTTTTTCGAATTTTGTGTTCTATATCTCGAATTCTGAATTCGATGAAAAGTTTGTGATAAATAAGTATGAAATAACTAAAGATTCATGATTTCGTTAATAATTTTGCATTTTGTGTTCTGTTCTTGCAATTCAGGATGGGATGTCTTGTAAATAAAATGGTTTCACAAGTAAAAAGTAATAATATTTTCAACACTCTTGTAACTTTTTGAAGTGTTGTTTTATCTATTGAATCTAGAATTCGATTATTTCACAATCAGAATAAGTATAAAATTCAATTCATCAATACATTTACACTTTTGTTGATGATTTTTAGATTTTTGATTTGGTTTATTTTATTTTCAATCATGTTACAAAAATATGGTTCAAAACTACCACGACTTTCGAATCTTGCTAATAGTTTACAATTTTTTTTTCAATTCTTAGTGTTATTACTTAGAATCGCGATAAAAAATTCATAATAATGATGAAGTTAGAAATCAGTGTATAATGTTTTACGTTTGTATTATGTTATTAAATTTTAAAATGTAAATACTTTGAGATTATGTTCGAAAGCACAAAAATACCAAAAGTAGTTCATACTTTTTGTGATTCATCACCCAAAAACATTGACAATGGTTCCAATATTTTTCCTGTGATCCTCAAAAATCAAAACCATATTTTAAAAGTATAGGTAATAAGGGCAAATTTTCAAGATAGTTGAAATTATGGTAAAATACATCAGACAATCAGTTGAATTCAACAGAATTCAGGTTGAGGGAGTAGATTTCTGAAGAAAGATCTGCATAAATTAAAAAATTTTTTTGCATACTTTTATTCTTCGAATTTATGGATTTTTTGAGTTTCCTCGTATTTATTAGGGTTTCTAATATTTGAATGTATCAATCCATACATTTACAGTATAATACAGGGGCATAGGCCGAAAAAATTTTCGGGAGGGGTTTTTCTGAAAAATATTTTTCCTTCGGGATTTCATAATTTTTAATCTTTATGCATACGTCACAACAGAGCGATTTTAAAATATTTTACGTTACGGAATTCAAAAGTAATACAACTTTTAGAATTCTGAGTTGTACATTTTTCATGTTCGTAAATAATGGAATTCGATTTTTGTAATTTTTAATTGGTTACTGAAGTTTTATTTTTTTTACTGATACTTTTTGAATGTATACAACTTTAGGGATTATTGATATTAAGTTATATGGGTTTCTATAGAACTTTCTGAAATTCAATGCTCTAGGAATCAAATTTCTACAAAATTTATATATTTGAATTGATTTTTTTACAAATTTTAACCACACAGATAAAAGGAACATCATAAATTTATTTATTTTCCTGTGGTATATTATTTATCAAATTATGTACTTTTTTCTGTTATTTTAATATATTTATAATATTTCTATGGATCGCCCAAGAGATTTTTAGAAATTGATGCTATAGTATTGAAACTTTCGACGATTTTGAAAATCTGAATGAATTTTTCAGACAACAGTTTCTTTTACAAAGATTTTCAATACTTTTATTCCATATTTTTCAGTATTTCTACAGTTGAAAGTATGTTTATTCTACGAATTGTATACATTGAATTGCATGTATTTTTGTTATTTTCTATCTGAATTTCTTCAATGATTTCTAAAATTACAGGTATATACAATTTTTGTTTTATATTAATAAGTATGGTCTGGGACAGAAACTTTTAAAAAATCCTAAGAAAATTGTATCTATATAATTTTTATGTATTGAAAGATTTCTAGTAAACTAGTAGGCTAGTAAACTACTTAACTACTGAACAAGTAACCTAGTAAACTAGTAAACTATTGAAATTGTAAAATAGTAAAATACTAAACAAGTGAAAAAGTCAAATTTTTAACTAGCAAACTCGCTAACAAGTGAACTAGTTAATTAGTAAACTAGGGAACTCGTCGGATTTGTAATAGTAAACTGGTAAAATAGAAGCTAGTAAACTAGTAATCTAGTGAGCAAGTAAACTAGTAAACAAGTTAGTTAGTAAATTAGTAAATTAGTGGACAAGTTAGCTAGTAAACTAGTCAGCTAGTAAAGTAGTAAACGAATAAATTAGTAGGCTAGTAAACTAGTAAACTTATTTTTCACATTTTTTTAGTATTATACATAGAATATAAAAAACCCTGGAGGATTTCTAAGTATTTTGATAGAGACCTTACATTTTCGTAGATTTATACAGAGATTTAAAAAACTCGATGCCTTCAAATGCAAATTTCGATCTACTCTTAGTAATTTCAAGAATTAATGATAGAAACACATTTAGTTAGATTTCTCATGTTTAATTATGTTATTCTTCATTCTTATTTTTGATACATTCAAAAGATTTTTTTACGTATTCCAGAATTTCATAGATATATAGTATATTTAGAATTTGATGCTCTAGAATCCTAAATCTTATTGATCGTAGAGGCATTTGTCGAAATTTTTCAGAAAACAGTTTTTTATAGAATTCAATCGATTTCATTATTCTTTTAGAGTTTGTATAAATCAAAAGATTCTCAATACTTTTCTATGGATTTTATATAGGTTTCTAGAATTTGATGATCTAAGATTCAAAATTTTGTGAATTTACAGCATTTTCGTAGATATTTATTTTTCTTGATTATTCACTGGGTTGTAAAAATTTTTTTGGTTCATATTTTCTACGTAATCCCACATTTTATTTTGTACATTTTATTTGTACTTTTCTATTAAATATACACTGCTAACGTTTTCATGCATTTATTTGAAATTTATGTTTTCATCGTTTACCAATGTAACTTTTTTCAATTTTACATGAAGTTTTGATTAATTTTATCAAAATTTCGGGAGGGGCTTGAACCCCCAAAATACCCCTCTGCCTGAGCGCCTGGTGTAATATCATATCAATTGGTACATGTACAATGTATCAATTAATACACGATACATAAATCCCATCATAATTTCTTATTTTCATATGAAGGAATCATCAATTCCCTGATGTATTATAAAAAAGAAACACCTCATTCCTACATGTTCATAAGAACACCGTAAGTGCCAACTATACATTTCATTTTCTTGGCACGATCAGAGCAGTATCCACATATTGCTTTCCAACGCATGACATCTGCGAATATAAACTGTCCCTGGGGAAAATTTACTTCCGCAACTGCCACTTATCAGTTACCTTAGAAACACTCTTGTGGGTCTTTGGGCTACTCAAGCCTCCAAATTGAATTATCTTGTCCTCAAGAGTATAGCACACACTAGGGGATGAACTTCTCTAAGTAAGCTTAGGAAAACCAGAACCTTCAAGAGACGATTTTTATTTATTTCGTTACTCTTTGTTTGTTTGTTCCCGGGTAAAAAGGCCGACGTTCCTGGGGCGCCGATCAATTTGGAAGGTCACCCAACGAGCCATTCCAGCATCGCGCTTTCTTGGGACGAACCCGAACTTGTCAATGGTCGCATCACCAAGTACATTATCACATACGTTGAGGTAAAGCATTCCTTGAATACACAGTGACGTTGATATATTTTTTCAGTGTAATCTTTTTGATTGTTTAAGTTTCTTTTCATATTAATAAATAATATGAAATGAAATTTCGTATTTTCATCAATTTATTGATTTCCTGTTCAGTTAAGTGTACATGAAAGTGATGTGTATCTGACGTTATTTAGATAATTAAATGTCAATGCTATCATAAAAATAGGCGGCGGAGGAAGATGGTGGGGAGGATGGTGGTGGCGTGGAAGTAACGCGAGAGACAACGACGACGACGACGACGACGTTTGAACTGACGGACCTCGTGCCTTACAAGGAATACAATATTTGGCTCCGGGCGGTAAACGAAAACGGCCTTGGTGCAGCTAGCAAAGAAATAACGGTCCGCACGTACAGTGCAGTGCCAAGTAATCCCCCTCACAACGTGACCCTCGAGGCCGCCAGTTCAACGGTAAATTTCATGTACTTTTTCACTGCTCTTATTTTCACTTCACTCTTTTTCACCTTTCTCTCCCTTATCTCACAGCTCGTTAATTTCATTTAATTTATGCATTCGTTCTTGGGTGTTCAAATAACGCGTGTTTATTTATTGGAGCTACTGAGTCTCCAAGTTAGATTAGTGGAAAACGTTAAAGGAGACAAATTCTAGTTTGAAAGGTCGAAGACTTTAAAGTTCTAAAACGATCAGGATGGAATAAGCTGAAATTTGATAAATATCATGACAACTTGAAGTACCGACAGTCATTGGTATATTTTTTTTACGTACATAAATTTTTGACGTGAGGTTGGGTTATTGTAAAAGGAAAAACCAATAGTTCGCACCTTAAATATTTTCATACAAGGTAAAGGGGCAGAGCCCCATTGGGGTCCAGGGGCAGATCCCCGGTCAGGGAGTCCGGTGGATGCTACCTGATTCACATAAACGTCTCAACCTTAAGGAATAAAAACATTTTTTTGATAAAAGAAAATATTTACTATCATTCAACAATAAATTGAGCAAAAAAAAGATAAATTATACGAGTTGATTCTGTGCCTTTGTTTTCAGAATCTTTTGTACCTTGATGACAGCCAATAGTGCAGCAGAATCTTAATAATAATCATCACTTTAATTTTATCAGATGAAAATTTTTGTATTTTGTGTTCTCAAACAATCGAATTTCATCGTTCATGAAGACAAATCTTGCAGGGCTTGACAGGGAAAAATTGATGCTACTCATGAGCTTTAACTTTAGAGGATATCAAGGATAGTCATCAGTCTCTATTTGGACCCTCTTAAATCCCCAGAATATTGTGACCCAGTGGTAGTTGAGACAGGGAAAGGGGGCGTTAAGAGTGTCAATGTGGAGAGAGTTTCAGTGCAAAACTAGCAAGAGTCCAAATTTGCGAGGTTTCGGTGTAAACGAATAAAATTTATTTGAATAAATTGGTTAAAATTATTTTTCTCTGAGATATGCACATACATTCAAATACTATTCAATTGGTAAATTAACCAAAAAAACACTAAAGTTATTTCCAGTTTTTTTCGACTATCACATCTGCAAAGACACTACCATTTTTTCAATGTATATTTAAATTCACATGACCGGAAGAAAACAACCTTGCATTTTATAGTTGGAACGCCACGTAGATTCTCTGAATAAATATGGTATATTTTCGTTCCATTTATCTAAAAGAGTATTATCGTGAGATGGGAACCACCGCACGAGGGCAAAAATGGCGTAATTACCGGCTACAAATTGCGCTATCGTCGTCAGGAAAGACGACAGCATGCAACGACAACAATTACAACCGAGGGAAATCAAAGGTTGTACGTTTTCGATGGCCTCGAAAAACACGTAGCATACCAGGTCCGAATTTGTGCCTTCAACGTAAATGGAACTGGTCCGTGGACGGAATGGATGTTGGTTGAAACGTACGAAAATGACTCGACCGAAACAATGACTCCAACGGCGCCGAGTGGACCCCTAAAAAGTAATTTTTACCTCAATTAGAAATTTCTGTAAAAAGCAACGAGTGAATTATTCTTTTGAAATTTGTAAATTATTGATTGAATATAACGAATCTTTCATATGATTTTGAAATTCTGAATATTCTTCTTGCAGCGAAACCAGGTTCAGATTCAATTCAAGTTTGGTGGCACCCACCGAAAAATCAGAACATCAAAGTTCGAGGGTACATGTTGCGTTGGGGGGTAGGATTTCCTGACGTGTTCAAGAAAGAATTGGATGGCAAGCAGCGTCATTACGTCATCGAATCATTAGGTTACTTTTTTTTCACTTTTGTAGTAAGTTATTATTGTCATTATCTACAATTATATCTTACTTTGAACTCAGCTTTTCTACCTAACTCATACAAATTTGTTATTCTTCGTATTAACTGTTTAATAAGATGTTTTAGTTAACAACTTCAAGGGACAAGGTCTGCAAATGAGAGGAAAGATCTGCGAAATTGTTCATTTTGTATTTTACAGAACCCTTGAAAGATTACGTCATAGCCTTGAGTGCATCAAATGCTGCTGGAGAAGGTCCACCAGTGTACGCTAACGTCAAAACGACCGAGAGATCTGTGGTTGAAACAACTGCTCCACTAACTCCTCCAGTCGGACTCAAAGCAATTGTTCTTTCCGCGAGCACCGCAGTCCTTTACTGGACTGACATGTCTTTGTCGAAGAATCAGGTATTTCATAATTTTAATCACGAAAAACAGCATTCGAATGTAATTCGGAAATAGTGGAGGCCTCAGTTGTGTGATGAACACATGAACACAAAAAAACACACGCTTCCGACGAAAAACGGTCGAAAACGTGACGTAACATAAACGGAACTGTTACATAACAGTGTTATATTGTGACGTTGTAGTAACGCACTTAGAATCTTGAAAGATAATTAATATTCCTCGCAATGTAACGTAACAGTGTTATGTAACACTGTTTCGTTGCAGTAACATTTATGCTCGGTATTGCAAAAATTAAGGGGTGCAATATTGCAGTTCTGATACGAGTAAACGTAAATACTTATATATTGTGGATGCTACTGTTATGTTGTTAACACAATCTGACAATATTACCATAACACATTAAGTTACTATACTACTGCTTCTCAGTAACATTGCAGCATAACAATGTTACACCTATGTTACGTAACGTAACCTTCTAAAAGAACAAAATAATGGCCAGTTTGTAATAATTTGTAGGTTTTAATTGATTTCAGCCGAAAACATATATTATTTAAAGTCAGAGCCGACCTCTCTTTAGTAATTACGCTTTTTATGCAATTCTTACATACGAAACGAATAATTAATAATGTAACTTCAGTACATTGTCTTTTTCATGTTTTTCAGTTCGTAACGGACAATCGTTACTATATAGTGCGTTATGCTCCGCAATCAAGCACGCCTTTGAGATACAAGTACTACAATGCTACGGATTTGAACTGCATGATCGATGATTTAAAACCGTACACTCATTACGAGTTCACGGTGAAAGTTGTCAAGGTTTGTATAACACATTTTAGCGCGTTTGAATATTCTTTGTCTACATTGATGCGGTAGCATATCGGTTATCTTGGAAAAAAAAGCTAGACCATGATCGGAAAACTTTTCAGTAACAAGATAAAACTATTATATTTTTCATTACGTCGAAATTGTTTTTGAATCACATGAGTGTTAGAACTGGTCAATAGTCATTCTGAAATTTAATGTATTTTTTGGAAAGTAATAACAATTGTGAAAACTGGTGAACTATAACAGTAAATCGATACGCTTCAAACTATTTTTTAAAATTACGCTTCGTTTTTCTGTTTTTTTTTTTTTTTTTTTTTTTTTTTTTTTTTTTTTTTTTTTTTTTTCATCGAAGATTTTTACAATCAGGATTTGAGAAAAAAATTCCAGTTGTCAGTTTTTCACTGTCATGTCAATAATTAAATTTTTTTTATTTTTTTTTTTATTAAATTCAAGGGCTTCTGTTAATTGTAAATAGATTTTTAATAATTTGTGAAATGTTAGAAACGTTTACTTCAGTTTTTCGAACAATTTTTTCTATACATATTCTAGGCCTAAGATTGTAATATAAATTTTATAGAATATAACTAAAAAATTGGTCTTTCAGTGCCGTCCAAGAGAAGGTATCTATTATTTTTTTCGAAACTATCGATGTCTTAAGTATATAAGAGAATAAGAAAGCCTTTTACATAAATTCGCGCATATTTCAATGTAGGTTTGCAAGTATGTAGTTTATGTTATGTTTTTTTCTGTTACACTGCAATATTTATAATTTTTGAATAACAAATCAAGTGTTGAATTAAAAAACAGAGACGTTAAATTGGTAAAATTTGAATTTACAATCTATTCTTGTCGTTACTCTGCAGTTTTTGAATTGGAAACTTGAAAGTCCATCAGTATTCTTGTTCAGTACACAACTTTAATAATTTCAGACGAATTTTCTTATCTTCGAATACATATTTTTGTGGCATCTACATCGAAAATTATGTTCACTTATTCCTATTCTTACAATGACGAATTTTCATATTCCATACTTTTTATTCTAGAAACGTAACGTTGTAAAGAGCCTTTGAATCTCAAACCTTTTCAATCATAACACTTTATTTAAAATACTGAAACGTTCATGGGAAATTCAATACTTTTGAATGTATGATCTTATTCGACTTTGCATTGGTAAATTCTCTAATGTCTCCAGTAATTAATTTACAGTATTTATTTACTTCGAATTCCCTGATCTGAATTGATTTGAACAAATCGGATTATTTTCCCATACGTTTTACTTTTATTTTTCAATTGTGATCGAGAGTAACTTTATCGAAATCTGATAAAATTGTTACATAAACTTAATAAAACACCATTCTGCTTTGATTTCTAAATATAAAGATGCTTTTTTTATTAATTAGCATATTTATCGAAAATGTATATCTTTATAAGAACAAAAACGTACACTGTGACACTAGCGCCATCACAGTACGAGATTCCCATTCGATGCCAAAAATCACGAAGCAGTTTGCAGGACCAGCTTTTTCAACAATTCGTTGAATGTCTTAAGGTTATTTAGATTTGACCGTTATTTATACAGGGAAAACGTGAATCTTTATGGAGCATGGTCGCCTTAAATGAAACTTTGGAAGCAGCGCCAAGCACAGCCCCTCGCGACCTCAGCATCGAGAGTGTCCAAGAGCGACCAGGCGCGGTCGCTCTCAAGTGGCTCTCGCCAAAGCAGCCAAACGGTGTTGTAACAGGTAAAATATATCAATAATCAATTTCACAAGTTTCTGTAAATAAAATAATCATCCTCTCTTAAAAAAAAAGTCCTTAATATCCTATCCTTATTCACATTGCAGCTGTTGTGCTATCTATGTAACATACTTTAATGATCATAGCAAATAACCATTTTATTTGCACTATCCTAAACTGCATTTTACTCCTACATGTGGTAGATTTCAAAAAAATTTTCATTATCAGTTGTCTAGGATTCTAATTATTTTTAATGATCGAGCACTCGAAAAAGTAATCGCTGACTGCAGGATACGTGATATTCTACTCCACGGACAACACCAAGTGGGACCGGGATTGGTTAACTGAGGGCTTGATTGGGGACAAAACTGAGTACATCGTTAAATCCCTCCAACCGAACACGACCTACTTTTTCAAGATCCAAGCGCGTAATTCAAAGGGCTACGGACCCTTCTCCGAAACCATGCAATTCAAAACGCCCCACAGTGAGTTTTTTTTTCTCCAATTAATTCCTACCCCAACACACTCTAATTCGCTCGACTTATTTCAAGTACGTTTTTTAGCCACGTTTCCCCCTGCGAACGCGCAAAAATGTCTGCCAAGAATATTTCAGAGTGATTATAAAACGAATCCTTGCTCTCTTATTCGTGCCCGTTTTTTCACTTCGTTTGCCAGTTTATAGTATGTCACCAGTGGCAAGCTCCTTTTAAAAAAATATGCGTGAAAATTATGTTTCGTGAGAGTTATTTCTTAAACCTAATTGTAAAGTTATTTATTGAATATTTGACTGTTATTGAACCCAAAAAAAACATTTTCAATGTGAAACTTTGGAGATGAGGAGTCGCGTCTAAAAAGCATACCAAAAAAAACCAAATCTTCCCTATAGTAAGGGCTAGTATCCATTAGAGTGAGCAAAGTGATGTGATTTCGCCAAAAATTTTTCTTTAACGTTTCTTACATTGAGATTATAACATGATCATACGTGACAAATTTCATCTTCAAAAAATCTGGACTCGAGCATTTCCAGTCACTCACCTGCCCGCTTTTATGACTTGTAAAGGCAATATACACTAGTTCCTTGATCTACTGTATTGTCATCTCGAATAGATCTTTTGCATTAATTTTGAATTATTCAGAAGTGCCACCCCGTTCCTTCCTTTTCTTCTGTATCACAGTGTAATGATAAATACTATATTTTTTATCACAATTACAAGTTATTAATTTTGAATCACCATCCTATTTCTCTCTCGCTCCTTGTCAAAGACAATAAAAATACAATAATGTTTTTATGACTATAATTTTTGCAAAATTCACGAGCACCGCCAAATTCGTCCCCTCACTTTTGGTTCACAATAGTTTAGAATAAAATATTATTGCTATCTGAGTGATTAGTGTACATGTTAATCAACTTTTTATGCTTCCCCTTGTTTCTGAATAACAATCATTCTGAATTCAACATTGAATAAACTCAAAATGGCAAATCCAATTTTTATACGTATTTACAAGTTATTAACGAAAAAACAACAAAGTTTGGAGATTACGATTTGTCAGGAAAAGCGGGCAGGTGAGTGACTGGAAACGCTCCAGTCCAGATTTTTTGAAAATGAAATTTGCCACGTATGATCATGTTATTATTTCAATGTAAGAAACCTTAAAGAAAAATTTTTATGCGAAACCACATCACTTTACTCGCTCTAATGGATATTAGCCCTTATTGAGCGTATACGGAAGATTTGGTTTTTTTTCGGTATGCTTTTTGGATGCAACCCCTCACCCCCAAAGTTTTACATTGGAAATGTTTTTTTTTTTTTAATATGGATATTTTTTGATAAATGACTGTCGACTGCTACTGATTTACATTATTTTGAAGTTACTTAGCATTAATCCTTTCATCTTACAAAATCTTTTTTTTTAACTTTCATAATTTTTGTTAAATAAAAAAATTTCTTTTTCTTTTCAAATACGTATTTACTATTGTGAAACCGACTATTATATTACTTTTTTTCAAAGAAACATTTCTCAAATCAAATTCATCTGATGAATCAATTTTATTGAACTTGAAGTTTTATTAAAATTGAATGAATAATTTTAAATAATCTGTAAAAAATAATTTTAAATTTTATGAATTATTAATTTTGACAATATTTTTATTTATCATAAACACAAATTAATTTGTTTTCATTTATACACCTATAAAAATTTATTATACATTTCATTCATCGTCAATTTCGACGATACATTTTTATTGTAAGTGCCAAAATGACAGACATGTAATTTCCTCAATTTTATTCGTCAAATAAGGTTTTTAATTATTTCAAGGTTATTATTAAATTATTCAAAAAATTTTTGAAATTAGAGAATTCAAACAATCTTGACTGACAGTCGAACAATGAAGTACAAGAATTATATTAAAGTTATAAAATATATGAAATATATATACGTATCGATTTCTTAGAAAAAGTTTTCAATAAAACATTGTAAAACTTATTCACATCTGTTTATATTTGAAAATTTTAATTTTCGAAAAATATGCATATAAATATTCAAAAAATTCTCAGTTTTTTTCGAAATTGAACAGCTTTACCACTTTTTTAACATCAGTGTGTACGAAAATCCCATGATTAATATCATAAAAAACGTTGAATTTTGGAATCGCGAAAAGAAAAAATATTATTAACTAAACCTACTGCATAGATTTTGTAAAATCCAACAAATTCGTAAAGTAATGTAAGTATCGATCGAACTTGGTAAAAATTAATGCACTGCACAAAATTCATGACAATTCCTATTTCAAATTCAAGTTGAAATTATCATTTCAACTTCAACAATCAATTTTGCACTTCTGTATATTTATTGTATACGTTTATGTAAACATAACCCATATGTCAAAACAAAGCAAAAAAATATAAGCACAGTTGTTGGTAAGATAAGTATTTTTGAACTGCACACACCGGTTTTATCATGCGCCAGTAATTTCTTAATAAAATCCATACTTAAAAACTCGTGAAATCCGTGGATTCAATTTTTTAACAATCGAATATGAATAATTGGCGGCTTTGCAAGTCGCTAAAAAATGTTTTTGTGATTCATTTTTCATGTAGGAACTACCTGCAAGAAGAAATTTGTCAAATCTTGACCTTATCAAAAAGATATAAGGAAAAGATGAATCTGTGACACTTCAAAACCAAGTGTTTTTTGTAAATATTACTGCTCGGTGCGAGAGTGTGGGGGAACCCTTCACCTCTCGCTGACTACCGCCAGCAATGATCATGAAAATACATGATTATGAATTTTTATTATTTTTTAATTTTCAGACGGCCGAAGTTTGCCAGGGGTTCTGATATACGTAATAATCGGTTGCTGTATTGTTCTTATAACGGGAATATTCGTCGGCGCCTCGATCGTTTGCTGTCGCCGCAATTCAAATTCTCCGGAACGTAAAAAAGGGTAGAGAATAATTTTTCTTTTTTTTCCATTCTAATCGAATTTATTTCCCAAACTCATGAAGTTGAAAACTTGATACGTCTTCTATCAATAAGAAAACGTTGAAGCATTGAAGGATTGGCGTAAGTTCACATTTGAAAAACCTTTAGGTACATGAAAGAATTAAACCAAAAAAGCAACATCAAACCCCCGGACCTCTGGATCCACCATGACCAAATGGAACTGAAAGCCTTAGAAAAATCATCTGTCAACGGGGAAGCTTCGACAAGTTGTGGTGCCACGAGCAACACTTTGCCAAGATCTGGAAACCAGGATTACGAAGCCGACAGTGTCCACATGAACTCCAGCTCATTGGACAAACGAAATTACGTTCCAAGTTACTTAGGTAAAGACAAAACAGAATAAAATTTATCTTCTGTGATCAGATCTACTGAGAGGACAAACCCGTAACAAGTAAGACACGTAAAAAGACCCATGAATGATCGTTTCCATGACTTCACTTGCCACATAAATTACGTCATTAATGTCAGAACACTTCATTCTTATTCAGCAGCACACTCCTTGAACCCTTTTAGAAATTATTTCTTCATTTACCGATTGGCTATGAATGTTTGGGCTGCTGCTTCTGCACTTTATTTATTTTTGCATCTTTAACTGGGTATCTTCTTCTATTTTCTTTTGACATCACGTTTCTACCACTACATCAGGCAACGCAGAAGACGATAAGTGTTCCACTTTGGGAAGACAACACTCAGCTCGAGGCAACCACAAACCAAAACTCATTACTCTTCCAGTCGATAGTGCTGCACCGTTGCATCAACGTGAGTATTGAAAGATAAATTCTTCTCACGTACACACATGATCCTTTTTATCCTGCAAAATTTTTGTATGTTATTGGTTGCCTTGCTTAGAGCTCTACTTTTATTTTCTTGATATCTATTAATACTGGCTATGGTTCCGATGGGACGACATTCTCGTACGTAAAAATTGATTCCAAGTCAGTTCTATTTGGAAATTCTAAGCTTGCAAACAACTGATTGAAGATTGATTGGGTTGATCTACTTCAGCTATCGCTACAGCTACGCCCATCGTCAGCAGCAACAACTTGTCTTCGTCTGCGGTTCATAATTCTTGTAACGACGCTTTGTCCATTCGGCAAAACTATCCGCGAAATGTCCCTCAGTACTCTCTGATGAACCGAGCTCATATCACACTGGAACCAACGCCGGAAACTAGCCCAGATTCTTGCAAAGTCACTTCTTCTTATGATCCCATCCAGCAAAGCCAGGTAAATTTAATGAATCCCACCCTCCCTACAGCTTCTGGAAATTGGATTCTAGAAAAACATGTTTCAAAAAAAAAAAAAAAAAAAAAAAAATAGAAAAGAAAATAATACAAAATTTAATAAGTAATGTAAAATACCATAAATACAACAAATTTATGTAAACATAGAATGAAATTTTCTCGGTAATCCATTTATTCACTCCAAATTTATAGAAGTTACAATCCAAGAGCATCTCATTCGGAAAATTTATGTAGGAATTTTTCGATAATTTTTTCCTTCAACAAAAGACATTTTTATTCGGAACGGTTCACTAAAATTTGACTTATTGACGAGGATATAGTTAATGTAGTATGAAAAATTTTTACGTCTGCATTCTTTTATAACCCATCGACTTACACTGATTGTATATAGTTAAAGGATGGAGGAGGATGAATTTCACTCTTGCAATCGATTCCTAAAGAGGACCAGAAGAATTAGTCGAAAGCTAGGAAGAATAAAAATAAAAATATATATCTATGAAGAAATTTTTATAATATTACAGACATGAATTATCAAATATAAGTTTGGTCCAAAAGATCGTAAATTTTATAAGCTACGTACATAAATAATGAGCGTAGAAACATTCTATGTTCATATGATTCATGTAAATATTAGAAATTTTTCGAATTTTATTGATATCCAAAAAAAATATGAATAATACCGGTTAGAAAAGAGTTTTTTAAAACTTTCAGAAATCTATAAAGAACTGAGTTCTCAAAAATCGTTTCAAATACTGAGAATCAATAAAACTTTGAAATTGAGGGCATAAAATTCCTGAAAATTATATTCTTATCTATAGAAATATGCAAAATGTGAAAGGATACTTGTGATTCTACGAAAATCCGTAAATGCTGAAAAAATATATAAAAAATAAACAAAATATATAGAAATATGTAAAAATATGTAAAACTAATCGAAAGTGTTATCTTTAATTCGGAAAATATCCATAGAAATCTGTTAAAGTACTGTAAATTCAATAAAATTTATGATCATTGAAAAAATACAAAAAATACTAATAGTTTAATAAATCTGTGAAATACTTGAAACTTATAAATATTATGCTTCTTGAAACACTTCTTGAGATACTGCAAATCTGTAAAATATTTGATTTTATGTTATCGAATTTGGAAACTCATATTGGAAGTTTCAGAAGTATTACGGATATCTATAAAGAACCTAGAATATCATTCTACATATTAATAACGCCATAAAATAACATAGAAAATGTTGGAAATAAAAAAAAAATACTGAAGATATCAGTCCCTTCAATTTTTGTAATAGTACGAAATATCTACAAAATCTTCTAACTTCATTTTTTAAATTTGAATCCGCTTAATACTTCAGACGTTGATCTGTTTATAATTTTTCATTGTAAATAATGTTTAACTTTAAGGGATTTCTGAATAATCGATTCAGATACGAATTGTAAGAATCGAAAAAACTTTGAAATTCAGAACATCTAATTCTTGAAATTTACATAGCAATCTACAAAAATATGAGGAGTCAATAAAATACTTGAGAATACTATAAAATTCCATAAATATCAAAAGATGTGAAGATGACTTGGAGTTTTAAAAATTTGTATCGAATATTAATATTCTTTATAATCTCTATGTTCTTAGAAATTTATGGTATAAAAATAAGATCCGTCAAATTACTAGAAGCTTCAATAATATTGTACAAGTTTTAAAGAATTGTGAAATACTTGACATATTTGGAGGTATGTAGTTAAAAATTTCCTTTCTGAAAAATTTATTGAGATAACAATACCAAAAATCCACAAATTTTAGAATCTTGAATAATAAGCTAACAAAAATCAATGGTTAAATCTTAAAAAATAAAATATATTTTTACAGAATCATGAAAATTTTAATAAATTTCGAAAATACTAAATAATATGAAAAATGCCACAAATACTAAAAATCAATGACATACTGGAAATCCTTGTAGATATTATTTCTTTTACTAACTATGGAAGTGATAAATATATTTATTAAACCCTATTCTTTAAGTATAAATCATGAGTTTACCTCACAGATTGATCTATTAATCATTGTTGTTAATCTGCAACTTTGTTGAATTTCAAGAGATGAATCTGTTAAATTGAACAGATTGTCTGCTGTTTTAACAGATTCAACAGATCTGTCGTACTCTACAAATTTTAACTATCAATTTTGACACACGATGATTGTAAAAAATCCACAATAGATTGAATCTGTATCAAACAAAGAGAACCTGATGAATTTGACAGATTCAGGTTTAGAGAGTAAAGCATCGAATTCTGAATATCTTTGTAAAATCAATTAAAATGCCGAAAAATTGTTCAAAAATGAAAGAACTTAAAATATGATAAATCTAAAAAGAACTGGAAATCTGTAAATTACCAGTTATTTAGAGGAATAAATGCTGTTTCCTGAAAAATCTTTAAAATTCTGAAAAACTAATAAACTTTTTATTCGAGATTATCAATTTTTCAAAACATATATGACGAATTGCAAGAATGTGAGACCCATTAAATATATAAAAAAATATATTTATATCTTTAAAAAAACTGTATAAATAGTATTGAGTTCGAAAAAAGCTCAAAATACAAGCACTCCATGAAATATCTTTAAAGGAGAAGTCAGAGCATGAAATACGCCAAATGTATCAAGGCAAAATTTTTCAAAAATCTATGGTCATAATAAAAATATAAGAAAACTTGTATTCTAGAGTATCAAATTCTAAAAATCAACGGAGAAAATTTCTGCAAATACGAGATAATCCTCGAAATGATACACATATCGAAAAAATAAGTACTGAAAGACGATGGAAATGAGACTTGGTCATTTTGTAAGGAATGTGCTATATTGCAAAAAGTAAAAGCGTAAGGTTACAAATAGATTCTAAAGATTTATGATGCTAGAATTAATATACGCTGGAATAGATATATACCGACTTTTTTGACCTTTGAGTTTGCCCCTTTATATAAAATTTCGAAGCCCCTGGTGATAACGAATATTCTTTTATGAATATTGAGTTTCTCTGTTTTCCTTTTATTCGATAGTTGTACAATGGCGGAGGAAGTGCCATGATATCATCATTGTCAGGGGGAACAAATGCAAATTGCTATAATGGGGGTAATGGTCAGTATGGTTCTGGACCCTACGGAGGTAATGCCCAATCATCCGCGAGCGGTGCTGCTGCGAATATGGAAAGCAACCATACTTCTAAAAGACTACAAGGACATCCCTTGAAAAGTTTCAGCGTTCCTGCTCCTCCTCCACAGTCGGCGCCTACAACTCCTGGTCAACCGAAACATTCAGGTACGAGAATCAGTCAATTGTTTTTTGTTTTTTATTGAATGAACTAGGGAAGAAATTTTCAATATGTTCTATCATGCTGTTCTCTGAAAGTGGAAAGGCTGCTGAAGTGCGAGGAAGACGCATAGAACGGAAAACAAATAAAAAACCTATTATTATTCTTAACCCAAAAAAATAAAAAATGGGTTACACTTTTTCAGTGTCCCAAGTATCTGTCAGACCAACAATGTCTGGAAGTCCTTACAAGAAACCACCAAGTAGCGGCAGTCAATTAGCGAAAAACAGATCAGCTTGCATGTCCAATGCATCGCACAACCCGGAGGAGCTCGAGAGATTAAAGGTACATGAGCAAAATCATGAACAAATTCATTTTTAACAAAAATATATGAAATCTTTTGATGAAATCTAGAAAAAGCGTTCAGTTGAAAATACTTAGTATTGTAACCAATGCTTTTAGCCATCCTACAGTACCGAGGAATTGAACCAAGAAATGGCCAATCTTGAGGGCCTCATGAAAGACTTGAACGCCATCACAGCTTCAGAATTCGAATGTTAGAAGGCGGTGGTGGACTCGAAGAAATTAAATTATGCTCGTGCCATGTTCCATCATCTGCCATTTAAGACTGTCACATCGTACGTATACTTCATTACTGTCCCCGAGGCACTTATTATGTCTATCAGTATTCACACGCAGCTACGAAACAACGCACAAAATATAACGACTTCGAGGTGAATTGGAACATTGTATTTTACGAGTATTTACTAAAACATTGTTCACTGTTGTTGGTGATTTCTAGAAAAATGGAAAAAGAATCTCGTTGTTCCAATTTCTCTCTAAGATCTCAAATCGAGTCTCACCTGGCAGCAATAGGCCATTTTATTGATATACATCTATACTCGAAATAATTCATACTCGTTATTGCCTAACGATTTCTATCGATTTTGCTAAATCCAATCGTCCAAGAAGCAACACTCGCAACGAATCCAACGAATTGCGAAGAACAATGACACCATGAAAGTAATTGTTCGTGTGCTTATAATTTATATAATGAAATCGTCCAGTTGAAATTATCGGTGTACATATAATTATAATGGATAACACGGATGATATTTTCTACCGATTTTATATCGATAAAACATGCATCAACAAGCCTACTCGCATAATTTCCTTAACAACAATATTGGACTCGTTATATGTCCAAGAATCGAGAAATTTAGCAAAGTAATGTAATGTGGTTGTCAATATTTTAAGTATGATTCAATTTTTTTCTTATACATTCCATTGAATGTCATTCGTGTTTCATTCGATTTGCGACTGTACAGAAATCGGACCCATTACGCACTATTTATTGTTCTCTTCACGTATTTTAATCGAATGAAACGTATCGAAATAGTGATCATGTATCAAAACATGATAAGAATTTTCGTATATATTAGTCATTAATACTTTTTACATAAAAATCCTTCTACTGTGAATCTCATCAGCAATTTTTTTTTTCAATTATGTTAATGCGAATCGTGATTGTACTTACTCATCGCAATTACGGAAGATTTTCAACCAAGTGCTTGGATACAGTAATGGTACGCATTTTTAAATTTTACGTTCGTTGTTGATTATAGATTTTTATACATAACGATGATGTATTTTTTTTATTCTTTCTTAATAATACAGAGTTTCCATTCGAAAAGAATGTAATTTCTCGATGTTTTTCCAGTGCTTTCGTTCAGTGTCTTACAAAGATTGTACAATGATAAGGCTATTCCATGTAAGATTATCGTTATAACATTGTTATATTATTTCCATCTGATCATGTTTTATGAATCACATTTGCAAAGCATTTTTACACACAAAAAATAAAATTCTTATACCTCACCTGCCTTATCAAAAGTTGCATGCGTGACTTCGATAAAATAGGTTCCAAGTACTCGGAAAATGTGGTAACACTGACGTTGTCAGAAAAATAAGTTTGTGTGATGTAATTCTTATATTGTACTTGTAAAAATTTTTTAAACCAGTTTCACCTAGTTTCTAAAGAGCTACGAAGAATTCAAACATTAGTTTGTGCCCAGAAACTCAGATTCTTCATACGGTTGTTGTAACAAAAAAATTCATAATGTTGGATGAAAATGTTACAATGATGTTACTGCAGTGTTACTTCGGTGTTATGACAATCCTATTCCAAGTTATATCATTGTCATCGTACAATTATTGCAAGGACCATTAAAGTACGTGTATATATTTATTTTATTACATATTTAATTTATTGCGTGATATAAACTCAATTGAGATGTCAAATGTCATTACTCAAATTTCTGTTGTAACTAATAGAAATCGATTGCATAATTACAATGAAAATGCATGAAAGTGAGCGATAAAGTTTCAACTCCCGATTTAAGACTTAGTCAAAAAAAATTTGTTCAAACAGAAATTAATATACATCACTGCGTTCAACACTTGTTTCGCCACATTTTGATACCAACTGATCGTTACTCTTTTTTTATAGGAATTTTGTACAAATCTTGTAAATTAATAATAAGCTATAGCACAACCCCATTTAGCATAGTTCCCTTGAGAGTGCACAGTACAAAGTCATACACGACATCGCTCATACGACCATTTTCCGTTCTTATCAAACTGTTTTCTATACGATTTAGATTTCGCTGCTGCAAATACAATAATTTATTAGATATGAAATCTTACGAAATATTGAACCAACCCCTTCATTGTCACTGACATGATCAATTCACCGTGGAATTAGCTTCAAAATATTTCTTTGTTACTTGTTTCGTTTACGTCATTTTTTCCTCCAAAAGGCTCAAACCAGTTAACCATAACATCCATGACTTTAATAAAAATATGGTATTCATGAGTCATTTATTCGTGTAAACAACAATGAATGTGAACATGATCGTTGTTGTTCCTCTTTTTTCATGAAATATTACATCAACGATGAGAGGCTCGAACATAGATGATAGCGAATTAATGTACACCGTTGGGTAACTTGAAAAGCCGCATCATCTTTCATTGCAAAAAGACTGATGTGTGATACTTCGGATTAATGCATCTTTTGGTATCGATGTTCGTAAAACAGCAGCATACGTGAGTGTTTCGGTACACGGAGAAAACGGAACGGTTGTTTCGAGCATACATGGAATGCATTTTGTGCTAACTATATTTATAGTTGGTGATACAACCTACTTTCAAGTCATTGTATGATATGGCTGCCAATATGAGGTAGAGATGAAGAGATTAGGGGTCATTCATATATTATGTAACGCAACGCGACAAAGCTTAGTATACCCCCTCCCTTTTTAAACGTAACAATTTTTTCAATTTGAATTGGTTATACACAGTGCAAGTAAAGTTGGTGCGAAAGTTGTACACCATTTATGTATGCAGTTGTAACAACAATTACGTTTACTCCGTGGAAGAAAATAATTAAAGTAACATTTACGGAACACGTTTTGAAAGAGTCGAAGGCGAATCGTGCACTGTTCTCTCCTTCGTAAGAATTGCAAATATTTTACCACAAAGTATGATTACATTATAGCTTATTTATCTACCATTGTAGAATTAAGATGCGGCACAATAAGTGTGTCGCGAAGGCGTTGGCGTGATGCGATTATTCGCCCGTTGCGGTGTGTTAACACACTTTATTGATATTATAGGAGATATCGCGATCATCCGTTTCTGCAGACACAGCGACCACTCTATAATCACTGCCATTATTTTAGAAAAGTTGCGCATGGTTTGATGCGTGCAAGCTAGAACTCAGAGAACAGGAATGGACGGTAGGTTCAAAAGTGTGATATTGACCCGGACTCATTCCACGCCAAGCGTTACAACTAAGTCATAGAGTTTCAAAACTTTGTATGGATTGTGAAGTGTACTCGAGACTCAAGTTATTATGTAAATATTATTTCTCAATTCCGTAAATTCTAGAGGTTATAGGCACTCAAACTTTTTGGCACATTCGAAAAAAAAATTCATAACTTGTGAACCATTCAACCGATTTGCTTGAAGTTTTTTTTGAATTCCTCGGAAATGTTTGCGCTATCATTTTATCGATATTTCTGATCAATATCGTTTGAGCAAACACATTTTTTTATAATTCTTTCATAACAATTGAAATTTGTATAACCTTCTCAATGCCGTATAATAACGGATTGTGGATAAAAAATACGCGGAAAACATCCACCTTTAAGAATCCGTTTAGAAAATTTTGCTATCTCGATTACTTACAGAGATATGAATCTATTTGTGAATTGTAGCGCTACCAGTATTTTGTCCGCTGTGAAAATAGAAACATGCTACCGCCAACTTCAGTTGATTGCGTTATTTTTGAGAGCGGCAACACTCCAGCGTGCTGTCCTTTGTTAGGTAGAGAGAGTGATAGAGTGATCATTATTGCTACTTCAACATTCATACAGTATTTTTAAGTTTGCTAAGCGAGTAGGGCGAAAAAGTTTCGAAAAAAAGCGGTACAGTGAAAATTCATGTTTGATAAGGCAACTTACGTGTAATTTACATTCGTCAGCAGGTTTTTAAAACAATGCTTTCAAAAGGTTGATGTTAAATAAGCTTTTTCGAAGGATGCATTATGTATTATGTACCTCATTATGTTTACACATTTTTTTCATTTACATAACAATATTATCTCAAATTAGTTGAATTACAAATTTTTTTTACTGAAGTATATTTCGACTAAATAGGACACTTCCTGATCAGCATCAATTTCACAACTTTGAATGAATATTTCTCAAATCTATGTACCAATGTAAGAAATGCATGATTAATGATCATCTACTCGAATCAACAACTTAATTTGTTTAGAATTAGCATTCAAAAACGACTTTCATATAGTTCATTCTTATCAATGTCATCTTATGATCTACAAAGTATTAAAAAGAGTGTAACTTAGTAAATTAAAAAAAATCAGGAAGTTACTTCGATGTTAAGATACATACATTTCGATTTAATCATATCTTTTGAAAACTGGGAAAATACAAACTGACAAAGTAAGAGCCATTCAAAAAATCAATTTTTTCAACAAATGCGGATGTATATGATTGAAGATCGTGTTTGTCGAATCATATAACATTGAATTACTTTGCTGCGTAATACACATGAAGGATGGGCAATTTACCTTAAATATAAACTAATAACAAAGTTGACATTTTGAAATAGATTGTGATAAAATAAATAACAAATAACTTCGTATATGCACATTGAATAAACAAGTATAATTTCAGCTCTTTACACAGTCTAGTTTGTTTTAAAAATATGACTACTTTACAACTTGACGTGCATTCCAATGTGTGGACGCATATTTTTCCAAATTCTCAAAAACTACGACTTGGATTATTGTAGATATTAAACTATTACTGCCCAATGTAAATTACACGTAAGTTGCCTTATCAAACATGAATTTTCACTGTACCGCTTTTTTTCGAAACTTTTTCGCCCTACTCGCTTAGCAAACTTAAAAATACTGTATGAATGTTGAAGTAGCAATAATGATCACTCTATCACTCTCTCTACCTAACAAAGGACAGCACGCTGGAGTGTTGCCGCTCTCAAAAATAACGCAATCAACTGAAGTTGGCGGTAGCATGTTTCTATTTTCACAGCGGACGAAATACTGGTAGCGCTACAATTCACAAATTGATTCATATCTCTGTAAGTAATCGAGATAGCAACATTTTCTCAACGGATTCTTAAAGGCGGATGTTTTCCGCATATTTTTTATCCACAATCCGTTATTATACGGCATTGAGAAGGTTATACAAATTTCAATTGTTATGAAAGAATTATAAAAAAATGTGTTTGCTCAAACGATATTGATCAGAAATATCGATAAAATGATAGCGCAAACATTTCCGAGGAATTCAAAAAAAACTTCAAGCAAATCGGTTGAATGGTTCACAAGTTATGAATTTTTCTTCTTCGAACGTGCCAAAAAGTTTGAGTGCCTATAACTTCCAGAATTTACGGAACTGAGGAATAATATCTACATATTAACATGAGTATCGAGTACTCTTCACAATCCATACAAAGTTTTGAAATTCTATGATTTAGTTGTGATCTGGTGTAACGCTTGGCGTGGAATGAGTCCCCGGGTAAATATGAATATATATTATTAAATTTCGTCGCAAAACACATTGATTAATAATGAGGAAAACTGCAAAATATAATGAAGTTCGACACGGAGGCTGGAGAAAATGACATTCGGCAGGGGAAAGGGGGGGCTCTTTCTGGTTAGCTGGATTTCCAAGGAGCCGAAAGAGCCCCGCCTTTCACCTCGCCGGGTGTCATAGTCGACAGCCTGCGTGTTGGCCTGAAATACTTCATTTGTTTACGCCGAAACGTGTGTTGAAACGCTCTTTTTTAGTGTTAGAGGGCGAAAAAAATTTATGAACTTTGAATTCTAGAGTTTCTATACTGTGCGATATTTCTCACTCGAAGATTCTAACCTAAAACATTCAGTTTCAGAAATAAGACGAATTGAAATCTAAAAGAAAAAAAATTTCGGAATTAAATTGGTACATCTTTTTAGGATTTTCGTGTCAAATTTTGGACACTTAATAATTTCTGAAAACTTTTGATTGTTTTCTAAAATAGCAGATTTTCATTAATAGAAATCCTTGTGTGCCATAAAAAAAAATTAAGGATGTTTCATTCATAATTAAAATGCAGATAAAAGTTTTTCATAATTTGTAGCCTAAAACAGTGGAGATTCAATTATGAACTTTTTATTTGAAAAAGAAAAATGTTAAGAATAACGTAATCGCACGATTTTCAAGATCAATGATGAATAGGCTGTCACTTATTCTGGTGATGTTGGAATTTTTTTCCATTCCAGGGCTTGTAAGAGGCATTTTTTTCTATAGCCCGTTGCTTGATTATTTTTTTTTTTTCATTCGTCATTTTACATTTTTTCATTTCCTGTTCTTTTTTTTTTATATGTATACTCAAATCAAGCATCCCCTTCTTCCAGACAGACAGTTTATTTTGTGGTGTAACAGGCATTTCTATGGCCTGTCGTTTGATCGGTTTTTGATGTTACATTCAAGACTTTATTTTTCTAGATTTTGATATCGCTGTTTTCTATGTTTTACAAGCTTCGAAAAAAAGCAGACATGTACTTTTTCGGTGCTGGACTTGTAAAAGATAGATAAAAGCTGTTGAAAAATCCAGAAAAATGTTGTCTTAAACGTAACATAATACACTCAAACTGTGCCAAGGTTCAAACATTTATCGTAAATTTTGCAAAAGCTATTAATTCTTGAGCAAAATGTATGACAAACTACAAGTAAATCCCATTTAAAAACTTCAGTCGCTTTGTGGCACGTGGTAATCATGTCCAATTTACTTCAAACTTTTGTAAACAATTTTGTTTAAATCTTGATTGATTTAATGGGAAAAATTCCGACATCGCCAAAATAAATGACACTCTGATGATTCTGTTATATTTATATTGAAATAGTTGTATAGTTATATTGAAAAGATAAAAATGTTTAAAATGAAAATATTTTCTCTGCCGTAAAAATATTAATAATTTTTTTCCAGTATCTTTTTCTTTTATTTATTTTGTTCATATCAAGAATCTACGTAATCAAGATTCACTCAAAAATCGATGATATTCCGTGCATAAATATTTATAAACGTGATATTTATACCGACATCGTCCATTCCTATAAAAACCTTTTTTTGTCCAATCAACAAACTTGCTACTTTGTTAAATTACCATCATAAAAATATGAATTTTTTCCTGTCTTGTAATTAACAATACTTGCCACCACCGATTCTGTCACTTTTCATTTTAGAAACATTTTTTGAAATCTCTCAAGCTTTACACAATCCTGAGAAAATTTCTGAATCGTTAGAAAATTTTCAAGCAACTAAAGATACTTTTGAAGTTTACTCTTTAAAACAACTCAAAAAAAGACAGTTTATTATCAATAATGAGTTTTTTTAATGTTTATTTCGATGTAATGAAAAAGTACGGTGCAGGGCAAGGACTGAAATTGCTTCGTCGAAAGAGGCAATTGCCAAAATTCACAAAACGATGTTTTTCTCACAGACTGTGTGTGTGCGTGTGCGCGTGTGTGTGTGTGTGTGTGTGCGTGCGTGTGTGTGTGTGTGTGTAATCATTTGAGTGAAAAGGTTTGATTATAAGCGATTAGAGAATCAATCAATAAAAATTTTCAAAAAATTTAAAATTGAATGTTGACTATTAAATAAAAGGTAATTACAGAAAAATCTCGACACACATTTTTTGATATTTTTCTAACGATTTATCAACTTCTGTATAAAATGAAACGATCAGATCCGTCACGAAATTTCATAAAAGAAAGTTTGATCTCAAATAGAAATTTTTACATCTTTTTACTGGGAGAGAAGTAAATATCAGTGTTACCGCGGTTTTTCCCATTTCTGAATGGCGTGCATTTTCTGGGTTTCCTGGTGTTCTGACTTGTGAGTAACTTTATAAAAATTGCCAATAATTGAATTTCAACCATTTATGAGCTTTCTTTGAAGCATAACTCATAAATAATAAATATATGCGGAAATGTATAATTGCGTAGATTGAATTGACTTGTAAATACATGACATGCGTATGTGTATCATTTTCTACTATTTTTTCATTATCATTTGTACACTGTCGGGTATTTCAAGATGATTGTTATTAAGGTAACTTGTTTTTCGTTCCAACAGAGCGATTCATCATTAATTTCTTAAAGCAGCGAGAAACTTGTGTATTTTCGTTCAAGTGTGATAATATTTGTAATAAACTTTTATACCACGGACTTGTTTTTTCTTTCGATTTTAACCTTACTGCGACCTTAACCTGCACATAATCAACTGGTCTACTTTTTTATCATTTTTGGAGGCTTGTATCGTAAACTGTGTCTTAAATGAGCTGGAGAGAGGACATCCTCTGTCTTACATCGTCTTCGTTTTAATATCTTTCTCTGCCTGCTCCATATGAAAGCATTACATTATTTATAGTAATGAGTGAAGGATAAGACTCAAAGAAAATTGAGATCGGAATACCCAGAAAATATATCATTACCTCAAAGTTACATAAATATTTTATCAACGATGAATGATTACCAGAGCAGGTAAAAGTATGCTCGCGCATATAGCATGCATATTTTGCATATATCGGTTGATCGAGCATATGTTGCATATATTTTTTTTATCGCGTATATATCTATTTTTTATTCTATTATTTTTTTTTACGATGTAATGAGTCTTTATCTTTTGATTTTCATTTGTTCTAAACAACTTCATCTTGATTATTTACCACTGTCAAAAATTGTCGCAAATTCTTAATCATTTTTCGACCACGAAATTGTTTCGTTTTCAAAATCGATAAGTAGTAACAATGCCGAAAGATAAAGAGAATATAAATGATTTTCTATCGCGAATGGTTCGTGAATATCCTGGTGTATTCAGATCAGATAGATCAATTCTCTTCTGCTTATATTGCAATCGGTTAGTGAACGCCACAAGAATATTTATGGTGAAACAACATTTGGCAACATCTACTCACAAGAAAGCAGCCAGGAGGCAGGAAAAAATAATGGAAAGTACACAAACCTTAATTTCGGAATTCAAAAAAAATGAAGATATTAACCCGTTCAATTTGGATCTCTGCAAAACTTTTTTGCAAGCGAACATTCCTTTAAAAAAAGCGAGCCATCCAAGTGTTATACATTTTCTCGAGAAATACGTAAATTTTCCAATCCCAAGTGAATCTACACTTCGACAAAAATATGTCCCTTATTTGTACAATGAATGTTTGGATACTTTGAGAAGTAAAGCTGCCCAAAAATATATTTGGGTCTCTATTGACGAAACCACTGATTCTCAACAACGACTAATAGCAAATTTCATATTTGGAATAATGGAATGCGTTGTCGACAGTCCAGAGCGTGGAAAATTTTACCTTTTGAACATGTCAACTGTGAATGCCGCTAACGCAAGCAATATGGCAGCTTTCTTTAACGATTCTTTATCCCTACTGTGGCCTGAAGGCAAGCCTAAATGAACCGAATAATATAAAATTGTACAACAGTTTCATGCTTTTTCAGGTATTCAGTACAGCAATGTATTGCTTGTGGTAACTGATGCAGCAGCTTACATGATTTCGGCAATGCAATCATTGAAAATATGATACCCCAAAATGCTCCACTTGACATGTCTTGCACATGGGCTACATCGAATGGCAGAATTTGTTAGATCAAAATTTCCGGTAGTTAACAAATTAATGTCCAGTACAAAAGCAGTTTTTGTTAAGGTAGTTTTATATTGAAATATCTAACTTTCATATTTATTCGTATTTCATGAAAAAATAATTCACGTAGGCTCCTCATCGTCGAAAAATATTTCGAGACACTCTTCCAAATACACCCTTACCTCCTGAACCCATCATTACTCGTTAGGGGACTTGGCTGAAGGCGGCAGTGTATTACAACGAAAATTTTACAGATGTAAATCCATCGTAGCCCGTTTTGACAACAAAGATTCTGAGGCGATAAAAACCTCAAAGGAAGTCTTTGACAGTTCACAAGTGAAAGTGGAGCTGGCTTACATCACAACCCATTTTTCTTCCATTTTTAACGGCATTACCAAGCTTGAAACCCAAGGATTATCTATAGACGAAAATTTGGAAATTATCGAAACATTTCGAGAGTCCATTACTTCAATTGAAAATAAGGAATATTGGGAAAAAATGAATGGCATTCTTCAATGCAACAAAGGCTATTCAATAATAATAAAAATTCGCGATATATTATATTCAAACGCTGCTTCCTCTGATGAATATTTATTTATTTATTTATTTAGTAAAATACACGGGTATGAACCCTTACAGTAAAATAGATACATCATTAAATGGCATCAAGATATGTATATAAGTAAAATATAATTGAACGACGAAAAAAAAGTCAATGAATAACGCAAACATAGCCCCGATTTACAAAATGATTAACAACCAAAAAAAAAACAAAAAACGAAGAAAACAAATGCTTATAAAAACAATTAAATCGAACCCCTCAATTGATTAATGAATCTCGTAATAGAATCAATTTTACAAAAGACTGTAAAATATATGACTATAAGATGTAAGACTGTAATGTTTTTGAATGCAGGGAGTAATTTTTGAGATTCTGTAATGTAAAACTGTAAGACTTTAAGATGTAAGACTGTAAGATGTCACGCTATCATGTTTTCGTTCGGAGGGAGTAATTTTGAGATTTCGTAAGTTGTAAGAGTGTAATGTTAGGTCGGAATAGTTGGAGGTCGAGTGATATTCGAGCGTGTTTCGAGTGTAAAATGTAATTTAGTGATTTTATCAGTCTGAACATGCTCCAATTCTTCTTCTTCTTCTTGAGAAGTGTAAGTATGGTTTCTCGGAGCCAAAGGAGTAGGATTCCTCTCATTGAATCCTCTCATGGATTCCTCTCTTCTTCTTATTAATATCGGACCATTACAACACCATAGTTAAGAAATCATTCATTAACCAACACAGTAGAAAAAGTACATTCTTTTTCTATACTGCTGTAAATTATTGCACGCGCTTTTCCCGCGACATCGAAAAAAAATAATCACTACCCACAAAAAAAATGCCGCCAGTTACACATGTTAGTGCAGTGTTAAATTAAATCGAGCCACTAAGTTTGAAAATTTAGACGAAAATCAAAGAAAAAATCTTTTGCAAACAGAAATATACAGCTTATTGTTACGAAAAGTTTTACTTTTAATAAAATATTTCACGAATTCGCTGTCCCTCCCATCCTGTAATCACGCCACAATACGATGTTAGCCAATGAAATTTTTATTCACCGAAAGCTTCCTTCAATTTCGAAAACATATCATTTTCCTTATGTATTTCAAATTGAATTGATTTACCAAAATAGGATAAAGTATGACAATAAATTTGCAACTTTCAATAAATTTGGAAAATTTTCAAAATATTTATCTTTAAAATTGTTAAACTAATTGCCATCAAAAAATTTAGAAAACTTTATGTATTCCAAGACATTATGAAATTCCGAAATTCTACAAAACTCGTATCGAAAATTTTGTGCGGAATTTATTTATGGACTTTATTCATATTTCATATATGAATGCCCATCTGTTTGTGTCAAAGGTTTTATGATTACTATGTATTCTGACGAAAAAATTCGTTGCGATTGGAAAAAATAATAGAAATTCGTTCACAAATTGACGATCTTTTGAAAGAGAAGAGGTGTGAATGATTAACTTTTCGTAGAAACAATTTGGAATCAAAAAGGTACAATTCAAAAATTGGACATCCAAACATGGCTTGACCCCCCCCCCCTCCCTTTTCAGCTTTAGTTTCATACAACCACCCTGGCCCCCGACAGCGGACGTCTTTTATGGACGACCCCCATTTTTCTTCGCCCTAACCAGATTCAAGCGAATGGTTACATTTAGTTTAGTTAAAATCGACACAAAAAGTCGAAAAAATTACAAACATATTCTAACATTGCTCGTCGTTTACATACACATAAGAAAAACATACGTCTCATTTAGCTGAGCAACAAGTAAGCCGGAAAACGCTAAAAAATCATTTTTGCGAAAAATACTGAAAGTACTGTAGATAAATGCAAGCATTTTACACACTTGGAATTATGTTCAGCCGATATCATAATCTTGCATGAGACAAGTTTACAAAATACGCATACATATGAGACATTTTTGATTATTAACAAAGTAATTTTTGTTAAGACCTTGATAAAAACATATGTTTCAATTATACAAAGTGATATACGGCTGACTAGTGAAAAGCCCCATTGACTTTTTCACTTTGCGAAATGCAAATCTATTGGAAACATCGTTTTTTTTCTCAAATAATGTTCAATTTTTTGGATTTGCATTTTTGAGCTGGAAAAAATGCCAAACATTTTGTTCTATGTTTACAAAGAACTGAATGACTTGAATCTGCTTAGTAAATAATTTATAAAATAATCTAATGTTCGGAACATTCTTTATTGATTTTTTAATGTAAGTGAGGCATTTGAATTTTTCAATTTTGTTCATCGATATCACCCAGAGTCGCCTTAAAAACTTTCAACCATAATTCTCAAACAATTTTTTTTTTCATTTCATTTTTCACATTTCATTTTGAAGGTTCTACTTTACGTGTTCGCCCAGCCGGAATCGAATTTTGCGGTATCTTACTGTACATCGTACATGTAAAAATATAAGAAAGTATGTGTCACGTAGAAGAAGTATTGAGAATGATTTTATTGCGACTGTATTGTATTGCATTGAACTAATGTGTATGAAAAAAGTAACGAACACGAGAAAAAATATTGCTAGACATCAATGTATTTTATTAGTCTTCCTACGTATGTATAATAGTGAGTTATCGAGTACACGTGAAAGAGCATTTTTAAAAAGAAAAACAGATCATCTGTGGAAACAGAGCCTCCGGGTCTATCAATCGTATTCTTTTTGAATTCTTTTCTTCACTTTCTCCAAAAAGAAGCCTAAAAAACTTTACTGTAACAAAGTATTATGCATTTAAAGAGTATTGGACAAACGGGAGAGGATTGGAAAAAAGATTTTGAGAAAAACATGCAAAAAAAAAAAATGCAATAGTGATTGTCAAGTTGTAGACATTGCTTCATATTTTTACCAATGCTCGCCCGTGTGGTGAAAAATGAAAATGAAAAACAAAAAAATTTTCAATAAATGCAACGTATGTGCCGAGCTGGAGTATATGCAGAATTGAAGGCAGGTGAGGAAAACATTTTAATTTGTAGACAAAAAGTAAAGAAGACAATAGGTACATTACGTTCAGTTTTTATTTACGATCGTATTTTCATGTGTAATAAATGTTTCGTTTACTTTCAATTACCTGAAATGTATGCTATAGACAGATAGTAAACTTATGAGTCGTACATTTTTCTCATGATGAATATTGTGTTATCGAATAATTTTGCAGTATGAAAAATTTTTTTGGATATTGATAATTTATTTTCGAAAATGAAAAATACCTGGAGATAGTGTAGTAAAAGCCAGGTCAAAATCTTTTGCATTATTTAACGTTTGCGCATTATATTTGGGTACCATCAAAATAAAATCATTATTTTTCGAAGAAAATCTGAACAGAAATTTCATCAACTTGTCATTGAAATGTTATTATTATTACGTTCATATCATTGATATTTATAATATTTTATAATATTCCTAAAATATTATCAATATTATAGATAGTGTCTTACGGTATTTATTGATTATTATTCATTTCATTTTTCATTATAAATAATTATCTTGAAACACGGACGTGTTTCGACCGCCGTTTATCGCAGATCCCTTTTACCTCCGTCTCTAAAGTAGCGGTAAAAGATCGAAATCGTCCGTGTGTAAATATACACGGATTATCTACCCCTCACTCTCTCAAACTCTTACACCTAAAGCCGAGAGTGAGAGAGACACCTATATCTTTCGGCCACTTGGCTAAGAAATTTTCATTGGACCAGAATTCCGAGAAATTCTTCAGTTACAATTAAGTAGATATGCTCATGAAGTCCTATACATATAAATATATTTTTAGAGTGCGATGCTCGAAAAATTGAATTTTTTTATTTCCGGAATTACTTAGAATTTTCAAGAATCTAATAGCATTCATAAGAAACTGATTGAAATCTAGTGTTTTTGGTATTCTACGTATTTTTATTCGATTCATTAAAAAAACATTTAGTTTTCTAGCACGATCTCTAGTTTTAAGTCCTGCTATAGATTTTAAGAATTTTTATGTATTTTAAGAGAATATTACCATATTATTAAACGAGAAATAGGTGGAATTCAGAATTATATGCATGCATCTCTCGAAATCTTCCCACTTCATCTTTTTGCTCCTCGTGAATAGTTTTCGAATATTATGCTACCTTTTCTTGATGGCAGGTAATATTCTAGACCTCGGAACATTGTTGAACAAAGCCAAAACGTCAAAAGAAACCATAACATATTTTTCTAAAGTCCACAGTGTTGAATTTAAATTAATTTAGAAATTTGAAAAATGTAAGTGGACGAATTTCAACTCTTTAACACAATAAGGAATGTAAGAAAGTTGAAAATTACTTTTATCTCCGTTTCCGAACTTTTCTTAAAAAGTTACAAATTATTCTAAAAACTTGATAAGACTGTTGAAAGTAACGTTAAATAAATAACGAGATTTTAGTTACTCGTTACCGAACAAAAAGAAAACTCTTTCCCGTTATCGTTACTTGTTAAAATGTAATGCGTTACGTTATCGCTACAGTAAACAAATATAATGTTTTAGAGTAATGCGTTACTTGTAACGCATGACTTACAAACCCTGATAATGTATGTAATAAGTATTCATTACATTTAATACATGTAGATTAATGAATATTAAATATACTATATTCATGAATTTCAATTTATATATAATTAGATAATTCGTAACGATAATGGTGACATTAAATTATTTTTATATTGAACGATATATATATATGAAAGTTCATAAATATAATAAATGAAGTCTTATAGGGGAAGGTGGGGCAAAGCGGGGACTGGAACAAAGCAGGGTTTTGTTAATGTCTTTTCCGGATTATTGTGTTATCTGCCGAAAAAATTCTGAACTTTGTGTGGGAGCACCCTCGAACTTTTCCCTTCGTAATTGTTCAGATTTCTCCTAAAAGACTTGCTGTAATCGTACATGTCATTTATTTTGGTGTGCAGTTGTAATCGTCCGAGATTTTCAGTTGCACGGAAGTAATCTCAATCCGTATTGAAAAAAAAGGTTTATCAGCATTTTATAGTGCTTGCTTTAAGGCTTCAATAACGTATGATGTTTTTCATTTTTGGGCATAATCTATAGTTTTCTACGGGTAGAAAAAAAATGTTGTTTCGGGGCAAAGCGGGGCAGGGCAAAGCGGGGTACAGCACATTATGTACTGCAAAAATATAACTTAGCCTTTGTTAGTAGAAAGTCTGGTAATTTTTCATGGTGCAATTATGATGCGAAAAAAAGAGATTTATCCTTTTATTTAAAGTTTATGAGCAGCCTGTGGCTAGCTGCTAGCGTAGGAACGAGCGCGCAATGCTTGATTTTTTTTTCAATGTAACTTTTAAATTTTTCCCTTTTAATGGAATAAAATCATGTATGACGTTCAATCCGATGGATTTTCGACATTAAAATATCTGTGTATGTTGACTGACAACATTGTCCTCAGATATGAGAAGGTAAATGAAACTTTTTTTTTAATTGTTTTAAACAATAGCTTAAAGTTATCGTCCATCGAAATGCAAATTTCCTAAGCTAGGTTATGAGTCATTTAAGATATAAAAGCGAAAAATGTTGAATGAAAATAATATTTTATATTAAAAACTATCGCTAAAACAAAATGCCCACGCTTTGCCCCACCTTCCCCTATATACATGTATTATTCAAAATAAAAAATTCAGCTTTTAGAATTCTATGTAAAAACAATGAACTCAGAAATGCAAATAAGTAAGGATTGAAAAAAAAGTAATTCTTGAATGTTTATTTGACAATATAAAAAAGAAAAAATCAAGATTCACTGCAACTTGGGATTTCGTAGACGCATATGTATTTCAAAATATTCCCATAGACTGGATGGCCTGTTTCTGGTTCACGTAGAATCGAAGCATTGTTAAAATGATGACTGATGATTATTGGGTTTCCAATTATTTAAGACTATTAATATAGTATAATTTGTATGTTTTCAATTGTCATTATAAATAACTCAGTATAGTCAAAGATGCAGTTCATAATCGCAGTAATAAATGTTAGATCAATTAAGTAAAAAAAAAATTGATAAATTATAATTTTTGAAAAAATATGCTATGTAAACAGTACTATTCAGCTATTATTACAAGTTTACAACGCAAAAACCTATTTAGGTAGTCGCAAAATTTTTGACTTATTACAATAAGAAAAATTCGACCCTTTTTAATAGGGAAAGGAGTTACAAGGTAAACGTAAAAAACCACAGTAAACGAATGTCCTAACTTTATTCAAAAAAATGTCTCGTTCTGCCTCGTTATTTACAGAAAATAGAGATAACAAAAGCGAGGCTGGAATGGCAAAGTGATCGTGGAATTACGACAAGGCTTCTAATTTGTGTCAGCGCGGGGTGGATCATCGTCGTCATGATCGTCATCATCATCCCTCGTCTTTCTTGATTCGAAGCATCGTTTCAACTTAAATGAAGAAAGTTTCTCTGCACTCATTTTTCAGATAGGTCGGTCCGACAGAACTTTTTTTTTGTCCACCACACGCCCGCAATCGCTGCCACCAAAACACCGAGTCCAACCATAATGCCCATCGACAGGGCTCTATTTTTTCTGTACGGTGTCAATTCGAGCGAGAATCGTGAACTCGTTGTCACTTGATCTGCCACGCTCGTCGCCGACACCTCGAAAGTGTAGTAACTTTCCTCGTACAAGTTTTTCACTGTTGAAATAATGTATCATTGACTCTTTTTTACAAACGTATTGAATGACAAATGGGTCACTTCATATAAACATTAGGATCTATTTTGCAAAATATTTATAGGTTGGTAGATTCGTTTTTAGAAAACTCTGATTGATTTTATCAATTTTATTTCAAATTTTTCGCGTGGAAAATTTTTCATGGCATTTCTATCATACTTTTTCTTGACTCTTGAGTTTCAGTTATTTTAACGTAGAGAATTTTTGAAATATCGGCCGAAAAGTTCATTTTCCTCGATTGTCGTCTTTCTTGAAAGAAAAAAAATTATTTTTAAACAGAAACTTTCGATATGGTGCTACAACAAAATACATATACTTGCAAAAGATAAACCAGTAGAAGTTATTTTTTCGTTTCGAGTACAACTACGTTCTTCATGTCTCTTAAAGAAAATTGGAAATGAGAAAATCGTGGGACGAAAATTATTCATGAACAACATTAAACCGTTTGCAAATTCCTTGTCACACTTGGATAGCCTCGACAAGTCTATGTGCTATCATTGCAATGTCGGAAATTTGCAATTGTCAAGTGGGCAAAGAGTGCCATCAAACGCCCTTGAATAACTGCACGCTTTGAATTATAATTTGATAATTAACGACTTACGGAGATAATACGTGTCGGTAGTTTCAGCTCTTCCATACAAATGGTCCATCGGTCCTCGGTACCATTTTATTTCGTACGATTTGACTTGATCCCTTCCAGTTGCGGGCGGATCCCAAGTTACTGCGATTTTATTTAAAATAAGTTACAAAGAAATAATTGATTATTTAATCATATGATTCCTTTCTAATCTACAGGAATAATTAATTTCTACAAGGCTTGGATTATAAAATGTAATATAGGGACAAGCACGGAAATAGTGGTAAAAGCATCAGTATATAAGAATAATAATTCACAAAAAAAAAAAAAAAGTAATGAGATGCTGGACCGAATGAAAGCTTAGTTACTAAAATAAACTTCTTTTGTAATATCAAAAATATATGAAAAAAGGTTCTCTATATTTTATGAATATGAAAAAAACATAAAAATATTTTGAAATATAAAAATTACTGGTTCTCACTCACGGATTTCGCTCCACAGTCACACGTAGTTATACGTTATGTCAGGTTAAGTTATTGTTTTTATAATTTTCATAATTTTGTGAGATTACTTTATTTTTTTTATGATTTGCAATATTTTCTGTTATTTTTTATACTCCATGATTTCGAGGAAATCTGTGATCTAGTGACTTTTTGTGATTTATGACATTAGGTGATTTTGTCACTTTCAGTAATTTTGCAAATTTACGTGATTTTGTGATCTTTTATGATTTCGTAACTTTTTGTGATGTTGTGAGGTTTTGAAATGCTGGGAATTTTTGTGATTCGTGACATTTAGTGATTTTATTGTGTGTGATATTTTAACAGTGCAGCGGAGGTAGAAGTGGGGGAGCAGGCCATCGAGTTCGTTAATGAAAATATACTGATGACCTTCTCACATACATGGCCAATGACTGTGGAAAATTTCAGGAGGTTTTGTGCAGTAGTTTTGGATTCATAGAGTAACAAACATTTAGATTTTCACTTGTCTATAATTTGTAGATTACGTGAATGTTTTTAGTTAAGACACTCTTTTACTTGAAGATTTACGATATGAACTTCAAATGAATGTCAATTTAAAGATTCTTCCCTTATACGAAAACAAAGTTGAATATAAAAGACTTCATTATAAATTTGGATTCATAAATCTATGTTACTAAAGTTTGAAAAGTAAAAGATGAATTTTTAATACAGTTTTTGCACTCAAGTGAATGGTTTTTGAAAATAGTGTAATTTTTTTTTCCTTTTTGGAAGACAATTATTTACCTTAGTTCATTTCTGTAGCGTTATATGTAAAAATTGATAGTATTACTTACCCAAATAACCTTCAGCAGTTGTTTGGACACGAATATTGGTGGGGGGCGTCGGAGGTCCTGAGTAACTTGACTCTACGTGGAAAATGAAATTAATTTAATAATTAGTTAAACATCCAAAGTCTTATTGTTTTAGCAAACGTTTAATTTTTTTTATTTCAGGAAGATTTTGTTGTTATTTTCCAACATTATACGAACTCTTCAATACTTCTGTTATTTTTTTTTAAATTTGTGCGATTCAATCCTAGACCATATAATACATGGACTGCTACTGACTATTGTTCCCGGCGGGAAAAAAACGGTCTAACATGTCGGACGAGAGTGACGCCACAGGGCCAACCAAACCCGTATCTAGACCCACAATCCCCCGAGGGCCTACTAGCCTTATACTTATTATTTTCACCACATGCTATAAATTTTTTCGAGCTGTTAGAAAATTACCTTAAAGCTGCAGCAAAGAATATCATGTTTCTGAAACATCACCTGAAAAACACGGGAAAATGAGAGGAAGCGATGAAATCAGTGAAACTCAACCTTTTCCTGCAAATCAGGCAAAAATGTGATATTTTTTCAGTCACAGAATCACAGTATTGAATCGATTTTTTTTCCTTCTATTCATTCACCTTGAATCACATTCACCTTGATTCACATCATCACTTAAAATAATAAAAAACAATTTTTCACTTGTACGTTTCAAAAGTAAACATAAACACAGGTGACGTTTCAACGGTCGGCCATTTGCCCTGTGACGTCACTCTCGCCTTTCATGTTTGACCGGTTTTTTCTCACGAGTAGCAGTCCATGTATTATATGGTCTAAGGATTCAATAGGATTTGTCGTAATTTTCAAAGGCACTTTTAGTTTTCAACATTTTTATTTACATTTATTATTATTATTATTTTACATTTATAAATGAACATTTTTTGGAGTATTACGTATTTTTTTTCCTTCAAAAATAATTGACAATATTCATCTATCAATGTTCGGAATTCTCAATAACATGCAAAATATTCAAAACCTTCCGAATTGTATACAAGTTTTATAAACTTATGTAGATTTATCGTTACTATTTGACGTTTTTTAAGTTTTTCAGATAATTATTGAAAATTGGAAATGTATCACGCAAATTCAGACAAAATATATTAATTTACACAATATACGAAATAAATAGCACATTTTTCGAAGTAGCAAAATCTTCGAATTTATCAGAGTTATTGGCAATGATCAAAGTCTTAAATGTTTTTGAAACTTTCAAACCTCATATTCTAAAAAAAAGGTCTAATTCATTGAAATTCCGCGTTTTTTTAAATTAATAACCATATTCTCATATTTTTAATACAAAATATCAAACACCATGTCTATTATAAAAAATTAAAATTCTCCGTGCTGAGTCACTCACATTTTAAAGTACCTATTTCACAGGATCATAGGTTTTTTTGGGTTATTTCGACAGTTATAATTCATTCTGTATTTATCTACTTTTTACAACGCCAGTAGCTAAACCAAGATAAATTCTGCCTACTTTGTTTAAATAAAAAGAAACTATTGATAAAATAGAATATTTACCATGTGGTCTTTGAGGTAAATGTGGTTGAGGTTCAGTGAAAACACGCATTGATTTGCTGAACATTCCATCACCATGTTTATCCTGACTCAAGACCATGAACTCGTACTCACGACCAGGACTTAAATTGTTTATCGTAGCTTCCGTTATTTTTCGAGATACAATTTTCATGGTCCTCCATTCGGTCGTGTCAGTTGGTTTGTACCTTTAACAATGATTTTAAGATTGGTTCGTTATTTTTGTGCATAGGAACGTAGACAGAAAACTTATCCTGTAGGCGTTTTTGGAGAAAATGTATTTTCCTCAGAATTTCGAAGTTCATAATCGTGATAATCAAATTTTTTCGAATTTCAGGAAATAAAGATTTACATTACCTTTTCAGTGAAATTCTCAACAAACTGCAATCTTTTCAGATTTCAATGATTCAGGTTCAGAAAGAGCAAGCAGAATGAAAATGCATGTAAATACTTGCTCTAAGGTCGACTTACCATATGGAGTATTCCATTTTGGGCCTGATGTAACCAGGCACCCACGTAAGAGTAACCGCATTATCTGTGCTGTTGGCACTCAGATTGTATGGCGCTCTCGGTGGTACATTGAGGACCATGAGTTCCGAGTCAGCGACTACTGTTGCTGCTCCGTTGCTGGCCGCGCATTGGTACAGTCCTCGGTCCTGTTCCTGAATCCTTTCGATGGTTAGGTTGCCACCCCGCAAACGAGTCCTTTCCGCTGCTATCGGTGAGCCATCCTTGAACCATGATATCGTTGGCCGATGGTGCTCATCTCCATCTCGGGCGTCGCAAGGGATCTCCAGACTTTCCCCCAATTTCCTCATGTAGAGGTGTTGGGGTGTTACAGTAAAAACCGGTGGTCGTTGGACTACCTACATTTTTATGTCATTTCGTGCATGATTATGGTTAAAGAAAGTTACGTGTTATCATAATTAAAAAGGTAGTTAGGTAAGTGTAAACCTTTGTAGAGAATCATAATATGGCCCTGGCGGGGTTGTAATATTATAGTGATAATATAGTAATAAGTAGTGAACATATATAGGATTAGTCGCACTGAATGAAAACACTAATGATATTTTAAACATGGAAGAATTTCTTCTCGAGCCTTTGAGGTCCTCTTCCATAATTATTACACAGGCTAACCTGTCATAAGTACGCCGGTTATTATAACCGGCGTACAGCAATTCAACAATGTATTACCTCGTAAATTATCATTGTTTTGTGTAAAGTCGTGGAATTTTTATTGTTGCATAATACATGTATTTTTCTTTACGTATTTTTGTTCTGTATTTTAAAGTATTTATAGAAGGTTGTAAAATTTGTTAGTTTCTTTGAAGACATCTCTTTGAATATCAAGAATGAGATTTTCTATAGTTGAAGGTTTAAAATATGTCAACTTTTCCTATAATTTTCTGGTATTTTTATAGACTTCTATACACATATATTTTTAGAATTCAATGCTCAAGAATTCGAAGTTTCTTGATTCCTGGCATCACATAAATTTTTTAAGAATTTATTAACATAAAATTAAACAAAGTGTAGTATTTTTCGTATTTTTTTTTGTACTTTTCTATATTCCATGAGATTTCCTAATAAGATCTATAGATATTATAGATCTTGGTCTTGCCATAAACTTTGAAGTCCATAGATTTTATGAAGTTTTTATATTTTCGTGCGATTTTATAAAATTTAACGCTTTATATTGTGAAAGTTTTAAATAAATAGTAAAAAAGCAAATTCTTTGTCGATATTTGTGCACAAACTAGGTACTGATATTCCACTCTGTTGCATTTAAAATTATGAATATAGAATTATTTATTCGAATACGACGAAGTTGAAAAATTAATTGTATCTAAGTTTTGAAAAATTCCTCGAAGAGTGACAAATAGCTCTGAAAACATAATGAGACTGATAAAAGTAACGTGAAATAACAGGATTTTCGTTACTCGTTACCGAAGAAAGTAACTGCGAAAATTTTAAAATACTCACCCCTCACACCGCGAAATGTTGAAAATATAATCCTAACATATATATATTGTTTAAAGATAAATTATGTAATAGAAAAAATATATATTGTTAAGAATATCAGATCAAAGCGACGGACTCATATCAAGGCTTGACTTATTTTGAAACAGTTTGTAAATATGCTTTTTAATGCAGCAAAAAATAATAATAATCGACATTAGGTTAATTAAATATGAGACAAAGTTTCAAATTCATGCTCACCACTGTTGTCGGTGGACTGGGCCCGTTCGTTCCAAGCTGGAAAAAGACGAAGAAAGATTCTACATTTTACTTGTTAGAAAAATATTATGAGCATTGTATAATCTTAAATGCAACATTCTATAATCAAAGGAGGTAGAACAAATATCTTGTAAAATTTTAGAGCGTTTTTCTTGTGTAAAGAAAATAGAATCACAATAGGAGACAGTATTAGTTTTATCATAAAATCGGAATTCTTTTTTAACATTTAATGTTACAAAATGTTTTTTCATAAATTATCATCCTTTTTATCATGTCTTATTCGTATACTTAGAATCTTGAAATGAAAAGTCTATGTTAAGATAAGTTTATTATGAATAATATTTAATGAAAATGTAGGGCACCGATCCATACTGATTTTATTCTAATCTTAGTACTCGGCATTAACTAGTGCTGGTTTTTTTTTTTTTTATATGAGCTTTCGTTTTTGAAACAATTAATTCCTAAATTTCAAGCGACTTAAATTGCTAAGAAACCGAATTTCGTTACATATTTCAACAACTTTTATGATCAATTTAAATGAAAAACTGATTATATTTTTGAGTGAAGTACACGAGAAAAATGGCATTTGAGGAAAATCATTTTGTCATATTTCGAAAAAAGATCGATTTAAGGTGTTTTTGATTAATTTTCCAAGAAACCGAAATTTCTATTGATTTTTTCATTCATTTTAGCGTAGAATTTACGTTACAGCATAAAAAATTATGCAAATTGTTATTTTGATGTTACTCATACTTGTACAAAAGAAGTGATTGGTAAAAAATGAACACATATTCGTCGATTTTTGAGTAATTCCTAAGCATTTTTTTCCAAAAAAATTGAAGGTTTATGAATTATCAATAAATTTTTTAGCATAAAAAAAAATCATAAAATGTTGTTTTTCACGAAAATTAGAAACAATCACTCCTTATCAAAAACTTTTCAGAATACTTTGGATGATTTTTGTTAAATACCCTTCTTTTTTATTTTTTTGTTAAATATGTGTTCATTTCATTGCTATCAGTTAAAAAAGTTGTTGAAAAATGCAATCAAATTTATTTTCGAGAATCTCAAGCCCTGGAATTTAAAAGATTGTATACTTCGAAAACAAAAGTTGGCCAAAAAAACTATTTACATCATTGAATTAAGCGTACTCAATAGTATTTTTTGTATACAGGGGCAGAAACGAGTGTTTTTACGGATGCAACGTTTTGCGAACGAGCGAACAAATTGTACGAGTTGAAACACGAGTATAACCCTTCATGAATGACGCAGAAAATCAAAATTATCCATCAGTTTACGAATTCCACAATTTATAATATTCACAAATATATTTCTGTATTGACATTAAGTTCATTCTTTACAATTAGAAATTTTTGAATCTAAAAATAACGCAATTGAAAGTAGGGATTCTGACATTAAAAACTTGAATGTCACAACTCGAAAAAATCAACAAATCGTGGCAATCATGCTTTACGTCTTTCAAGATCAAACAGTGACTCTTTTCTTTCACTAGAAAAAGTTTTGCTGTAACTTAAAAAAATGTGTTGCCATTTTTCTAACCATATTGTATGGAGTGCATGTGTAACTTCCTGCATGGGTTTCGTCAACTCGGCTGAAATAGAGCGATCCGTTTTTCCGGTAAAACACGCCTTGTACATTATACGGATCAAAAAGGAATCCGTCTTTTTCCCATCGCAAATCTGTCAAAGGTGGATTTGCCCGAAAATGACAGTCAAGAACGGCTTGCTTTCCATAGGAAAAATATGCTTCCCGGGGAGCGTAGATGACTTTGGCTTTAACTGCGAATTTTCGTATAAACTTAGAATAAATTTCAAAAATTCCACATTTTATTAAACATGAATACACTAACATTGAACGTTAAGGTAAGCCGAAGCATTTTGCCTATCCCCATGCACGTTGCTGACAACGCACGAATATTTTCCAAGGTCACTCATGATCGTTGGGTCAATTGTCAGCGATCCTTCATTGTCAATAGTGGCTCTTTGCCTGAGATCCTAAATGGAACATGAAACCAAATTTCACGTATAATTAAAAGTTTTGAGCTTTCTGAGAACGTGAAGTGTCATTTTCTATAAATAATGTATATAAAATGAAATAAAATATGAAACATATCGAAATTTCGCTTCATCGTTAATGGTATAAGCATATTCCTGTAGGGAATCGAATTACTTCGAGTTCGGAAATCTCGACGCCATTGTAGAACCACGTGACAATATTGCTTGTGTCTTTAGTGACACAGTGAAAAGTGGCGGTTTCGCTCTCGAGGACGGTCCTGTTGACCGGTGGTACCACTAGCAGAGTTTCACCTGCAACATCAGACGGAGACGGCAACGCACCTGCGTTTAACGATTTCATGAGTTTCTTAGTTTCTGGTTAGTCCAAGCTTATTTTGTATTACAAACGCTAATTTGTTTTGCTAACGTTTCAAAAACGAGTCTGAAACTTCTACTGATCTGTAATACTGGATACTGGGCACACTAAACGCCATTTTTCTAGATAGAAGCTATTTCGTAGAGAACACTCAAGAACGTCAATCATAATTGTTTACAGTAAGATATTTTTAATTTAAATCATTGATAAAATTGTCATTGACCTATTCTACTGATTAATTTGTTATCTAAATATCACTCTGACTGTAACTATTTATTAAAGTATTCTATTGATTAATTTGTCGTCGTTAGTCTACTGAGATACGTTACAATACTGATATATTTCGATCTGAAAATTTCTCAAGTGGACCACCCAAAAATGAAAGTCAACATACTAATATCGTATACTGAGACAATAATGACTTTTGTCGATATAGCCTGTGACACAACTATACTCTAATAAAAAATTTTCCTTAAAATCAAAATTACAACAGATATATGTAACTGTTTTTTATTATTGCTTTTCACGAAAAATATTGTATCTTTTGAATAGTTTGATAGAATGGGACGTGGCTTGTGACAAAATGCGGGTCAATGCTTGGTTAACAAAACATGCTAATTCATGTAATGTGAAAAAATATTTTCTTACAAAAAATGTATTTTGTTATAAACAAAGTATTTTTCTTAACTTCTGGAGCTTTGATGAGAGCAAAAAAAAAAGAAAAACGATTTCAATACACTTTTGTTTGAAACTACGAAGAAAAAACTTGGTAACTAGTATACGTAACTTACTAGTATAGTAACTGAATACGAGATAATCGTATTCAGTAGAAAATCACACAAGTCATTATTATGCAATGAAAAACATGACTTTCAAATCATTTTAAATTAAATTAATAGTTAGGGTTCGATAAAAAATAAGTTCTTAATACATATTCTCATTTTGAGATTCATATACTAATTGACTATTTATTGACGGAAAAATGTTTTTTCAACTTGTCATTAAAATTTTACAGGCAAAAAGAAATTATTATTATGGTTCACTAATATACTTCGCATTGATCGATTTTTCTGGATAACTTATTATCGACGAATTATACTATCTGCTGGTCACTAATATCCTACTTAATAAACAAAATATTTCGATATTTATTCTTATTATACAACCATTTTACTAATTGGTTAATGATTGGAGAATTCTACTTATCTTTTATCCGTTATCATTTTGCTAAACAATAAATATGAATTATTTACATACTTTTCAATAATTTTTTTTTTACCGATTAGCTCGTTATTGCAAAACATCTTCCACTGTCTGAATGTTTCATGACAAGTTCTAATAACATACTTATTAAACTTTATTTATACTTTAATTGTTGACGAGTTACTGAATTACTGTACTAGTTGACTTATTATTGGTGAATTTTACTGATTCACGTGTCAACAAAATGCTTTGAAAATAGTACAAGTATTTCAGTGTTTAAGTGTTTTACATCCAATTTTTCTGATATTATAATCGCTACACTGACTGACTACTCATTGACAATTGCACTGAAAATATTGTCAGTATCAGTTTACTAATTGCATGTGGTTACAATTTATTGATATAAATCACTGATATACTCTGCCTTGATCGATTTTACCTTATTCTCGAAGAATAATAATACATATTCGTGATAAATTTTATACCAATAATGATTTATGGAACATTGTCTAGATGCGACATTATTATACTTATTATTTCCCAATTTTACTGATTAGTAAAAATTGACATATTCTTCTTATTTCTTGCCATTATCATTCTACATAGTTTTAGAAAAATGCATTACTTATTGCAGTCTTATTGATTTATTGTACTGATAGACTCGTTATTGCAATACTTCACTGACTGACTTATTAATGAAATGAATAAATGTACTGATTCTTTCGTCAATCATATTGTACTCGACAAATACGGATTATTTATATACATTACTGATAGATTAGTTATATATGTTGACAACTGATTAATTGAATAACCCTGATGGTAATTCAATCACTATTGTTATATGTTGCAAATTTTATTGCAACATATATATATATAAATATATATATACATACATGTGTGTTTCATATAAGTAAAACCTGGAAAGAAAAAAAGAAATCATTATCAGAATTACGTTAAACTTTTGATTTGTAAGTAGGGACGAAAATGAAAATTATCAAATTCATTAGTAAAGTAATCTTAAGAAATATTCACTCTAAAAAATTGTTCCGACAAAGAAAAAAATCATTTCTTGCATGCATTCAATTATTCTATTTTTTTCCTCTATTATATCAAGTCATTGGGATTTCCACTTTTTGCAAGATAAATTTTATTCTTTCTTTTGTCAAATTCAATACCCGATAATCTGCAGTCATTTGTAACTTGACAACGACTTGAAAAATTCCATTTTTGCAATAACACATTTTCAAGCCATTAATACTCAATAACCCTCAGTCATTTTTCAATTTGATATTAACTGCTAACTACCTGGGATTTCCACTTTTTGCAAGATAAATTTATTTCTTTCTTTTGTCAAATTCAATAGTCGATAATTTTTCAGCATTTACTACCTAATAACGACTTGGGATTCCCAACTTTTGTAAAAACAAATTTTACAGTCATTTCATATTCGATAATTCTTCAATCATTTACGAGCTTGTAACGACGCGAGATTTTCGCTTTTTGCGAAAACAAATTTAAAAACGATTCAACGTTAGTACGATAAAGTTATTTTTTTTCATTCGGGCCTCTATCTAAATTTCACTGACAATTAGAATTAGATTTTCGTTGGTATATAACTTGTGAGTTTTCGAGATGTCGGGCTGTCTTTTTGGATTCTCGCACAAGTAAGTTGATTTCGTTACTTCAGTTTTCACGGTCTGTTCATTTGTACAATTTGGTTGTTAAACCGGATTGAATTTCTAGTTTGTTTCAGTTTTTTATTTGTACAATTTGGTTGTTAAACCGAATTAAATTTCCAGTTTGTTTCAGTTTTTATTTGTACAGTTTGGTTGTTAAACCGAATTGAATTTCCAGTTTGTTTCAGTTTTTATTTGTACAATTTGGTTGTTAAACCGAATTGAATTTCTAATTTGTTTCAGTTTTTTATTTGTACAATTTGGTTGTTAAACTGGATTGAATTTCTAGTTGTTTCAGTTTTTCATTTGTACAATTTGGTTGTTAAACCGGATTGAATTTCTAGTTTGTTTCAGTTTTTTATTTGTACAATTTGGTTGTTAAACCGAATTAAATTTCCAGTTTGTTTCAGTTTTTATTTGTACAGTTTGGTTGTTAAACTGAATTGAATTTCCAGTTTGTTTCAGTTTCTATTTGTACAATTTGGTTGTTAAACCGAATTGAATTTCTAATTTGTTTCAGTTTTTTATTTGTACAATTTGGTTGTTAAACTGGATTGAATTTCTAGTTGTTTCAGTTTTTCATTTGTACAATTTGGTTGTTAAACCGGATTGAATTTCTAGTTTGTTTCAGTTTTTTATTTGTACAATTTGGTTGTTAAACCGAATTAAATTTCCAGTTTGTTTCAGTTTTTATTTGTACAGTTTGGTTGTTAAACCGAATTGAATTTTCAGTTTGTTTCAGTTTTTATTTGTACAATTTGGTTGTTAAACCGAATTGAATTTCTAATTTGTTTCAGTTTTTTATTTGTACAATTTGGTTGTTAAACCGAATTGAATTTCTAATTTGTTTCAGTTTTTCATTTGTACAATTTGGTTGTTAAACCGAATTGAATTTCTAATTTGTTTCAGTTTTTATTTGTACAATTTGGTTGTTAAACCGAATTTAATTTCTAGTTTGTTTCAGTTTTCGTTTGTATAGTTTGGTTGTTAAACCCAATTGAATTTCTGATTTGTCGAAATCTAGTTTATTTGCGTTTAAGTGTAGTAGCACTCGCTTCCTTACCTATCCTTACTCAGTGTCTCCAGAGAGTTATACGACCTTAGGGGAAGCCCGGAAGTAGGCGCGCCTTGTGAGGTTGCATCCACGGGACGGGTTTGGAAAATTCGACCGGAAAGGATACCCGGAACTTTGGGCCGCTCTACAAATATTTCATGGACGTGCCCCAGGTGCACTGACGTCCACTGGACCCTCCCCGTCGGCTATAAGGTCATTGGTAGAGAGTCAAAAAGGACTCCGTTCTCAGCGGGAAGGTCCGTGGGATCAAACCATCAACCCCTCCCTTCCCCTATTGGAGATTCCGTTACCAGACGACCCCGAAATAGGAATTCGAGAGAACAAACCTACCCTTGAGAATACTGAACGAGACACCACTGAACTAGAAGCCTCTCGACCAGTGGGTATCGCCAAGCCGATTCCTCGAAGGCCGGTTGAGAATTCTCAACATCCTGCCAGGAGGGGTCCATTCCTAAGGAACCGAGGCACACCAGATAGTTTCCGGACTGAGGGAACGGCGAGAAGCCACGGGGGTTCACGAATCGACCCAATAGTGATAGACCTCACTAACGACAATATTCCGGTACCGTCAACGTCACGAACAGAATCAAGAACTTTGCCACCCGCATTCAGGCAAGCTCTCAGTCAGATTAGGGCGGCCGAACGCGAATTGGGAACTCTGGGACCGTCGCCCCCGCCGTCCCCCGGCACCGAAGAGGAACTTTTGCGGGAACCTGAAGAATCGAATGTTCCAAGTACCTCTGGGTATATTCCAGATTAATAAAGATATTCGGGCCTGAGTTGTAATGATGTTTTCTATGAATATACAAGTTGTAAAGATTGGAACTCGAACGGACCTCAGTGTGTTATCATTTACAACGCCCTCTCCCCTTTGAGAGTCTCTAGAAATTAGAGACACCTGTTGCGAGTAATTAGAATACATAACACTATACTGATAAACTATTTATTAACAAATATCACCGAGCAGCTCGTCATTGCCAGTCAACCAATTGAATACATATTGAAATATTATCAATTACATGCATCACTTATAAAATTACAGTTCTTGTTTAATTCTTTCACTTGACTTATTATTCATGAATTCTAAGCTTTGTAATTACCTAGTTCAAAACTTATCATTTTAGTTTATTTTCAATAGTTTTTCTAAAGATTCAGTAAGACGATCTTTCACAGTCAATAAAGTATTACTTTTTTTATCATCTAAAAAAAATTTTTCAATGGGAACCATGGGTCTCACGATGAGTTAAAGTTAGCAAGGAAATTGGTTATGTAAGAGAAATGACATCGACCAGAAAACACCGCAATTTTTGCAATCTACCTCGTAAACACCCCCATGTATACAATCCTGTATATTATTATATAAGAGAAACAAAGAGGAAAATTAGCACGAGAACATAGGAGAACATAGGAATAGAAATTAGAGAACATAAGAATAATATCAATCATCTAATGTCCAACCATTCAGTTGTTACTCAGCATCGTTTGGAATTTAATTTGATTTTGATTAGACAAATTATAAAATTTTAAACAGGGAGAAAAATTAGGATAAACGTAATGTGGCCGAAATGGTTTCTATTGAGACTACAAAGAATACTGTTAATAGACGAACTGACACTAAAAATTTAAATCCTATTTATGATAAACTGTTCAACAATGTTCTTATCAAATGAGATTTTGGAATTTTATTGCGTCGAATTCGTATTATCGATAAAATGCTTTGTAGTAAATGTGCCATTGTCACCCTCGTCAGTTGGTCCTAAGCCAACTCTCATAGCGTGTGTATGACGAGATTTGTTTTTCATTTTGATATTTCACCACTGCTTTGAAGTTTGACGCTCCGTTCTGGAAAATTGATCATGCAAGTTGGAAGAAAAAGAAAGAAATTTCATTATGTTGATAGAAAAAGGATCTTCTCGTAACTTACCAATTAGCCAAAGTATGGTTTGTATTAAATTGTTTATGAAAAAAGGAGATGTTTAAGTACGATTTTGTGGAATAAATAATTATTGTTCAGTTCTCCTGATGATGACTACGGATGTTGGTCGAAAGCTTAGGATTTAATGAAGTATATGAAAAAATAAATAAGTTTTCTCTACATTTGGCTCCGAGGAACCGTTTTCCCTTCACTTCTAAATTATAATTACACGGAGCGTTTTCAACATTTAAAATATTTAAAATTATCATCTAGAGCATTCAGCCTGAGTATGATAATTCGTAATAATTATTAGTAAGGGATGTTTAACTTGGAGAGGTGAGAGAAGATTTTAAATACCCTGACACATCCTGCAACACCCTGACGTGTGATAGCTTTTTTTTTACTTTTACGCCGCAGTAGAATAAAATGATTGTTGGAACATGTTTTTTTCAAACAAGAAAACATTCGATGTTGACAAGATGTATATTCCTTCACAGTTTGATAAATTGCATTAGCATTGTAATTATTAATTTATGATTTTTAAAATGTACATGTATCAGGTTTGTAAAGTTTTTTATTGTCATATGGAGTATGGTTTACGTATTTTAACAGTTTGCTGTGAGCAAAAAGCGGAGTTAAAGTTGAATTATAATAATTAAAATAAAGTAAAGCCGTTTAAGTAGAATGTAACACTTTGGAGGCTAGTTTAATGGGCAACAGATGAATAATTAATTTCCGCGACATTAATTAAAAAATATATATATCATCTTATGACAAACATAGAGAACTCAACAATTACACAGATAATCAAATTTATTATAAAAATCGTACGTATAAGATTTTCTAGAAGTTCACAAAAGATATTTACTAAAACTTGATAAAAGATTGCATAATTTTATTTTATGAGTTTTTCGATTCTTGCAAATAATAAAAATTGAATGACTGAGTAAATCTGTTTTCTTTTTGTTTATATATTGAAAATTTTTTTTTCATGAAAATATAAAAAAAAACAACTAACAAAGCAACAACAGCGATGTTACCGTCACCCTGCAAGATAGAACAAGAACAATTCGTCGAAACAAAATGTTATGAGTGAAAAAAGAACAAAATTTGAATGACATTTGAAAAAAAAATCGAAGCAATCAGCGAGAAACCCAAATGTTATTTCAAAGCGTTTGAGACTTTTATTTTTGGTAATCATAAACAAAGTGCAGTAAGTATGTACTATTTTTGATGTTTAAGAAAGTAGCTGGTTTTTTTTTGCAAGAGCACTGTGAAAAACAAAGATCATGACCATCATTAAAAAAAAAAACATTTTTGAATGAAGTTATTTTATTGTTATTGAAGTCAAGTTATTGAAAACTTGACTTCGTTTCAAATGTTTTTTCGCTAAAGGTAAAGTGACTATGAGGTAATTATATTATTAAATACAATGAACAAAAAGTTCTCTTTTCACCCAACTCTCCATTACATTCAGAATAATTTTCATATGAGGGAGACATTTTTGCACGATACAAATCGCACTTAATTCCTATGTTTCTTTCAATCATAAAAGCTGCTACATTTTTAACTGAGAATATTGTTCATCGTCAGTTTTTAGTAACAAGTCAGAAGGTGCAGAGATATTTTATTAGAATTAATATTAGACATAAACATAAAAATTTTTAAATAAAAACTTATAGAAATTACAATTATTAAAGTGGTTCAATACTTTCTAAATTTACATAAATACATATTTTCAAACGATTCATTCGGTGATCGAGATTATCTAAACATCCACTATAACTTATTCAAGTGAATCAAACTCAGCCAAGGAAAACAAGAATCACATTTTTAAGAAAAGGGGTGTTTCAAAATATTAATTTTAACATTCTCTTTGAAAAATGTTTACTTGTTTTATCTAATATCAAATGATATGTTTCTTTTTTCCATTTTTGAATCGTGTGAGATTCCCTATCGTCGACTTTAATATTTTCGACATTCGTATTGGTGACAAACAGTTTTTTTAATATTCATGGCTTTTTATATTATAATTATTATCCAACAAACTTGACTTAAGATGAAGAATTGAGTGTTAAAGCTTTTTTAGGTCTGAATTGAAGGGATGATAGAGGAAAACTTGAGATGAAAAGGAATTTTCCTGTATCAATGGTACATACCTGAATTTCAAAATTGTAAATGTATGGAGTAAACTCGGGAATTTTACGAGGGGGGACCCAAAAGTAACGAGAATTAGGTGGTGGGGGGACCGCGGAGGGGGGGATAGGGTTCTCCACTAGTTCTCTTCCAAGCTGCTACTCTCCCAAGTCAGTGTGCAAAGTTCATTTGCTGTGAGTGCATTCGTTCGTCCGTAAGAATTTTTCTAGTGAAACGACTTTTTCCGTTTCGGCGAAAACGTGAAATGGCTGAGTGCGGAGAGCAACGCGCGGCTGTAAAATTTTGTTTTTTGTTAGGAAAAACACCCGCGGAAACCCTTGTGATGCTGAAAACAGCTTATGGGGATAATGCTTTGAGTAAAACGCATGTGTACGACTGGTTTTCGCGTTTCAAGAATGGAGAGATGTCAATAGAAGACCAACCTCGTTCTGGGCGCCCCTCGACTTCAAGAACGGACGAAAACATTGAAAAAATCAACACTCTTGTTCATGATGACCGTCGCCGAACCATCGATCAACTTTGTGAGATGTCTGGATTGTCATGGAGTTCAATTCAGAGGATTTTAACTGAAGATTTGAGCATGAGGAGGATTGCAGCCAAATTTGTTCCTCGCCTTCTCTCCGACGATCAAAAGGAGCGTCGACTTCAGGCCTGTCTTGAGCTGCAAAATCAGTTGGATGAAGACCCAGATTTTTTTCTCAAGGTTATAACTGGCGATGAATCATGGTGCTATGGCTACGACCCCGAAACAAAGCAGCAATCAAGCCAATGGAAGACACCTCTCTCGCCTCGTCCAAAAAAGGCACGCCAAGTGAAGTCCAACATCAAGACATTGCTCATTTGTTTCTTCGATTGCAGAGGTATTGTGCACGCAGAATTTGTTCCTCCAGGCCAAACGGTCAACCAACACTTCTACTTGGAGGTTTTGAAAAGGTTGAGGGAGAACATCCGGAAGAAAAGAGCGGATCTTTGGCGCACAGGAGATTGGTTCTTCCACCACGACAATGCACCTGCCCACACAGCGCTGTCCGTGAAGAAATTTTTGACCAAAAACGGCATGACACCGATTGTTCACCCCCCCTATTCACCGGACCTTGCCTCCTGTGACTTTTTTTTGTTCCCTAGACTCAAAAGGGACATGAAAGGAAATCGTTTTGGGACTGTAGAAGAGGTGAAACAAAAATCGCTGGAAGGTTTAAAAAACATTGAAAAAAATGAATTTCAGAACTGTTTTGAACACTGGAAAAAAAGATTGAACAAGTGTATTACAGTCAATGGGGGTTACTTTGAAGGTGACAAAAATTGTGTGTGAAAAAATTTGTCAATAAAAAAGTTGTAACACAATTGCCGTTACTTTTGGGTCCCCCCTCGTACTAATATAAACGAAATCTTTTGGTATTGATGTCACACGTTAAATTTTGAAAATATCTGAATGCAAAATTGCGCAGGAAAGATATATTCTTCCATATTTAAACTATATATATATATATATGTTTATTGTAAGCACATAATATCATTGTTACATACATTTACCATTCATTACCATTTTTTAATCAAATTCCTATATTGCCAAGTATCAAACTGGCAAAACTCTTGCCCAGTAATAAAAAATTATTCTTGAATGCAGTGCACTCCAAATTTAGCTCTTACATGAAAATAGTCAATTAGAACATTTGAAATTATGAAAAATACGCACATTGAACTTTTGGGGTTTTCGGACTTTTATAAGCTGAATGTTCATACAGAAAACCCCGATTTACAGAACTCAGTCTTTTTAAATTCAAAGTTTATCAATAGATATATAATGGTGGTTGGAAATTTCAGCGATAGGTCAATGAAAAAACAAAATCATCAGTTTTGCTTCGTTTTCAAATCAAAGTACAGACAAATCTGTACTTTAATTTGCTAGGAAATATTTCAAAAAACAGCACGTATACAATATCAGAATCAAATAATTATACTATCGCTTATCTACATGGAAAATGTACTTTGTAAAAAAAATCCTGCAAAGAAGGCTTCCGAAATATAAGCAAAAAATGTGCTTTTTAGCCTTTTTCTCAGTTATAGCCAGAAAAATAAGGAATAATTTAATAGATTCATGAAAAATATATATATTTTTTGAAAGGTAGACATGTAATCCTTACAAAAATATATTGTTTTTGTTAAAAAAAAAAAAAAAGTTGTTATGTTCCTGTCATTTCAAAATGAAGGAAAGTGATTTTTTGAGATTTTTCGAAAAAGTTTACGTATGAACTGTTTCGACCTTAACACCTATAATCTTATACTACTATTTTGATATTAAGGAAAACAGCATATCACTGTGAAGTAAAGATATCAAGTACACTTTTTGAACGATATAAATTTTATTATAATAGATTCGGTATTTCTTGGTATAATTGGAAAAAAAAGATTGAAAATGTGTTTTTTTGCTAATAATTCAACTTGGAATTATTTATAAAAACCCAATACTTCGAATGTTGGCTTTTTCTTTTATTTCTAAGCCAAAACACGAGGAAAATCAAATTACGTGAGTATAAAATATCGTAAATTACGGTGAAGTCAAAACTGCATTAATAACAAAAATTTTCAGAAATTTGAAAAAAATGTTATATTTTACAAGCCTTAACGATGAACAAGGATTAAGCTTTCGATGAAATGTTATTATTATAATGTATTTTCGGCATTTCAGTGTTTTTTTATCATTGATCATTTTTGTATTTTACACTGTCACTGATTATTGCATACTTCTTATCATAATAATGTTTAATATTCCCTATTCGTGAAATTTTTTTTTTTGGTTTCATTTACTCTAAAAATGTCCCTAATTGCTTGCAGTACTTTCGCTTTTTTGTTATTTCATCTAATATACATTGCTAATTCTGTGCATAAAACCGCCCAATTCGAAAATATGTTTTTTTATTCTTGAGTACGCTCTACAAAATTTCTTCTAACCTGATACCCTGTTTTATACAATATCAGTAAAAATTTCAGTATGCCTCAAGTGAAGAAATCGTGTAAAACATTTGAAACATCTTCCAGAAATGCATAAAGATATATTGCTCCGTAAAATTCAATGATCTTGAGAAGTGTCAGTTATGTTTTCTCGGAGCCAAAGAAGTAAGATTCCTCTCAGTTTAAAAGTTCGACAAATTTTAGTATAAATTCCAGCAACAAACATATGATTGAGTTTTTTGTTTTTCTCTTTCATGTAACTTGTTTATTACGAGGGATGATTTGTAGTAAATAAACCTATATATGTATGATCGAATCGTTAATATTTGAAAAATTTTTCTGAACCATCAAGTTATGTAAAGATTGAGAAAAAGAAAACTTGAGGTTTTGACATAAAAATTATCAAGTTTACAATTTAATTAGGTATGTTAACGTAGCATACAATTTACATAGGCATGTTACGTTACATTTTTCTACGATTGATTCGAGCTTGCTATGTGTGATTCAGGAAAAGGCGCGTCAATTCACAATCGAACAAAAATTACTTGTTTCCTGATGTCGAGTACTATTTTGGTTGATTCAAACTTCAGAAATCGGGAAAAATGTTTTCGAGTGTGATCAAAAAATTGATATCGTATGAAAATCATTTAGAAGTTATGATTGTAGACCTTGAAGATAGGAAATGCATTTGGTTAAAGTTTTTTTCTTGTCTGTGACTTTATTCTGGATAAATTTTGACATTATTTTGTAATAGCAATACTGTATATGATTATCACAAAAGTTTTTGCTCGTTTAGTCTTTTTTTTCGCTTTTTTATTCATTTTCATCTGTGGTTGGTGGACCAAAAATCTCCACGAAAACATATTTAAAAAGTTGCGATAAAATGGCCGTTCGTCAATGCTAGCCGTACGGCAATTTTTAATACTTTGTTACTCTTTTTTTTCTGTTTTCAAAACAATGATTGTCAATTATGTAGTTAGTAATCCTATTCTAATAATTCTGATATTACTCAGTATCTAATCATAAAAATAAAAAAAAAACAAAAATGAAAGAAGAGTGTACTTACCGTCAATGGACAAGTGGTGGTAAGTACCATTTTTCCTGGAGCTGGGTGTCCTGTTGAGGAAAAGGACCTTGCAATAATACCAGGCTTGGTCACTTTCCCTGATGTTGGTGAGGTTTATGCTTGCACCACCGTAACTGCTTTCCCTCACCAGGTGAATACGACCCTCGTACTCGTCGAACGCCGTCGAATCGCCGTCGAACCACTCGAAAATTGTGCGTCCCTGAAACGTTTCACAGACGAGCACGTTCAAATCGCGCTTGCAGCTCACAATTACACTCGTTAACTTGTCCGGCATCCTCCTTAAGAAACGCGCATCCGCCACAAACTCGCGGCTCTATTACTCTCGCGCTGCTGTTTATCGTGCACAACCAACAATTTTTGAGAGAGGTTTTCCAAAAATACATGTTCTCTGTCTTTAGATACTTTTCATATTTGAATAGTTGAATATTGATCTATTGATTCTGTATTTTTTTTCCTGATTTATTCAATTTAATTATTTTGTAATAGCCCACTTTGGCTGTTTGGAGCATAAATTATGCTCTTTTATTCTTTGAGCTTATGACTTATACATTTTTAGATTTTTGTCATTTTCCTTTTCCTGAAGAGGATTGAAAAACTTTTTGGTCGAAAACTGGGAAAATAAACAAAGCGTGATGTAACAAAAGAAATTGTGATCATAAAAAAATATATGTTTGTTTAGTTTAATATTTATGATTAAGATCTGTTATAGAAAATGTACAGTTACGAAAAATCTAGTTGTTTAGAGTGAAAAAAAAAACTAGCGGATTTCCATCATTTTATAGAATGAGGTCAATGCTTTGTGTGGAGTGGGTTCAAGTTTTTATGAGCGTCGATTGATTGACAATGCGACAACAACGATCTCTCAAAAAAGCAGTGTCGGGGTTTTACAATGTGTGCGGTTCTTCCTGGATTCCTAACATTTTGAGAAGATCTCGATCATATACAATTATACCTGATTTTTGTTTAAATAGGCATGATTTAATCAGAATTTGTCTCATTGAGCTTTTACAAGTTTTGACCTCATTCTCCAATAGGTATATAAAATGGAAGATTTCTGAAATGTAGTGCGCAGGATCCAGTGACGTAATTATATAAGTAGATGCCCCGGACAGTCCTTTTTCGTAAGGACCACTGAGATGGCCTTTTTTTTAGAGTTTCAAATTAAGAATTCGAAGGTTTTTGAATGTCGCAATAATGTAATATTATATAAGGTAACAATAATGTAGTTATTATATTATCAAATCTTATGTGGCCCCCATTCCACGACCAATAATTTACCCAAATATATTTCTGAGCCGAAAAGTTTTCTACCACTTTTTTACAAAACTCCAATTTAAAAAACAAAGAATCAAATTTGAAATTCCGGCAATAAATGCGCCCTTTAGGCAAGTGACGATAAAAACTTTTTTTCATTTCTGACATTTTGAAATTTCTTTGAACTCAGTACAAGTTTTGACCTCATTCTATAATTATATGATTTTGAAATGAAAAGATATATTCTAAGGATTTATGTCTCAATAGAGTTCAAAAAAGGTGAACGTAAGCATACATATTTTTTTGGAGCAAATTATTGGTTGATGGCGTATTAGGAATTTTATGTTGACAGCTTCGATGGCTGATCCCCAAAGGAAGATAAAGTTGAGCTGATGAAGGCTAGAGTTAATTATTAGAGAAATAGAGCCGATGTCGGCTCCTGGAGGAGGGTTTGGTTGGGAAAGAGAGCCGTTGGCGGTAGAGGTCTGCATAGGGCAGGTTTATCACAAAACCCGAAACCCGAAGTTCGAACACGACTGGTCTGTGCATTTTCTTGGTGTCCAAAGTCTGGCGTTTTCTTACATTCATACCCGATGAACAGTTTCGTTTGTGCGAGTCATGTCCAAAATGTGCCTCAGTTTGGGCAAGCATAATACCCGATACCTGAAATTAGGGTTTAGGGTACCAAAACCTGCCAGAAACGAAAAATTTTAGAACGAACAGTTTCATGCTTATCAGAAATCTTTGTGGGCAAAACCATTAAATTCCAGACTGAAGGTTTGAGGAGAATGGAAGGCTCTGACCATATAATTTGAGTTATCTATTTGAAAATCACAGAAGAAAAATGATTATAAAGGAATAGGAATGCCAAGATATTCATAGTCGTCTTTTGTCCCAAGTTGGTCTTTCTATGGTAAAGGCTTGGACCCGGGATGACTCATACAAATTCTGTCTATATTACAAATTTTATGAATTATTACAAAGTCTATCATTGTTTTATACGCAGATTACGAATCTGGCGTGCTATTTCTAAAGAAAATAGTTTAAAGTATGTCTTATAAAATAAATATTTTTGAATATTGGAATTTTCAAGATTTACGGTTTTCTTTGCTGCTGGTGATGAATTCAGTGTAAGATTTCGAGGAATCGATCATTGCAACTATTTGCTGAAAGGATAATATAAAAAATTAGATTGCTTCCAAGAAACCTACTTCTCCAATGTTTTTTGAAACGTTAATTATGAATGTGGGGTCTTCATTTTGTAAAATGGATTTGTTTAAACTTTTTCAGTAACGTATATTTGCATTAATGAAGTCTTACTAAGATGTATGTGCTTTTCATGGTTTTCTGGGTCACTGGTTATTAATCTGGTCCAAGAATTTCAAAATTATTTTGTTAACCTACTTATGGTTATAATTGTACTAAACAATTAAGTTGAATACAAGCTGTACATGCTTTCATAGTTGTTTGATACGGTTTTTACGAATTCGGGTATCAAGTTGATGAAATTAGTTGGTTGAAAATTTTTTTCGACAAATACTTTAGAAAAATGGAATTTTTAGAGGATTCATATTATTGTTAGGTCTAGAGTAATAAATTAATGGTCTCAGGCCTCAACTTGATTTATTGAAGATGACGCAGGAATTTAATGGGTGGTTGGAATTTCACCTGAACGGAAAATTCAAGGCTCGAAGGATTTATGATGAATCGTGATCGGTATCGAGTCAGTATTCTATTGTCACTATCAGAGTATAAAATTTTTTTTCTATTGAATAGTCCGAAGAATTGTTGAAATTTATTGATGTTAGACCAAAAAATTAGGGTCTCGAGATGATTATGAAAGGCGCCTCGATCCTTATGCCAGATCAAAGTATTCTTGTGCCGGCGCTTCCTTCGATTTTTCGAGATTATTAATTTTTATTATTTTCATAATCATTTATCTTGCCAACTCACTTACTTTTCTTGCAAAATCAAAAACGTTTATAAGTATTTTTAAAATTCCCAATTTCACGGAACAAACGATACTCGGAACTCGGAACACTCATTTACTCAAAACCATGTTGGCTCGGGTCATGGAAATTATTAAATGTGTAATAATCAACATTTGATAGCTTGATGAGGCTCTAAAGTTAACATGAACATAATCTTTTTTCATGTCATAATAAAACAGTACATAATAACGAATACCTCAATTATTCAAATATACAAATGTTCGAAAATTGATTGTAAATTATTGCATTCTGTGAAACAATGTTGTCAAAAAGTGTATATTGAAATAGTAAGTTATATGTATATCTCCCGAGTATCGTACGTTCCATGAAAATTGGAAAATTAAAAATACTTTGAAACGTTTTTGATTTTGCAAGTGAAGTAAGTGAGTTGACAAGATAAATGATTAAAAAAATATATATATAAAAAAAATGGTTACTTTGTAATATATGCTTTTCTCCGACGTGGAAAAATTAGTCGGTGTCCAAAATATCTGGTGGCCGGGACTCGAAGAAACCCCAACTCTGAAGTTCTCACGGGAAAAGAAAGTCAATCACCAGGTTCACAACACAAAGTATGGTTTATTGTTGGTTTCCAAAAATTGAAGTAACTAGATACAGTTATTTTGAAAATCTCACACGGACGCGATTGAACAAGACTGACGTAACTGTATTACAAGATTTCGCGACGAAATAAGGATAAGACGAAATAAGAGTCGCGAACAACAAGAAGAGTTTTTTTTTCAACAAAATATACGCTCGGCCCAATACGACTGCCCGGGTTTTTATATTGTACAGCAATCTAATACCTTCGTTATCAAATCATAGTCGTTAAACTAACTACTTTGAAAAATCCGGTGGGATTACCCAAAAGCGAACAACAGGATGTGAAATAAAAGTCTATCTGTAAAAATTGCAATTTTACAATTGTGAAATAAAAGTTTATCTATAATAGTCGCGATTACGAAAATCCAGTGGAAATACCGAAAAGTGAACAACAGGATGTGAAATAAAAGTCGAAAGAAGATTCTATCTATAACGAGCGCCAATTACAATTTCGAAATAAAAGACTATCAATAAAAAGTCGCAATTTACGTGATAACAATTTTGAAATGAACTCTATCTACAAAAGTTGCCAATTACAATATTGAAAGAAAAATCTATCTATAATAAGTCGCAATTTACACGATTAAGAGTCGCAAAAATAGTTATTCCAAGAAAGAAATTTGAATTACATGACAAAAGTTACAAGTTACGCTATTTTAATCTTAAAATGAATTTGAGGAATGATGATAACAATTTTGAAATAGAATTGATAAAAAGCTGCAAATTGCACGATAGCAACTCCGAAATAAAGTTAAAGTACAAAGTAAAAATTGCGAAAAATTGTAGGGGTATTACAACTTTACCCGTTGAAGTAACGCTTCAGCGGTAAAAGTTCAACGTCATCTTGGGATCATTATCTACCGACAAAAAAAATAGGCAGTCTCAATATGTCTTAAGCTTTCAATATATGACTCATTTTTAAAGAAAACTCAATGATATAGTGTCAAATACGTAAGCTAACTGGGCAGACAATAATAGGAGAGACAACAAAAGGGCCTGCTACTACCTGAGAGAAGAAAACCTGTGTCTGAATGAAATAGTACCATTCATCAATCATCATTCGATGTTCGATTAGAACCTCACGATTAAGTCCCGTAACTATCTATGAATGGGCAGGAAATATTTTAACTGCTTTGTCCCCTTTTGTATTTGAACATTCGGGACAAAAACATCTCGGGATTCGAAACAGTCAGGTAAAACTCTGCTGAGTCAAAGCGGATGGACAGAAATTCCCATCATTTTTTCTTTCGGGTTTTCAAATGATTGGGCTGCCCAATAACTTCGGGTTAAGGGTTTTTTCGGACTTTTTGGGGCCCGATGCAGACCTCTAGTTGGCGGCTCCCAGACGTATGCCACGAGTTTTTGAAAAAACGCCCCTGAAGTACGTTCTCAGTTCCAGTCAGCGCACCAATCAAAGCGTTCGAGTAAAAAGGGGGTCTTATCTTCTTCCACAGTCAGCGCACCAATCCGTGGCTGCCGATCGCGAGCCCTACAAGTTCCTGGGGAGCGCGGGAAAAACGCTATCTTAACGCGCTGCGCTATTATTAGAAATCCGGAAAAACATGTTTCCCTCGCGTTTCCGTATTTTTCTGAAATAGCTCAGCCGAGTAAAAAAACTTTTCAAGTCGACGCCGGTTATTATAACCGACGTACAACAGTATACGATATTGTGACGAGCGAGGTTTAATCACTCGTCTGATTTTATAAAACATGATTTATAATATTATAGAAAAGGGAACAAGTTTAGTTCTATAAACACTGACATTTTTAGAGAACATTAGATATTTTATTTTCAAGAACGAAATTTCGAAATAGGAATTATTTTAGTGAACATTAAGATAGCGCGCGGCGCTATCACAATCGCAGTCATTTTACAACCGATTGCTTCACGGTAATTCCCGCATTTTTCGATATCTAACGATTCGAATAATGAACGGACGCAAACGGGCTAAAATCGGCCCGTGATAACAAATATTCTTTTTCGAGCAAATTATTTTATACTTTGATAATGAACTCAAATGAATTAACGGCCAAAACGGAACCCGTTTTTGCCTCTTCTCTATTTCTTTCAAAATCCCACTTTTTGCCAAAAAGCATATATAAGCTCGCGGATTTCGTTAGAACATGGAAGAAATTCAGAGTTAGCATGCTCCAAATCTCTCCAAAGAGTCCAAAAAAAGGAAGCCCAAGAACTAAAGAATTCTCTTCCCCGGGCCCAAATAAGAGTCCGACCTCACGACGACTCTTACAGCCCCAGCGACCACCAAGTGTATATAGATAAACGCCGAAGTTCTCCAGGCCCATAAATCTATCTACACGAGGATTAGACTATTTCAAAAAGTAAGCAAACCAAATTATTTTATCAGTTGAAGATTAAGGATCGAGCGAAAGGGATTTATCCCTTTTGAGCCATAGTTTCCAAGGCAACTCGATTTGAGGCTTTTCGACTGTTATTATAAAACAGATTTAAAGATAGAAATTAACCCTGTTGTATTTTAGAGATTTTGGATTGGTAATTAATAATAACAAATTACGAAAGTTAAGAACCGAGTGAAAGGGATTTATCCCTTTTGAGCTATAGTTTCCAAGGCAACTCGATTTGAAGCTTTCTCAACTATTATTGTAAAACTGATCCAGGATGAAATACTACTCTGTTATGCGAGCGATTTTGGATTAATATTTAATAATGATAAATTAAATCAATGCTATAGAAATATGATGTAGATTTAATGAAATGGAATGGGAATGAATTATGAAATGATTTAAGAAGATACTTCAGAAACAAAGGATAGGAATATTCAATATGTTTTAAATTAAAAATATATATTACGCCCCTTTTCGTTATCTTGCAGTGCCTTTGGTGGAGGAATTAATATGGTCTATTAAAAGTTTGATTCGGCAAAAGAGAGTGAAACCTAGTGAAAAGAAGTATGTGTTTAAACAAAAAGGGATATTGAATTTATATAATAGGCTGAGGATACTTAAAAGACTAGATCCCAAAATTTCGTTACTTGGAAAGATTTAGATAATTAAATAGCAAAGGAAGCCTCGCGAGAGTACGGAATTTTATTAGTGACTCCTGAAAAGAGAATCACCACGAGTTGTGGGCGTTGTGGTCACCAACAGACCAACGGATTGAGAGTAGATCCTGTTGACCAGGAACTAGATAGGTTAACGGACCTCATAGAACCACCTACCCTTAAGGAGCCCAGTACAACAAGTGAATCGGAAGCAACTATCAAGAAGATAGAACCCTCAGAAGCGTTGATATTAGAACTGGCCGAGATGGGAGAACTGTGGTTTTGAGTACGAGTGAAATTTGGATTTGTGAATTATAAAAGAGGATACGATTTATGAGATTCTAAATACTGTAAAATTAAGTGTACTAAATAATTATGTTTGAAATAATAAATTCAATGTTATAAAACCGTATTCATATGTAATTATTATTATCCTTAATCACTCTCAGTTCTTGGAAGTCCCTTCAAGGGTCCTTTTGGGCAGAGTCTTCACTAGGGTCCTCTCTGGACAAGTGAGCCTAAGTCTAGCCAGCGATAAGAAAAAGAGGAACAAAAGCAACGTTGGATTCGATCAATTTTCCATGGTTTCTTTATCATTGTTGGTGGATAACAGCTCGCTCGTTACAATATATTGATGGGATATTTCTGTGGCTTCCTGCCATAACAGAGAAAGTCATATATCTCATAACGTTCAAAATGTCATCAGAATATCATGTAAAATGAGCCTAATGGCATAAGTGACTTTCTCTGTTATGGTAGCAAGCCACAGATTTGTTTTGCATCTACGATTGTTTGATGAGATATGTTTTTGGTTAAATTAAGGATTAATTCGATATTGTTTTTTTTTTTTGAATGGTGAATATGAATCTGACGATTATGGTTTATGATCTAACGGAACATGGAATTGGTGATTAGAATTTTGTGCGAGGTAATTTTGGGTGATAATATACAAGATGGTTATTTAACGATGAAGTTTTAAGTTAGTATATTATGGGATTTTTTAGTTGTTCCAAAAGTGCGATGATATTTATAAGGAAGGGATTGAAATAATGGTGGAGTTGGATTTGTATATAATATAAAATATATGTACCACCCGAATGAATTACAGTGATTTGACTTTGATATATATAATTTTGATGTATCGCGTTGATTTCGGATGGGGTTAATGGAAACTTACCTTCATAATGTTACAAAAGCGTTACAAGTGTGTCATGAAATTCAGCAAAGTAAATCAGGCGCGTAGGCAGAGGGGGATTTTGGGTTCAAACCCCTCCCGAAATACTGATAAAATCAATCAATATTTCATCTAAAAACGAAAAAAGTTACATTGATAAACAATAAAACTAAAGGTTACAAAAAATGCATGGAAATGGTAGCAGTATATATTTAATAAAAAAATAAAAATTATCATAACGTAGGATGACGTAAAAAATACGAACCAGAAAAATTGTTGAAACCCAGTGAATATCCAAGAAAAATGAAAATCTACGAAAATGCTAAAAATTTACAAAATATTGAATCTTAGGTCATCAAATTCTAGACATCTGTATAAAATCCATATACAAGTATTTAAAATCTTTCGATCCATACAAACTTTTAAAGAATAATGAAATAAATTGTATTCTGTTTTTTAAAAAATCCTAACAAATGCCTCTACGATCTATAAATTCTGGGATTCTAGAGCATCAATTTTTAAATACACTATAAATCTATGTAAATTCTAGTAAATGCAACTAAACTTTTGGAATATTTCAAAAATACAAAAAATGATAACGATACCCTCTTGGACTGCCATTTACGTTCGCTCACGTTCCGAACGTCAGTGAACGTAGATCGAGTTTTTCATTAATTGTTAGTCAAAAAATGAAGAGGAACATTATGTAATCAGTAATTTAGGGCCGCTCTGTAACTAAATCCTGCAAAAAATATTCAAAAATACGTTTTTTTCAATTGTAAGGTATTTTTCAATATTTTTCGCATGATTTAGTTACAGAGCGACCCTAAATTACTGATTACATAATGTTCCTCTTCATTTTTTGACTAACAATTAATGAAAAACTCGATCTACGTTCACTTACGTTCACTCACGTTTACTGATGTTCGGAACGTGAGCGAACGTAAATGGCAGGCCAAGAGGGAATGTCGCATGAAAAATCTTTATGAATGTGATTTTATCATAACTTCTTGATATTACTGATAACAGATTGAAATTAGCATTTTAAAGCATCGAGGTTTTTAAATCTCGATAGCAATCTACAAAAATAAAAAATAATCTTTAAAAATACTTATAAATCCTCTTGTGTTTCGTATATTATACTTGAAATATGTGAAAAATAAGTTTTCTTGTTTACAAGCTTACTAACTTACTCGTTTACTAATTCACTAGCTTACTTGTTTACTAGTTTACTACTTTACTAAATGTTTTTCAATACATAAAAATTATGTAGAAATAATTTTCTTCGAAATTTATAAAACTTTCCGTCCTGGAGCATAATTATGATTATAACTCTATAATTATACCTAATTTTAGATATTAAATTATAAATTCATAGAGGAAACAATAAGAATACATTCAATTTAATTTATACAATTGATACAATTAAAAGTACTTTTAGTTGTAGAAATACTAAAAATTTTGGAATAAAAGTGCTGCAAATTTTCATAAAAGAAATTGTTGTCTGGAAAATCAATTCAAATTTTTAAATCGTTAAAAGTTTCAATACTATAGCATTTATCCCTAAAAATCTATTGAGTGATCCTTAGAATCATTAGAAAAATATAAAAATACTAGAAAACACTTCGAAATTTGATGAGTAATATACCATACAAAAAAATATAAATTTATCATGTACCTTTTATCTTTGTAGTTAAAATTTGTTCAAAAGTCAATACAAATGTATAAAGTTTTTATAAGTTTGATTCCTAGAGCATCGAATTTTAGAAAGCTTTATAGAAACCCATATTACTTCATACTAGGTAATCCTCAAAGTGGTACAAATACAAAAAGTATTAGTAAAAAAATTGAAACTTTGGTTACTAATTGAAAAGCACAAAAATCGAACCCCATTATTTACGAACATGAAAAATGTGTAACTATGGATTCCAAAAGTTGTATAACTTTTAAATCCAGAAATGTATAATATTTCAAAATCGTTCTCTTGTAAACATATTGTCAAAGATTTGAAATTATTAAATTTCTAATGAAAAATATTTTTCGAAAAAACCCCTCCCGAAAACTTTTTCTGCCTAAGCCCCTGAACTAAATGCATAAACCGTAAATATTTTCTGAAACCGGATAATCTTTTCACAATTTTAAAACGAATTTCAATCACATTTCAAAATTAGAATGAATGACTCAAATCATCATTAAAATTTGAAGAGACTCTCTATAGTTGAAATAATTACAATAATTTCACAACTTTTCGGTTCCAACGAACCTGACAAGATCTCTGCAATCAACCAAATTCATTCCAAAAACTCAAAAATAAATTTAATTATCCCAAGTATTTCCGACAAAAATTGACTTTAAGAAAAAAACAAAGTCTTTAAAATGCATCCTCGATTTTTTAAAATGGCTGCAATACCGAAAGTCTATTTCTCCTTTTATTTCCGTTTGTAACAATTTAATTTCCTCTTTTTGCACTCTGTGAAACCTATATATTCCACTATTAAAAAAAGGTGGGCTAAGATACAAAGCACGATGTGTACTTGGCAGTGCCAAGCGACAACGATGAACGAGCGCGAGAACCGAGTGCAGTCATATGCAGATCGACTCGAGTGCCCTAATGCATCTGAAGACGTCAATCAGCAGCTACCGGCATACTGCCAATAATGGCAATTATTATCAAGACTACGCGCTCGCCTTATCAAATCGTCGGATTCCGCGTCCTGCATCCCGGCCAACGGCATAATGCATAATTGATTGCTCGCTGTCAATAATACAATTAAGTTCTAGCAAAAACCTTCAAACGATTCAGTAACAAACATAATTATTGCATATGTTTTCTAAGAATTCTTAAATCCTGCACTTTGAATAAAATTAAGGAATTCCAAGAATTTTTATCAACTTTATTATTATTATTATTATTATTTATTATTGACGTTTGTATTTTACAATATGTGCATACATAAGTATGTAACATATGTCGTTAAGAAACGAAGTTTCTGTGTCCGGCCGTCATAAAAATATTCTATACAGTTTCCAGTACTATATGAAAAAAAAACGAAATGGAAAAATATATACACAGCGAACAATATTCCTGACAGTGACAATTACTATAATAATGAATTATATTAAAAATATATGATTATTTACATAATTATTCAGAAAATGAATTGGGCGCCCTCCCATCAAAATTTGTTATCTTTTTTAATAATTACACTTATGATCACGCATGTAAAGGCACATAACTATTCCCGCAAAATCTGTTTAAAAATTGGCAACAAATGGAACAGAGATTTTTTTCAGCCAGTTTCTAGGGTCGTTTCTTGCGAGGCCGCGAAAACCAACCGCGGGATATCGAATACGCGTAAATTGCATAATTGTGCTGCGTGGGACAATTTTTTCGTTATAATTCTCAACTTACCTCGCGATTCCAGTGCAAACTGTAAGGTATCGGTATCTCGTGCGGGAAGTCAAGATCGCAATTGAAAACGACGTATTCCCCGACGCCCGCGGTGTGGTATGTGGGCTCTGTTTCTTCCTCCAATGCAAGTCCGGATCCTAGAGCTGCCGCGTGGGATTCGACAAATTAAAACTTGATTCAAATCACTTCCCGACAATTTAAAAAGCATTACGTTTGGTTTTTCACGCTGTTCGTGACTTGATTCAAGGGGCTTCCTCGTTTTTTCTAAATAAAAAGTAAGTATTTTCAAAAAAGAACCGAGAAAGGATCTTTTTAGAAATTTGATTCCTTCTGTTACTGTTTAAAAGTTTATTATAATTTCTAATTATTAGAGCAAACAATTGAACATTGCAAAATTATGCGATATATTGAGAGTGTAAGATTGATAAATATGAAAGTAATAGATGTTACTCTGGTGCCTTTGAATTTGGATGTATTTGATATTAGAATTTGAGTGGCGTTTTGTTGATTTGTAACAATAACGCCATTGACGTCTGTTACATGAAAATTTATAACTCTTAAGCAACATTTTGAGTATCGATAAAAAAAAGTCCTTTAAAACATGAAAGCTAGAAAAATTCATTCATTGATTAATTTAGTTTAGTCAATAATACCCTTTTTTTTTTATAAAAAAGAATCACTTATCAGGAGTATATAGTTTTTTATCTTCTCCTAATTTAAATAACTTAATAAGTTCAGAAGATTAGATGAAAGAATTTCAAACGATAAATGAACTAGCAGTGGCATTAGAGATGAAGAAATTCACAAAGTTGAAGTGCATTTTCAAATTTTTTCAAACAATTAACAACTCGGATAAATTAAAGAATTCTACTAGGGAAATATGAATTCGGCATTCAAACTTTACAATAAAGATCCTGAAGTGTATTAATTCCGAACTCTAATTTCTGTTGCAGAAAAATTGTCATATAAAAACAAGTAATATAACTGATAAGTTGTGACAGTAAAATTATAATCCTACAACCGAGCAAAAATTTTACACTGCCGCAAAATATAAAGATTTTTGAATCATGTTTTTTTCACAAGAAAATATTCGATTGTCAAAAGAAGAAGATATTTATTCAACTTTCGATAAGTTGCATCATCATTGTATATTATTTATGATTTTCAAAATGCATAAGTAAAAGCTTTGTAAAATTTTTTATTTTATATGAAGTCTTTCTCACGTAGGTAGTTTATTAGTTCGATCTGAGCAAAATGTTGAGTAAAAGTTGAATTATAACAATTAAAATAACGAAAAGCTTTTTGTGTGAAATGGAAAACTTTGGAGGCGAGTTTTATGGACAAGAGGTGATTAAAATGTTTTTTGCGATTTTGAAAAGAAAATACATATAAAATTGTGACAAACATAGAAAACTCGACAATGAAACAGATAACTGAATTATTGTAAATATTCTACGCATATGATTTTCTGTAACTTTACAGAAGATTAAAGAATGAACTGGAAAAGCGAAAAAGATTGCATAATTTTCTTAGAAGAATATATCGATTACTAAAAATTTTACAAGTAATTGAATGAGTAAATATTTTCAAATTTTTTGTTGAAATATTGAGGTTTTTTCTTTTTTGATGTAAATTAAAAAGCAAAGCAATAGTGTTAACGTCACCCTGGATGATAAAATGAAAACGATTCGTTCAAATCAAATGTTATAAGTGAAAAAAAAAAAACTAAATCGAACCATGTCATTTGGACATTAAAAAAAAAATTTTAAACAAAGCAACAAAAAGCGCCAATAAGTTTTTAGAGCGTTCGAGACTTTTTTGGTAATAGTAAACAAAGTTCAATATTATTTTTATAAGTATATTCAATAATAGCTTCTCTGCTTTGAAAGAACAATCCGAAAAACAAAGAAAAAATGACATTTTGTTCACTTCAACTAATAAAAAGAAACCTTTATGTACCTCTGGCATAGAAAACGCGTTTCTATGCCTGCTCGAGATCTCCAAACGCGTTTTCTATGCCCTCGGTACATAAAATATCGTTTCGCCAAATTCGCACATCTGTGCCTGTTACGAAATATACTATTATTGAAAGAAGTTTATCTCTGTTTTAATTATTTAAAAGATTATGATTAGTTATACCGAAAATATTCTATTGTTATAAATAAAAAATGAAATGTTTTACTTATGAACCAACTCTCTATTACATGTAGAAAAATTTTCATATGAGAGACATTTTTTTTTAGAACACAAAAATTACTGAATTTTTAGGTTTCTTTCAATCATAAAAGCTGTTACATAAATTTTTTGACTTGGAAAATTGTTTATCATGAGTTTTTACTAGCAAGTCGAAATGTGCAAAGATGTTTAATTAGGATCAAATATAGATATTGAAACATAAATAATTGAATAATAACTTATAGATATTACGATTAATAATGTTATTCATACATAATATTATAATGTTATTCATACAATATCAAAGGTACAAATCTTTCTAAATGTATCTCGTATTTTCCAACAATTTCTCAGGTGATCTAGTGTATGTAGACATCTACTACTACTCCAAGTAATCGAATGTAGTCAACTCAAACAAAAATCACATTTTTAAGGAAAGAAGGGACGTTACAAAATATTTATTTTTGCACTCTCGTTGAAAATCGTTTTCATGTTTTATCTGATATGTAATCCCGTGTTTTTCTTTTTCCATTTTTGAATCGTCTCATGTTTCCTATCGTAGACTTCAATAATTTTAAAATACGTACTTGTGACGAAATTTTTTTTTATTCTTTCTGGCTTTCCATATTATAATTAGTATCCAACAAACTGTACTAAGGTTGAAGAATTAAGTGCTATAGCTTTTTCAGATGCAGATTGAAGGGATTGAAAATTCAAATGTGAGACGGAAAGTAATTTTTCTGTATCAATGGTACATACTTAAATTTCAAAATTGTAAATGTATAGAGTTAAGCTCTAGAACTTATTGATGAATAAAACCTTATCGTTTCGATGTACATATTGCGTTAAATTTTTAAAATATCTGAATGCAAATAATTCATGAGTATTCTAGAAGTTTGAGAACTAACAGTTATTAATTTTGCAGGGAATATATTTTCCTTCACCTTTACAAATGTTAATAAATACCATCATTGTTTTATATATCAACTATTCATATCATTTTAAAAAAAATTTTATTCCATAAATTTATTGATCATGTACGAATAAGGAAAACCTTTAAACTTTAGAATTGGGGAATTCAGAATTTTCGATCCATCGCTGAAATTCTCAGAAATCTCATTTCAAAATATTATTTTTATTACAATTTCTATTCTTCTAGCACTTCACATCAAAAAGCATTCAATCTATTTTGGAACTTCTTAAATAAGGAAAAGAAGACTATACAGGAAAGATATTGCTTTCTAACATCTTGTAATCCAGTTGAGAAAACAACACTATTGCGTGTCTCAAGTTTCAAACCTTTGAATTAATCAATTTTCGAAGTTGTTCTCGAGAATTTTTATAAATACTGTTCCAGAAGTTAAAATCTTGAAATAGCAAATGTCAACTTTTTTATAATTCATGATAAGAATTTTTCATGATTTTCTAAAACATTAAAAAAAATTTTATAACTTTTCGAAAAACAAATTTTAACGTTATGATGACAAAAATGTTCACATGGTTTTGCAAAGATTATTATGGAACTCTCACCAAGTCCCTACTAAAAAAATTATTTTTAATGCATTTCATTCAAAATTTAGCACTTACATGAGAATATTAAGTTAAATACATTTGGAAATATGAAAATTATGCACATTAAATTTTGAATATTCTGGAATTATTTCAAGCCGAATCTCAATTCAAAAAACCATGATTAAAAAATAAAATCATTTGTATTTCAAAGTTCAATACCATTGTAATGTTGGTTTAAAAAATAGGCAATTGGCGAATCAGATGACAAAATGATCATGTTTTCTAAACTTTTTCATGGTCATGATTATCAGCATTATATTCAGGAATGACAGTTCATTAAGTTTTTTCGATAACACGCTTTTCAAATAGTAAAAATATTTTATATCCGCTACTGATGGACTTATTATTAATAAATTTATCTGACCTTCAATCACTACACTAATTGACTTTTGATTGGCAATTTCACTGAAAATATTGACAGTATTAGTTAACTAATTGCATGTGGTTACAAATTATTAACATAAATAACTGATAAACCTTACATCGATCGATTCTACTATGGTTACTTTATTCTCAACAAATAATAATACAAATTCGTAATAAATATTCTACTGAGAAATATTGTCGAAATTCATCATTCATGTACTCATGAGTTCTCGATTCTAACGATTAGTTATTAATTGACGAATTCCATCCATTCATTGTCATTATCAATCTAAGGTTATTAAAAATGCATTAATTATTGACTTATTATGACTCAATGAGGAACTTCATATTATTGATTTGTTTTACTGATAAGCTTGTCATTATTTTCTTTAATACTTGACAAGTTATTGATCTCTCTCACTGAATGACTTATCAATAAAGTGATAAACGGTATTGATTCTTTTGTCAATCATATTCTACTGATAAACTACGTATTATTTGTAAGCATTACTAAAACATTATTTATATATGTTGACAACTGATTGACTATTAATTGAATTACTATACTGATCTATTATTTATTGACAAATTTCACTGAACAACTTGTCATTGCAAGTCAACAAAGCGAATACATTTTATAATATTATCAATTGACATGCATCACTTTACGAGTTATGAGTTCAAAACTCATCATCATATTTTTTTCCAATAGTTTTCGAAAGATTTTTTGGGACTATCTCTTACTGTAGATGATGAATTTATCCTTTATACCTTTTATTATTATTTATACTTTTACCTTCTCAAAATAAAAAAAAAAATTTACAATGGGAACCACAAGTCTCACAATGAGCTATATTTCGCAAGGAAATTGCGAGGTAATGTAATAGTAGGAAGTTCCACTAGCATTTTATTGTTCAAGTTTTATCGTTACACTTGATCAGTTCATGCCAGAATTTTTATTTATTTTAGACAGAGACCGAAAACGATATGGAGAAACATGTGTAACAACAACTAATAAAGTCATACCATGTAAATAAGGAAATTAAAATTATTTCGATATTTCATTATTTTTAGAGCTTGATACCTCGAAAGAGCTAGAGTTATCCAAACAAGCTTATGAAATAAGTGATGAAGGGAAAACACATTCGCGATACGGCAAACTAGGCTTAGATGACAAGCAAAGCGCAAGTAAATACTTCTTCAAAGAGAGAGTGAAATCGCATTTAAATAGCTTGTCCATAAAGATGGAGAGGAGTAATTACTTTTTTCTTTATGTAAGATAAAGGAAAGAACTATTATGAAGGAAAGGAATATTATTATAATTACCATCTGGAGCGTTCAGCCAGAGTATGATAATTCGTATGATAATTTTTGGACCATGTTTTTTTTTAAACAAGAAAACATTCAATGTTAAGAAGATATTCCTTCAAATTTGATAAGTTGCATTAGCATTGTATATTATTAGTTTATCATTTTTCAAATGCACATGTAACAGGTTTGTAAAGTTTTTGATTTTAATATAGAGTATTTCGTACTTATTAAGTAGTTCTCTGTGAGCAAAAAGTTGAGTGAAAGTTGAATTATAACAATTAAAATAGAATAAAGTGTTTTGTGTGAAATGGATTCGAGCGAGTTTAATGGAAAAAAGATAGATCAGTTTTTTTTGCAACTTTAAAAAGAAAATGTATATAATCTTATGACAAACATGGAAAACTGAACAATTAAACATATTAATTAATTTTTTGTACGTATCGTATGTATACGATTGTCTAGAAGTTCACAGAAGATTAAAGTATTCACTTGAACTCAATAAAAGATCGAATATTTTTTTTTCATGATTTTTATGATTGCTGCAAATCATTACGATTGATTGTAAAAGTAAATGTTATTTCTTTTACTTTGGTTCAAGTATTGAAGATTTTTGTTTTTATGAAAAACTCAAAGCAACAACAGCATTACTAATGTCAACAATTCGTTAAAACAAAATGTTATAAGTGAAAAAATAACCAAAACGAAAAATTTCATTATGACATTTTAAACGGAAATTGAAAGCAAGCTATGGAAGGGAAAATAATATTTCAAAACGTTCCAGACCTTCGTTTTGTAAATAATAAATAAAATGCAATAGGTATGTACTATTTTTGATGTTTACTAAAGTAGGTGGTTTTTTTGCAAGAGCCCTTCGAAGAACAAAAAAAATTATGACAATTCGTTTATTCGAATAATTAAAAAAAAAACCAATGTTGGAAGAAGTTATTTTATTAATAACTTGTATTTGTTTCAAATGTTTCTACGCTTATGTTAAATGACTATGAACTAATTATATTATTATTCACAATAAACAAAAAGTTGTCCTTTTTACCAAACCCTCCATTATATTACGAATAATTTTCATACGAGGTAAACATTTTTTTACACGACACAAATTGTACCTAATTTCTATGTTTCCTTTAATCATAAAAGCTGCTACATTTTTGAACTGAGAATATCTTTCATCATAAGTTTCTAGAAACAAGGAAACGGTGCAAAGATTTTTAATTAGGATCAATAGTAGAAAAGGAAATGTAAATGATTAAATAATAACTTATAGAAATAACGGTTGTGAAGTGGTACAAAACTTTCTAAATTTATCTCGTACATATTTTCAAACAATTTATCCGGCGATCAAGGTTATCTAAACATTTATTATAACTTATTAAATAATCGAACTTAGTCAACGAAAACGAAAATCACATTTTTAAGATAATGTCTGTTTCGAAAATTGATTTTTACATTTTCTTTGAAAATCGTTCTCGTATTTTATGTAATATGAAATGTTGTGTTTCTCTTTTTCCATTTTTGAATCGTGTGATGTTCCCTATCGTTGACGTTAATATTTTCGATATTTGTACGAGTAACGAAAATTTTTTTATTTTTTCATGGCTTTCATTATTATAATTATCATCCAACAAACTGTACTAAGGTTGAAGAATTGAGTGTTACAGCTTCTTTAGATCCAGGCTTAAGGGATTAAACATTCAAATGTGAGATTAAAAGGAATTTTTACTAATTTTGATGGTACATACTAGAATTTCGAAATCGTGAATGTATGAAGCCAAGCTCTAGAGTTTATTAATATAAATGAAATCTTATCGTTTTGATCTCTTACGTTGGATCTTAAAAATATCCGAACGCATTTTTTTTCAACCTTCAAGAAGTTTAAGAACCAATAGTTGATAATTTCGCAGGAAACACAAAATTTGCAAAAAAAAATATTTTTATGGTAAACAAACATCATCATTGCTTTATACCTTTATCATTCATCACAATTTTTTAATCCAATCCATATAATGTCAAGTATCAAACTGGCAAAACTCTTACCCAGCAATAAAAAAAATTAAATTTGAATGCAGTACACTCCAAATTTAGCTCTTATATGAAAATAGTCAGTTAGAACATTTGGACTTATGAAGTTAATTCAATACACATTGAATTTTGAAGATTTTGGAGTTTTATGAACTGAATCTTGTTTTTAAAAACCACGATTTAAAAAATTACATCATTTTTATTTCAAAGTTAAATAGACTTATAATGGTGGTTGAAAATCAGGCGATGAGTGAATAAAAAAAAAAAAAATGATCAGTTTTTCTGAATTTTCAATGACCTGGATTATAACCGTTCTATTCAATAATCACGATTTCTCAAGTTTTATATTGTTCAATTTATTCGTTCAAATGGGAAAATTATGCATGTTGTATAATAACTTTCTCTATACTCTGACCAACCCTTTTAAAAAAAAGTAAGAGGATCCATTTTGTTTATAAGCGAACGTATACTTAAATGCTAAATAAATTTTAGGTAGATAATAATTTTACTATTGAAAGAACGAATGATTACTATCTTTCTGAAAAATACTACAAAATGATTCTTCCTGAATAATATTGTTGATCAAAAAACGTTTTTCAAATGAATCACCCCTCAAAATCTTTGAAAAAATAAATATTACTATATAGCTCATCTTTGAATTGCTTTTAACAATTTACACGTAACAATTCTCCAGAGCATATTTTGTTTGTGACATCTGTAGCAGCTGCATTATTTAAAAGCAAACAATTTACCTAATCTTTTCCTCAACAATGAAATCTTGAATTCCCAATACACGAATTTAGTAACATAAAAAACCAGACGAATTTGTACTTCGATTTGCTAGGCAATATTTATTTCGCAATTTCCTCCCTAAGAATATTCAATAGGCAGTATGTATAAAATATCAGAATAAAATGATAATACTAGTTCACATGAAAAATGTACTTTGTAAAAAAATGTTTTTTAGACCTGTGTCGCTAGGTAAGAGAATAACTATCAATTATTTTTCCAAAGAAGGATTTCAAAATGTAAGAAAAAAAGATGTTTTTCGGCCTTTTTCCCAGTAATCGGTAGAAACAGAAAGAATAATTTAATTTATTTATGTAAAATGTACATTTTTTGAAAGATATACTTGTGAGCTTTACAAAGGTATACTTGTTACTGGTGTTTGGAATAAGGTAGAGTGCTTTTTTTGAGCTTTTTCAAGAACTATGTTTTTGTATGCATTTGTTTGACTTTAAAACCTATAAGACATAACTACTATTTTGTTTAAGAAAAATAGCATATTACTCTGAAGTGAAGATATCAGGAACACTTTTTGAACAATACATCTTGACATGACTGAAAAAAAAGGTGAAAAATGTGTTTTTTGCCGATATTCTAAAAAAGCCTCTTCAGAAAAATAAAAGACAGTTATCTCTGTACTCAGTGACTCTAACAAGTCTAAAAAACTTTTTTTTCTCCAGGTATTCGCAGTCGTCGAGAAATTTGTAAACTGGCATTATTTATTTCATACCAAACCTCCAATTTAATGAAACTGATTTTCATCACCAGAAGATGAAAATGAAAAAAAAAAAGAAAATAAAAACTTTCTTGAGATCAATACCCTTTAAAAGTAACGGTGAAACCTCGAAAAAAAAAAAAATAAATCAGCATAAACGACAGAAGAACAAATAAATGAAAAAAACTCGAAGTCATAAACGTAAGTAGCCTTACCTTGTTCAAACAGGATAGCAAGGACGAAATATCCTTTCAAAGCCCTCATCATATCGAATGTCATTTCGAATGTTGACGGATCACTGGGTTATTGAAAAAAATGACTTCCTGTGTCCAAGTCTGCCATCACCGTCACTAATTAAACTCGCGCCACTTTCATGTGTCAATTGAGGCCTTCCACTCGACGTGATTTACTTTGTCTTTTGGTTACGTGATTTTTGCCTTCGGCATTTTTGATTTCACAGGTCAGGTGGAAGAGGAAAAGGGTTGAGGACGTCTTCGGGGGTGGGAAAATATTTTGTTAGTTGGATCTGTTGAGTCGGAGTGGAAGATGGCCAAGTAATTGCGACGTTCATACGACTAACGAATAGGTACAGGAGCGATCAAAAGCGCAGGGGAAAAAGAGAGGGAGCGCGATGCAGAGTAGGGCTGTTAGACGATTACAAATCCAAGTAGCGCATTGTTCAATGACTTAATTCGAGCCGTTTGGCCTGACGGAACAAACTTTTTTTTGCATCCATTATGTTTCACCTAGCAATCTTGGTGTGGCTTTCCGAAGTTGAACTGGGGTTGCTAAGTATGAATAAGGCAAAGATTCTTGATAAAAAAGAAACCATTGTTTTATGAAAGTCAAATTTTTATGGAAGATTCACATGTGTGTATATTTTTTAAAAAGTTCGTAAATTTAAAGAGTTATATATACACTACGCTCAAGAAATAAAGGACATTTTCACGATTTTTTTCTATAAAAACGGAACAATTTTTTTTGAACTCAAAGGCTATTCATGTATTTATGTCTTACGGTATTTCATAGATTTTTTCAAAAAACAATTTTCGTTATTAAGGTCGTAGCAACCATTGTGCTAAAACAATTTTTCTGACACCGGGCACAGTGAGCATGATAAATAAGGAACTGTTTATCTGTCATACAAAAAACAAAAAAAAGCTTCTTGTTTATACCTTAACGCTCTGCGTGAACGAAGGACTTTGCTAGATCAATATTTTAACGAAAATAGTGGTCATTTTCCTGAAATATTTGATTTTTCAACGTCTGCAGCGTTTTTGCAGCAAGAAAAAAAAGTTGTGCTTTAAATTAAAAATACTTCGTTCGCGCAAAGGCTACTATAATTATAAAAGAGTTTAGAAAAATTCAGACTAAACAGATAAATGGTTTTCGATAAGCTGTGCTCACCGCGAAAAAACGACGGATTTTGGCACGATTGCTGTAGTGCACCCAATTACGATTACATTGTGAAAAAATTTCTAAAATACCTTATGACATTGATGGATTAATGGGCAACGAGTTTTTTAAAAAATATTTCAATGTTTTTCCAAAAATAAATTGTGAAAAGGCATTTTTTTTCCTCTAGAACAAGTGTATATAACCCCTTATTGGTTGTGTCAAAAAATGTATGAAAATGTTCTTTCTTTTTTTCATAAAAATCTAGAAAACTGGAGAAGGTGAAAAAAAAAAAAAATGAAAGAGCTCAATGATTCAGATAATTGTAATTGCAATTCTAACTGTTACGAATAAATTTATTCATAAGAAGCATTTGAATATTCTGGCCAATGTCAATAATTCTTAATAAAAATTTGTTACAATTAGGACAAGATTCATAATTTCTGTAACTTTTCCGAATTATCATATTTCATCGCAATTCGCATGGTAATATTTTTTTTTAACATTTAGAGGAATTCAAAAGTACTATACACATAATTACATAAAATTTTGATGTGTTCGACAATTTTAATAGAATTCGAAAATTTTTGAATGAAAGATGTTCAGTTCCCAGTAACAACAATTTGGCGAAATAAAAAAACAATGAAGATCCTGAAAATTCTTATCATTTTTTAACAAAGGAAAAAATGATTTTACTCTAAAAAACGTTTGTTAGTTTTGTTCATTGTGTTCGTTATCTTATTTCTTTGAAATACGGACGATGTTTTTTTTATAATAAAAATAATACGAATAAATTTGCGAATTTGAAAAAACTACGAAGATCTAAGTAAATTACACTGATTTTCATTATATTCGGAAAACTTTTGAATCTGAGACCTTTCAAGTTTTATAAATATTCTGCAACTTATCGAGATTTTCCCAATGATCGTCGAACTTTTAAAATGATGTTGAATTTTTAGAAAATAAAAAGACCATCGAGATACTTCAAGAAATATAAAAATTAACTCAATTTAAGAATGTGATATAAGTTTCTACTGAAATATATTGAGGTTCTAGCAAATAATTTATAATTTGAAAAATTTTCAAAGCCTCCGTTGTTTTTCTATTTCTCGAAATTTTCTCACTTCAAGTATAGTATGATGTATCAAAAACTTTATAATATAATGAAAATTTTCCAGCTATCAATATTTTACAAACGTTTATAATACTTTTTAAGTCTTTCAGATACTTATAAAAAATAAGGAAAAACTTTATGCAAAATGCGATGTAATATAACAATGAGCACAAACTACAAAAAAAAAAAACGTTTGTCTAAATTTAAAAAAAAAATATTCATGTATATTGGAATTTTCCAAGATTTCCAATGTTTTGTAATTTTTCAAAATTTCCTGTCTGTGCTAAACATTTCAAATAATGATGAAATCTGTATAAGTGTCAAAATGTACATCATTATGCAAATTTTGACACAAACCATAGAATTCCTTACATTTTTCACAATTTTACAAATTTCTTGAATTATTCAGAACAGTCAAAAATAAAATTTTAAAGATTTTTGAAATTACAAAATTTTGAGCTTAAGTACAAACTTTGTAGAACGTTTAAAATTGTATAAAAATGAATACAACCGATTAAGAATTTTAGTTGTTTATCATTCTTCTAAATTTTCTCAGATTTCAACGAAAAAGAGAAAAATTCTTATCGTACATGTTCCGAAGATATTCAATATGAAACACAATTTACAAAATTTATGAGCCTTGCCGCAAATTCAAAGAATATTCGAAATGTTTTTGAACTCTTGAGATTTACAAAATGGTCAATTTTTTTTTCATTTTTTAATCTTCAGATAATTTGGAACATCATTTGCAACTTACTTAATTTTGTCAACAAATCTCAACCTTATTAAGAGTTTACGTAATTTTTCTCTAGCTTTAGGGTTTTTCAAATTGTTGTTAAAAAATGAAGAAAACTATATTCTAATGTATGTAACAAGCAATATAATGATGAATTCAACGAAGAAAAGTCATACCTAAAAAAAAATACGACAAATTTTTCAGTCATTGCCATTTCACAAAATTCTTCAAGTTTAAGAATTGAACACAAACTTTTTGAGACTTTCTAATTTTAATAAAATTTTTCTACTTAATCAAGATTTTTCGTAATATTTCAACAACTCCAAAGTTTGTCAGAGTTTTCTTAAAAATAGAAACCCATTGCGAATAAAATATTTCTGTGAAAGATGCTGCTGGACACAACCTCTAAAATTAATAAACAGTTTCGACAATTTTACAAATTTTTAGAATTTCACAGCAATTAAATTGCCGTTTATATAAATACTCATGTTACTACATCTAAATTTTAACATACATTCATACATACATTTTTGACATACATACATTTACACACATACATACAAAAAATTTTTGATTTTTTAAGTATAGTAAAAACTATTGAAAAAGTTACTAATTTTATCGAAATCTATGTAATTTATCAAGATAATTGGTCATATTTAAATACTTTTCTAGTTTTTCAGGTTATTATTTGAAAGCAAAGGAGCATTATAATGCATATTCGTAATGAGCATGATAATGAACCAATTTCAAAACGCTTGAGTTTCATCTAGAACTCACTCCAAAAAATAACGTTTTGCCACCTCTGCACATAAATAATAATTTCACGAAAAAATTGTTTCAAGTTCCAAGACCATAAACAATAGCTACTTGTAAAACAAAAAACTTGTTTTGGTCGTCCATGGATAGAGAATTTATCATTGACTAATGCTCAAAAGAATCATTATCGATAAAAAATCTCATATAACAAGTGTACTTTGACTGTTACATAATTAAGAAAATATTTTTTTTTTCACATGATCTTCTTGTAAAAAAAAAACGAGCTTTGACCACCGGTAAAAAAATCGCAAAAAAAAACAATAGACTGCCCCAGTTGATTGCAAGTCCAATTCAAGTGTAATCAACTCGTCGAATGCTAGGTTTTTTTCCTTCAACCAGGCGACGATAAAGCGAGATCATTACGCGCACATTATTTCCATTGAAGCATACAACACATCCAATCCTAAATCGTGATCCATGCGAATGGATCCATTATCTCAACAACGTGACGAGGCTGTCATCTGCTAATACGGAAAGGGACGGACGTGACGTAATTTGAGGTCACCCACGCAAATGCGGTGAAGCGTCGGGCCTTCCTTCCTATATAGACCAGACTTGAGCTCACGTGCTTCCACATTTTTCTACATTTTCAGCTTTATTTACATAATTTCACCTCTGTTCATAGCTTTTTACACTTATTTAGAATAAATTAGTAGAAAATGACTCATAATTAGTGAAGAATCATGAATTAGTAGCACCATTTTCTTTATTTGGATATATGAAGATTTATATGAGTAAAAGTGTTTTTTTCATTTTTACTACATTTTTTAATTTTATAGCTTGTGTCAAACATGGACCTAAAAATGCTTAAACTAGATCACAAAAGCTCTTTTCTACTAGAACATATATGAACGTGTTAATCCATTTTCTTTGCTAAGGCCAAAAATTACCAGAACGGAATATAAAGAATAAATAAAAACAAAATTCAGTATGTCAAGAGTTCAAACGAATTAGTAAAATTGAGGATAATTTGTAAAAATTGAATGGATTGTGAAAAAGATTGAACTTCAGAAACTTTGTAACACCCCTTATATGTATTGGAATCTGAAAATTTTCAATATTCGAAAATCTCAGTAAACCACCTAGTATAAAGATCTGGACGAAATTTGATCCAGTTCGTTGAAGAAACTTTGGTCAAATTTTGTTCATAACTGTGACCATTTTCAGTATCAATTCTGGATCAAGATCTGAATTTAATCTTGAACAAGACTCGCGATCAAGATTTTGTCAATTGCAACTCAAGATCATCGATGTATTTTTTCTTGCTGAACATGACCAAGTTTTTATCAATTCTAGTTCAAGACTATGGATGTGTTTTCTCATGGCTGAATGTTGTTTTATTTTGAATTAATGCATTAAATGTATTCGAGTTTTCCGTTTATTTTAGTTAACCATAAAATTTATGACACATGTTAATGAATGATGGTCGTTTTTTTGTTGAGAGAAGAGGGTTTGCAGGGGTATTCTACACCATTGTTAGTCAAGGTGCCAAAGATTCATTTGGGCTTTTAAAAAGAATAAATACGTACTCCATTTTATCTATAGAAGGCATACGCTCTTCTTTAAACAGATAAATACTCTCCTTTCAAAGGAATAAGAATCGTAAAATGAGATGAAAGTTCGTAATTGTTCATTAATGTAAATTTTTGTTATTAGTACATTGTTGACTAAATTTCTTATTTTCTTTCACTGTTTTTTTTATTAACTTATTATTATTATTATTTTTTTTTTTCATAGCATCCCAATGCCGCTGTTTTGCGTTTTCTAATACACTATTCATGTTTTGGCGGAAGTCTTTCAAACTGTATTTCTTGAATTTATCGCATGTGAGTTGTCAAAACATCATGACACGGGACGAACACATTTATTAAATATTTATAAAAGATTACTCACACTTTTTTTCCCCCTCCTTTTTTCAACGTAGAATTTCGTAATCGCACTTAAACTTTTGACTACTTCAAAAACACTTCTGACAGATGCACGTTTTGTCCATGACAATTTCATTTGACGCGCGCCGTGTATATATTGTAAACGCTTTTGTTACAGAACATTGAACGATCTTTTATCAATTGTTCCAAGTTGGCTTGAATGACTATTTTCAAGACATATGCTCAGGAATTGATAAAAAATTGATCAACGCGGCATTGACAACAGTTGGTCTAGAATTGATGAAGTCTGGAACAAGGCAAGAGCCCAGGACATTACTTACTATTTTTAGATCTTCTGCCACCCTGATTCTGTCATTTCTAAGTTTTTCACTTTCTTTGTCATACTTTAAATTTTAATATTTAAATTAAATTCACAAAGAAAATTAAAATTGAAGAAACTGTGATGAACTCCTGCAAAAAAAGTTATCACTTTTTTTGTTTCGACATTTTTATGAAAAATTCGATTCGATGGCAATTTTTTCTAGTAATTCATTTTAGAATATTCAAAAAAGCGAGGTACTTCCCAGAGGTGTCACTGAGGGAAATTCCGGCCCTGAATTTGTGCAGATTCATTCAAGAAGCTAAAAAAGAAAATCTTTGAGGAACATACAAAAACCAAATATTTCGTTTCAAATATCGTTTTATTCGTATTTCATGTAATATAATAAATTGTCTACAATTTGTCCTAAGTTAGTAATGTCTTTTAGTTTTCCTCAAGTCGTGATGAAAGCATAAAAAAAGGTTTTTTGGGGAGGAGGGGGCAGGGACAAGGTACATAAATGCGGATCGATTAACAATAATAGGTAAATAATAAAGGAACGAGAGAAAACGTTCGGACGTGTCATTATAATGGTAATAAGTAACGAGTGAAATAACGATGAAAATGTGTGCGAGGATGAAAAATAGAGTAGGCGAAGGGCGAGATTTGTCTTTCTAAAAACTAGGAGCGCGCGATTGTAAAACGTACGCAACGAGAGTATGAAAAATTAAAGCTTGTACCAAACATTGGTGGGTCTCGTCGACGGCAACGATCATCATCATTCACTGTACACGAAACGTTCCGGAAAAACTTGTGACATTTTCTCCGTTTGTTCGAACACCCGAGCACAACCACGCCTACTTTCATGATGTGCAATTTATTTTTAACAATCTCCAATTACACATAAGAAATTTTTTTTAATTTGCACTATTTCAAAAATACCAAATCCGATTTTCAGAGTATCAGGCTCTGGAAAAACTGCATAGGCTTGGAAAAAAAGGATTACAAGGAAAATGACGTTTGTAATGGCAACATGAAAGAAGACGAGAATGTGCTCGAGGACTATCAAAATCATTGTAAAAATAACTATTGAATATTCTCATTACCTTTCATAGTTTCGAGATGTACCATATTCGAAATGATGCAATTCAGTCGTTACTATTGTACAAGAAACGTCATCAAAAATCATTGGAAACGATGAAATCTCGGACACGACCAACGGCACGAAAGTTGGCAACATTTTACAAAGTATCCCTTTATTTGACATATTGTAGAGTTAAAATTTTAAACCCAAACGATCGAGCCGTTGCGCCTTCCGCATTGAATATGCTTTTGGAGGTCGTAACTTGTCGAAATGATGGTAAGACCTTTCGTTTTCAACAAATATACCAACAAGTGCCACGAATGTCAACAGTTACTTTTTTTGCAAAATCCCAGTGCTAAACGAAAGCTAAGTCAACAATGGAAAACGATTCATTGTTTTTTATTCTTTTTTTTTTTAAGATTAACTATTGGCATTTCATTGTAGGACATTCATTACATCGTAGGGTTGATCGTTGATAACGACATTCGATCGATTGCTATTATTTACGAAGGGTCGAGGGTGAACAAACAATTGTTTGTTTCTACGGATTTTACGTTTGGTGGTAGAGAAGAAGAGATCGTAGAAATGACAAGTTATTATTGCTGAAGGAATCGAGGTTTTTAACGCCTCATGATACTGCAAAGCGGAAAAAACTTAACGACATGATTGAAATCTGAAAAAATGTTGAATGTTGGTTCACGATCGTAACGTTGAAATATTTTTTAAAGAATTAGAGGAATCCAAATATCTGCAACAAAATTAAAATCAAGGATGCAGATTCCAAAAATTAAGTTTAGCTTGCAGTAAATGATTTTTTGGTTTTAATTATTTCGTGCATTTCAAGATATCGGAAAATATTTTTATGTAATCAAGATTCATTACCATTGAAAAATACCAAAATCAGATTCTCACAATGTTGGTAGTTTTGTTAATTTCTTTATTTTCGAAATGCAAAACTGTCCAGATTGTGAATGTTTGAAAAAAAATTAAAAATGTGAATATTTGATAGAATGTGAAGTACCAAAAATTTCGATTCACTAAAAACGAGTGAAAATTAAAACAAAAAAAGTTCAGAATGTGCAGTTCCAATAAAGTGTGACATTCCAGTAGTTTTAAAAGAATGTGAAATTCCAAGAATATCAATTTTCGGAAAAAAATCTAATAATCACAAAAAATCAGTTTGCAATGTGGAATTTTGATAAAATTTCAAGTTTAAGTAGAATATTAAAGTTCATTAAAGTATGAAACTCAAAAAATTGTAATATTTGAGAAATAACTGAAATTAAAGAATAAAAATACTTCATACTGTGGAGTTTTGATAGGATTTAAAGTTTATATTGAATGTGAAGTTACGCAAATTTTGATTTTTCAAGAACAATTGATAAAATTAAGATAAAAAGAGTTTGGAATAAAGAGTTTTGATTATTTGAGGAATTTCAAAGTTTTTCATAGAATATGGAGTTTTGATATAATGTCGAGTTCCGAAAATTTTAATTTTCGAAAAATGAAAAATTCTGATTGAACAAGTTTGAAATGAAAAGTTTCAAGAAAATGTGATGTTCCAATAAGTTGTAAATTTCTAAAGATTTCAATTGAATGTAAAGTTTTCATAAATTAAGCTACCAAGATTTCAATTTTCTGAAAACAATATAAAAATTAAGATTAAAATAGTTTGGAATGTGGAGTTCCAAGAAAATGTGCAATGTCAAAGTTTGCAACAGAATGTAAAGTTCCGAAAATTAGAATTTTCTAGAAATTGTTGAAAAATTATATTTGAAAAAGTGATGGTATAAAAAATATCAATATAATTGAGATTTTCAAAAGTTACGACAAAATGTGCACTTCCCATGAAATGTCAAGTTCCAACATTCTCATTTATCTGGAAATGATTGAAAAATCATGATAAAAATAGTTTTGAATACAAAGTATTCGATGTAATTTGTAGTTTGAAAGAACGAGAAATTCCGAAAATTGCAGCAAATGTACAGTTTTAGTGCAATGTTAAGTTAAAAACCTTTGATTTTCTAAAAATAATGGCACAATTACATTTTAAATAGTTTGGAATGTGAAGTTTCGATGGAATGTAGAGTTCTAGAAGAATGTTACTTTCTTAAAACATCATTAAAATTCGAAATTTTATTAGATGGTGAAGTTCTAAAAATTTCACCTATTTGAAAACAATTGAGAAATAAGAATTAAAATAGTTTGGAATGAGGAGTTTCAATAGAATGAAATTCTAGAGGTAATAAGAGAATGCAAAGTGACAATAGAATGTAGAGTTCTAAAAATTCAAATTTAAAGATTTCGAATGAAGATATTGCAAGCCATCAAGCTATCAACCGCAAAGTTTAAAAACCGCAAAAGTTTCGGAGGTAAGTCCTTTTTTAAACTTTTATTTCTGCAGAACCTGAACTCTCGTTAAAAAATTTGAGCACTTATTTGTATGACTTTTGAGAGCAGTAAATAAATAGATAGATAATTTTGAAAAATAAGTATCATGCTCCCCTTACAGTCGATAAAAACTCGATTCCTTCAGCTGATTTCTAGTTTTCAAATCTACGATTCCACTCTAGTTACCAACACAATGTAAAATTCGTCAAAACTTTCAACTGAGAGCACATAACACTAATTGTCAATTTATTCATTGTCCACCGTCTTGCGTTCTTTAGGCTCAAAAAGAAAATTTCATAGCCCAGAAACGTTTGATAAAAAAAAATGTAGCCTGGATGAAATTGCTGAAGAACGATTCCTGTATGCAGGAAAAATTTCGTGAAATAATTGGTTAACTTCGCACGTGTGCGTCAGCGATAGTGAAGTCTGCGAAAATTTGTACCCGATATCCGCCCATAATATCGACGTGATTCTACATTTCTGTTTCAAAATTTGAAAAATTTTCAACATAAATCATTTTTTTTCCGAATTGACTCTAGTGGATGCCGACGTATGTATGTTTTCAAGGGTAATTTCTTTTTGGTTTCTATGCAATCGATTGTTTTTTTCTAAGACATTAATATGGATTTATTAACTTTTTTGTTGCAAAGTGTTGTTGTTGAGTTAGCCTGATAACAATGCTATTACATGTAATTGCATCGTCGTAACGCGGTAGTAACATTGTAATAACATCGTGATAACATGGTCATTCGACTACGTATATTGAAATACTTCGCTGTTGAAATCGTTCTTCAGATAAATATGTATTACACTTGTAAAGCAGGTGTAAGTCGTAACGAGGAACGATTTTCAGTACGAAAAATTTCAAAAAAGTTTGTATGACAATGTTATTACAATGTTATTACTATGTTATTACCTAGTTTTTACAATACTTTAAGGTGTAACAGCATTGTCATCGCCCTACCTTTGCTACGTTGTTCAAAAATAATTGAACAAAGAGTTAACTGACAATATGTTCATATTTATACCTACTTCTCGTGTCATAAAATTCATCACAGTGATTCTTAATAAAAAATTGATACCTCTAGGTGTGAGAATCACGTCGGTGCTACACGCGAATAGCCAAAACACGAAGAGTCTTTCTCTCTCTTTCTTTTTGTTCTCACGCATTCACTCTCTATACATTTCCCCATTGATTCCTTACAGAAATGATACTTTTTTATCATTATGCATAATTACACTATATAATTACAATACAGACGAGTGGAAAATTTTCGTCCGAGAAATGCATGATTCCCGGACGAAAAATTTTCACGCGTTACGCCATCACTTTTTCATTTTCCTTGTTTCGGACGTTGGTAAGATTCTTTCTCGACCGGATTCTGGTTTTTTGTGGAAAAAAAGGAACATTCAGTGCAAGGTTATTTCAGCGGAAAGATGGCTGATTGTGAAGAAAAATTCTCACCTATGATAATAAGTGAAATTTTCAAAATTGGTGCTATTTTTTCGGGTGAGATTTTCGAAAAAAACAAACGAAAATCAGTATTCTTTTTTCACAGTTCTACAAAAATTTCACCGTCATGGAATAGCACCAACGCCGGTGTCTTCAAGCAGTATGGAGGAAGGATCACCATGAAGTTACTTTACTCTTAATTCAAGAAAACAAGATCGCAGTTTTGTTCGAGCCAGGTTTTGGAAACAAGAGCAGGACAAGATCAAGCTTTTCAGGGGAAAATCAAAGAATGCTAGATGGGTGTGAAATAAAATATACAGTGTCTGATGTAGATGAAGGTGGCAAGAAAAATGGCGATGATACGATACTGACGTCATCGTCGTCGTCGTCTTTGTCTTTGTCGTCGTGGATTCACGATTCAACCACAGCTAAAAAGCAGCTCACGCATCCATATTCGCGTAACGCAGAAAGGTCGTAGAGAGCCAATGGCGTTACGCAGCAAATCACTCTTAAATCGTTACATCTTGAGCAAATCATTGTTTTTACATCATACTCGACATTGTTAAATTATATCCGACAATTTTGCGTCTCTCAATGAACCACGTTACTGTCTGACGAAAACATATTTACACTCGCAGTCTTTGAAGTAACACATGAATACTTTCAGGTTTGAAACTCCGTGGGCGCTCATTTCCCTAACATATTTTCCGAAAGTGTCAATGGGTAATTTAATTTTAAAACTCGAAATTTCCGATATCTATAATTTGGAGGAAATAACATCATAAAACGTCATGAATTTCATCGTTCCATGTACAAAAGCAAAATAATTTGGCTATTTCGGAAAATTCGGTAGGGCATACATAGAAAAAGGTGCGCGACCGTAATTCCTTTTCGATTGCGAAAGATACCGGGGATAAACACCATTGGCTCCTCACTATTACAACGACGACATAGTACTTGGCTGCGGCGACTCACGCGTCTCGAGATCGTTGTATCTAACTATATGATATCGTATATTTATATAATTGTATATTTAATGAGATGCCCGACACTTGGGAACAAAAATGGCCGCCGGGAAAATGGTCTCTGCGCCAACGACCTTGAGAATCGAGCTGTTGGTTCGCGGTCGGGGAACTTTGTTGAAGTCGTGGTTGTTTTTGAAAAATACAAAAGTGCCGTTATTTGCTCGTCTGTAAATGAGCTACAGGGCCGTTTACTACGTTTAATACAACAGTGACGACCGACATCGTCCTCGGTCATTTTTTCGTATTAAAAACCCCTTTCGTCTAACTCTCAACAACTACATTACATTTTACAATATCAATAATTATCAAATTATCAATTCAATATTAGAATTACTTTAGAATATTGGTAGTTTTTTCATTTGTTTCGCGGTCATTCTCAATGGTTTATCTTCGTTTTTCAACACTCGTCATTGCACGCACACACGCGCTCTCGTGCACCCTAATTCACAATAATGTTTAGCCGTCGTTTATTTGTATTATTATTATTTTTTTTTTTTCGTGGGGGTACAGTTGAATTGTGAGTAGAGCTCTTTATCCTAACTATTCCCTATCAATGTAATATGTATATCATGTATAAATTAGTGTTTGTACTATAAAACAAAGGTAAAACTTCAAGGCCCGCGAAAACCGTGGTGTCTTGTCTTTCCGAAAGTAAGTGGAAAAGCGACGTTCAATGATAAAGGTGGAATTGATAAGCGCGACGATAATTGACATGAAATGCCGCCGTTTCTCGCGCATCGGATCGGAAACAAGTGTGGCGAAATTCGAGGCCGTCGCGTGTTGTTGCGATTGGTACAGTAAAATGAACGTCTCAAGCTTGGCATTGCATTCTTTTTGTTACACATGAACTCGATTTTGAAAGAAGTTTAGGTGTAAATTCATTGGGAAATTGAGGACAGGAAATGTAGGAAGGTGACAATGATGTAACATTGTAGTAACATTGTCATCTGACATACTTTGCAGTAAAAATCATACTTGCTGAGCGACTTGATAATGAAGATAAGATTGTTATAGTGATTATCCATGAATGGTTAGGATTAGAATATAGATTGATCCATCAATCACTGTATTCTTTGACCAAATGACTGTTGCCGATTTTGCATGTTTCAGAGAGTTCCAATTTCATTCAAATGTTCTAGACTAAATGTTGTTGAAAAAAAGTTGTGTCATTGTCCAAACTTGGATGATTATTGCCTCTCGCTTCAATTTACTGGACCAAGTATCGCAAATGCAGAAGAATGGTCGAAAAGAATAGTAAACAAAGTGCGTGGCCTTGAGCGGGCTTTGACGGCCTTGAGTAGCCAACGAGGGCCATAGAGAGCGTTCAATCTCACGTTTGCTTAAGAAAAAACTTGATGTGCCGATAATACATTGGGTCGCTATCGGAACCCTAAACAGGCAGTGCAGTACGATAGAGTCCTTAAGCAATCTCGAGGCAAGCTTCGGCCTAATATCACGTTTCGAGTCCATTGCTCATCATTTATAGGGTGACTGTGTGTTCCTCCTTTTTCCGTGTCTGCATCAACTTGTGTACATGTATGTACGTGTTTATGTGTATGTTATCCTCGTTATTTGACATATTATGTATTTAACGGCGTGGATACAAGATAACTCGTAGAGAGACGATACAATAATATCTTTGGGGTCGAATTGATCTTCTTCCAATGCGTTTGAGCCATTTTTTTCAGACAGTTTTCAAACTTTTGTCCTTGTAGTGCAATACGTGAAGATGTTCAAATCATGTATATCTTGTGATTTTACAGAAGATGGTATGATGTCTTTGTTTAAATGCAAAATTTTCTTTACAGATTTTTAATTATTTAGTATCAGTACGCTGATAAAAAAAGTTTGTTGCAGAAACTAATTTCGGTTTAAGCAAGGTTTTTTTAGTTATTACAACAATGAGGTTGATAGTGTCAACCAAAAATTCGGTTGCTGCAATCAAATAATTTTTGTAGTGCATTTAAAGCTTCAAATCTTCAACTAATTTAAACTTTTAAATGATAGTTTAGTGTGAATCCTTAAATTTGGCAAGAATTTTCGTATCTCATTTTTAATTTCTTTGCAATATTATTGTTGGAAGAGACCATCATAGCTGTCAAATGACAAACATGAATACAATTCTTGAAAAATTAACTAATAAAAACATTGAAGTTTGATTTGTTTCTCACTTCTTCGCATAACGAGATATCTATTGTTATAATCCTATCTTCAATGGAAAACATTTTCAACCTCTTTTGAATTTTCAACTTAAGATCTGTAGTTTCCTGAACTTGATGTATAAGCTATAAAGTCTTGAATTCATGAACGTGTGCACTCCACACATATAAGCCCAAAGAGTTTATGATCTTATCAAGTTAAATCATCGAATCTGAAACATATAACCTAAATATTTCAAAGTGCGACAATTTTTTCTCAACTTTGGAGAAACAAGAATTCTTCGCCATAATATGAAAGCACCATAACAGCATGACTTGAGCTTGTATATTAGGTTTGTTCAAATTTGCTGAAAAATTGAAAAAAGGACTCTCAAAATTTAAATGCAGCAAACATGCACTTTTCATATGTGCTAATCAACTGTTCTATTTTTTTTTCCCCTCTAAACTCCGATTAATTTTTCTTTCTTGTGTGATTCACTTAAGGATAATTTAGGTTAAACATTTTTTATCCTTCATTGTACTCAATTTTCTGATCAAACTGAAAGATCTCGATTTTTGGTTAATTGATCGATTATTTTACACTCAATGTAGTTACATTCAATTCTGTTGAAGGTTTGACATATTTATTGTATAAATTATTTTGTTATAGTTTGTATGTTTTTGTATAGTTACAAAATTCGTTTACCTCATATTTGATGAAAAACAAGACTGCAAAATTGAAACAAATAAGTGTTCAATTAATGTTACATAACGTAATTAAATATACGTTTTTAAACCAATGACCACTTTCTTCAAAATTTATATCTTTCTTAACTTTAATAAAATTTGTGCATCAATATTGAAGACATTAATGCTACCAGTGTTGTTGAAGATGATGGTGATTCAAAACCAGTTTAAAAAAAATGCGCTTGAAGCAATGAATAATTTATCAATTACTAGAAGTTTTCGATTTGTTACTATTGTGACTATAATAACGTGGATTGCAAAAAAGTAGCACTTTTCGTGGAAATAAGTATTCATATAGAAATGAAATATAAAATCATCATTATTCTTGCAACAATACAATTATATTCTACACTGGCAAAAAAGTTTATTCAATGTTAATATGCAGCCCAATTTGGTATTTCAAGAAAATTCATTAACCCTCAAGAATTTTTATTTTCATGAACTGTTCTGGTAGGACGCTCAAATAAAATTACGTGTTGGTGCAAATGTTTATTAATTTCTTTCGCTTGGATACTGATTTATTAATAGTTAACAAACCGTACTTGCGAACAAATCATTTTCCAACACTTAACGAATAATTCATTTGAAGCAACACAATAGTTCAAATAAATTGTTAGTTTGACTGCACATCATTTTTATTTGCTTGTATTCAAATATGAGATTCATTAACAATCAATGAATCTTATTCGATAGGAATTCACCTTTCTCTCAGTGTATCGATAAAATAGCAAAAACAGAAACATGAAAAAATCAGCAGACGAAAACAGGATTAAAAAAATTGTATTTTTGATGTAAGTATGAAAAATGCCAAGATGAAAGAAAAGATCTATGTAAATAATCTTGAGTGTCAAACCTGATTGTAGTATTCCAAAATTCATCACCTTCTTACTCAAATTTTTTAGCTAATCGGAAAAAAACTGGCCAGAGTTCGTTTATACAACAGTAGTACTTCAATTTTATGACCAAAGATTCTTGTTCGTTTTTTTTCACTATTGCACTGTGTTTGAAGACAAAGTTTTTTTTAAACAGTTTTTTATTGTAGTCTCCTCTCGTTTACGGTATATTCCATCAATTCATCAATGTCCAAATGTGAAATATGTGGTATTTAGCGGATAACCGGGACTTTAAGTTAGGAGCAATTTCACTGGGTTCAAGAATCAGCAGATCGATTTTGAACTTGAAAATGAAGGTGATAAGTAGTATTCTCGAGATAGGGCGGTGAATCCACATGCGTTGGGGGCTTTCGATTTTTTCTTTTTTCACTACGTGGCGTGGTATTTTTTTTCCGTATGTATTTTTTATCATTGATTTCCATTTGTATTTTATAAACAATACTTAGATCTGGATTATTAGTGAAATTTCATTTGTATATTTTTGCTCATTTTTGTAAATGTACATCAGGCCCACCGTCGAGGGAACATATTGTATATTCTGTAAACATTGTTTTACGCCTGATCATGAATAAATAAAATCATGATAATCAATTTCCAAATTAAGTATTTCCATACTTGATCTGCCTGAAAAAAAGGGCCAATCTCGGTTGGAATGGCTATGGTCAACAAGCGCTCTCGAGGTGGTGCCTCTTGCGTGCCTGGCGCTGTCGGAACTGGTAGAACTCTTGCTTCATGGCCTGTACGCGTGCCTCGATGTTGTCCCTGGTGTAGCGCCCAGTTGCTTGTTGCTGGGCCTCTTGAGTGTGCTGCTGAGTGTGTTGCTGAGGGGCCGATACGTGGATGGTGTGGTGCACGGCCGGGGGCCGCTCCTCGCGCGTAGGGGTCGATGCAGAGGTGGGGGTGGGGGTGCAGGACACGGGGTCGAACTCGTAATGGCCGTCGACGCTGCCGGCGTCGCCGGTCAAAGCGGCGCTGGATTGCTGGGGCTGCTTCTGCTCCTGGAGCTGGAGCCAGCGACCGACGTGGGGCGGCGGGGGAGGCCGGTAGGGCGGGGGCCGCCATTCAGCAACGGTGCTGCCACTGCGGGAGCTCTGGTTCTGGTGCGAGGAAGTGTTCTTGCTGCCGAAGCCAGAGCTGGAGGAGCGGCTTTCCGGCGAGGTTTCAAGGTCGGGCGAGGCACCGAGCTCGGGAGCTGAGCGCGCGTGACGAGCGTGCCTCGGGGGAAGTCGCGCCCGCGACCTTCCCGTGGTGCTCGTCGTCACCACGTATGGTGGGGAGGACGCCGCCATCGGTTGCACGGGCACGAAGCGTCGCGACGACTCGGCGTGAATCACCTGGAGTCATGGATTCTTTTATTAATCACAGTGTATGTCGTTTGTGTCTTGCGAAGGGTTTTTCTAATAACGATTTATGTGACGAGGTCCATAGGGTGGTCCTAATTACACAGAGAGACTCTGGCAGCAGTGGCCAGGGCGGTCGCTAGGGGAGAGCAGGCGAGGTGACTCGCCACAGGCCCTGCGCTCTACATCTAAGACCTCTACTAAGACTAGACAAGACCGTTTGAATTTCTTGAAAAACATGGAAGATTTATGCATGAGCTCGCCATAAAAAAAGCTAGAAAAATAGCATTCGCTAGAATTTTTGTAGCAATTGTAACAGTTGGTCTTGAAACAAAACCCAATCAATTGCTCAGAGCCAAGAAAACCACTTCTCTTGAGATTATCGATTTTTATTACATCTTCCAGCTTTCAACACTAACCCGGTGTCCTCATCAGGAGTCTCAATCTCCCCAAGTTCCTCAACCTTTACCAGCACAACCATGCACTGCCCCAACTCAGGTGGAAATCTGTCCCATTGTCAATAAAGAACTTCCATTTTTTCCAAAAACTGAGTAAGGAACTCTCGAATATACACAAATGCCAGCACCAACTGTGCCTAAGTCTCGTACATTCAAATCGTATGGCAATATTGAAACGTGTATTGATTATTGAATGATAGATCCCATGTGCATGAAATTTATAATCATAACATTTCCTTTAGGGGCCCTGCTTGAAATCTTCGCCCAAGGCCCCGCAAAACCTAGGTACGGCCCTGGCAGTGGCTACTGTGAATTAAAAATTTTTTCACTGGCAGAAGTCGCTGATGCCTTGGCATCGACAATTAAGATATTAACAGCAGTCGCTAATGCTAATGGCAGCAGCGTGATCAACGATAGAGACTGATGTTTTCTGCACCGGTGTTTCGTGGATTTAATAGTAGTCCTTTGTTCCAATCGCGTCAACCAGTGTTATCGAGTGACACGAGCTGCCACTGCTGAGTGCACGAAGTGCAAGTCTCATTAACCGCAGTACCAACTGCGAAAATAAAAAAATCAGGTTATGTTAACTGGTTCCATTAACAGCTGGTTCTGCGATGGATTGAGACGAGCACCTCGTGCGCTTAGCAGCGGTAGCTCGTGCCACACGAAAAATACGGGTTCACGTGACTGACAGTAAGGACTATTGTTAAATCTACGAAAAGCCAGTGGCAAAAACATCAGTCTCTACGTTGGTTACGCTGCTGCTAGTGGCATTGGCGGCTCCTGTTAAAATCGTAGCGGTCGATGCCAAGGCATAAGCGACTTCTGCTAGTGAAAAAATTTTTCAATTCTCATCAGCCACTGCTGCTAATAGCATCAGTGACTGGTGTGATGGTCACTCCATGTGAGACATAAGAAAAAGTTTCTGTAGTGGCTTTCTATCTAAAATTTCATCACAATATTAAACTAATGTCTCACAATTATTTTCAAATCGGTTAGACTGAACATTAGATGATTGTTGAATAATTTCTTTTCTTATTTTCAGTGGAAATATCCATTTCCTGAATTTTATTCAACAATTTTTGTCTGATTCTTGGCGTATTATCATCAAGTAAGACAGTTCAAAAAGTCACTGATATCTATGATTTAATTGTGAAACTCGATATAAATATAAAATAATTACATCCAAAACTATAATCAATTCCAACGATTATAGAAGAACATTAACTACTACATCTAAGGTTATAATATCTAATCTAATAATCATTAACATAGTTGTACTTCCTGTAAATGTCCGTCTTTATTAAAAGTAAGATAATTATTCTTTTAAATATTAGTGACTTCAGACGACAATTTTTTTCTTTTAATTTCTTTTACTGTCAAGAATGTAAGAATCGTTCCAATTTTATTCATGATTATTAATTATTCTATCGTCAGTGATGACCGATGGATCTAGGTAAACTTTACCATATTTTCCTGATGTTTGTTTTCTCTTATAAATATATCTAAATACCTGACGAACATATTTTACTCCGTAATCATTACAATGAATTTTGTGTACAGCATACAACACGTCAAACTTTTTTTTTAATACTACGTTGAGTAGAATTTTTTGTCGAATTTTTATACAAATGTGACTTGTAATCAAGAAAGGAGGTTAACAGTCGTTTGCCGTAAGGCCCATTTTGTCTTCTCCCTCTTTTCTGTATCCTTGTAGTCAGATACACAAGAATATCAAGGAATGTTGAGTAGAGACGATCGCTATAGCTCATTTTGAATGAGTGTACATAAGGGATTAAGATTCCCTGTGGAGTGAATAAATTATTTTTGGAAATATGCCCCGTTTTTTTTCACATTCACTCATTCTGGTGTACATACTTGGAATTGGATTCCAAAATTCGCTTTATAGATGCTTTTCCCGCAACTTGCTGTTCGCGACTTCCCATCCTATATAGAGATTTTTTTTCATCGTTTTCATTGGACTAATTTTGAGCTATACTATTCGAAATATATTTTCACAAAAATCCATTTCTTACAAGATTTCATCACTGCCTAATTTTTTATAAAAACCCATTTTTCTACAAGAGTTCAATTATTTTCAATTTTTTCGAACATGTTCATAACCATGAATACTTAATTTTAGAAGAGATGTATCTTTTAGGAGAACAGTGTACTTCCCCTTTTCAAGTTGCTGTGAAAATTTTGAAAACGCTCTCAAGCTCATTGAATTTTTCTCAATGAATGTGATGTTTTAAAAAGGTACTTATTTGGTGTTTTATGACAACATACATTTTTTTTTTTCAAATTTTTATATTCGCCGAGATATCAATAGAGTCAAGTTTTTTGTGATTGCAAGAAATATCTGCAGGTAAAAATCTGCGTCATTCAGGTGGCGCTTTTGGGAACTGATAACTTGACTCTCAGTAGTGCTTACGTATACTGTAGTTGGTTATGAGTCAAGTAAAATTCATATTTGAGGTGGCGTTATTGACTCCGAAAACGCTTGCTGCAAATAAAAAAACTAATCTCAGAAGCAATATTCTCGAAATATATTTAAAAAATCTTGATAATATATTATAGATTTACAGTTATATATGCCTTATTGAATAATTAGAATAGAAGACTATGCATAAGGAAACGTGAAGCTAGCCGGATAGATTTTCTACAGGATTCATAAGACATGGTGAAAAGTGTCTTTTTTGACGAAAATTATTTTGAATAAATAAGGTTGATGAAAGTAAAATAATAATGTTTATGATTTTCGAACTCGTAATATTTATTGATTGTGATTGTAGCGAAAATTGCGATCATTCAGTTTTACATATTTTTGACGTATGTTTTTATGTAAGCACCTGCAATTGCAAAAAATAGGATTCCCTTGACTTTTTTAAATACAGTATATGATGCCTCGCAAATATACGTACCTAGATATAAAAGAAATTCACAATTTCACAATGTCTGCTCGGGATTCCATATTTACGAAGTTAGCTACCGTGAAGTCCACATCCAACCACCTTTTTTAATGACCTGATTCTTTTTACGTTTTAATCGCGTGATTTTTTCTCTAAATCGGTATGAGTACTTTTCTGTTTGAATTTTCATTTAATTAATTTCGAAGAACAGTTCCATGGGATACAAACGACTTTCGAAATATCTATCAGGCAATGTAGGTCTTTGTGCAAATAATGGTACCTCAGGTTTCGAAAAATAAATTTCCGAGTTAAAATTTATTGATAAAAAGTATGATTTTAATATGAGCAATATGAGCATAAATGCTAACATGAATCTTAGCGGCATAATATTCATCGATTTTCTGACCACGAAAGCGAGTCGTTGATTTTAGAAGAACTCGAAACTCGAAACAAAAGCAAAATGTTATGAGTGGCCATCTCTGTACGTCCATATAATTTTTGAAAATGACATAAATAACTCTTGAACGATTTTCTGATGTCTTCCAGTATAAAATTGAAACATATATCTTTGAAGATCTTAATAATTACGTTATTCACTGTCTTTGAATTTTACGTTACAGCCAATATTTTTCAGGTATGTTGTCGAGTTGTTATTTTCTACAAATTTCACCAACATCATTGTCAAATCCTAATATTTGTTTGTTTATCTTTTTAGGTGTTAGTTTCCCCTGATTTTTTAGCTGAGTTGAAATTGTATTATCATTTATCATGACTATATTTTACTTATAAATCGTGTATTTACTATTCATTTTCAAGTTCGGAAAAATACTATTATTAAGAAGAATGGCTTTTTCTGAAAACAAACACAGCTCCTTTTTAACTTCTCAGATTTTCTCAATTTTAATGCCATTGTACTTACAAACAATGCAATGGAACATTACAAAAAAACAAAAATTGTTAATTCATTAGATAACCAAAAGAAATTTTATCCACTTCGGAATCCTTTTGTATGCATTTTGAACCTTTGAAAGGGTTGCACTAAACGATTACCCTTTTTTCTAAAACTGAAATAAAAAAGGTTAACCTTGAAAATCATACAGTATCTTTCCATGTATGAAGTACGAAACATTCAAATGATTTTCTCACTATTGCAAGGGTAATACAGATGAGTCAGCATAAAATTGCTGTGCATTTTCTTAAATAACCATCCTATAACGTCTATAGCTTTACTCAAGGCAACATTTCATTCACTGTAAAAAAATTTTGTAAATTTCCCATAACGTAGTGTAGTGAATTTTCTATACCTCGAAATTTACTGTACCGCAATAGAATTTTTCCTCGACCATAGGACTTTTACTACTCTTTTCATGAATTCTTTCTATGCCTGGTATGTTAAAGATACATATAGTAATATCACTATGGAACAATATTATTTTTACCTTCTCGCTGTGCTAAAAATATCTTACCAAAGCACGAAAAAATTTTCATGAATTTTTTAAACTATATGGTAAAAAAGCAAGTAAATTGTCCAATGCCCGCTATTGTAAATTTCCGAAAATCTGTATTTTTCCATACTTCATTCGACATTTTTCTACGACCATTGCTTATTCACTACATTTTGCTCATGCATTTTTTCAATGTCTCGTATAGTAAAAATTAATATATTAATTTTACTACACGGGAAAAAATTTTAAGTAGCACCAAAACTCTCAAGTTCTGTAAAGGACCTCGTGGAGTTGTTGCATCGCGACCGCCGATTAATCGCAAAAGTCAAGCGCCAGGAACTGGGGCCGCAGCTGCGACGAGGAATAATGCTGACTCGGGTTTCAAGGGAAAAAAATTCTTACTTAGGATGACTCTCAGAACAAAATTTAAAAGAAATACCCCAAGTAACTAATGACCGTACAACAAGGAAAGGGATGGGGAGAGGGGGGGGGGGGGGGCAAAAATATTTTTGCTTCGTCTCAATTTTCCACATTTCAAAATCCCATACTCGAATGAGATAAAAATACTATACTGAAGTAAGGTGAATACTATTCATATACAGTAAAGCTACTATACACTGGTATGGGAAAATTACTATTACAGTGTATCTTATTAAACGGACTCCTTATAATGGTAAAAGTAGAGTGTGAATGGTGAATATAGATCTCATGCAACGAAGGTTATGTTGACTACTTGTTGCTCGTTTCCTGTTGACTTGCTGTTCATTTCCGGTATGATTCAAGGGCTGTTAAGGCAGTAGGTCAAGGTAATTATGGGCAGTATGCAACGGATATGCTTGCAATGGAAGCTGCATTGGATGTTTGTTGTTTACTTCTGGTCAACTTGTTGCTCACTCCCTGTCCACTTCAAAGGCTATCAAGGAAGCGGGGTGAGGTCAATATGGACCTTATGCCGTTGAAGTCGATGCAGGGGCAGATAAACAGCCTATGTGTTTTTCACATCCAGTAAACTTTTGCTCTTAAGGTCTACATGAAGGATTATACGTGAGAAAGTGAATTCTATTTAATGGAATTCAGCGCTATGAAGGTATCTTTAAAGACAAGATAAGAGAGAGAGGCAGATATTGATTTTTTTTCATCGAGAGCCGATGCAAGAGAATTTACATTCAATACTCGCTGCTTTAGTAAACTCGTTCAATTCCGGTCTACTTGAAGATTTGTAGAATTCCGGAAGGGAAGAGAAAGGTCGTGAATATGGATTGAAAGTCGATGACAAGCTGTTGTTTACTTGAGTGGAAGTACTCAACCTCTTTTTCGCTACTCCCTCCTCTTTTAAAAATAATAAAATATTAAAAGTATTGAATATTTTCATTCATTTTAGGTTACACACCCTAACCACCCTCTCTAGTGCATTACTTGATACATGAATGACCCCCTTTGTTTGTAATAGTAGACCCCTTTCATAGTTAGGGAGAGATGGAACAATCGCTTCCCCCTTAGACTACTTGCTTACCTGGAACCTCGGTCAACCTAAAATAAATATTTCGTTTGCGTGTCTTAGTATGCATTTACGTTTCATTTGATCAAGTAGTCTAAGAGAGGAAGCGATTGTTCCATCTCACCCGGTGTCTTATCTCTTCCTGACTTACCCTATGTCATGTGCGAGGGGCCATCCACTCGAAAATCGATTTCAACTGAGTGGCTCATTTCTCAATGATTTTGGTTGATTCAGCATGGTTCAATATATTTGGAGCCTGATTCAAAAACTTGTACACTATTGATTCGGCTGATTCCGAAAGTTGTACACTGCTGATTCGGCTGATTCCAGCTGATTTCGAATCAGTACTAACTTGAATAACTCAGATTCGCTCGGGTACGATCAAAGTTTAAACCAATTTTAAGCATAAAGAATCATTGATTTCCAGAGTGGATGGCCCCTCGTCATGTCAAGGACTTACCTTCAACGAAGGCAGCTCTTGGCTGTATCGCTCGTGGACGTGACGCAGCTGTTGCTGTTGCCGATGATGATGATGATGCGTGGGTACAGGTGGGCCCACAGGCTGCAGGAGCATGGAGTGCTCCCTGGGGTTGACGAGCGAAGAAGTCTGCCTGACAGAGCTGAGATCACTGAGGTAGACCGAGGTCCAAGGTGGGGCCGGGGAAAGGCCATCGCTGGGTGGCGAGCTCGTGAGCTGAATGAGCCGGGGCCTGGTGGAGGCCCCGAAATAAGGGGGCCCGGCCCCGACGTGGGGAGCCACAGAGAGGCCGCTGCCGTCGGATCGCAAGCTCAGCTGGCTGGCCCTTGTGGCTGGGCCCACGAGGGGACGTCGCCAAGAGGATTTCAGGCGACCGCCTCGGGTAGGCAAGAAACCACCGTCGTCACTGCTCGAAGCGTCGAGGATGCTGTTGTTAGCCGAGCTCAGGACAGAGTCGGCCACGACGAAACGTCCGTCAGCAGCTCGAGATATTTTTCCCAGAGGTCGGCCCCGTGCTCGGGCCCATAACTCGCCGCCCTCGCCACCGTCCCCGCTTAGCAACTCGCGCAACAGCCTCCTTACACCTGGTACTCGGCTTTTCCTAGATCTGCCCAACGCGGGGAAACCCCTGTTAGTCTTTATCTACTTGGTTCATCTTCCCAGATGGTTCGTCAAATTGAAGTGCTTTAGGAGATGTTTTGTTTCACACGAGATTTAGGTAGTTGGAACCAGTTGGAATATGTTTAGTGACTTGGGCATGGCAGGGAGATCTTTCTTGATGAATTTGTAGAAAGAATAATTCTGCATGGATTTTTGTGATTTTTTTTAAGGGTTCGGAATATGTTGGTGGCGAGACTAGAGTTGGCGGATTTTCGTAATCTCGTAATTACTAACGTTTTAGAATAACTTTCCATTCCTTAGATGTATCTTTTGTAAAAAAATGCTAGGAAAGAACAAAACTGTTTGGAATAGAATAACGTTAGGTCTGGAAAAAAAGAATATTACAACTGATGCGTTTGAATACTGCAGTTTCTGAAATCAAAAATTTAAAAATGATGAATTTGGAAGTTCATGAATTATTATTACTACTCGTTTCAAATCCCAAAAGTTTCTTTATTGTAAACAAACGTTCACTTCTTTTTCTTGACTTCTTTTGATTTAAAGATTAAAAGGAAACTAAATTTCCATGTCCAAAAAACTAAGGTTTCGCTAGTCCAGAATTCACAATAACAAAATTGACAATTTTATGTTAAAATGACTTGAAGTCAATGTAATATAATTATTTACCAGCAGCATTTAACTACGGAAAAATCGACGATTTAAAAAAAGTATGTCATGAAATGTGTTCAACTTTCAAGAAATTGAAATATTACAGAAATTACCTTTTCTCCTAAAAATTTTAATTTTTTATTTTGAGCATTAAGGATCTCATTTTTCGTATTACTTCATTATCCAATAATCACTCAAATTTGAAATTAAAATAAATAATTACTATCATTACCTATTATAAAAAGTATTAATTTATAATCAATGAAAATATTACTATTATTACTAAGAAAACATTGATTTTTTTGTGGCATTGAGTTTTTTCAAAATGTATTTCAGATAAAAAATCTCCTCTAGAATAAAAATCTTTCATGTACCTCTGGCACAGAAAACGCGTTTCTATGCCAGTTCGAGATCTCTAAACGCGTTTTCTATGCCCTCGGTACATAAAATATCGTTCGTAACAGGCACGGATGTGCTCATAGGCAAAACGGGTTACAGTCCTCGGCTTCGCCTCGGACCATAATTTCCCCGTTTCGCCAAATTCGCATATCCGTGCCTGTTACGAAATATACTATTTGAAGAAAAAGCTGAGAAAAACAAAATTGTGAAATCATCTGTTTCGAATAACAAAGAATGTGTTGTCAAATGACAAATGAACTTTATAATGGACATTTTTGAGTAAGGGAACCTCTAAAATCTAAGGAAGAAAATAAAGGATATGGAAACTACTGATTCAGTCCCTCGAGGATTCACAAATGTTTTTTTTTGTTCCTATATTTATTTACTCATATTCATCATTTTCTTGGAAAGTTAACATTTTGGACTAACTAAATTCTGCTTCGTAAAAAGAATGTTAGGTTTTTATAGGATTCCCAATGTAAAACTTCGTGAACTTTTATTTTTCGACTGGTTTATAAATCAATAAATGATATCCTACAGCAACCTTTCACTAAAACGAACTACCCGATTTCAAACAACCAAAAACTTGCAGAAAATTTTTTAAATATATATTTGAATGGAGAATCTTTCATGGAAGTAAATTCTATTTCTGAAGATAAATTTTTCGATTTTGAAGTTTTCATTAAAAAAAAAAAAAAAAACAATATCATCGTAGAATAAACAATAAAAATGAAACGTTCATGTAAGTAAAAGAATTCGGAATATTTTCCACAATAATTAGAAAAAGTATGAATTGAAATGAGTAATTATTTTTCTTTGATGAAATTTTTTCCAAGACTTTTTTTCTACAATGAATCTTCTATAAAATTATGCTTTCAAAATACAATGTAAACTAAACTCTTTGAAACACCGAAAAATTGGGTCTTTAGTATTTAGGTTCGCTAATATGTGGCATCTCTAAAAACTGAAATTTTTGAATTCAACATAATCTAAATAATTGGTTTTGGAATATATGATCCAGTTATGCACGAATGTTTAAAAACGTCTTGTTCTAAAATACCAAGTTTCCTAATTTTTGATTGTTATGATCAAAAACTTCATAAATTTTTATTCCAATGACTTCAAATTCTTCTAATATCCAACTCCAACTCAGAAAAAACTCATTTATTCCGTAAAACACTAAAAATTTCCTTTGCAACAAAAAAAAATATACATAAAAAATGGTCGAATAACTCTCCAACATGGTACCACAACCAACCAATATGAAAAAATATTCGCAATCCCGAAACTAGAGCGGCGCCATGCCAGTTACACATTTCCAAAACCAGTTCGGCAAATTCAATCTCGAGTGTCAAATTGACGAAACCATTGGCATTATATCAAAAACGACAAGTCTACTCAAAGCGCAACGAAAATTTCATTTTCGATACGCTGCTCAAGACTCGTGCAACACAATCAATGAAAAACCAATGAAAAACGTAAGGTCTCTGCAATGTACGTAAAACAATATCGTATTCGAATGAAGAACATGGATTCACGAGTGCAGGAAACATGCGCATGCAAGAAATGATGACGTTGTGCTTCATAAAGGAGAGGTGTCGTTGTGACTGGAAAATTTTTTTTTTTTTTTGCAATCAACATTGTGGACTTTGGTGCACCAAACATGTCACCTTTTTTCCTCCTTCGAGTCCGGCAGCGGGGAAAGATAAGGGGAGAGAGAATATTGTAACACAACGATTACATTCACAAAAAACAATCGTGGCGATAAGAGTGATAATAATAACAATAATAATCATAATGATAAGAATAATAATAAATAAGAATAATGTATATAGCTCTAAACGAAACGTTACTTCTAGAGACGGAAACCGGGGAGCAAATAGATACCGTGATCAAATATTCTTTCTTACACGGGTCAAACGTGCAAAAAACGTCGCAAAAGTAGAGAAAAAACAGTCGCTAGAGAATATAGCGGAAACGGGAGTGGCGTTGAATAATGTAAATGCAGCAGACTTATTTGCGGAGAGGGAAAATGCGGGCTTCGCCCCAGGCGACAAAAATCATAAACGTCTGTGTTTTATTTCGCCACCCTCCCCTTCTAACCCTGAATTGAGAGGAAAGGGCGAATCGATATAGCGCTAAGATCATCGAGGAATAGAAGAGGATTAAAAAGGAAAGAGATAAAATATCTACGTGTGCTTTCGATATCTGGATTAGTGGAATTTTCTTGTTAACCTGATATGTAAGTTAACTTTGTCGAAAAATAAGTGGACATAATGTGGAAGAGAAAGCCCAGCTTCCGATGGGAAAAATTAAATATTCAATATTAATATGTGTTTAATTTCTCTACATTCTCAACTTTCTTCAGATTATACAGAATTAATCAATTTCCAGTAATCGTTTCCTCATGAAACATATTAAGCAAGTTATAATGTCATTATGCGATTTTCTGTCGTTAAAAGGAAAAATGGAAAATTTATGGGAAAACTTTGAATTCATGAACTCTACATCAGATAATTCGTTGAACAGTCACTTTTAATCGTTTATTAGGTTTATTGATGATTTCGGTATTTTATGTAAGTAAATTATAATCTCCATAATTTTTTAATTGTTACTTGTTAGATATATAAATTTGTTGATCTAAAAATTGTCAAAAATTTTTTAGAAAAAGTTATTCAATTTTCAAATGGTTATGTCTATAAATCTAAAAGGTCTTTTGTTTTACGCATATTGGGTTTCTGAATTAACAAACTGAATATTTCAATCTCAGCTGTTTTTTATAACAGTATTTTGGCACTTTACTTATTTATTCGGATTATTCGAAAAACTCCGAAATCTAAATGCAACTTTTTTATCGCTTGATAAATTATCCCGGCCCTTGAACATCATCTTGCAAGTATATTTATTGTTTAAAAGTTTGAAAAAAACTATAATCTGTTAATCTGTAAAAGATAACTCAATTTTCTTAAATTTTGAGATTCCCTAAGTTTTTTTTACAATAAGTTTCTATTTTTCTCCAATTATTTGAATTTGAAGATTTATAATGTATTCATAAATACTGTAAACTTTCCCTTAGGTTTTGCGATTAATCTGTTAAGTTACAAAATTCTCAAAAGTTTACATTGTAAGACTCCAAATTTTCTTTTACAGTTTTGGTAAGATGGAAATGAAAAAATATAACTAGAATTGTAAATTCTATTTTAAATACATTGAAGTCAACTAGAAAAACTGTTTAATATACTGAATCAATAAAAAAATTGTAAACTTAAGATATTACAACAATTACGGGTGATTGTGACACATTGAATGTTTAAATTTTTTGTTCAAAATTTTTCCAACTTGGCCAAGTTTTTCATGAATTTTATTGGCTGTAGATGAATATTCATTTAAAAAAAGAATGCTTAGAAAAACTTTAGACCCCAAAGTTAGCCACTTATATTCAAAAGTCATAACTTTTACTCATTTTTTTATGTCCAACGTTCAATTTTTGTATCATGAAACTGTGTAAATTTACAAATGAATACATTGTAAAAAAAATTAATGACTTTTCATGCTATTCAACATTTTGATATCAAAACTATCATCTTATAACTTTTGGATAAATGTAACACTACAGGATAAATTGCCTAAAAGGTGAATTACTTTTAATGTTGTTATTGGAAATCCTCCAGAAAAATGATTTTTTAACGATATTTGAACGATATTTTTTTAATGGACTCTGAAAACTATTAAACTAGCACAAATAACGAAAAAAATTAGAAAAATAAATTGCAATCATCGGCATTCTGAACATTGGAATGTTTTTATTCTACACTGGTTCACAAATTTTTCGAAAATTGCGACTACCTCAGGAAAAAAAGTTGTTTTTTTTTTTTCAAATTCGGGGTTTTCGAGTGCAGAAGTCACTGTCACTAATTTCTCAAAAAAGTGTTTTTGGAATATTATGAAAAAATATGTTTCTTAACTTTTTTTCAGTTATTTTCACGAATATTAAGACCTATAGATTCTATTAGCAAACAATATACAGGGTGTCTCAAAGTCCACGATACAAAAAAAAACATGGAATTCTTATTCAATTTCAAGTCGAAAAGACCTCTACCATTTTCTAAAAAACTCAAAATTTAAAAGGTTATTTAAGGCTCAAATTTCAACAATAAATGCGTTTTCTCAAGTGGGAGTCGACTTCCCAGACCAAACTTTTCCCAAATTTTTTTCATCATTTTCTGAGTCAAAAGCGTTCTTTACCAATTTTTGTTTAAACTCAAAATCAGAAAAGATATGTGAGCATAAAACCAAAGAAATCTGATTGGCTGAAACTTGTGACCTAAATATCTTTGTTGATTTTGAGTTTCATGAAAAGTAGGGAAAGACTTTTCGACTCAGAAAAATATAAAAAAAAATTGAAAAAAGTTTGGTCCGTAAAGTCTACCCCCACTTGTCGAGAGAACGCATTTAGTGTTTAAGGGGTTATATACACTTGCGCTCTAGAAATAAAGGGCATTTTCACGATGGTTTTCTAGAAAAACAACAATTTTTTTTCAAAAAATTCAAAGCTAATTTTTTTATTCATGTCCCAAGGTATTTTATCAATTTTTTTGAAAACAATTTTTGTAATTAAGGTCATAGCGACTATTGTGCCAAAACACAACTTTTCTAACATCGAGCGCGGTGAGCATGATAAATAAGGAACTGTTCATCTGTAATACAAAAAACTGTGAAACATTTTTCTAAATTGTTTGATTTTTTAACGTCTGAGATTTCGGTTTTTGCAGCAAGAAAAACAAATTTTTACTTAAAATATAGAATCTTTCATTCACGCAGAGGCTATTATAATTATAAACAAGCCTAAAAAAATCAAGACTGTTCAGATAAATGGTTTTCGAGAAACTGTGCTCACCGCGAAAAAACATCGGACTTTGGCAAAATTGCTGTAGTGCATCCAACTATGAAAATTTCATTCTAAAAAAAATTTCTAAAATACCTTGTGACTTTAATCAATAAATAGGCAATAAGTTTTTCGAAAAATATTGTGTTATTTTTCCAAAAAAATTGTGAAAATGCATTTTTTTCCTAGAGAACAAGTGTATATAGTTCATTAAATTTTAGAGCTAAATAACTTTTTTAATTTTGAGTTTTATGAAATTGGTAAAGGACTTTTCGACTCAAAGTTGAATGAGATATCCATGTTTTTTTTTTTTTTTTGTATAGTGTACTTTGGGACACCGTGTATATAAATTTGAAGATATGGATAGCTTTACGGTCATACGTTGATTTTATTGATAAAAATAGTAGTTTATGTCTAATAAGTGTTATTTTGAAAAAATAGCATGCATAAACATGAGTAGTTTTCAAAAAAGCTCAAAAAATGCATTTTCCTTTGACTTGGAACTCTTGTCACTTAAAAACTACTATTTCGATTGATAAAAACAGTCTAGTATCGTAAAGCTGCCAAGTATACTTTTCAAATGAAACATATTTCAATCGTCATTGATATTTTTGGCAATAACTGAGAAAAGGACTTCAAAATATGTTTTTTGCTGATATTCAGAAAACACGTCATCGGAAAAATAAATGACAGTTATTTTCTTACTCAGTGACCCCAAATTAATTTAAATAACACTTTTTCCCGCTAAAACTCAGAAAATGAATCATTATTCCTCCTTTTGTCGTCTCGAAAGTATAATTTTCCCGATCGTTAACAAATAACGCAATAAATCAGAAATTCCTTTGCGTTATTTGAAAACGTCAGCAAACCCTTACTTCTGAGGCGACGAAAACATGATAAATGACTCATTCTTCAGCCAAAATCAGAAAAAACACTGTCCTTGTCAGCAACATAAAAGAAATCATTATCAAACTCACGAAACTGCGAAAGGCAAATTGTTTATGTACCCGCGTGAAAAAATTTTTTCTGCAATAGTTCGGCTGTAATGTTCGGCACCTGTTCGGACAGTAAGCGTTTCCGAATCATTGGCAAACAGTTCGGCAAAAATTTTTTCGATATGAGCTCGGTGAAAGTTCGGCACGCTCGAATTTTTGGAAAGGAAACCTTTTGCTGAAATGTTGTTCTGCAAGAGTTCGGCAAAAAAAGTTTGGCGCAAACTTGTGCCAAGCTTGTCTCAAACTCTTTTTTTACCGAACTTTTGCCGAACAACTTGTTTTTTCCAAAAAAATTTCAACCAAATATAAGCTTGCGAAACTTTCGCCAAACTCATATCAAAAAAAGGTTTTGCCAAACTGTTTTCCAATGATCGGGAAACGCTAACTATCTGAACAGTTGCCAAACATCACAGCCGAACCATTGCCGAAAAATTTTTTCCACGTGGGTAAACTAGTCTACTATTCCAAATAGATGTTCAATCAAGTTGAAACCATTCCACGAACCTAGATGAAGAAAGTGGGATATAAAAAAGAATCTGCGAGGCTTATGTGTACCTATGTACTCCCCACATTCCGTCGAACGAAGGCAAGGGTACTGACTGGAACAACTAATGCCGTTTGCCTGTACGCATTGCTCATCTCATCTTTCTACAGTCATGACAATCATCCTAAGTAGTGGCAGACAGTTGATTGTGGTGGCTGTAGTAGCAGTAATAGTAGTAGCTGTTGCCTGTCTTGTAAAAGTTCGTTTGTATTTTCGGTTGTTTATGAGGTTGGTCGAGGCGTGCGTAACGTGAGTATTTCGGTTAGGTTGCAGGATTGTTGTTGTTTGAATTCGTTCGTGAGTTGGTGGAAGGTGGTCTTGTCGGGTTAGCGGATGTTGGGCTTACTGTTCCGCCTCTCTATGATAAAAACGCTCTCGTAATCTCGGTTATCGAGATGAAGGGCGTGGTGGTCGCGGTCACGATCACGAGGAGGGGCCTCGTGGGCCTGCTCCGAGGCGCCGGTGCAGGTTACTGGGGTTACTTGCGTAGGAAGTGGTTGATGCAGAGCTTGTGCTTGCGGATTCAACGGACTGCAACGGGTCAGCGTCGACACTGACTCGCCGCACGCGTTTAAGTTTGTCGACCTACGGAACACACAGAGGACAAGGCACACCACCTTGTGTCGTCACACAGGTTCCACATTTCTTTTCTATTCTCGCAAACATCAATCAAGCAACAGCAGCGATCATCAAGGAATCCCCATTTCAAGGCTTGGTGCTCACATTCGGACTTTAGTTGCGGATTTGGAGCCAACTTGGGTTCCTTGTCACTCTTGGAATAATTGAATTTCATTCTTGAATTCTAGTTCGATTTCTTTTGTAACAAATGATTTGAATTCAATTTCAAGAGGAGTGAAATTGTACTAATAAAGAGTGGCTTGAAACTCTGAGAAAGTGAAAAATCAATTTGAGTTATTTACAAAGATACTGAGTATACTGCTGCTGTAGGTTGTGTGCAAGATTTTTATGATACACTTTTGGATAAGTATGGTATTATTTATTCCATATCAGAAGTGAAAAATACAGGGATTTCAAACAATTCCACCTCAAAGATAGTATTAACTATCTGACTGTGAGCCATATTGATAATATATTTTATTATCATATTCGATTCTTTTTGAGTAAAGAAGATACCTGTGAAATTTCAGGGCTCTGCTTTGTTGTCGATATTTTTTTGTAAAGAATGACATTTTTGGTGACAAGGAAGTTCAGAAAAATGTTGATTGAAATCGATTTTCGTTTTTAAAAATTTCTAGCATTCTAGTTTGATATATTTTTTTATTATAATCGATCTTTCGGGACCTACTTTCGATGACGTTTTTCTATGGATCAGAATTTTATAAATTTTAGGTGACTGTTTTTTAAGATAGTGCCCCAAAATTCTTATGAGATTTGTTTACACTCTTGAAAAATGTGCGTTTTTTTTCGTGAGAAAAAACGTTCTGGATTCTGTCCAAGAATCAGGCACTTCACAAGTATCAAATGTATCAACTATTCATTAAATTTTTGATATTTGTCTACCTGATGCATTAGAAATTTTTATGCTCATCATCATAACTTATGGAGGGTGCTTAATGAACTTAAATGTAGCGGATTGTAATAACGATTTATTTTATCATAGACTTTGTGCTGATGCGATTTTTTTTTTTCATAAATGTGCTTAACAGGGTTATACGAAGAAAAAGTGTTAGAATTTGTTTAAATTAAAATACTTTCAATTACTTGAAAGTGCTAAAGCTGTGACCTATTTTCTTAGCTTTTTGGTTCTTAAAAAATTTTTTACTTTAACTTGTTTTCTTAGTTTCTTCAAGTTTTCGAATTTTTTGGAATTTTCTTGATTTTTAGGTTGTCTATATGCTTTCTAATATCGTAAAACTTTTTATAGATGTAGAAAATAAATGTTCTTTTGTATGAATTTTTTCATTGCTTTCGAATTATTGATATTTTTACATTCTCTCATTGAATATACAGGATTTTTAGTTCTCATGTAATCATCAATTTTACATAATCTTTCATTTTTTGAAAATAATTATAAATTATTTCTTGTATTTATATAATAAATCATTTTTATTTTTGTATTTTTTGCAATTTTAAATTTCAAATTATGATTAAACTTTTACTATGCAAATAATGCAGAAATATTTTTTTCATTGATATAAAAATATTTTAATGAATTTCTATATTATGTAATATCAAATTATGATAGGTTAAATATAGTAAAATAAATTGTAACTCTACGTTGAAAACTCAATGCATATAATAATTTTTAAAACATGATGTTACATCGAAATTTTTTTTTTTTATTATGATATTTTAATCGTATGGAATTATATATTTAAGAAATTGATAATGATGTATGACAATATCTTTTCATTAACATAGATTATTATTCTATTGATATCAAAATGTATTATTGTTATATTAACATATGTATGACAATATGTAGTTTCATTATAGAAATTTTTATATTAGTATAACTACTACTATCATTAGTAGGGTGTCACTTATTTTGGCGATGTTAGAATTTTTTCCAATCCATTGATTTAAAAAAAGTTTTGTCAAGTTCGAAGAAAGCCAGATATTATTAACATAAGCCACAAAACGACTGAAGTTTTAAATCAGATTCACATGTAATTTTTCATACATTTTATTCAAAAATTCAAAACTTATAATAAATGCTTGAAAATTGGCATAGTTTGAGTGCATGATGATATGTCAAAACCAAATTTTTATGGATTTTTCTATGGCTGTTATCTATATTTTACAAGGACCGAAAAAAGGCATACGTGTACTTTTTCGGTGCTTGTAAAACATAGATAACAGCGATAGAAAAATCAGAAAAAATTTTGCTTTGAATATATTACCATACACTCAAACTATGCCAACTTTCAAGCATTTATAATAAGTTTTGCACAAGTTTTGTATTTTTGAACAAAATGTGCTCCAAAATACATGTAAATCCCATTTAAAACTTCAGTCGTTTTGTGTCACGTGTTAATCATGTATGATTTGCTTCAAACTTTACAAAAAATTTTTTTAAATATATTGATTTATTGAAAACCTCGGTATGGAAAATTCCTATCTTGATAACATCGATTAAAAACAAAAATTCGCTACTCCAAATCCAATCATTCTTTTAATATTCGAAAAACAAAAAAATAGCTTATATTTTTTCGTACCACTACACGAATGACACTTTCTCAATAATACAATCAGAAACCCACGTGTTACATTGAAAATCAAACCATCTTTTTCCCATCCTATAAAAAATCAATTTGAAAACCATGTTTACTCTCAGCTTAAACTTCCCGGCTCGAATCACCACATTTTCAATTTGAATAATCAAGCCCACAGTTCGATCCTCGTGACTTACGCGCAGCCGGAACGTGTAAAAAGGGCTGGAAAAGGCAATGGGAAAATGAAGAGAGTGAAAATAAAACTCGGGGCGAGCGACTCGAGCCCGAATGTGAGCTCATTTCCATAACAGCGAATTAATCAATTGACGTATTTGAATTGTCTTCCGATCGGTTATTACATTGACCGAGCAAACTCGAGGTCCAACCCCTGGCAGTAGCTGAACCGTACAGCCCGTTCTGGATATGTACGAATGCTATTCGTTCCAGCAAATAAAAACGTCTCACCTCCGGTTTAACATTATAACGTGTGCATGCAATCATAACCACATTTTCATTGACCGACTCTCGTTCATTCCACAGTGTGAATTCGAATTTTAAGATTTAATACGATTTTCTACACTGTCGACAAAATTTGAAATTTCAAACATCTTTTATAGACTTCTCTTAGAATCGTGTTTGAAATTTAATGGACACGTAAATGATAAAGATTTAAAACAAATTTATATCTAATTTATTGTTTTAATATAAGATATATTGATTTTAATATTTTTTATTAGTAATTTTATTTTAAGACACTACATGTTTAAATATTTTATATCTTTTGCATATTATCAAATATACAATACAATTTTTGTTATACAATTTATGTTTCATACAACACAAATTTTTCGTTTCAATCAAATAGCTGTTGATGAATTGGAGAAAATCTGCTCCAAAAAAATATATACTTTCGAAATCCACTTGAATTTGAAACAGTTTGAATAGATATTTTCAATGAAAAATCAGTTGAAGGTGAAATGATTTCAATGTCTGCTTTATATTACATAAACACTTCGATTTCATACAAGATTTATAACTTTCACGGACAGTGTCTATTTTTTTATAATTGCACCCATAACTTTAATGGAAAATTTAATAGAGAAATTTCTGAGAGTGTAGTTATTGTCATTTTTCAAAAAAGAAACTCAGTACAATTCTAAAATATATTTGATTTATTTTATAAAGTGCTAAAACGATTTCATATTTTTCTCAGGTGGACTTGTATCTTATTAGGGATGATAATCTTATAAGGCTGTCAAGAGAATGATGGAAGTCAGTAGGGTAGAACATAAGTTTCTCACAAACACTGTTATGTATTAGTGTGGCATATATAATGACTTGTGGTACCTTATTAAGGTCTTTACAAGGGCACCTAGAGGTCTTGCAATCATGCCTTACGATGATTTCCAGTATCACACTTTGACAATTTTTAAACCATTTTTTGAAGCCTTATGAACATTTCAGTGTCTGAGAATTCATAAAAGAAAATTCTTAACTCGTACAATTTTTGAGGTATCATCGAAGTTGAACCATCAAAATTTGAGTGAACTTTGGAGCTATGAATGAGGATTTTTTCAAAATTTTTAAAGATACGATAATTTAAAAAGAATCCAATTTGGTCACAAAACGTGTTTTTTACCCTACATATTTTTGAGGTTATGTTTCTCAAAAAATAATTTTCTGAAATACCTCTGTTACATGCATTATCTTGAATTTTTTCAGAATTTTAATACTGTTTATTGATTCGATGTTCGAATACTTCGGAAACGTTACGCGAACTTTCAATATTCTGTGAAGTCCGTAATAGTGGACAGAACATTCCAAAACTCTATAATTAATTATCATTCAAGCTCAAGAATTGTTTTTTTTGGTTTGGGCAGGCCTGAAAAAATTTGTAAGTTATTTTTATGTAGTTAATCAATTTTCAGCTTTTTGGAGTAAAAAAAGTTAGAAAAAAGCGTCGTACTTGCAAAACTGATTAAGAATTTCGTTTCAATAATTAATATTCTGGCTTATTGTTCGCTATAGGACTGTGAATTTCTCTTTGTGTATGTTTGAGGTATTTATTTTCATTGTATTTATTTTTTCTTTTATTAAGAATTTACTGTTAAAACCCTAGATTTTCCAGCTTCAGCAAATTTTCAGGCGTTTATACTAGAATTGTTAATTTTTCATTGTATCTTCTTTCGAAACAGTTAAATAAGTATCTCAATAATTCAGGCAAATCACTTTCAAACTTTATTTTATTCTGTCAGGTAAGGAAACTTCCTTTTTTTTCATTTTTTCTCATATTTGAGATCACATTTTTTAGTTTTTTCTGTTCAGACTTCTTGATTTGAATATCTACTCATAGTAATTTATTTTTATTCTTTTGTTCACTATCCTGTCTATTCAAAAATTTTTCAATTTCTCATGAAATCTACTGTTTGACATTTTAATCAATAACGTGAAAATAAACACATACTGAACGATATGTAAATTTAAAATCGAAAAAAGTGTGAAACAACGTTTTTTTATTAGGTGTTTAGTCAAATCTACGTGTATTGAGAATATATTAATGATTTTAGATCACCATTGTCCAATATTTTAGAAATAAAATAATCAAATTCTATTTAATTTCATTACTTTTTTCTATTGAAGAGTTTTTTAATTCTTATTTCTAGTACTCATCTGTTACAAAATTTACGAAATTGTAAATAATTATTTTAAAACTTTAAATATTTACAATTCATTGAAAAAATATTCCGTATTGCTATTTTCCACAGATAACATGGTTCAATTCAGTAAATTATTCAACGATTTGATTGAATTTTCGAAAGATTAGATTATCAATAATTTGATTGAATTGAATTTGATTGAATTGATTCGGTTGGTTTATATTGATTTGATGTTTAATTTGTATTCGATTTTGATTTCAATTCGATTCAATTTATTTAATTGGATTAAATTTTTTTGGTATGATTTCATTATCAAATAATAATTTGATTGAATTATTAAACTATTTGATTAAACATTGTGAAAAAAAATCTAATATTGTTGAAAATCTAAAAATTTCCAACTTCTCTGGCTAGTATTTGTAGCATTATTGAGTCTCAAAATTTTGAAATTTCTTGCATTTCTACACTGTGTACGCAACGAGGTCTGTTAATGGAAATGTGTTTATAATTCTACTCAGGTATAAGGTCAGGGATAAAAAAACGAGTGAAAAAAATTGGTGCGAAATTTGATGAGTCGACGCAAAAAGCTTGCAGTACGGTAAAGGGCTGAAACTGACGAATCAACTGTATAATAATAATGTATAATTGGGCAAGTCATTGTTTTTCAATGTTCAATGTAGTTGTAAAATACTACATAAAATATTTTTATTCAAAATTTTTTAATTTTTAGATAAAACTGGTAACAAATACAACAAATAGATTTGCTTTTCAAATAAATCAATGTCAGAAGAAAATTCATATCAGAATTCCACTTTTAATTAATCTTATTCGATCTTTTATAATTTTTTTCGAAAATTAGCGTGAAGAGTAGTTTTTTAACGTTAAACATGAAAATTCTTCGATTATTTCACTTATTACAACAGTGATATTAATTTTCTGTATTACTGAACTGATAATAAAACTGCAAAAAGAAAAACTGTAGTTTTGATATTTGTAATGTTTAAAGATGTCTTTTATACTCAGTTTTTCAAAATTGAAGCTTTCTAAATTAGGAGTTATTTGCAGTTTGCGAGGTCAAGAAACATGAAATTCCAATCAGAAAAAATATGTAAAAATATTTATTAATTTTCAGTTTGTTTGCAATCCGTATTTGTTTTTCTATTTTATTTTTGTGAAATTCTAGATTTTTTATTTCTATATGTCATAATGATCATTGTACAACAATGAATTCGAAAGTCGTCAATCTAACTTCAATACTTCAAGTTCAATGTTCTTTCCTTTTCTGAATTTTTTGATTCTAGAATGGTAATCTTTAAAAAATTTCCATAATTTTTTAATGACAATTTTTTCTTTTACCATCAAAAACTTACATTTTATCGATATCATAATCGCTTCATACGATTAAAAAAATATTGAGTTTTATCGTTTGACTCGATAAAAATCTAAAATGAAAGTAGAATGGAATATTTCTTCAAGAATTTTAATTGAATTATCCAGAAATTTCATCATAACACACATCTTCAAAACCAGACAGTTTCATATTTTCATTATTAATAATGTAATAATAATATTTATATGGTATATATTTCTATGATCATTTTTTTTATATTCATACAATTATGTTGTTAAATATATAAATACATTTAATCAACAATAATAAAAGTAATACATTTATTAACCTAAATAACAAACAATTCAAAAAAAAAAATATACTCACCTCTCTTGTAACTTTACATTTATATCCATGAATAATTCATCTATACAACTTTTTTTCAACTTTGCTATTTATAAACAGTTTTGTCTGTCATATCCAATAAATTTTGTTATCACTGATTTTCTCAACAAATCAATAAAAAGCACTTTTTTTACAAATTTCTTTTTCAACAAAACTTATCGTCAGTTTACACCCTTGGGTAAAATGTAAAATCAAACAGGGAAGAACTAATGACGGAAAAAAATGGAATCCGTAAAAAAAAACCAATCTATCTTCCAGTCTGTGGGCAACTATTCGCAACCAAAGAAAAAACGCGAGACTCGGAAAGGAAAATACAATATTTGTACTCCAGAATAGGCATCACTGCAGTCGTATTGTGGACTTTTGGATGCCATTGAAATCATAACGTGCCGTCGTAATCGTATCTTTTAACAATCTAGCGATACCGTAATAAATGTCGTCGGTCCAAGATGACGACGAGCAAAAGGCAATTTTCACGATAGTTTCGATTCGTCTAACGCTCGCGAATTGCACGAATTACTACGGGTAGTAAATCCACATCGTTGCACTCAGAGAAAAGTTTTTTCAGACCTAAAAAAGTGTCTCTTTAGTTCTTCTTACTGAATAATTGATTCGTCGATTTTCACGCCGAAAGACTTCTCTTTTATTCATCTATTTTCGTTGCTAGATAAGTCTTGGATCTAGCATACGTATATTTTTTAGTGATTTTTATGGATCATTTCATCGTTTAATGTAACAAAAATCAGAGGCTCACGCAGAAAAAATTTGCAGCAGAGGTTTTCAAAAATAAATGTTTTCGGTTATAGAATATTTTGAACATTTGAAACTTAAATTTGTTCGTACTGATTTTTTGTTTTTCTTCTTCTCTATCTGATTGGAATAAAGTACTACATAAAAATGAACTATTTCAAATTACCAGTTTTTTTATAACAATCTGTTCAAGTATATTATGTTAAAAAATTCATTTTCTCTTCATTCAATGCTTATATAATTTAAATAGAAACGTACACTTAATTTATAATCATCAATATATGAGTATGATTGTATTATAAAATTGAATTTCATTGAATATTCTGAATAAATATCAAATTATTCAATGTGTGCAATTGATAATAACACATGATGACAGGGGCGTAGGCAAAAAAAAACTTTCGGTAGGGATTTTTCGAAAAAAATTATTTACTTTGGAATTTCTCACTTTTTTGTATTTCTGGATTTAAAAGTTATACAACTTTAGAAGTTCAGAGTGGTGCATTTTTCATGTTCGTGTGTTATATAATAGGATTCGATTTTTGTGATTTCCATTCAAGTTTCTGAGATTCAGATTTTTTTCCTACTCCTCTTGTTATTTTTCATGATTTATTTTGTTTTACTATAAACATATACTCCAAGGATTTTCAAATATATAATACATTTTTATACAGCTTTCTAGGATTTAATACACGAGAAACGAAAGTTCTGAAATTTTTATAATATATTTTTAAATTTTTAGGAAAATTATACGTACAAGATTTTCGTGATTTACGTAAAAGATTTTAGTATTCAAAGATTTTCAATACTTTATGGACTTCCAGAATTTTCGTATTGTATACATTTTCACAAAACTTGGTAATATTTTCTGGCATTTTAATTGATTTTTAGTATTTGATGCTAGGGTATTGCTATAATTTCAATGAACTTTAGTACGTCAATTTGTTTTGAAGGAAACAGTATCTTTTTTACAGATTTCCAATACTTTTTGGATATTTTCCGTATTTTTATAGTATTCCAAGCCATTTAAAGAACTATATATTATATAAATTTCTTCATAAGTTTTTTGAATTGTCTGCACTAGAACTCAATGTTTTACAATTTTGTCTACGAAACCTGCAGGATTTTTTTAGTATATGTATTTCATGAGTTTTAGTGATTTTTTCTATACATATTTCTTGTTTTAGATAGTCTAGAATACATATTAAAATCGATTTCAAATAAGTTCATATATTTTTTGGAAAAATTACATTTGTACAGATTTTTTTTTATAGATTCCTATTTCTTCTGTATTTTTTGCCTATGCATAAAACTTTGTTGCTTTTTCTTGAATTATTGAATATCGTGATGGTTTTTTTCAGATTTTCCAAAACGATTTTTATTTCTAGAATTCGATATTGCGGAATTTAAATTGAAGCCGATTTTCAGTAATTTTATAAATTTTTGAGTAAACTACATGTATATCGATTTTCGTTGTTTATAATATAATATATTATATTTCTTGTACTTTCGTATTTTGATAGTATTTATAAGATTTCGTACCTTTTCCTTGTAATTTCATAGATCGTGTGTATTTTCCCAGATTTTTCAGAAGTACCCACATTCCTAAAATTCAATGTTCTAGAACATGAATTTAAATCTATTTTCAATAATTTTATGGATCGGAAAATTACGCCTACATAGATTTCTTGATATTCTAAATTTCTTATATTTCCATTTCATTAGTATCTCTACTATTTTTAAAATTTTTGTGTATTTTTACGGATTTCAAGTATTTATAATAATCGAAGATTGATACATAAGTTTTTTTCAAAATTTGACGCTCTAGAATTAAGAGTTAATTTTTTTTCAGATTCTTTTTAAAATTCTTTCATAGAATACTTACTTTAATATTCATTATTTCTTCAGGATTTGCAGGATAAAAAAATTTTCAGGTATTTCTCTGGATTTTTATTGTAGATTTCTAGAATTCGATGCATGAGAGTTCCAACTCTCCCAAATTTTTAAAATTTTCAATAATTCTCATTTTTCTACATCATGATTTCATAACATTAGAACAATCTTTCAAGTTTTTGTCTACTACGGTATCCTTCTCAAATATTATTCATGATTAGAATTTTGTTAGTGATAAAATTTCTCTTACGACAAAATAATCGCTACTTTCAGGTAGGTATTATTTAGAATCGTAAAAATATTGTTAACTTTAAGAATTAACAAGAAACCATTTCTTATTTTCTCTTTTTGATGGGCAATTTTTTTCATTTACTGTTATAATTTTTATTATTTTCACATGAAATAATATTTTCAATCTTATCTGCCTACGCACCTGCATAATGATACGATTTTCTTAAATTTATAAGATATTCAAGTATAAATAAATAAAAAAATAATATGCAAATTAATTCACGGAATAATTTTATTTATCTAAAAAATTAAGTATTGTTGATGTTTATGTGCTATCTTGTCATTTCCTCTATTCAGAAATGAAATTTTGAAATCAGTGTCTACTATCTTACTCATAATGTCAGCCACTGGAATAAATTGTTTAAAATTTTATACCTCATAATTTGTTATTTTCATAATCAACTGTTTGAGTTCGTGAGTTAGAGCTATTCAATTTTTTTAATTTCACAGTTATTGTCTCCGAATTTTTATTATACAATGTTTTCATTAATTTTATAACATACATGTCAATGCAGGTAGTTACAACACTTTTATGTATGAAAATTTTTTCATAATAACAATGATTTCGTCTGATATAAAAATATATATTTGGATGACAAGTTTTATTTTTTGAGTATTTGAATTTTTCTGTTATGCTTCTCAAAAGAATTTTTTTTTTTTAAAGAGGTGTTTTAACTCTGACAACCTTCCCCCCCCCCCCTTCCTTGTTTTCGTCACTGCAAAAAACAGTCAACTTCTTGAATGAGTCACTTTTATGTAGAATTTTCTGAAAAATTGCAGTTACTTAAAATAAGGCTGCATCAACCATCAATATAGTAAAAACAAAAATCTCACCATTTACATGGTTGTGACAACTACACTGATTCCTCCTCGTAAAGTTTAAAAATTTAAATATTTCTTTCTTCGAATGAAACATTCATAAAAAAGTCCCGTCGTATCATGATTAACACATACTTTCATGAAGCAAGATTAGACCCTTTGACTCCTTATCTACTGAAATGCATTGCAAAGAAAATCGCAGATTCAACAAGATCTTCTCAGGAAGCAAAGTATCAAACAACTGTACCTTGTAAGATCCTCTCCGTATCCTAGAATAGATGAATAAAAGAGGTAATATGCCCCTCGAAAAATAAAATAACATCCGAGTTTCATCACCTGGTACTTCTACAGTCTTTCGAGGGAAAAATGCGCTCTTTGAACTGTTTGTTCTTCAAATTTCGACCGATCGGAAGAATACGAAACTCTGCAATCATTTCTCTGAGTGCGTGAAATCTATGTACGAAATATCGCTCCAACCTCGTCCAAAATACATCTGCTCGTGCGGTTAAGGTCTGCCGATACATCGCTTATATACTTTTTTTTTCATCGAGCACCGAGCGCTGGTGCAAAGATAAAAGGACATCGTATATATATATATATATATATATATATATATATATATATATATATATATACACACACACACACGCTCTGATAAAGAAGCGAGCTTCCTTTTACCTTTTTTATCTTTTTTGTTGCTCGCCAGCAATGTCAAATCCCGAGTCGTCGGAATTACTTCGAAAACGATTGGATACAAGCAACGATTGCTCGTACGCGTTCGACTCGGTGATTCGTTTGCTGTGCAACTTTTTTTCTTTCTCACAAATACACGTACACTCTCTCCTATTTTTCCAATTTCCCGAACAGAGTCGTCTCCTCTTTTGTACGTACATTTTATGCCATTTCATGAAGCACTGACTGTATAAAAGAGGAAGCATTGTCGTTTGATATTCACTAATCATCGATGCTATGGTCGATTTGAGTTTTGGTTATGAATTCAAGGATGTTCATATCAAAATTTGTGTGATTAGGAAGAGGGTTTGAGTTTGGCCATTAAGAAATTTATAAACTCAAATTCAGGGTTTGGAAAGTTACATAAAAAAATGTAACGCGTTACATAACCGTTACTTAGGTGAAAAAAGTGATTCGTTACGTTACCGTTACTTAAAAAGAGATAGCAACTCGCTATCGTTACTACTGAAAAAAGTAACGTTGCGTTACTTTCACGTTACTTTTTGGAATAAATTGGCTGTAAATAACAAGACATCGAAAAACTAAGGATAAAAAACAATATCAACATACTCATGGTTTTGTTCTATTCTAGAAACTGTTTATTTCAGATATGAAAAAATGGTTCAGACGAAAATAGATAAGACGTATTGAATTTATTTTCAAGTTAAAACAAAACGTTTTGCTCGAACATCACATCGCATTTTCGAGTTTCGAACTCTGTTTGTCAGGACGAGCCTTTCAGGAATAATTTTTTTATGTGAGACAAATTACAAAGTATTTGGTAATCTTTATTTTTTGATCCTGAGGAAAAAATCAGTAAGCTTGTTTACATTTTTATTTTTTTTTCAACTGGGAAAAATTTCTGAGTATGACATTTCATCCAATGTTAGCCGCAGGGAAAAATTTGCAAATTTGATAGAATTTGAGACAATCTTTTCTACCCAGATTTTCAGAATTTTTGACGCTTTTTGTATTTTTCAGTATGTATAAAATGTTGCAGGATTTTCGAATATTTTTTAAATTTATATTATTTTTCTGTACATTGATGTATAGATTTCGAATATTTTATGCTCTATAATCCAAAGTTCATTAAATTATTTGTATTCGAGAGGATTTTTCAGCAAATAGTGTCAATGAAGATTTTTATTTCTTTTGATACTTGTGGTACTTGTATACGTTTTTAAGGATTGCAATATTTCTGAAACTATTTGTATTTACCAGGATAATAGAATTCTACAGAATTTTCTAGTATTATTACATACTTTCAGTATTTTTTTAAAAATTATTATATATTTCAAGAACTTTGAGCTCAAGAATTCAAACTCAATGGAACTTTTTCGTGTTTTAGAGGATTTTTCAGAAAACAGTGTCTCCATAGATCGATTTTTACTTCTTGCAGTACTTATCGTATTTTTTCAGTTTTTCTATGATTTCAAGGATCTTTCATTATTTTTATACATAATATGTTACTGTATAAATTTCTGAAATTCCATAAATTTTTAATGTTTTATATGTATATTTACACGTATTTTTCTTTTTACTACGTACTTTCTTCCTGTATTTTAAAGTATTTATAGAATCTTGTAGAATATTGTGGTTTTTTTCAAATATATCTCTTTGAATTTCCAAAATAAGATTTCCTAGAATTGAAAGTTTGAACTTTGTGTAATATTTTGATGGATTTTGTAGAAAACAGTTGTAGCCCTAAAAATTTTTTTCAATTTCACAGTACCTTTACGATTCGAAAAATTTTCTGGTATTTTTACAAACTTCTATATATATATAGTTTTACAATTCAACGCTCGAGAAATTGAAATTTCGCGATTTCTGGAATCACATAAATTTTGAAAGGATCTTATAACCTGAAACTAATTGAAATCTAGTATTTTTTGTATTTTTTCTGTATTCATGGTAGATATTAAAGATCCTGCTATAGTTTCTGAGATCTGTAGATTTTTAGTATTTTTATATATTTTTATGAGAATTTCTAAAATATAACGCCTTGAATTGTAAAAGTTTATAATAAAAAGAAAAAAAAGCATATATTCTTTATCGATATTTGTAAACAAACCACTAATATTCCACACTGTTGGATTAAAAATTATAAATATAGAATTTTCCATTCAAAAATGAGGAAGTTCAAATTTAATTATATCTTAGTTTCAGAAAATTCCTTAATAAGTTTCAAATTGTTCTAAAAACTTAATGAGACTGATAAAAGTAACGTGAAATAACGGGATTGTCGTTACTCGTTACCGAAAAAAAATGACTCGTTCCCGTTATCGTAATAAAAAAGTAACGCGTTACTTTCAAACCCTGCTTGAACTTATTTCATAACAAGTGTTTAATCAATGGGAAAACAGATTGTGTATCGATGGTTAGTGAGCATCATGGTCATTTACTTTCATACAAAATCATTTACTTATGATTGAAAAAAATTTTTTAACATATCTGCTAGTAACTATATGTCATATTTTTGATTTAGCGTCTAATTTTTTTTTTTCGAAAATAATCTCTTACTCCATTTTGTAACTTTCATTATAAGAAATATTTCTTAGTATTCCGTCAGTTCAACGTAGAAAATGAAATACTTAAACTACCTTCTTTGATCATTTCACTCTTCGAAATTGGATGAATTTGAAACGGTAAAAAGACAACCATACCATTAAGTCTCTCGCTCTTTTTCTTATTGTAGAATTTTCCTTTCTTCGTACCTGCCAGTGTTTCGCGGTTACGTCTTTTGATTTTGAATGCGGCTCAAATTAATGAGATCGAGGCAGGTAAGAAAATGGTGGAATTTCAGACTCTTATTATGCTAGAAGTGACGGAGGCATTCATGAATTACGCTGTTATAAAACAAAGGAATAGGGAAAATTGATACAACCACGAAGCAAATTTAACTAGAATGTAAAGGCTTTCTTATTATTTCGTCGGGCTTTTGAACGTCGTGAATTTTGATTTACTTTGTTTTGACGGTTATTGAGATTACCTACGTTTTCTATCCTGAGAGGGAGAATGAGAATGTTCAAAAAGTTTACATAACGTAGAAAAATTCTTTGAAATTTATCAATGAAAAATAAAAAGACAAGGGCATAAGCAGAAAAAATTTTAAGGAGTATTTTTTCAACAAAAATGAATATGTTGCTCGGGAATCGATCAGTTTACTTCAGAGCGATTTTTTATTTTTCGAATTTCGGGATTAAAAAATAATAAGTATGAATTTATAAGTAAATCAATTTTCGCGATGTTCGAGTCACAGAGGTTAGGATTTTCTCTCAATATTATTGTTATTTTTTATTATTTTTTCAGTATTTACGCTGCTTGTAGGAATATCTTGCGATATAATGGAGTTCTAGATAGCTTTTTAGAATATTATGCCCTCAAAATCAAAGTTCTTGAAATTGCGCATATTTTGATAAATATTCAAGGTAATAAGATGTACTCAGATCTTCAGTATTTGGTAGATTTCCTGAATATTTGGATTTTAGGTTATTTTTTTTTAATTTTGTAATATTGTCTGATATTTTTATTTTTAAATATTTTTATGGATAAACTTAAAGATAACTACAATTTTCATTCTGTGATATTGAATACTTAAACAATTTTGAGTAAATAAATGTACTTTTCAAAAATAAGTTTACTTGATATAAATTTCGAGTATATACTGTTTTTGTTTTTGCTTTCTTTTTGTACTCATACAATTGAAAGAATTTTCTAATATTTATATAGACTCGATTATAGATTTATAAAATAACTTGCCTCATAAGATTGAAAGTTTAACAAATGTTTAGAAAAAAGTGTTCAAATAGATTCCATGACATAATAGATTTTTACAATGCTTCCCTTTTTTTGTATTCTTCAAATTTCGGAGGATTTTTAAATATTTTTAGAAATCAACTTTGATATTTTTTTTAACAACAAATTTTTTTTATAATAAAGAAGAATATTTATTTTGCTTTCACAAGTATCAAATTTGTAAATAAATTTATTAATTTTCAACAAAATAATATTCAAACAGACATAGAGTATTTTATGGATTTCTAAAATTTTCGTATTTAAATATTATCCTCTAAAATTTTGTAGTATATCCTAGTTTTTACATGTTTCTAATATTTTTATGGATTACTTTCTAAATACTTGGAGTTTCGTACTATAATATTGCACATTTCAACGATTTTCAGTATTTGAGTTGATTTTTGAAAAACAGTGTCTGTGATTACGATTCTTTTAATTTTTTATTTGTATTTTGTATTTTTTTATCATTTGTGAAATATTATACGAATTCCTGGTATTTTGTAGATTGCAAAATGAATTTCGACAAATATATATTTAAGGAATAAGAATTAACTGAATTTTCGTGATAAAACAAAGTTTTTCAGTAAAATTCTTCGCTTTTTTAGTACTCACTATATTTTGAAGCGTTTTTAAGGGGTTATATATTTTTTTTTGCGGACGAATTGAGGATGGTTCGAAGTATCTTTTAAAGTTTGTAGCAATAATGTTATGACACTGAAGATGTTTTTTAATAGTGTCTTGTTCACTTGAAAAAAATAGTATTTGTTCATGAAAAAAAATCGAGAATTGGCCGAGTTATGGCCCTTTTCCCGAAACAACTTTTTTTTATGAAGCTGCAAGTCGAACTGGTCAAGTTAAATTAAAAAATCCAAAAAATTCCATTAGTCCAGGAACGTATCTAGTTCTTGAACGATTTAAAAATGAATATTACGTTCTTTCTGTATGCAAGAACGTTTTCCCCGAGATTTCGGTTTTTTGAGCTATGAAAATTTTATTCAAAAATTCTTATCTGCGGTCTAAAAACTTTTCTATAAAAAAGCGATCGTTCAAGAATTAGATATATTCCTAGACTAATAAAATTTTTTCGATTTTCTGATTTAACTTGACTTTTTCGACTTGCATCGTGGTCACCGCAAGCCTTTTCATAAAAAAAGTTGTTTAGGGGAAAGGGCCATGACTCCGCCAAGTGTTGATATTTTTTTATGAAAAAATACTTGTTTTTTCAAGTGGACTATGCACTACTAAGAAGCAATAACTGCGGTGTCATAACATTATTGCTACATATTCTAAAAGATACTTCAAACCATCTTCAATTCGTCCGCACAAAAAAGTATATACCCCTTAAGACGACTCGCAACCTACTGTAGTGCGAGAAAGACGCCTAGAACGGGATTCAATTGAAAGAAAGAAGGACGAAAAGAGAAGGTCTTGCGAGTCATCTTAAGTAATTTTTCAGATTTTCAGTTCTTTTTTTCTATCGCTAACTTTGACAATAGCTTTTTGATTTTTTACAATGATTATAATCAAGATATGTCATATTAATTTCCAGAACTCGATGTTTTGGGATTCACATAGTTATAAATTTTTAGTTGATTCGAGGATTTCCTGGAAAATTATATTCACAGTATGCAGAATTTCAGTATTTTATAGACTTGTTGTATATTCATCTCATGCATATTTATTTCTTAGTTTTTTGTACTTTTTTTCAGTATGGAAAGATTTTGTATCGTTTTCAAGTATTGGAATAATTTTTTATTATTCCTATAGGTTGCTACATAGGTGACTAAGGATTCGATGCTCTAGAATTATAAGTTTTATAGATTGCAAGTATTTGATGTGATTTTACATATTATGCTTGGCACTTTCATAGACATCTATTCCTTTAATTATTTCTTCAGCGTTTGTAAGATTTTACAGATTTTCTGGAATTTCGATAAAATCCTTGTTATATTTCCAAAATTCGACTTTCCAGGATTCAAAGTTTTTTAAATTCTTAGCATTTTGATAGATACTGATTATCTTTCATTATTATTCAGAGTGTGAAAACAGATTTTGAGTTTTTTTTCCTAGTCAAACAATTTTCAGTAGAAATAAATTAAAAACAATTCTTTTGACTCTAGTATGAATGCTATTTTTAAGTTGAAAATTTTACAAAACTAAAATTTCGGTTAACTTGAAAAACTTACATGCAACCATTTGTTATGTCCTCTTGATTTAGGCAAGTGTATTTTTTAAATGTCTTCAACTGGTTGATTTTTTCATAATAATTATTTGTTTTAAATATTGCATGTTATTAATACCTTTATCATTATTATTTTTAAGCATTTGTTTCATTATTTGATTTTCCAGTTTGTCTCAAACTGCTTTTTTCTTTTTCATATTTTTCATAAAATAGTAATCAACGCTACCTAAATATTCACTATAAAACCCATTTCTGCCTACGCCCCTCTAAAAAAATGTTGCACAGTTGTGAAATTTCCTAAAAATCTTCCAATTATCAACAAGTTCATATAGAAAACACCTTCCTACTCCCTCCCTCCCATGGGAACCACCCCTAGTGTTACCCCAAAGTGTAGGTAATACATCTCAAGACCATCTTTCGAGAAAAGAACAACCCCCCATTCGTGAAGAACATCGCATTATCGATTTCGTCGATTTCTTCCCTGATGGCGTAATTCATGAATGTCCCCGAAGAGTAAAAAAAAGTCCAGGAAACGGTAACCGAGTAAAATGAAGATAAAGGGTGAAGACTCACTTTTTTAAAGGCACTGTACTTTGTTGCGGTCCCTGGCCGGCGCCGTTTCTGGCGTCGGTCACCCGGCAGGCCACCATGTTATACGCTGAAAGTAGTTCTGAAACGTGCAATTTCATCCGATCGAACGTTTCGCTTTCGTTCCTAATGACAATTGACAATGAGTGACAATCACCTTTTTCCTGTTTCCGGCGCTTTCGTTTGTTGCACATTTTGACCGCGCATATGCTGAGGATGATGGCGACGATAAAAAAGAGGATGCCACCGACGACACCGGCCGTGATGGCCTTGTGCTTGACCCGCGCCGGCACCGGGAACTTCACCAGCTCGCTCACACCGTAATTCATCGCCGAATTGGCGAACACTTGAAAATAGTATGTCCTACCTCCCACCAGATTCTTCACTGCAAGTCGATTTTGATTATAACTTTGTGTTCTTGTACTGAGAGGAATTTCCGTTTAGGCATGAAACGGAAAGAATTTTGAAGTTATGTCCTTTAAAAATGCAACGTTACCCCTTTTATCTGAAGAAGGTCGATGTTTCAAAGTAAAAGTATCCATTGACAGTGGAAGGGAGTCATTTTCACTTTGAAACGAAATGTTTTTAAACGGAATTCCTTTCAAATGTACATTAGAATTTTCTGAGTGTATATTATGTAAGGCTGTCAATACTTTACTAGATTAAAAAAACTTCAGAGATTTACGAGTCTTCAATTCAAATCGATTGTGATTACAACTTTGGATTTTTACACTTATAGAAATTTCCATTTCGGCATGAAGCGAAAAGAATTTCAAAACCATCTTTCAAAATAAAACGCTATCCTTTTCATTTTAACACGATCGATGCTCAAAAGTTAGAGTACCTATCAGCAGTAATAGGGAATCCCTTTTAGTTTATAAAAAAATTATTGAATTTTTTACATAACTGTAAAAAACTTCACAGATCTGCTAGTCTTTATTATAAATCCATTTTGATTATAACTTCGGATTCTTACAATCTAAAAAATTTCCGTTTAGGCTCGAAACGAAAGGAAGTTCAAAGCCATCTGCTTTCAAAATGGAATGCTACTTTTTATTTTAAAACGGTCAATGTTTCAAAGTAAAAGTCTTCACTGCAGATCAATTTTAACTATAATTTTCGATTCTCATACTTAAAGACCTATCCGTTCATGCATGAAACAGGAAGAATTTTAAAGTCACCTCATTTCAAAATGAAATGCTAACTCTTCCATTTTAAAACAGTCAAATTTTTAAAGTGAAAGTATCCATTGACAGTGAAAGGGAATTCTTTTCACCTCTAAACTGACAGTTTAGATATGGAAATTTTCTGAGTGTGTATATAAGCCTGTACATACTATATCAGGCAGTAAAAGCTGGTTAATTTTTTCTCGACTGTGAAATAATCAACAGATTTATTTCTCGACACAGAAAATCGATTATCATTATAACTTACCTTTCTCACATTTAAAGAAATTTCTGTGTAGGTATGAAGCGGAAAGAATTTCAAAGCCATCTTATTTCAATCTAATACGCTACCGCTTTTATTTAAAAAAGGTCGATGTTTGGAAGTTAAAGTATCCATTAATAGTAAAAGTCAATCCCTTTTACTTTAAAATGGAAAATTTTAGAACAAAATGTGTTTCAACTATACACGCGAGTTTTTTGAACTCTATGTAAGACTGTATATAATTTACAAGACTGTAAAACACTATGATATTTTTTAATTGACAATGAAAAACTTCACAGATTCATTTGTTTTTATTGCAAATCGTTTTTGATTAAAACTTTGCATTGTCACACTCAGAAAAATTTCCGTTTCAGCATAAAACGGAAAGAATTTCAAAGTCATAACCTTTATAACTAAAACGCTACTTCTTTCATTTTGAAACAGTCGAAGTTTAAAAGTAAAAGTATCTATTGACAGTGAAAGGGAAACCCTTTTACTTTAAATCGGAAAGTTTGAAACGAAGTGTGTACAGTGAAGTTTTCTGATTGTATGTTTGAGACTGTAAATGCTTTACTAGCCTGTAAAAAACAATTTATTTTTCTACTTGATGGTAAAAAATCACAGATTCACAAGACTAAAAAACTGTAAGAAAGAAGAGCGACTTGTCTATTATTTGTGCTATCTAGTGTTTATTATCACAATTTTACAGGGAAGGGCAAATTTAAAAGTTAAAAAGTCAGTATACGAATATATCGATTTGAATGCATCAACAAATATTTATTCCAGCATCATGACATCTTAGAAATCGATTTGCGAGTTCAAGTTTTTCGGTTTGAAAATATATCGAGTTTTACATATGTAAAATGAAAATATCTTATTTATATTGTCTTTAAGCAGCAATTTTTTCAGTTCGTTTATCATTTGAAGTATTCTATCGAGTTTTTAGAAATATGCATTTTACATTGCTTTCTAGAACCAATGTAAAAACTATTGTAGTTTCATCAATGAAGAACATCAATCTAGAATCAATGAAGAAACTAGAGAATGCTCTAGGATTCAAGATTTGATAAATTTTTAGCACATTTATGAATTTAAAAAAAAAATTCGTTTCCATACATGAAGGTGTTTCATAATCTGGCTTCTTATTTTGAGATATTTCACGGAGTGTTTATATTTTTTAGATTTTGCGTATTTGTTATTATATTTATCAGATTCATAAGGATATTTCTAGAATTTTTGTAAATCATTCTATAGGTCTTGAGAATTTCAAGATCTGAAAATCAAAAATTATGAAGTTGTCAGTTTTTTAAGGAATTTCACAGGAAACAGAACATCTAAAGACAACTCGTACTCCGTCAGTAATTTTAGTAATTATTGTATTTTAACAGTTTGGACAATTTTTTGTCATTTTTATGAATTTTTTATGAATTCCTAGAAATATATGCTTTAGGATCAAATGTACTATGAATATTCAGCAATTGCATAGATTTTGATTTTGAGTAATTTATTTAGCTAGAGTATATTTCGTATACTTCATATTTTTCATATTTTTTAGTAATATTATCATTTAGGGTTTTTTAAATTCTTCATTGACATCCAGTATCATTAAAAATTCGAATTAGGATTTCTGCAATTCATTACCGTTAAACAAAGTTTCGTAGATTTCAATTACTTATCTCTATTTCAAATTTAGATTTTTGTAAATTTTATTTATATCAATTTTGTACAACAAAACCAGAAAACCCTTCGTTTTCATGAAAATACAAAATCACCCTGAATTCTCCAGCTTTCCGAGGATAATTAAACCACAACGAGACTTTAGTACTGACATAACAACTAATGGAACCCAAACAATGTTTGAAATTATGATGGAATCTTCTAAAAGTTCGATTAGTCTTGGAAACGTGCTCGTCTACAATCATAAAACTTAACAGGAACTGGCGTTTAATTCATTTGAATACCAACTGAATTACTATCAAGCGGAAGTCAGCACACAGATGTGAGGTCGTTATTCAAACATCCCCGTACGCCGTTAAAACATAGTAATGATATTCAATCCGAGCTAGTGGAATAGTTTAAATCAGTAAAATTATTTTCAAATCACGAAATCATGGGATGAGCTGATGGGTGAAACAGGAATTCGATTGTCGTTTCAAGCTTTTCACGCATGGTGAAATGCGCGTTAATTTCAACAATGCTGAGGTATTTCAACTCTGGATGTGAATTTAGCATGAAATTTGTGCATTGGAACTGAAATAATGTGATTTTACATATATTATCTAATTTCGAGGATTTGAATTTCGATTGTTTTTGATAGGAGCCAGCTGTCGTTGGAAGAAGGTAATTTTTGTGGAATTTTGATGAAATAGTTTGTAGATTTTAAAATTTTTAGTAGTAGAACCTTTGTTTTGATCAGACGGTAAAAAATTAATTCTTGCATCAAGAATGATTATCATATGGGTTACAGGGGCTTGCAGAATCGAGGAATATTAGCATTTTGGAAACTTTATTTACCGGGAATTAAAATAAAAAATAAATACCATATGTGTTAGAATCATTTATTTCAAAACAGAGGCTTCTCATCTTTTTCAAAGCATAGTATACTTTTGGTATAATGTTTGCAGATACAAATTTTCCTCAATCGAACGTGACAACATGACAATGTGAAAATTTTCTTCAATTTGAAGTTTTTATATAATATAGTATTGGAAATGTTATTTCATTTAATGCTTAACGATATATAGAACACAAAAAGTTTCTAAAACAAACAGATAAAGGAATGTCTATAAATTACGTAACGGAATTTTTAGAATTTTTTACCCCTTTCTCCCCCACCCTTATCAAGATGTAACGTAACGCAATCTTCAAAAGAAAAATAGAAAAACTATCAGCCATTTTACATTTTTCGCAATAAAATGGTTAACACAAAAAACACGAAGATTTTTACTGTAGTGAAAACATTGTTTTCGAAGATCTTGTGCAATTTAAAAAAATGCGTCAACGTACGCAAAAATTCTCAAGAGAGCAAATTAAAAGAATTTTAATTATTTTGAAACACCTGAGATTCCAAAAAAAACTATTCCCAAGTTTCAAAATTGATAGTTCGTTGATGTTAAATATTTGAAACCGTCAAGTTTGTAATTGTTTGGAATTTTTTTTCACTTTTAATGTTTTGAATTCGTTGTTACTATGAGATGGATTATAATTTATTTGAATATTTATTGCATTGATGACTTTCTTACATTTTTGAAATTCAGATTCGAAAAGCTATTAAAGTTTCGATGTAGAATATTTTAAATGTCAGCGAAAATTTTGTCATTGTGTAATTACTTCTCTGTTTCTAGAATAGAATTGCTAAAATTTCTGCAAGAAAATTCCAAATTATTTCAGTTATTTTATTTCGCTATTTATCTTAATATTATTTTCTATTTGAAACTCAAAATCAATATAACTAAATGTTTTCGACCACTAGTCCAAAATTCTACAAATTTTCAATTTTCCTAATTATTTTCGGATTTTTTTAATTATAGAGAATAGGCAATCAAGTAAAAACAAGTTTTGCCTCAACATTATGAAGCTACTTGAGGTTTTGAATTCTCTTGATCAGAATCTAATTTTATGCTTCCGTTTCTGGATTAAGAATCGAACTATGTACATGACAAAGATTCAAGTTAAAAAGTGAAAATTTTAGAAGGATTTTACATTCTGTTGATTTTTTTTCGAATTTCATGTTCTGTTTTCTGAATTCAGAATTGAAAGAAAAGTTTGTGATAAAATGTATAAAATTGCATACTTAGAAATTCGACGATTCTGCATTTATGTTTTGTATTTGCAATTTTAAATGAAATCACAAAAAATTTGGGTTCTGAAGTAAATAGTGATGATGTTTTTTTTCAATTTTCGTAACTTTCCGAAATGTTGTTTCCATCTATATGCATAATTAAAATTCAAGTACTTTACGAATGAAATGAGTATACAATTGAACATAATTTGAATTAGATTGACAAAAATCATCTCATTTTTAAAAAAGTGATTTCGATCCCGAATCCTAAAGATTTTATTTTCAAAGTCTCTAAAAAAACACGGTTACAAAAAGTCAATAGAATACGAAATTTGCGATTTTTCCAATTATATTGATATTTCAAATTAAAATTTTTTTTATAATAAAATATATAGTAAATACAATAATTTAAAATGGCAAAAAATTTGAGGTTTTTTTTTTTAATGATTTTTCGATTTCTTCGATTTCTATAATTATTCGGAATTTCGGTTGCAAAATACCAGAAGTTTAGAATCTAGCTAAAAGTTTTCACTTTTTTTTCTTTCATTTGTAGTATAACCACGTTAAGTCGGAGTTCAAACATTGGAAATAATTAATGAAGTCTACATTGGTATATATTGTTAAGGTTTCATCAGTGTTAATAAAGTTCACAATTGAATTACTACAAGTTTATGTACGTACGTGAAAAATTATTAAATTTTTTTTTTTATTTTTGTGATTTATCAACCAAAATCATTGACAATGTTTTCAGAATCAAGTTTAAATTTTCGAGATAGTTGAATATACAATCAAAAGCTGAAAAACTACCATCGCCAATATAATTGGAAGTATCGGAAACTGTGAATTCTATTGAATTTTTTTTATGTGTTTTATTAAAGACTTTGGAAATTAAATCCCTAGGATTCGGGATTAAAATAACTTTTTTGAAATTCTAATGATTTTTTTCAAAAGACCATTTTAAAATTTTTGAATACGTAGGCATTTTTGAGGTACAAAACATATCGATTTCTCATGCCAATCAAGGGTACATGAAAACATTCAAAATTCGTAACGTAACGTTCTGCTCAACCCCCTCTCCATTGGTGTCACAAATTGTCACATCGAGCTGGACCTTTCCCCTATGAGCTTAACGTAGTTTATGGACAGTTTGTAGTACTTTATGTTTATTCCGAGTTAATATATATTGAAAAATAAATTCTTCATTAATAGATTAGAAGAAATGGAAATATCTTCACATTGTTCAAAAACGACTCGAAAACGAACACTTTTGCAACAAAAAAACATAAAAATGATAAATAAATTTTCCGCGTTATTTCAGAAAAATTACATAACTCGACAGTTTGAGAAAATTAATCACTGCCTGGAAGCAGTTTGTTCTCTCAAACTATCAAGTAAAGTACTGTGTAAATACACCTAAAGAAGACTTCGAATTGAAGTCCAAAACCAGGGTTCAATTGTGAATAAGCAGAGCTTACAGTCATTGTTCCATATAAATTTTCTTAGCTAGAAGAAATAAATGACCCAGACATTGTTTATACCAAAAAGTACCTACCAACTTCATTATAACATTCAAAAAATGCAAGAAAACAAATAACTCACCCAGGTAGCTCGTTTCTTCGGACCGGATGATTCCCTTATTAAGGTTCTTCCAAGGCCCGTCAGTTTTGTACTTGATGGTGTAGTCCTGGACGAGATGGTCTCTTTCCAGAGGCTTTTGCCACGTGACGAGGAAGCCGTTGCTCACCTCGGTGACGGTCAGGTTCCTCGGGGGACCTGGTTTCGGACCTAACCCAAAAGCACACACATTCATTTTTCCTCCTCATTCTTTGACCCAAACGCAGCAAAAACGTGAAAATAAGAGGAAACCTAATGGCGAACATATTGTGAGAATGCAGGGATGGACGAATTGAAACATAGCGACAGCTACCATAAAGTGGTTTTTTCAAACGCAGCGTAACGATCCGACGCCGTCGTGGGTGCAATTTCATTCGGGACACGACGAAAGGCAAATATTTATTGTCCGCGACAGGCGCTGTTTAATTTTCCTCCCTCTTCCCTCTCCGAACAGTCCGACCATGTTTTTCGGCAGGAAAAAATGACCTCTTCATTTTACACTCCCGACAGATTTCTCAGTGTATTTTTTTTCGAGCCGAAAGGATTTACTGGTCCAACGCTCGAAATACCATCTCGCGTAAAAAGATGAAAAATCCCAAAGCGCTGTGGCAAACAACGGATTAAATGTATGAAAGGGACAGTGGGAGCGTACGCGGCTGATAATTGGAACCGACAAACATTCTAACCAAACTAGCTGACGAAAGAGCGCAATCGGTGCCGGACTCTTGGCTTTTTTTTCGCTGTCGAGTGCCCTTTATTTGCGTGAGATGGAAGAATGCGAAATCCCTCTCGCTTGTTAACGTCGAAAAAGCTAATCGATAGCTATCATTTCAGCGGCCAAGTAGTCAGAGGTTGGTACCAGGGGGGAATACAGGGAAAAATTTTCGGAGGGGTTTTATAGAAAAAAATACATGCCTTCTTGAAATTTTTGGAATATTCATTTTGAATCATGAAATTTTTACGTCATTTATGGCGAATCCTGAATTTTGTGTCTTGAATTCTATTGAGTATTGATGCTTTCACATAAACATATTAAAATTGAAAAAAACTATATTTGCATTGATAAGTTCTCTAATTTATCATGCGCCTAAATAGCCAATAATTTTTTTCTCGGAATTCACATAGATTTAGTAAAATTCGAAATTTCAAGCTATTTGATTCTTTGAAGTCTAAACTACAAATGGTAATTATTTCATATAAAAAATTTTTTTCAGTCTTAGCATTAATGTTGCGCAAATTTTCTAGACTGATCAAAGTCTTGCGAATTTTCCAAGAATCATTTCATTTAAAAAAATAGTAATATTAGTTTCATGATTTCTATGTATCATTACGTTGTGGTTTGTTTGAAACTATTCCAATATCATTCTTTATAAAAAAAAAAACTTCTTTCGCCATTTTTTAATTTTCAAAATAAGCAGTAACACACACTGGACAAATCTTGTACATTCCTCAGATTTCTATTTTACGCTTTTTTTATTTTGGATGCTTTTCTTCAATAAAAGTCTTCCTTCGTTCATATTTTTACCTTTGAGTTCTTCATCTTCAAGACTCACATCAAATCAGTGAAAAAATAAGGTTGAAAACATTAACACTACCAAATTAGAAGATACCTTTTTTACATACGAAAATTTGTCCCTATTACCCATAATTATAATAAACTGTTATTTGAAAAATCTGCCTCCAAAAATTACAATACATTATTAGAGTTTTTAAATGTGAAATATTGACCGTTTCTGATAGTGACTAGTAATTTTTAAATAAAACTGATGTTAACATGAAATAACATTGATATTATATATTGTTTTATAGTATAAGTTTTTTGTTGGTGTTTTAAAGCATTTAAAAGTATTTTTTAGAAGGGGAAAAGGGTTGGTCATAAATATAGAATATATTGATCATAAGTTCATATAGTTTGAAAAATTCATAACTTCTGAATTTCAAATTTCAAGTTTTTCTTCCCTGTATTTGGTGACTATGAAATAATGTATCAAACGATTTAAAAATCTAAAATTATAACTCTTAATTCTATACTTTTTGTTTCTCAAATGCTGTATCCTTGGAATCAAGGTTTTTTTAAATTTTTGTCACGCATTGGAACGTGTAATTTAATATATTCGTATTTTCTTACAAAATAATCTAATCGTAAATGATAGCATTCTTCATAATATTTTTAATGATGAGTGAAAAATATAAATTATGAAGAAACCTCGTCAAATATTAATTGACGAATTGAAAAACTTCGATACAAATAATAGTGATTATTTATCATTCTTCTATTATTCAAAAAGGCAATATTCACAATTGATGATAAAATATTCATAAATATTATCCATATAATGCATTGATTAGGATCTTTATAAACGAATTGAAAATTATTACTCAATAAAATAAAATTTTATCAACAAAAAGTTCATCTATATATTTGAAAATGAAACAGTGTTCTTTCGAGACATCATGACTCACAGAGTAAGGAATTTTCAAATATTTTTTTTTTTTTTATTGTCTGTAGAAGGTTTTGCTTTATAAAAATTTTGTTTTATACCTACACCATAAGGAATTCATAGAGGATAAGACAGTTGAAACTAACTCGGCAATTTTTCTGTCATTAAGTTTTTAAAAAATTTCGAAACTTTTCTGAAATATTTCTGTATGAGTAATTGATTATCATCAATGTTTTTCACACCACGAACATTGGTTTACTCTGAATGAATTCGATCAGAATATGTTTACTACTCTTTTCATCCATAACTTCATACTTTTAATGACATTTTACTCTTAATGATTTTGGAGTTTCGACTGTAAATGGCCTGAGAAAAAAATTCTATAAATTATAAACATAATCGCTTATCATTTCTCACTTCATTTTTTTCTTCTCGGCAGGACTAATTCTGCCGGGTACAGCTAGTTTATTATACATCTTTTCGACGTATTACTAATGGACAAATTCTCAAGTCCATGCATAATATTTTTCAATATAATTGTAGAAATAAAATTGAGAATTATGATACACATTCTTCATTGTTGTAGATCATATTTTCATTGTCATTTCCTTTTACTATTATAAATTATTGATTTAAATTGAATGAAAACCTTTTTTTACCTTCAATTTATTGTATAAATTTTAAATCGTTTACAGTTTATCAGTTCAAAATTGAACTCTAGTCAGCATTACTTCAAGAAACAAACATTACAAGAATTTTGACAAACGCTCATTACATATGATAAAGTTTCCTAGGAATTTCAAATAATATTTATATTTCACTTTATTTTCATCAATTCGTTATCCTCCCCCTATTTCATAATCATTTGAGGTATAATATATTATTTATTTATTAGATAACATGCTCCATTATTTTTATCATGAATAATATCATTCATCGTTTCATTTTATTTTATTACAATATTTTTTTATTTTTATTCATTGTCATTTCATTTCCCAAATACCAAAAACGTGAGAGACAATTTTCTCAACAATATTTATGGCAAAGGAAAAAAATATGTTACAAAATACTATTGAACATCGCATGAACATTTTAAAAATTCCTCTCAAAATTACATATTGAATATAAATATTACGAATTCTTCAAACTGCCGATTATAATGAATTTCATTGTTTACAGCTTTAAGTTATTGTATACAAATTTTTCCTCTACTTCTATAGCTGAGTAAGGTGGGTAAGGTGATGTAACCTCAAAATCATGCCACAATCTCAAAAGAAGACGGAAAACTGTTTCTCAATGATTGCGATATGAATAAAACTCCCACGTGAAATATATACTCCATGTAAATTCTCTAAAGTTCGCATTATCCATCAATTTTCACATTTGACAGAATCATTCCTTCATCATCCTCAAAATTTGCCCAAATTTTCCAGCTCTCAATGAATTCCTAAAACCCCTTTCATAAATTTCAGTTATTTAACAAACCTACTTCCACCCTCATAAATTTCAAACTCTAATCTTCTCTTCCCACCAAATTAATAATTTCCGTGATGACTCCCGAATGCAACAAAATCTCTTCTATCACAGTTTTTGTTCTCAAATAAAAATTAATGAGCTCGATGCTGCCCCCACCCCTTGACCTGTGCCTTGTATTAAACAGCGCGCGACGTGAAGCGATATTTGCCTGCGTCCCAGGTGAAAAACTTGGGGCATGCATTACGACGCTAACGACGTAATTTGTTCAACAATTAACCGCGACATTAGCGCTCCCAGCGGCTCGTGGCGCGTTCGCCAAAGTCGGGGCAAGTTTGCTCACGCCGTTATCATAATATCGCTCTCCTATACGAACGGTAAAAACCCCGCGGAACGCTTTTAATTAATGCCACCCTGGCTCCTTCCTCCCCACGCCGCTCTTTCATGCATTATGGATTTGGCGAGCGCGGCGTTTTGTTTGCAAGAAAATTTCCAGAAACTCAGTGGCATTCAACTATGTTAATACTCGGAGGAATGTAGACGTATGTGAACATCCATTGATATTGTTTTCCTTCGGAAGTTCACTTGGAGTCATTGGTATGAAAAATAAACGAAGTATTAATTTTGCTTAGGATATTTTCAAATTATAAGTAGATTTTACTTGCTGGATAGGATGTCGATTAGGAATAATTTATTTCTTTGGTTTTCCAGCCAATTTAGAGCTTTTCATTCCGTTTTGACGTTAATTTCAATGTCACCAGAGGAACAGTGAATTTCTAATACAACAATTTTTCATGTCATTAAAAATAACTGAACAATATACGAACTACACTCACTCAGTTTGAATGAGTAAAAAACTACTATTTAATAGTAGAATATTACTAACTGAAAAAGTGAAAAGGGAGTAACTAAAGTTTTGGTAAAAATCTATTAATTGAATTAGTGATATAGCTTACTAATGAAATTAGTAATGTTTGACTGAATAAAAAGGAAATAATTGACTGTAAATTTTAGTAAAAGTCTGCTACTACAGTAAGTAGGTTTTGACTAGTCTTATTCGTGCGTTATGATTAAAAGATGAGTATAGTTCAACTAATGAAAAAGTATATTTATACTCAAACTTTAGTGAATAGTTACTGTTTAAAATAATGGATACTTACTATTGCAATTATTGATTTCTAAATTTGCTAAATTATTGCTCTATGTTAACATTTTACTTTGAACATTTACTTTCAACATTTTACATGAACTTTTTTTACAACTAGGTGCATGTAATATATGATTTAGTGGAATCCAACTATTCCTTTTAGTCAACTTGTGGAATGCTACTAATTTATTAGTATACTATCTCTGACCAACTAATTGAAATTATACAAATTTTACTAATTCGAACTGAGGAAGCACAGTTTTAAAAAAAAATTGATCATTTTATCAAGCCAATATAATTTCGGTGCATAAGACATTTTATCAGTTAAATAAACGAAAGTTATTCGAAATCTGTAATTATAATTATTCTTGTATCAAATAATTGTTATATTTGTGATGATGTGTACAATAAAATTGATGTATTGTTGATTTAAACAGTTTTGAAAAAGACTTCGCAATTGAAGTCAAAACGTCGATGTATATTGTATTGTATATCAACGTGATATTGAATCAATAAATTGGACATAACTGTTCATTATCATAATTTTTTCGGAATATTCTAGAGAGCGTTTTTCATTTTTTCAATTAAAATCTGAAAAATTTGTAAATTATAAATAATTATAAAGAATCTTGATGGACTAGAAAAGTTTCTAGACGATTAGATCAGTTTGGAATTGTTTTCAATGAAGAAAAATTGTTATTCATGAAAAACATTAAAATATCGGTGATTGTCAATACTTTGATGCAACAAAAAAAAATTAAAACGTTTCGAAAATTTTGATACATTCCGTAAATTGTGTTCATTACCGAATTTTTTGGACTATACATGTATTATTGCATAATGTTTTTATTCATTTATAGGAAAAATCTGAAAAACTTGTAAAACATTAAAATTAAAGAACAATCTAAATTCGTTAAAAAATATATTATAAGATTTGAGAAGCTCAGACAAGTGTGTGTCATGTTTAAAATTTCAAAATTTCGTATGTGTATTAAAAAAAAAGGGAATAAAAAAAAAGTAATGGTTTAGTACGAATTCGAAAAATTGTAGAACTTTCTGTATATGTTCATAGCTTCCAAAGATTTGGTTGATGATTATGTTTTTTCAAAAAAGTTAATAATAGTTACTTTTAATATTTCAAAGAAAATCTAAAAAGCAATGTAAAACTTTTACACGATGTATACAACTTTCATCAAACTTGGAAATTTCCGGATAACTTATATGTATATCAAAAAATGTTGAAATATTTTTTAACGATGGCCAATGATAAAATTCCACCCGAAAAATTTATGAAATTTGATAAATGTTTTTTATAAGTTCAGTTTATTTTGTTTATAATTATATTAACGCGCACGATAAAAATTTTTAACCATCAGCAGGAATCCAAAATTCTTAGAAAATATTTAAAAATATGACTTATTGCACCTATTTGAACAAAATTTTCGAAACATGAGAGTTGAGAAGAGTTTGTAACGTGTGTGCACCTTGTGTAATGTGAAAATTTTAAAACTGCAACGATTTGAAAGGTCGTTCATAGTAACTCTACAAACTTTGTAAAATACTGAATATTACGATAATCTCAAGTTTAACAAATTTTTCCCAAATTATGAATTAATTTATTGATAGTAAGTAGCATATACCAAGTTTAAACAAAAATTTATAACTTGGAACTTTTCTGACGAATATTACTTATCTTATAAAATTCGTAATATTTGTAGAAATATCAAATATGTTCAGAAATTCATTAGATTGGGTTATTCATCATATTTGTGTAAAATGTTTTACACATATGATGTTTTTTTCTAGATGAAGTAAACTCTGAATCAAGTTTAAAAATATACAAGAATACATGAAATATTGATAAGTATTATATTTTCAAAAAACTTTGAAAGTTTGGAGAGGACAGTATCATGTATATCATTTTCAAAATTTTAGATATACCTTCTTATACAATGTAAAACTTCTGAAGCTGTCTAAGATTTACAATACTTTTTTAAAATTCAAAGATAATAAGATTTTAGAACATATCCTTTGTACGAGGGGGGACCCAAAAGTAACGGGAATTAGGAGGTGGGGGGACCGCGGAGGGGGGGATCGGGTTCTCCACTGGTTCTCTTCCAAGCTGCTACTCTCCCAAGTCAGTGTGCAAAGTTCATTTGCTGTGAGTGCATTCGTTCGTCCGTAAGAATTTTTCTAGTGAAACGACTTTTTCCGTTTCGGCGAAAACGTGAAATGGCTGAGTGCGGAGAGCAACGCGCGGCTGTAAAATTTTGTTTTTTGTTAGGAAAAACACCCGCGGAAACCCTTGTGATGCTGAAAACAGCTTATGGGGATAATGCTTTGAGTAAAACGCGTGTGTACGACTGGTTTTCGCGTTTCAAGAATGGAGAGATGCCAATAGAAGACCAACCTCGTTCTGGGCGCCCCTCGACTTCAAGAACGGACGAAAATATTGAAAAAATCAACACTCTTGTTCATGAAGACCGTCGCCGAACCATCGATCAACTTTGTGAGATGTCTGGATTGTCATGGAGTTCAATTCAGAGGATTTTAACTGAAGATTTGAGCATGAGGAGGATTGCAGCCAAATTTGTTCCTCGCCTTCTCTCCAACGATCAAAAGGAGCGTCGACTTTAGGCCTGTCTTGAGCTGCAAAATCAGTTGGATGAAGACTCAGATTTTTTTCTCAAGGTTATAACTGGCGATGAATCATGGTGCTATGGCTACGACCCCGAAACAAAGCAGCAATCAAGCCAATGGAAGACACCTCTCTCGCCTCGTCCAAAAAAGGCACGCCAAGTGAAGTCCAACATCAAGACATTGCTCATTTGTTTCTTCGATTGCAGAGGTATTGTGCACGCAGAATTTGTTCCTCCAGGCCAAACGGTCAACCAACACTTCTACTTGGAGGTTTTGAAAAGGTTGAGGGAAAACATCCGGAAGAAAAGAGCGGATCTTTGGCGCACAGGAGATTGGTTCTTCCACCACGACAATGCACCTGCCCACACAGCGCTGTCCGTGAAGAAATTTTTAACCAAAAACGGTATGACACCGATTGTTCACCCCCCCTATTCACCGGACCTTGCCCCCTGTGACTTTTTTTTGTTTCCTAGACTCAAAAGGGACATGAAAGGAAAACGTTTTGGGACTGTAGAAGAGGTGAAACAAAAATCGCTGGAAGGTTTAAAAAACATTGAAAAAAATGAATTTCAGAACTGTTTTGAACACTGGAAAAAAAGATTGAACAAGTGTATTACAGTCAATGGGGGTTACTTTGAAGGTGATAAAAATTGTGTGTGAAAAAATTTGTCAATAAAAAAGTTGTAACACAATTCCCGTTACTTTTGGGTCCCCCCTCGTATTTCCATCATGCACTTATAATCATATGTTTTCTGAATATACATGATTTTTTTTACTCTTGAATGAATACTTTCTTAAAAACTTACAAAGAATCAAAAAATTACGAAAAATATTTATGAGTTGCAGAAATTTTTCAAATTCGGAAACTTTTAAATAACCTGTACGTGTAAAATATCTCAGATTTCGAAGACTTCAAACAATCAATAAACATAAAAAATAAAAATAATTCTCAATAGTTGAAAAACTCAAAGAGTTCATTATATTTCATTAATTACTAAAGTTTTGTGAATTGTGTGCATTGTCATATTTCTTCAAAATATACATAGTAATTCTTTTTTTAATTGCACGATTAAAATTCGTAAATATTTAAAGTATCTAAACTGACTAAAAATTTGAATTATTTGGACGCATTTTACACAAATTTCAAACAGAACGAATGGTGAGTATAAAGTTTAAAAGTCCTATAAATTACAATCAATTGAGAAACCTAGAATATAAAACAATTTTTTCGAAAATTGGTAAAATTTCAAATAGGTCAACAGAATATGGGTATATATCTCAGAAAAATTTTAAAAATTTGTCTAATTACTTAAACTATGTACTATCCCTCGAATTTTCCACAACCAAAAAACCTCCTACAGTACACGAATTCTTTATAACTTTCAGAATTCCAATCAAAATCCATAACTCTAATCAATTATATCAAAATGACTGGAAAAAACTACAATTTTTAATCAATTCGTTTTCACATACATACATTTCTTTGATATTTCACTCATTCAGAATTCAGCAGGCATATAGTGCCACCCACTGTCCCATTTTTTCCTTTTCCCCTGGCATCGAAAGAACAAAAACGAATTGCCAAGCTCTTACCATGACAGGCTGAAACGCCTGAACAATATCAATATCGATAAAATACACGGAATACGAAGAACCCTAATACCCTTCGAGCATGTTCCCCGGACGTAAAAACTCGGGGCTGAAAATACCCGTAGCGAAACAGTCCATGAAATAAGAAGCAAAAAGGCGGAGAATGAAAATGCGCTGCTGCCTCGCGCCGTTTTTAATCTGGGCGAGGAGAATATCGCGTGAGAGTCGGCGCGCGGAAAAATTACCATTAGTCGTCGTACGGTCGGGCGAAAATTGAAAGCCGCGTGAAAAGCCGGGAAAGAGTAATGTTTCAAAGTCGAGAATATGCGCGGGGTATGTAATGAAAACAGAAGAAAGAAATTAAAACGAAAGGAGAGCGAACGGTTCGATCAGCGGATGGATGATGATGCGTCGAGTCTCGTCTCCGCATCCACGAAAAATCCCCAAAGCTTTACTAATTCTTCAGGGTTTCAGGGAGTGAAAAAGGAAAAAGACAGAGAAGTCAGGAGAGAGATGGATAGAGAGATTTCTCGAGCCCGGGGTAGCTTTGCGGGTAAGCCCCGACTTTTCGAGTAATTATCCGAGCTCGTAATTCTCGCTCATAAACAGTAAGGCCGGAAACGTGAAGCTGGATTTAGTGCGAGCGTAAGAGAGGTTCGTACATTATGATTTCTTGACTATTAAGTGAATAACGAATAAACGGACGGGTCATCCGATTATGTTCTACCCTTCGATTGTATGATTATTGACGTCAAACTGCCTGAATTGAAGAAGGATTGTGCCACATATATGAAATGATGAATTTGCATTATATGAAAAAATATCTAACGAATTTTCCAGTTGACTGGAATATTTATTGATATTGTGTGAACACAACGTTTTAATAGTATACAATACATAACGCACGAAATCACTCCATAACACTATGAACAATTACAATAAAGAAAACGAAAGCGACGATAACAGACCATAGGTAAGTGAAAGCTGACAGAAGCGAAACAAAACCAGAGGACAAATGGAATCATAATAAACGCCTTATCACTGATATGAAAGAATCCCTACTGCTATCAAAAAAGTCAACTCTCTGTGCTATTCCGCGACAAATACAGGTAATAGTGTTAGTAGACGCATAATTCGTGCTAACAGTCGAAATGAAAAAATCATCATCAACTCTATTCCTGAGTGAGGTACTCGGCGCATACAAGGAGACCAAAGGCCTCAATTCATCGCAAACAATCAAAAGCTTAAATAAAAATACAAGATCGTAAGCGTATCTCCGTGACTGAAGGGATGGAATGTTTAACTGATCAAAATGTATAGGATCACCCAACTGGGCCGCATAACGTCTCAAAAATGCATGCTGGACTTTCTCAACTACACGTGCATCAACCAAATTTTTGAGCACAACGTGCTGCCTGGTTGGTACCATCGCACCACTAGTTTTTCCTCTTATTTACAATATTTATTGTAAAAAACGCTTACCACTTTGGTCAGATGCCGTAGCTTGATCAACAGCACTAGACGCAGGAGTGGCTGAACGTGCCAGGCCAACATCTGAAAACAAAACATAAGGAATGATGAATCAAGTTCATGGCCAAAATAATTCAACACATCTCATTACATTTTTAAGTTATATGTGAGTCTTGACTCTGAAGGAAACAATGAAAATTAAAAGCCTTAGAATGCATTTTGTATATTTTGTATTTCGTCTGACTTTTACAAAGTTGATGCTCAGATGTTTTGCTCAATTTTCACGCAGTGCATAAATGATTATTGCTCTGGCGTCTGAGGAGGTTTTAAAAATGCAAAAAGTGTTACCTAGAGTCCTAACGGTTATGACTTTGCTAAGCATCCCGTCGCCCAAGGCATTCTTCCCCACGACTTGGAACTCGTAGACGGTCCCTGGGGAAAGCCGGTTTATCGTCACTGTCGTGCTTCCGGAAGGCGTTACAGGGATCGTGGTCCACTCGGAAGTTCCCGCTTCCCGGTACCTGAACACCACGTATCCATTCAAATCTCTATCAGGTATGTCTATATTTGGTACACTCAACAATCGTATCGTTTTTAAGCATTACTACCGAATGGTAGTACGATAGTAAGAATGGGCGATGCGAATCAATATAAGAGGATATCGATATTTTTTTGCAATATATCATAATTTTTGTATCCATATGAGACTAAACCGACGACTCTTATATTAATATTTTTGTAGTGTCATTAAGGGGTTACATCCTCTTGTTCTCAAGGAAAAATAATGCGTCTTAACAATTTTTTGTTGGAAAAACAACACAATATTTTTTGAGAAACTCTTTGCTCATATATTCATTAATGTCACGAGGTATTTTAGAAATTTTTTCAGAATGAAATCTTCGTAATTGGGTGCACTACAGGAATCGTGCAAAAATCAGATGTTTTTTCGCGGTGAGCACAGTTTCTCGAAAACCGTTTATCTGAACAGTCTGAATTTTTTAAAGCTTGTTTATAATTATAAAAGTTTTTACGTCTACGAAGGATTTTGAATTTCAAGACAAACTTTTTTTACTTGCTGCAAAAACCGAAAGACGAAACGTTGGAAAATCAAACATTTTAGGAAAATGACCACTGTTTTCGTAAAAATATTTATTTAGCAAAATCCTTCATTCACGCAGAGCGTGAAGGTATAAACTAGAGGTTTATTTTGTTCTTTTTTTTTTTACAGATGAACAGTTCCTTTTTTATCATGCTCACTGCGCTCGGTGTCAAAAATTTTTTCGTTCAAATTGGTCCTATCGACCATTTTGGCGCAATGGTCGATAGGACCTTTTGTTTTCTAAAAAAAATTCGTAAAATACCTTGTAACATAGATGCATGAATAGGTTTTGTTTTTCGAGAAAAAAATAGTGAAAATGTCCTTTATTTTTCTAGCGCAAGTGTATATCCCGTTAAATGATGTCGCAAGATGTTTGAGTGGAAAAAAAGTGGAACTGAAATTTGAATTATGAAAATTCTCTTCTTTGTCACTAAGTATGAAATGTTTCATCGAAAAACACCATTCATCGAATTCCCAGTCATAATATTTCATTATCATAGCTGATAAAAAACAAAAAAAGAATTTTATTCTTCTTTTCAAGTATTTTTTACTTTCAAAATATAGTAATTACATGGATTAAATAGAGGACAATCTGTGGTTTACATTTTCGAAAATTCGACATTGCAGAAATACTCAAAAGGCATGACAATTTTTCCAAAACGATATTCTCATGACTCTCTTGGTATAAAATAAAAACAATTAGATATATGTATAGTATAAATCGATCCATAATTTTTTTTTTTTTTGAATACCATTAAAAATCTATCAAATACTAGAAATCTATAATGCACTTGTTTTATAAGCAATTAATAAATATCCTCAAAATCTATGAAATTTCAGATTCAAGTCGACATTTGAGCATGAAATCGGTTGATCTATAAAATGCTTAAAATCCTTGTATCTTCCAAAAAATCTTACAAAAACAAAACGAAAACGAAACAACACAAAATAATCAGAACACAAAAATTTACTAATGAAAGTTGACTCAAACTTTGATGAAAATATCACTTATAAATGTTGTAAATGGTGATAAAAATTTTTTAGAAAATCTAAGTGAATAATAAAAATTAGAAACAATTTCATTCCTAGAGCATGAGATACAGAAAATGTATAAAAAAACCAAAATTCAAAAAATTTTAGAAACCTGTAAAAAAATACGTTTAACAGCTAATTCAATTATTAAAAAAAATCTACAAAGTTCTACACATTTTAAAAATTTGATGTCCAGAGCATTGGATAATGAAAATCAATAGAAATAATTCTTTGGAAAACTAAAAACCTTAAAACCTTCTGAAAATTCTTACAAAACTCGATAAATACAAGAAACAAGAGAAATTCTAAAAATACTATAATATCAAGATACTTTTTAATTCTTAATATAATTGTTAAAAAATCTATCGGTAATCTGAAAATCAATTCAACATTGATAACTATAGCATTGAATTTCAGAAATCTACATAGAAATCCATGAAAATACCAAAAATTCATACGTCTTTCAAAAATTTGCGAAATACTAACAGTACTACAAACCTATGATGTTTGCTTAAAAATTATTCATACATAATAATAATATTACAAACTTTGAATTCTAGTATATTGTAGTACAGAAATCAAAAGGGACATTTTTGAAGAAATTCAGGAATCCTACATTTCAGAAATACTAAACAATATGAAAATAGTGTAAAAAAATGGAATACTCAAAATCTACAGAACTCTAATTACTAAAACATTGAATCCTAGAAACCTTATATAAAACGATTCATGAGAATGCTAAAATATTATCTAAATCGTAAAAATACTGAAAAAATATGTAAAATACTAAGATTTTCAAATATATGAATATATACTGTTTTCTGAAAAATTCATTCAAAGACGAAAAATTGAACATATTTTGTATTGCGTAGCACAAAAAATCAGAAATCTATATGGAAATTTTACAAAATACTAGAAATCTACAGAAATACTTAAAAAAAAAAAACGAATTTAGCAAATACTGTAAAAGGGCGACAAATTCCTAAAGTACAAATAAAATGAAACAGATATTATTCTCTCGATAAATTTTTTAAACTTTGAATCCTGTATGACCCCCTTCTGAACATCTATGTTGAAATTTGTAAAAATACCAGAAATTCTTTTAAATTATACCTACATGAGCACTAAAAATATGAAAAACATTTTCAAAGTTCTACTACACAAACTGTTTTCTAAAAAATGTATAAAAATCTATGCCACACTGTTAAAAATAACTTAAATTTTACAGTTCGAACAGGATTCATAATTTTCAACGAATATTCTTCAGTTTCGTATGGATTTATCATCATCGAAAAGAAAAATTCTCGTTTATTGCTGAATTTCTTCTTCTGGAACTGAAAAGTTTACGTGCCTATTAATAGAAAATTTGTCGAATCGAACTGGATAATGACATCCAGTCAAAAATTGAAGATTTCTTTTCTTAGAGAATTATATATCGATATCTCGATATTTCCTTTCCGGTATTTCGATATTGATAATTGGATAATTCTTTTACATCAATTGAGCTGCTATCTACATATATTCCATTTAAATTTCCATCCTTATGCAGCAGATCAAATAATCGATATATCTCTATCAAAGAAAAAATACATAATAAATACTATATGTACAAGAAAAAAAAATTCTGATCCCAGTGACCTGAAAAACACGTATACCGAATTCCATGGCACAAAATATATGAATATTGTTGTTTCAGGACTCATAAAGTTAGATAACTTCGGAATCCTAAAATTCGAAATAATAGAAAACCCTGCTTTAGTAACCAAATCGTCAAAGATTAAAAATGTTAAAATCCAGAAAGAAATATACATTTTTCGAAAAAACCCTCCCTAAAATTTTTTATTCCTATGACAGAGAAAATGACGTACCAAATGGTGTAGTCTTGCCTGTAATCAGGCCCTCCCGAATACCCCGGGAGCCATATAAGAGTAACAGAAAATTCGTTGGCTGTGCCAGTGACGTTGTAAGGGGCATGTGGCTGTGTGCCTTCGATGATGAGTTGTGTCGGCGAAGTTATGGTCGCGACCTCATTCGAGGCAACGCACTGGTAAAAGCCGAAATCGTCCCTTCTCAAAGCCTCGATTGTGAGGTTTCCGCCAACGACTTTAGCCCGATTGTGCTGCACCTGCGAACCGTCCTTCTACCCCCGGAAACAACGAAATTTCATTCATACCCAAAGATCTCAAGTCAGATCTACATTTTTTTTTCTTGAAATTGTTCATCGTGAATTCAATCACTCAGAGGTCCAGTTACTCATTTCCGTTTAATGTCTCTTCAATACAAGTACCCATAAAAAAATATTTTACATTTTTTATGCGAAGCCATTATATTGACTCTGAATATTACAGGAGAACAATTTTATAGTTTTCTTTTATGGCCATGAAGATATAAGCGTAGTTTTACATTCGATAGAATATGGATTTTGATGCCAGCGTCATAAAAGGACGATTAGACAATTTTTTTCACATTTTTCAATCGTGAATGGAAAATGGAAGTTCTGCAGGATGTTGATTTATCATGATGAATGACATTGTCATGTGGACAGGTTGGATATCGATTGGAAATTGATGAGCAACATTTTCATCTATTCGAAAAATATTTTATGGAGACAGAAAGGACTCACTCTTTGCCACTGAATCGTGGGTTTCTGAGTGCCCTCGCCCTCCTGAGCATCGCAATGCATTTCTACGGTTTGACCGACCTTCCTCTGGTACATGGTTTCTGGTTCGAGAGTGAAAATCGGAGGATTCTGCACCAGCACTTCCATTTGGCCCGAGCTACCTTGGGTCCCGTGCTTCAAGCATATTTTTACATGATCCATCAGTTGGGTACTTGAATTATACGAAATTATACGTGCTTCTGCAAACTCTCTCAAACGAATGCAGGGAAAGAACAAAGCGATGATATTGACATTCATTTCTGATTCAAGAACATCCTTCCGAAGTTATTCTATTCGAGTATCTATCTTCTGATAATGTAACAGAAAGAAGGTTTTACAAAAGGGCTTTGTTATCATAGTCCTGTTTTTGAAGGATAAGTGGTACCAGGTATCAATTCGAAATGTCTTTAATAATATGAATGGTCTTTTCAGTTAATTCAAGACCTTGATTACTTTTACTAGTCTTTTTAAATTTTCGTTACAGTATTTTACAGTCTTTTGAATTTTGGAGACATGAAAAAATACTGACGTATGTTACTTTTCGATTGACATATTCTTCATGTTTAGAGAATTTCAACATGTGAAGTTCCAAATAAATTGGAAAGAAATAGAAACAATTTTGGTGCATTCTAGTTTCATAGATCTTAAGTAAATTTTTTTTGGCCCTTGCAGAATAGTATTTTGCATAATAAATATAAAATGTAATTTCATCATACCGCGTTGTACGGCGTGCACGTGTACTTTCCTTGGTGGTTGTCATTGACTTTGGTGAAAAGTAAGGAGCCGTTATTCATGATGACGATGTCCTTGGTTTGGTAGGGCTCGAGCAGGCGTTTGTCTTTCGTCCAAGTTACGTACTGCAGAGGTGGATTGGCTTTTATGTAGCACTGAACGACGCCGGCCAATCTGAACGCCAAATACTGAACCGTCGGCGTGAACGTCACTTTTGCTGGATCTGCATTCAACATAGTAAACGAAATTCGAAAACTTAGATATTAAAATAATCAGATAGCTAGAAAAAAATTTTGTGGGACTTGCTGATAGCTTTTAAGTGATTTTTTAGCTAGAAAATATGAGGGTGGTGGGTAGCACTACCTACCTAGAAAATTTTTGATGTGTTAAATACACAGTAGTTAATAATTAAAAAAGTAATGGCTTTTGCAAATCGAATGAACTTTACATCATTTACTAAATTTACTAAAATTTAATGATGATCATGGTTTCTTATTTGGAATTTTTGAATTTGTCTAATTTTTCCCTACGAAGAAACGTTTCTTCGACTTTTTCGAATTTTACGTATTCTTCATGTTTTTTTGAAGTTTCACAAAATTCATAGGATTTTTTTCAACGTATGAAATTTATAAACGTTTGCTATTTCTAAATTTTATAGAGTAAATAGAATATTTTTCATATTGAGAACATGTTTCTATTCTGAGAAATTTTTACAAGATTAAACATTATACAATTTTGATAGTACATTAGGTAACTAGGACATACATTTTATTTTTACGAGTGTGAAGTTTATGGACTAAGGCGAAGCCACAAAGTACATAATCACACGAGTGAGTATAAAATTCCTGTCACTTACGTACGATATTTTACGTCCTTCTGGCTGGAAAACGAGTTTGAATATTTTGAACTGTACGTAAAACGAGTTTTTAATGCAAGAAGTACATGAATACCTTTACGAATTTTGTGATTGTTTGTACTGCATATAAAGATTTTTTGTGGCAGTAGAAACAAATTATCTTTTGAAAATTTCTTGATAAAAAAATTTTTCACACAATTATGTAATAACTATGTAATGAATAGGTATAACAATATTTCGGAACATTTCACGCAGGCTGTGGTTTTTACTGAAATTTTCGAATTTATTCGCCATCTTCGTAAAATGAAACAGAATATTGATAAATGTCGATTATTTTGCTTGGTTTTTTGTGGTTTTAAGGAATTTTTAGTATGTTCCACAATGCAAGTTATTGAAAAACTTGTCCATATCTAATGAATTATTCAAGTTTTATAAATTTGTAGAAAATACCTGTAAAGAAATTTTTTTTCGTATGCTAAATTTCTTTGATTTCAAACATAATAAGAACTATAATAAACGTTTGAAATTATGTAATTATTCGTCTGGCTCATGAGGATTATTCGTGATTTTCGGTGTGATTTAAGTCGTTCAACATTTTATCAAAAATAAGGAAAAAATTATATACGTAGCTCGAGGACATACAATAAACAACACAAACAACAAAATGAATAAATATTTTCTAAAATTCTCTTCTTTTTTGAATTTTCGACAATTTTTTGACGAATAACATTTCTAATTACGTTCAATATATATTATATGAATGTCTTAAATTTATGTCACAATACTAACAATCGGAAACTTTTAAAATACAAATAAAATAATTTTATCTTATCAAGGTTTTTTTTTCATTTTCCGATACTTTTTAAACTTTTAAGAATTCCATATTATAATTAAAAACATAATTATGCAGATGTTGGGAAAATATGATAATAAAATCTACTCAGTTAGCAAAATATATAATCATTTTCAAATTCTTTCTAATTTTTTAAGTTTTCTAGAATTATTGACAATCAATCAGAAACAAAAAATTTTCTATTCTTACGAATTCTCAAAATATTCAACTTGATACTTTAAAAGTATGTATTCAAAACTTGCTCAATTTTTCCCGAATTCGTTCAACTGATGAAGATTATTTATAATTTATTGTGTTTTTTAGTTCTCAAGATTTTGTTCTTAGACTATGCAAAAAACAATAAGTATATTCGAAAAAAATCTGATAATTAACATACTCCACAAGATTTCTGAACGATTTCTGAACTTTCATCAAGTTTCGAATTTCGCATCAGTATTTTCAAGAAATGTGTTTGATAATTAATGATTTTTTCTTTCTCAAAATTCTGAAAATTTAATCAAGTTTGTCTAAGTCATCAAGGTTTGCTTAATGCTTCAATATTGAACGAAGCTCATGAGATATTGTTGCAAACTAAAACATTTTAACAATGAATAATTTCAAGTAACACAACACAAAAGATGATCGATATAATTTCCTGAAATTCTGCAAATTTGAAAAATTTACAAGATTTATTGCAATGTCTTATACAGTTAACTCTTATTGCTTTATTACTCTGAATTTTTAAAACTACATTGTAATACGCAGATATTTTTTAAAAATTTTAAAAATAATGAAAATTAAACGAACTTATACGAAATGTCATCTATTTTTATTAATTCTTCAATATGTGTTATGATTTGAGATTCTTTTTCAAAAATGTTGAAATTATCATGTATGCTTTGACGTATTTTGATGATGAACCATCATCTCCTTTGCTGTTTGAGTCTGACTTAAAACTCACCTGAAAAAATCGCATTCTGCCACCCTGACAAATATATTCACTATTTTACAAAAATAATAGTTTTAGGAATCTAATGTTACAACAAAACTTTTTCATAAGTATGTAAATTGTAAATTAACGCAAAGTTTAAAATAAAGCATGGAGCCAGAGCAACAAATTAAATCAATGCATCCTTTAGTCGTCAAAAAAAATACCAACCAAAAAAAATTTATTCTGAAGAATTCATGAATAAATTCAGAAACGATACGTCGAGAAAAAATTCGGTAGCTTATTCTTTTATAATTCGAAAAACAATAAATCAAATAAAAAATTATATAATTCTGTAAGATTTTGCCGTTGCCGAACACATCGAAAGTAATTTTAAGGTAACTAAAATGAGTTTAAAAAAGAATTAATCTACTCCCCAATAAATAACTTTTTTATACATTCCACGAATAAATATCCATCATCCTCAAGCTCTCAAATTTCATACATCCCAATCATTCATGTTTCAAACCTGACGAATTATCCACTATAAAATTCAGAAACCCTCCAAGTTTCCATAAACTTTAACTCCTAAGCTCCCGCATTAAGTAACCCATATTCCAACCCCCACAACTTTGAAAAGCCCTCGCTTCACCTACACTAAATGACACCTTCTAAAAATTCAAATTTATAAAATTGAAATCATATCGCAACACTTTTAAGTTCCTGCGATCGCCGCACGAAACAATTCAATTTCCAATGTAAATTTCTCGAGTTTCGAACTCCATTTCCAGATGTATGAATAAAAATGCAATCTGTTGGTTCGATTTATTGTGAAATAGGGCGTTACTGCGGCGTGAATTTATTCTCGATGATTCGCGATGAAAAATAGTGTCGATGAATGAATGATAAACACGTGGAATACGTACATTCGACGTTGAGAAAAGCAGCGGCAGTTTGCGGCTCGCCGATGCCATTAGTAACTTCGCAAAGGTATTGGCCTGTATCGTCCGAGCTTACGGGGTTGATGACCAAACTGCCGTCGTGCTTAACGGAAGCTCGAGTGTCCAGGGCCGTAACCTCCGTCACCAAAGCTCCTTCACGATACCACCTCACTGTCACATTAGTTGGCAGCGCCTTGGCCTCGCACGAAAACTGCACTTTTTCGCCCTCCAACCTCGTTTGGTTCGCTGGTGGTACCATTATCACGGCTCCACCTGGAATCACAGTGTTCGCAATGATGGTGAGTAATAGTTGAAATTATTCAGTGACGTATTTACTTTAAGGTATTATGAGCAGTGAAATACTCTGAACATAGCTCCAAGTAGTGAAAGCCGTCTGCCATCTCATAAAAAGTATCAAATTACGTATTACTCTGATATGAAAATTGCTAATTTTTATTATATTTATACCCTACACTGTTAAAAATAATTCAAAATTGTCCATATCTTTATGTGGTATTTTTTCCATACTTTGTATGGGAAAGTATGATACCATACTTTATATGGAAGAAATTCCATAGTTTCGAAAGAAATTTTTCCATACATTGGATTACCATAATTTTATAGTAATATTTCCTTTTCTATGTTGTATTTTTTCCATACTTTGCATGGAAAAGTATAAAATCATATTACGTATGGAAAAATTTCCAGAAGTTGTCGAAGAACTTTTCCCATACTTTGGACTACCATAATTTTATACTGATTTTCCTATTGATATTTAATACTTTTTCCATACTTTTTGCAGAAAAGTATAACATCGTACTTTGTATGGAAAAATTTCCTGACACTTGAAAAAAGATTGAAAATTTCTCATATCTTTATGTGGTATATTTTCCATACTTCGAATGGGAAGTTTCGTACCATACTTTATATGGAAGAAATTCCGTAATTTACCAAAAAAATTTTCCCTTATTCAGACTTACTACAATGTTATCGTAATTTCTCCTTCTCTGTGTCGTACTTTTTCCATACTTTGTAGAGAAAAGTATAGTATCATAAAACGTACGGAAAAATTTCCACAAGTTGTGGAAGAATTTATGCCATTCTTTGAATTACTAGAATTTTATAGTCTTTAAACTAATAAATAACTTTAAATAATTAAAAGAGTCAATAACCTTAAACTGATAAAGTATAGATGAATAATAGTTGTTTCCAGTACTTCAGAGTAAATTTACTTCTTTGAGTGTTTGGAGACCAGCTGATATTCAAATTTTGAAAATTTGCGCGCTTTTCCAAACACTCATCAGATGACTGTTGAATTTTTTTTCTCATATTCCAAGTTTTGTTTAGAATGGTAAGTTTGAGAAATGTCACTGAGAAGTTCAAGATCACACTTCACAGGATTATTTCTGTAGTAGATCTGTCATTACTCTCGCCACAAAGGCAGAGTTGATGCAATCACGATAATGAGGAACATATCCCATATCTAGAGTGGGAATGGAGTCTAGATTTTAGAGGATATTTCGATAATTATTTATAGGAAAAATCTCACACAGGGTATACGTAGAGAACTTCCAATACTTTTATGTAAAATTTCACACCAATATATTCAAGAATTTTACTATCCCACATGAGAAATTGCAATAGCTACTTATGGGCAAAATTCAATACAGTATATGGGTTAAGAACTGCCAATATTTATGTGGAAACTTTCCATACCTATATATGGAAGAATTCCATTCCGCACATGGGGAATTCCATTAGCTACTTATGGAAAAAATCCCATACAATATATAGGTTAAGAACTTCCGAAGATTTTATGGGAAATTTACCAAATTTTTTTCAACAGTGTACACAGTAGCATCTGCGAGCAGCATTATATAACATTGCTAAATGTGAAATTCAGCAATGATAACTATCCGGAAGTAATTCTTTTTACTATTTTTGAGAAAAAAGAAATAGTATAAATTCGTTCGGTAAATTTAAACTTGATTGTGAATGTGTGATTTGAGGCCAGGCAAAGTTTCAGAAAAATTTCCTCATTCGTTCTTAAATTATGCAAGAAAATATGATTCGCTTCATAAAAACACCTGTAAATTGACGCATATTTTGGCATTTTTGTCTTAAAAAGTAAGTAGATAAAAAACTTTCAATTGAGCGTCTATTCTTTTGAGTTTCATTGACAAATTCAAATTTTTTCGGAAACTTTACCCCATTTTTATTTACGTGCTCATTACACCTTAATGAGAACTCAAGTGCAAAAGAGTCTGAAATATGTTTATTACTTTCTTATTATTTTATTAATAATTGTGTAACAGATTGAATTTCTTTTATTAATTAAATAACCTCAGCGATTCTTCCAATCCATAAGTTTTAATAAGTAGCCCTTACGATCTTATAGCTGAAGACGTACATCTTCAGTCAAAAAATGCAATTTATTCAATAAATGAGTTTCAAACTCTTTATTTTACGAACAACATTTGTTAATTTTTCGTTTTCTTAGCTTCCAACACTTACATTTTTAAGTTTTTTTCAGAAATCATTATCATCCGAAAATTTTGTGTACAATTTGAAATTCTGACGTCATTAATCACGTCAATTTCCACTTCAATATCCTTCATAGTGAATTTTTAGTGCAGCTTTTAATTAAATTATATTTATTTATTTTATTCATTAACGATAATGATCTCTGAAGAGAAACCAAAAATGTTAAATCAATAAAATCTTTGAGTCATCGAATAAGACAGATGCAACGAGAAATTTTTTAAACATTATTGTTCTCTGAAAAGGACTTACAAATGAAATGATCGAAAGAGAAAAAAAAATAGATATTCTATCTCAAAGAGAGAGTGTAAAACTCATTTTTTTGATTAAAACTTTGGCTCTGAGCATCATAAGGGACTACTTTTTATATCAAAAAAATGAAAAAGATACATAAATAAAATGATAAATGAATATGAAAAATTGAATAATAAAGAAAAAGTTTTTATTATGAGATATAAAATTCTTATGGATAACTATTGAAATTAAAAAAAATTAATTAACTGTACAACTTTTCAGATTCCTTCACTTTAAGAGTTATCAAACAGTTTTGATGAATTTCAAAATTACAAATCGTAACAGTACGTACAGCTGTTTTAGGAGTTTTTGAAGAGAATTGGGAAAGCTCACCTTTATAGAGAAAATTTTTAATTGTTCATGTTTTAGTGAAAAATGTTCGGGAGATATCTCAGCAAAATATGTTTAAGCCGAAATTCTGAAGTTTTCAACCTTTGATAACATGTTTTTAGTAGCCAAATTACATTTCTCTAAAATCTCTAAATCTTGATGCTAGTTCATTTTTGGAGCTTACGGTAGCCATTTTTTTTTGTGATTTCTAATTACTTATTATGATCATGTGATTCAATTTTAATTAATTTAAGGTTATACTTGTATAGATTATTATTATTTTGAAATTATTCACATAATCTAATTATGAAGTTATCTTTACTTCCAGAATTTATACGAGTTGTTTCAATTTGTAACATCTTCAATGTTTAAATAGTCTAATGTTGTCAATTAAAAAGTATGACAAATTTTATTCTTATCGTTTGTAAATTATTTCCAAATGTTTTGAAATTGATTCTTTCTTTCTCAGAAAATAATGTGCAACACTATTTTATACTAAAAAAAGGCTATTAGAAATTATAAGTTATGTAAGTATACATTTTTTTCATAAAGTCAACTTTTGAAGATTTGAAATTGAACTTTTCAAGTACTAACTACTTATTTGTCTGACCTTGTGATTAAACCTATTATTAAATTGGAATTCATAAAATTCAAGTACTGATTTCTCGCATGAGTATAGGTAATCAGATATACTAAAAAATAATAATAAAACACACAAACTAAAGATTGTAGTTTTTTAGTATAAATATTTTTTAAAAAAATGTTTTCTTTTTCCATACTTAGATTTTTACAATCTTAAAATTAAAGTCGTCATTTTTTGTTGCGATTTCAAAGTTGTGCAGCTCCAAAACTTGTAGTGAATATCTAATTTTTGAAAAAAAGTCTTCGGGATTCCAAGGAGTAAATATTCTATCTTTCAGGGTGTCTACTGAATATGCTGAAAAATTTTCCGTATAATTTTGTCATTCTTCGTAAATTTTTCAAGTTTGGTTTTTGAATTTCAGTTTAAATTTCTGTAAGAATTCCAATCTCGATGGTAGATTTTATAATTCACAATTACAGAAAATCCTCATCCTGAAGATTGAGATCCTAAATCTTTTTAATCAAAAATGTCCATATTTTATCCGATGAGTCAGTACCTATTTTTATTTTAAAATAATTTGTTTTTCGATTCTTTTATAAAAAATTTATGATAATTTACTAAATCAGAAAACTAAATTATAATGAGAAATAAAAATCTCTCTATTTATCAAGACAAATTTATTAAATCGCAAGAAATTCGGATGTGAGATGCAAAAAATTTATAATTTTGTACATTTCTTATAAAACTATCGTAACCGCACGTTGTTCTCAATTGAAGATTGACATATAAATAAGCAAATTCATAAAACTTGGAAAATTTTTATATCGAGCCTTAGTTTGGAACTACTATATTAAAAGTTATTCTTTGAAAAACAACCGTCTTGTAAATTAATAAGTTCTGAAAATCGGAATAATTGATCTTTAGGATCGATGTCGGTAAAAAGTATTTTTTTAATTAAAAGTTCCAGTGATGAATAAATTCCTCATTCGTTCTTTTGTTAAATTGTTAAATTATTAAAAAAATTTTAGTAGAGTAATTGAAACTTCTTCAATGAACTTTCCAATTCTAAAATTGTAAACTTTAGTATTCTTTTTATAGAAATAATAGCTTTTCAAAAAAGCAAAGAATTTTGTTTATCGATTCAAACTTAGAATTTATATCTAATTGAAGAACATTGATTGTTCAATAATCTTAATAGAGAAATTAAACAATCTGAAATACCCCGAGTCGAAATTAGAATCAAACTTTGAACCAAATAAATCAAGGGTATTTCGGTTCTCATCAGTTCACACTAAACTCATTTTTAACCTACTTTACACCATTTATAACTAACAGTGACGAAAAATCTGCCACATTGCGCATGTGCGATTTTGGCATTAAATACACGTCAATTTTCAACATTTCCAACATGATACAAGCTCTAGTAACGCAAAATATGATAAAAATATGCCATTATTATTCTCAAAAAAATTCGTTTTCCTAGTTTTACTCATAGGGACATGAATCAAAAAAACGTACTAATTAGAACGTTTCGAATGAATACTTGAAAATTGACAATAATTTAATTAACTCACCATCGATCATGAGGATTTTTGCCTGAAAATGGTCGGTTTTTTTAATTATATACTTAATAAAAGCAATTTTTTTCAGCCCATTTTTCATACTTTTGATGAATTTTCAACACTCGAAAACAATTTGTAACGCGTATTGACATTTGACATGTAAAATGGAAATCGAAACAAAAAACAAAAGACGATCTAGGTCAGAAATGCGCCAGAATTCAAAAAGCTGTGAAAATATAAGTAAAGCAAATTACGATAGGCATGAAATTGTATTATAAATATAAATTAACTTGCACTTTGAATATAAATGATTTTTAATTATATTTCTATGATATATTAAAAATAAATTTAATTTGATCAGAATGAATTTTCTTCTCTTGTTAACATACAATTTTCGTCACAGCGTCAGAAAAGAAAATTTCGAAGAGAAATAAGTTCGTTCAACAAGAAATCTACATATCTTTATTGTTTTCAAATTTTTAGAAAAATAAATGATGCGCTCCTTTCAAAGCGTAGATTTTACATTCAAGGAGCTCCGAGTTGACATAAAATATTCCAAAATGTTTCTGAAATATTTTTAAATGTTTAAGAAATATTTCTGAAATATTACGTGCTGAATGGGCTGTTCATCAATAAAATAAACCGATTTTCAGGATTTCTTGATACCTCCTTTTCCTATCTCTGTGTCACAAGCTGTCAAGTCAATTAGATCCCATTCTCAAAATGGAGGGATCACATTATCTCTAATATAAACAATGAAAATTAACTACTACTGTATACTTTGGAATATCCGCTAATCAAACGTGATTGAATGAACCTTTGTACTTTGTTCGATGTAATAATATTTGCGTAATTTATTTAAAATACCAAGAAAAAATTTATTCCTTAAATTCAATGAGAATTAGCAAACGCAAGTGACGTGATAAATTTTTTCGACTTGAAGAAAGTGAAAAATATCATTTAATATAGTCCTTTCAATAATTATTATAATCGAATTTTTCGAAGTGTTCATTCAATTTAAAAACAGAAAGTCATGAAAGTTTGCCTTCGTTTTTCTCATATTCAATTTGGTTGTACTTTTGATCTTCATTTCGAATGCGTAGGTTAAAATAGTTGAAAAACCACTCACGAGGATTATTGCGTGCTATTTCAGATTTCACAGGTCATAAAAGTTTGAATCCGATCTAATAGGTTCAAGCTGGTTATAACTCTGATTCTAATTGCGACTCGGGACTAGATAGTCTATTTTTAATTCATCAGTATAATTATCGCGATAAAAAATTCCCGCACATTGCGGAAAATTCCCACTTTTCCTGCATTTCTAGGGCCAGTAGTCACCTTGTTACTCCGACTCATCTTTTTAAAATAATCATCCATTTTATCCGAATATCATGGGTAATTAAAACCTCAAAAACCCCTTCGTCTATGCTTCTGACACCGAAAATACCAAAAACATCACAATAATTCATCTTTTCTATAGATGAAAATCCTCCTCCCCCATTAACCTGTGCAGTCTGGTCGTAATCCAGAACAATTTCCGTCTCTTTCTATCAACATCTCTCTCAGAACGGGTAACACTGCCTTGTTTATTCAAGTGCACTATCAGATGCCGCGGAGGCATTCAAAAGCTCCTAATCACCAGCACCGCGCAAGCACGGGAAATGACCGGCCGCTTTTCCCCATTTTCCCGTAATCTCCGGGAAATCGAGATTTGGCCGGCCCCGCGAGTTATCTCCGATATTATTGAATTTCCGGAAAAGCTGGTTCCGTTCATTATACATTGTCCGCGAGGGTGTTGGAAAGCGGAAAATTAATACCCTGCCTTTGTCGCGTGGGTGCCAGATAAAAATGCCGACAATGCGAGCTGCGTGACATGTTTCCATGCCATTTTCAGGTTTATTGTTCCCTCATGAACGGGGGTGTTGTTTCCAATGAAACATCTTGGGACCAGAGCGACGCGGCAGAGAAACGTTATTAGCTGACACAACAGGTCGCGGCTAATTATATTTTCCTCTCGCGGGAGAGTGATTCCGACATAAGGAACTTCGAGGCGACTGTATTATACTGACATTATACGGGTAGGGTGGCCAAATGAGAGAGTGATAAAAAAAAGAGAGGATTTTGTTAGGTCTCGTGCAGGAAAAGAATTATGTTCGCTGGCTGCTCGAAAATAACCCTGTGTGACCGAAAAAACTTTTTTGTTTCTTAAAAACCTAAAGAACAATAGATTATAACCTACTGAACATCAATTTACAAACAACAAAAATGTTGATAACGGAAATGTACGTACTCTACGTTATGAATCATTAATTTTAAATTGTAGTATAAATTTAAAAAAAGTTTCTTTTCCTATGGCGAAAAGTTCGAATATCATCAGAACTGACTGTATATGTTGTCCATGCGTTTGCTAAACGTCATAATCTGGTTCATCTCTCAATGCTGCTTCAACTACCTTTGATAGTTTCGAAGTATCGACCTTCGACTTGAGGCTCGGAGTTTTGTGGGCAAGTTCAGTTCAATAACAAATATGACAAGGATGTCATTTCTTTCCTGATACTTCGTAGACGGTGAACTTCGAATTTCTCAAACATTCGTGGTGAAAAGATAAATGCACGTCTCGAGAAGGAAAATGGGGTTTTTGAAAAGTATTGAGTTATCGGCCTTCGACCTTCTTCTGCTAACTTTGACCTCCCTGAAACTCTCTTTCATCTTTACGTGTCGTTAAATGCAATTTACTGTTTCTTAGGTACCACCTTTCCTACTCTAATTCCTTCTTGGTCTTACAGGATTTTAGTTAACTTGTGATGGCTTTTCTGAAAACTTCATTACTTATGATTACAAGTTTGAATTTGTTCATTTTCAATTATTTGTTATCACATTATCATTTATTTTCTACACTTCATGTATTGTATATCATATCAAATATTATACAATGTTACATACTATTAAATTTTATAATATCAATCAAAAATATATTTCTGAAATTCACTCATTACAGCGGTCACTGCGTGTAACAGCAAAAAATTCAGAAGATACGAATTTCCTCTGGTTCACAGGTTGCTTATAAAAATGAAAAATACGTGCCACAAGAATTACGTTGTGTGCGAGGAGTTTATGAAAATTCAGTATTCGAGACACAGAACTGCGGAAAACCTAGTGAAAGTTGGACATTTCATCGAAACCAAAGTTACTAGAGTGTGTATCATGGTCCCCTTGATAATATGCGTTCCTCCGCGTGGAAAGTGAACGCCGTCTTGAAACGTCTCACGGAGAGCACGGAGAGGCAGCCAAGACGCTTCAAGTTCTCGCTTCTTAGGGAGAGAAACGCGCTAATGATATTCGGAAACATTGCACAGCTGGGTCGCGACGAAAGCCCGACTGTTACGTAGACGAGCGCGTCAATCTAAAACGTCGGCATCGCGAATAAAGAGCTTCTGGGCTGTACTAACAAACACGCATCGCCGAACTTTGCGAATTGTCGGAATCGCGCATTTACGGGCGTAGTTCGCATCTGGCGAACTCGCAGCCCATTTTTCATTACTTTTTCATTTGAATGTAAAATTTATTTAATTTTTGAAGTGAAACTCCTAATGGCTCTTAGGGAGTAAAATCCGTTTGAGAGCGTAACAATGATTTGGGAACAAAACTTTTGGAACGCTAGTTCTCACAAGAATTTTAGGAAAACAGCAAATATAAAACCTACATTTTTAGTTTTATCTTTTGATTCATTTTATAAATGTTACAATTAAAGAAATTGTTTGTCATTCAAATAATAATAGTAGAAAAATATTATGAAAACTTGGTTTTCAGAATAATGAAACTGAAACTCAATATCTAATGTATTTTTTTTTAACTTTCTTGGTTTTGTAAAGAAAAAATTTATATAAAATGCTTATTCTAAAATGAATTTCAGAGAAATGGTCTATATGAAATCTACAGTTTGAGTTCGATATTATTGATCTATTTTATTGTTTACTTTTACTGAAATTTATTGCTTCACATAAATTAGACATCAAAAAATATTATTTTATGAAAAAATTACCATCTGAAGAATCAAAATGAATATCTAATTTTTTCAGTAATAATGAATTCGAGAAAAATATCAAGTTCATTATTCTGACATGATAAGAATATCAAGTTGATTGTTTTGAAATGAAAAAACGTATAATTCTCTTTCTTGAATGAATGTGTCGAAAATTGAAAACTTATGATTCATATTTCTATAGTTTTAACTTTTTACACAAATTTCATTATAATAAAATTTGAAAAAAAAAAACTGGTGTGAGTTAAAAAACTTATGAGAGGAGTAAAACTTCTCACGGCAAATTACTGCAAGTTTAATTAAACAAAAAAGAAAGTTTGTTCAATGTTATGAGAAAAACAGCTAAACTAAAAAAACTATTGAAAACAAAGCATAAACTGCGTTCAAAGCTGTAGCTTGAAACTAATTATATTAAAATCGGAATTTTAAATATGTTAAATTCAAATGTAACTTTGAAATTCGACGACAAAGATTTACTTCTCTTCCGCAGCTCAAATCGTATGGTATACATGCAACGTGGAAGAAAAGTGAAACTTTGTCGTCAAACTATTAATTTAAATTTGAATTCCACTCGTTTAAAATTACGATTTTGATTTAATCTGTTTGAAGCTACAGTTTTCAACGCAGTTCATGCTTTGGTTTTATTGATTTTTTTTAGTTGTTTCCCTTATGAAACTAAACGAACTTTCTTTTTTGTTTAATTAAACTTGCAGTAGTTCACCATGAGAAGTTTCACTTCTCTCGCAAGTTTTTAAACTCACGCCAGTTTTTGTAATTATATGATTATCATCCTTTGTATTTTTTGTATAAAATTCTCCTCCAAAATGATAATGGAGCCAATTTTTCATCAGATGGTTATTTTTGTACATATAGTTGCAGAGATATATTGTAACAAATTTGGAATATTTAAAAGAATTGTATGGAAAAAGTACAAGATAAAAAAATTTTCTAATTTTCTTTCAAATATTAACAATTTCAGGAAATTTCTTTCATTACATTATTAATTGTTTAATGTTATTCGTTTTTGCTATCGGCCACTCAATTTCAGCCTTCATCAAGTATTTATCTACAATAATAAAGTCGTTTTGAAAATGAAAACCAGATTTAGATAGATATTCACATGCAGAGCACTAACCTCAAAAATTGAAAATAGCAACTTAAAAACATGATATAATATAACCAAAAATAACGAAAATTCTCGCGTAAAGGAACAATAATTCTCAAATCGATTTACGAAATAGTAAAAGCCTACCCCGATTCGCAAAATTCACCAAACTCGAATTCGATTCTTAATTTCAATATTTCATACAGATTTTCCAAATTACTCATCACCTCTGTACTGCGGGATTCATATTCTTTTATTTATAGAAAATTAGAGAATAATGTGTTGTTAGTTTCAATCTTTAGTTAGTCTTTTCAATATTTTGGCAAACTAAAAAATTTATGCATCTTCTCGAATCGCAAATATTTTTTCAATCTCTTAGAGTTATTTTTGATGTTAAGGATTGGCGAAATGTTTTACTAATTTTGAAATTTTTTTAATTTTTAGTATAACATAGAACATTCAAAAATTTTCCGATTTCAATATCGTTTGTTCGACACATTCTAATTTTTTATATTTTTGAAATTCGTAGCAAAATCTCAAGTTTTCAAAAAAAAAAAAAAAAAAAAAAAAAAACTAACAAACAAACAAAACAAAAAAAAAACAAAACAAAAAAACATCGATAACAATAATACAAAGAAAGACAATCAAGAATCTGATCTACAAAATCAATTATTGCTTTTTTCACTATCTATGAATATTTTCAATTCTGATGGATTACTGACAATTTTTTATGATGCTTCCTATCCATACTATTATTACTCTTTATTTTGAAATTGCCAGACTATGAAACATAATAAAATGTATTCAAAATTTTCCGAATTCCATAGAAATTTGTCAATTATTTTACGATAGTTGGTAATTTTTAAAAACATTTCAAATTGTAAATTGTATTAAAAAGTGAATAAATCATTATAAATATTCCGAAGAAATACGATAACACTGTGTAACACAAATTTTGATCTCGGAAAATAAAAGCAAATATGAAATCTACACCAAATATGAGGATACACGTGTCTTATGATTTTTATAAGTTAGGTCGCAAAATTGGCATATTTAACAATTTATTTCATATTTTATATCTTTCTAGCGCATTACTTTAATAGGTGTGTCCTTCTCGCACCTCAAGGTTTAAATGGAAAGCTTTTTTGAGCTAATCCAGCGAAACCCTGCAACACGTATGTCTTCAAATTTAGTGTACATCCCATTTTCAATAATATTTTCCCAAATCAAAATTTTATCTGAAATTTGTCGTACAGTGTAATGGGCGTCATCTACAAAATGTAAAAACTAATAAAAATTTTACATATATTCTCAAATTTCAATAAAAAATCTAGATTCTCAAGCAATCTTCATATTTTTTTATTTATTTATTTACTGTTTTAATTTTTTTTTTTTTGAAATTTCTAGAATATGAATCAATATCCAAAACATTTCGCAAATTATTAAGAAGATTCACATTTTTGTAATAAAAAAAATTTTAAACTCGGGAATATAACTCAATCATACCACTTGACAAAAATGAATTTTACTGTCAACATTTTTACTCTTTGTTGACCAATATCTTCAATATTAAATATTTTCAAAAAGGAGTCAAACATTTATTAAAATAACTAACTATTCACATGATAAACCATGTGTGATGATAGAATTTTGAAAATACTAGTATATAGTTGATTGCGTTTTCCATTTTTAATCTATTTACAAATAAAAGTGTTTAGCTTGAGACCGAGATAAGGATTTTCGAGTAAACGATTCTGAGAGATAATCGACTTTTTTATTTTTTGGCACTGGAAAAACGATTATCATTTGAAAAATCTTTTTAATCCTTAAATCCATGAAGATTGAACTAAGTTTTACTATAGTTAGAGCGGTTAAAACAATTGTAAGGAAATTATCATTATTCCTGACTAACTTTTCCGACTTTTAACAAGTTAAAGATAATTCTGTAGTTCAAGGAAACGTTCTTATTAGAAAAGTGCAAAGCCATTCGAAGAAAAATAAATTTTAATCTTTGCTGAAACAAAATTTCTATCTTCTAAAAAAAATTTAACAAATATAGAAACTAAACTCAAGTTTCAAGATTTACATGTATTTTTTAGTTTTACAGAATAGGTTTTTCAGCAAGCTCTAAAAATATTCTCAGACGATGGAAATTAATCTGATCATTCTTCAAAAAATGACAAGATTGTGATAATTGCGAATTATATATTATTTAGATAACATATTTTGATCTACTGAACTATTAGATAATTTAAAATTATCCCTTAAGGTAGAAGTTAAAGTTCTATCGATTGCGAGAAAATGACTATTACAGTTACCTCTTCAAAGTTTCTAACAGCCCTTCCATTAGTTATATTATTTATGACAAAGCAATTTTCGGCGAAGGAAGTTTTAATTGCTTCTCATTCACCCGTCATACAGATTGATTTTCAATGGTTCTTCAGAAAAACTAAACGATTTCGAAGTCTTCAATTAGGCTACGAATTAAATTGATTATTACGATTGATGCTGCGATTGACGTTTAGAACAATCAACCAAATTTAAGCATTTTCTATAATGTTTGTGTAAGACAAATTTTTATTCAGTATAGTTTGTCATTCAAAATAGTTTGTCTTATGTTTGAATTAACAAAAATATGTAAATCAAAGAATGTTTAAAATTATAAGATTCGCAAATATAGGAAATATTGTTGAAGAAAAAATTGTTTATTTATATTCTAGATTGTGTTTATTACCAAGTTTTTTGAAAAATTCATGATGTCTTTTTGAACTGAAAATCTTAAAAAATAAAAGTAAACACTACTTCGGAAAAATAGAGTTCGACAAGTTGTTGAAAAATTTTGAAAGCTATGTAAAATTTATAGTATTTAAAAATTTAAAGAATTTGAAAGAATATAGACAACCTTGAAAAATGAAGATCCTGTGAAAAGATCTCTCAAATTGTAACAATTCGTATGAATTAAAAAATATTTACTTACGTTGTTTAATTTTTTCATTATCATTCTTTTTTGAACTACTTATGCCATTTTTCAATTTATTTGAGCAGAATTTAAAAATATCTCAAATTTTAATCAACTAATTTCCATTGAATTAAGTAAGTTTGAGATAATTAGTGTGATTTTTGTAGTTTAAAACATCTTGAAAATTCAAACAGACTGTTATTTCAATCAAAAAGCGTTATAGAGTATCAAAAAATGATATTAAACTTTTTTAAACTTTGTTCATTATCATGTTTGCAAAAATATGCTTGATATTGTTTTTAAACTCGTCTTTTAGAAAGTTATCAAAGTTGTCAAGAATCAATCAAACTACAAAACAAAACTTCGGTTTCTGTGAACTTTCATGTTATCAAAAAAAAGTCGAACGAGGATTAAAAACCTTTGAAAATTTTTTAAATTGTTAATAATGCTAGTATTTTAAGTTTCACAGTTCAAACTTCAACTGCGAATAAAAAAATTAGAACTCATAAGTTCGCATAAATCTTTGAATATCACAGAAAATTATTCGACTTTTTTCGATACTTGACAGTGAGTGTTATCTATATTTAACTTCATTCTTTTTTTACCATCAGTTATTTTTAACTGTATTTGAACATACTTGCAATGAGGTAACACAATGACACTATAACATAATTATAATTTTCTTTTTACAAACATTTAGTAGGGTAATGTCAGTAAATTGTTTCGTGTTTATTTTCATAAGTAACGGTAAACAATAATTAGTCGCAAAAATTTATTACTCCGTTCGCTAAAAGTTATACTGATTTCGCACTTAACGGATGGAAGCATTTTATGGACTTTGCAAAGACCGTTCAAGTCTATAGATATTTCGTTTACCTTTGTAAAGTCAATATTCTGTGATAAAGATTTCTGAATCTCTATATTTATTTTAATAAATTTCCTAGACTTTACGGAGTGAGTTTCGAGAAACTTTTTGAGCCTAATGAATATTAGTTTTCATGTCTGAGTTACTTTATACAGGAGTAATGAATGGTTAAAAAAATTTTTATTGAGACGTGAAAAAAATATTTCCTTTATGTTTACGAATATTTTGAATTTTTATAAGAAGGAAATAAAGGATTCTTTTTATATACACGAAAAATTTGGATTTTTGGAAGATAAAGAGAGTTAACACTTTAGTTCAGTTACTTTTAGGTATTGCTAAAAAAAAACCTAACCCAAGTAAGTTTGCTTCAAAAGTAAAATTCCTAGGGTTAGGTTAAAAAAAAAAACAAAACAAAAAATGAAAAAAGGGAAAAAATCGACCAAACTAAAGCATTACCAATTGAACTTACAAGTTTTATAAACTGAAATTATCCTAAAGGGAACTTTAATTTCTAAACGTTCGTGATAAAAAAATACAACTCTAATAGATAAATAGGTCATGTTTATAAAAAAAACTCTCTCGAACTTGAAATCCGTATAGAATTTTAACATACCTAATTTTTTATTGCAATGGTATATGCAAGAGATGCATTAATTCGTCATGTAACAGAATCAGACCGAGGATAATTACTCAGTCAACATTTGAATACGAAATAATGAATCATTAAGAATGTCAAAGATGGAAGTGGGTCAAGATCTCAATGACGGTAGAATAATTGCGCAGGGTTGTCCAAATTACCGAATAAAAAGCTAAAAAAAACGCGAAATCAAGGAATTCATAAAATTATGTGCTTCAAGTTTGTTATTGAAACAATTTTTACAACAGATGGTATTTATTATATCAATAATTTTTTAATGCCGTCAATAAGGTTCGCACTTTTGAAAAGATGTCTGTGAATTTTTAGTGAGTCTCCTTGGAAAATTATTGGAGTACAAAGAAATTTTTCCCACTGTGTAAAAGATATCGGACATGGTAAACACTTGTCTATTTTCAGTTAATACCCAGAATTCTTAAAAAAATCGAGAAATGTTGTATTTTTGAAAAAAATTTTCACGAGTCAACTGCTATCACAATGTATTGCCTATCATCACTTGTATAGGTGATGAAACCTTTTTTTCGGATTGTAAAATACCTTATTTTTTTCGTAATAATTCGATGTTATTATTTTCTTGTCGGTAGCGTAAATAATGTAGGTAATAAATGACTCAGCTACCCAATTTTATGTTCTTCGTTTTAGTGGTCAGTGTTTGTCACCCTTTTCAAGAATTTTATTAGTCTATAAAAATTATACAACATGTAGTTTAAAGAGATATCACAACAATTTCTTACTCCGTGAATCAAGCTCACCAATTTCTTTGTCGAATTACTAAATGTATACTGCCTTTCATCTTATCAGTTCAATTGGTCGTGTATAAGACGGAAGACGGAATCATTATTATTTATTTCAATCTCTGAAAATCAACGTTTCTATCATTTTTATAAGATCACATGGTAATGACAATGATTAAACCACGCTCCTTTATTATGATTCATAACTCTTCAAACAATCTTTTTAGAGCAAAAAAGTTGGAAACTCTCGAATCGTTTATCAAGCTTTCGGCCTTTCTTTATTTGGCCCTCTTCAGGAACTACATTCACAATAGTACATTAATAAAAATTGCAATCACAAACTATTAACAATAAATCTTGTAACTTGCATATTTTTTAATGAGGCGATCTCATTTTTACAATACTTTTTGAGATCGGTTGTTTTTAATAGCAGCAAAAACTATATAATAATAAACAATACGTCGAATGACATTGTATGTATAACTTTCTTTCTTCCATACCGAACCTCTTACATAGGCGTATACTCAAGAAATGAAAAATAACGTATTAAGCTAAAGTATTATCTTGAAAACCACTCATAAGAATGTCATTGTATTTTATGCAAATATTGTTCATACACCGAACTCGAAAACCAAGCATCCTCCTGTTTATTTATTGTGTTTCCAGTTCTCTTGATAAAAATCATTTCCGAAACCAATCTCTTCTTATAATTATTCTCTTTATCCAAAATCTTTATATTTTCCCACATGGAATCATCATCTTCTTTTATCCTTTGTTCAGTTAAAACATGATGATTTTTTGTTAAGTGTCGAATATTGTTTTCATGTTCATTAATTCTCGTTCCTAAACACCTTTTGGTTTGTCCTTCATACTTGGAGCCACGATTTTTCACAATCAATCTTGTAAACCACATTACTTTCATCCATGTTTTTCAATTTATCTTTACCTTTTCTTATAATTTCTTCATTCAATTTATTATGCGTCTTATATATGACTTCCAAGTCATGTTTCCTGAATAAATAAAAAATCCCCTTATGAATTTCATCAATTTACGGTAAAACTACTGTTTGTTTTATTTCCCTTCTTTTTTCCTGATTCCTATGCATCACGTTCCCAAATTTTATTTTCCTCATTCTGATTCTAACATTCTTCTCAATAAATTCCTCGGGATAATTGGTCCTTACTAGCATTTCACGGAATCTTCGTAAATTCCTAAAATGAAATTCTCTGTCTGATAATTTAATAACATTATCCACAAGACCAAAAACAATCGTTCTCTTCTGATGCAACAGATTTTTCGGGAAAAAATCCATGTACCTCTCCGATGAAGTTGGTTTGATGAACCAGTCAAATTTCAAAGCTTCTTGCCCTCTGATTAACTTCAGTCCCAAAAATTTCATCGTCCCCTCCTTTTCTATCTCAGGTGTAAATTTCAACCTATCGTCACAAGAATTAAATTTCTTTCATAAATAAATCATAAATATGGCGATTTAAAGAAAAATATGTTAAATCCAACAGTGTCATTATGCATTCAACTATTTCACTACATGGTATCCTAGTGTGTCCCTCTAAATGATTAAATCTATTTTGCAATGATTCCCTGACTCTATCTCTCGAAACATTCGTAAATAATGAGACCACGTCAGATGACACCAATTTCTGATTTTCAGGTAATTGTATATGTTTTATCTTCTCCTTTAAATCAAAACTATCTCTGACGTAACTATTCGGTTTAGGTAGAAATTGAGACAACAAATCCTGGACATATCTTGCTAATTAATAACATAGACTACTCACAGAAGAGACAATAACCCGGAGGGGACCATCAATCTTGTGATTTTTTCGGTAAAATCATATTGTTATTTCAAAACTTATAGTCACAAACTCAGCCCTTTTTTTTAGTTGCATCCAAATTTTCTGCTTTGAATTGGTCCCTGGAAGGAGGAAACGAGAAAAACACTTACCAGCAACAATGACACGTGCGGTGTGGCTGATCTGGCCCTCGCCGTTGCGGGCGATGCAAGTGTAGTCGCCGATGTCCTCGTTCTTGATGCTCGAGAACCGGAGCTCGGTGCCATCGTTGAAAATACCGATGGTCGTGGACGGCTCGACCGGGTTCGCGTCCTTGTACCACAGAATTTCCGGAGCCGGCGTACCTTCCGCCTGGCAGTTCAATATTATCGAATCACCCAAATTCACGTAGATCATGTCCTCCGGAGTTACGCTGAACCGAGGCGCCGCTGTCAACATTTAACATTGACCGAAAAATTATTCCCACAATCGTTTTGCAAGTAATTTTTTTTCAATATCAATCACGATCTCATTGTCAGAAGCGTAGACAGAAAAAATGTTTAGGAGGGGTTTGGACGAAAAAATTATTTCTTTCGGGATTTTTTAATTTTCGGATTTCAGGATTTGAAAGTTATGCGACTTTTGAAGTCCAGAGTAGTGCATTTTTCATGTTCGTATTTAATATAGTAGGATTCGGTTTGTGTTATTTCCATGCAAGTCGCTGAGATCATGATTTTTTTTCTTTCACGTATTTTTCATAATTTTTTCGTTTTATTTTAAATATAGAATTTTCAAATATATAATGCATTTTTATACAGCTGTCTTGAATTCGATACTATAGAAATGTAAGTTCTGAAATTTTTTTAAAATATTTCTAGATTTATGATAAATTTATACGTAAAAGATTTTCAGTATTTGATGGACATTCAGAATTTTCGTATTGTATATATTTTTATAAAATTTTGTAATATATCTTGGTGTTTTCATAGATTTTTTGTATTTGATGCTATAATAATGCAAATTTCAAGAAACTTTAGTACTTTCGTTAATTTTGAAGGAAACAGTACCTTTTACACATATTTTTAACACTTTTTGGACTTTTTCGTATTTTTATTGTATTCAAACCATTTAGAAAACTTTCTATAATGTTAATAAATTTCTTTATCGGTTTCTAGAAATGTATGCACTAACACTCAAAGTTTTATAAAATTTCCAAAAAATTATATCTACATATGTACTTCTTAAGTATTATATAATTTCAAGTATTTCTCCCGTTTTTGATTCTTATTTACTCAAGATAGTCGATTTTTTTATACATATTACGATTATCAGTGTTTTTGTATATATATATTTCTGAGAATTCATGTTTAAGAAATCAAATAAAAATTGATTTTTAATAATTTAATGCATTTTTGGAAGAATAACATTTATACAAATTTTGTGTGGTTTTAATATTTTTGGTATTGTAGTATTTTTTCGTAGTATGCATAGCATTTTGTAGCTTTTTCTTGTAGTTTTAGAGATCGTGGGTGTTTTTTAAAATTTTATAGAAGGCTGTTAATTTTTAGAGTTCGATATTGTAGAATTCAAATTTAGGCCAATATTTAGTAATTTTATAGAGTTGTGAGTAAACTACATGTATATCGATTTTAGGGGTTTCAGATTTCTTGCACTTCCGTTTTTTTATAGTATTTATAAGATTTTGTACCTTTACTTTGTAATTGCATAGATCGTGTGTATTTTTTTAGATTTTTCAGAAGTACCTACATTCCTAGAATTCGATGTTATAGAATTGAAATTCAAATCGATTTTCAATAATTTCATAGATTTTCGGAAAAATCACACCTCAATAGATTTTTTTGATTTATAGATTCCTTATATTTTCGTTTTATCAAAGTTTTTACGATTTCGTACATTTTTTGGTATTTTTCTAGATTCAAAGTATTTATATTGATTGAAGATTGATGCACAAGTTTTTTAAAAATTTGATGCTATAGAATTCGAAGATAATTGTTGTTTTCAGATGTTTTAGAAAATTCTTCCACAGAATACTTACTTTCGTTTTTATTATTTCTTCAAAGTTTGCGGGATTTAACAAATTTTCTGGTATTTTCCTGCATTTCCATCGTAGATTTATGGATTTCGATGCTTCAGGGTTCGAATTTTCCCCGATTTCTATGATTTTACTTAATTTCAATTTTCTATTCTTGATTTCATAATTTTGGAAAGAAGTTTTAAATTTTTGTCTACTTCGTTATCATTGCCAAACGTCATACATGATTAGAATTTTGTCTATTAAAAAATGCTTAAGACAATATAATTGCAATTTTTATGTCGGTATAGTTTAGAATCATGAATATTGTTAACTTTGAGTGCTAACATGAAACCGTTTGTTATTTTATCATTCAATGTGCATTTTTTTCATTCACTGTAACTTAATAGTTCGTGTCTATTTTTCCAGATTTTTCAGAAGTACCTGCTTTCCTGAAATTTGATGTTCTAGAATTTAAATTTAAAACGATTTTGAATTATTTAATAGATTTTTAGAAAAATCACACCTACATAGATTTTTCGTAATTATTAGATTTATTATATTTTCGTTTTATTGGTGTTCATATGAATTTGTAAAATATTTAAAGTATTCTTAAAGATTTCAAGTATTTATATAGATTGAAGATTTATACGTTTTTTTTTTTTTTTTTTTTTTTTTCGATGCCTTAGAATTCTATGTTAATTTTTCTTTTTTTTTAGTTTTTTAGAAAATTCTTTCACCGAATACTTACTTCAATTTGTAGTATTTTTTCAGAGTTCGCAGAATTTAAAAGATTTTTTGGTATTTTTCTGGATTTATATTGTAGATTTCTGGAACTCGATGCTTCAGGGTTCAAATTTTCCTAGATTTCTAAGAGTTTGGTAAAGTCTTACCTTTTTATAGTATGTTTACATAAAATTAGAAGAATTTTTCAAAATTGTGTCTACTACGTTATCCTCATCCAATATTATCCAGGATTAGAATTTTGTTTATAAAAAAATTCTTTTTAGTATATTTAATAATCCTGAATATTGTCAACTTTGAGTACTTATATGGAACCATTTGTTATTTACCATACTTATTTTATTTCGATACTTATAATCCACTGTATTAATCATAATCGAATACATACGACAGCGTTAGTCAAAAAAGGTTTATCAAAATTGTCCGACGTTTCGATCAATACTTTTTGATCCTTTTCAGGAATATAATAATTTCAGTCGAAAATACTATCACTCATAATGTAGATCCGATATCAAACTGATTGGTTAATCAATTCCTATTAAGAAGCTTTAACAATCATCATGAGTTTAAAAATTCATTCAATTATTTCATTTTTCTGCATTATTATTTTCCATGTGTATTTTTCTCGTTTTCACTGTTGTAATTTAATTACATTGACATGAAATAGTAAGTAATTTTATCCTAATTTCAGGAGGAGTTTGAACCCCAAAAACCCCCTCTGCCTACGCATCTGAACAATCCTGTAGTTGTTCTGCATTGTCTTATTTTTGAAACTATTCAACAATTATTAACAAATCATAATTACCGTGAACATCGAGATGAAACCATGTACCATTTTTCTGGTTGTTGGGCGAGCGGTTGAGGAAGACGATTTTGCAGGCGTACCAGCCTAAAGGGCGTGAGAAAGGGAAGAAGAAAAGTCATGAAAAAAATAAAAGACCATGAAAATCGATCTGTGATCGATTAAGGGCGGCGGTGGCGGCAATATAATAATGCATTAACGGCGCGGCGGCGTGAGTATTCGATCGCCCCCCCCCCTCCTCAATAAAGTGGGGGGAGGTAGGGGAATTACAACGCAGGGATCAATAATACAATACCTCCGTCGCTTTCGCGAATGTGGGTGAGATTGAGGCTCGCAGCGCCGTATGGCGTGTTGGGATTGACCCTCGAGACCCTCGCCTCGTAGCCCTCGGCCTGGTGCTCCGGGTACGACTCGTACCAAATGTAGATCGGTATCTCCTGTCCCTTGCATCAACAAAACGCACCATAAATGTCATTTTCCCTCATCCGCGATTCTACCGTAGACTCATTTTGAAATCCTCCATGCAAGCACCAGCTCTATTTTTCAAACGATCTACAGACGTGCTCGGCATTGATTTTTTCTTCTTGTCGTTCGCCATTTTGTCGGTTGACCGCGCTTAAAAGTTTTCATTTGAGAAGGATACGGAGAGTTTTTTTTCTTACGTTTATTGTTTCTGATGAAGCGAAAGGGGCCAATCATCATTAAAATTAACTACCTCTCTAGATCATTTAAAAAACGTCCCTGTTATTTCGATCATGAGTCTACTCATGCCAAGAATCGTGCTTACACAGACATCGAGCTTTTTATAAATTTACAAAGGAAGCATCATCCAGTCTAGGAATTACATCAAAGCACCTTTTGTACAACCTACGTAAAAGCACCTTTCGCCAAACCCAGCTTGCAAGCTCAGCTCTAATTTGCTCCCTCGTTCTTCTGACTCCTCAAGATCGTGCCGATCAAGGGAGAAAACGTCTTTACATATTCGGATTCATAAATTATCAAAAAGTTTGAGGCCGATCGAGATGAAAGGGCACCGGAATCACAGGAGCAATCAGAGTTTCCAGATGCGCGAAATTAAAAGTCGATTTCAAAGCGAGCTGTAATGTTTCAGGTGGACAGAAAGAGAGGGAAAAAGAGGAGAGAGAGAGGGATATTCGCAAAACGACGAAAAGGATGAAAGACTCGGGTTTTTTAAACTCCGGCAAGCGATATATTTAGCTGAATCTCTCTCGAGCCATTTGCCGTAGATAATAAGGTGGTAATAAGAAACGAGAGTTCCGTGACTCGGAAAATTTAAATCAGCCTTTCGGGGATCTTTCGATTTTCGCCATTTACTTCTTTTTAGAATGGAGTTTTTAAGGGTATGCTGTACCCAGCGGACAAGTCCAGCTAAAGCTTTGAGCTCCTTATGAATGAATGAAAAGTATTTCATAGATTTTGTGTATAACTGAGAAATCGAGGATATTTTTTATAGTTTGGGTTATTGAACTAGTTTGAGTGACATTTTCTTTCAGATTTTATCAACTTTGCTGAAAGATTTGAAAATAAAATTGAAAATAAATGAGTTCGAAATTTCGACGTCTAGGGGCAGCAAAAGATGTATTAGGAATGCAAACGAAAAAACAAAGAAAATTTCAAATTACTGAAGTTCTAAAATAGCTCACAGAAAAATGCATCAATTTAAAAGTTGTAGGATTATAAATTAATCTTGAAAACTTTTCACAATTTAAAAAATGCATAAGAATTGAAAAAAATTGGGATCGTCATTCAAATTTTTAGAGTTATTGACATTCCCCTTATGATAAAATATTTTGAGATTTCGAAAAAGTTTCGTAGATAGAAAATAGTTTATAATGTTTTACAAAATTTTTGAATTTCCATCTATAGATTACTAAATTTTTAAATTTAACATATTGAGAATCTATACGATTCTAGATATCTTTGATTAAGGTAAGTAAACATTTTCCATGATTTCACATAGTTTTTAGAGTGTTAAGAATCAGAAACATTCTTAAAATCATACATCTATATCATTCTTTCAAATTTCTGAAATTTTTAACAGCATACAAACCATCCAAACTGTTTTTTTAGTTCTTTCATTTTATCAAGATTTATCAGAATTTGACGATTTCTTCAAGTTCTTCAGATTTTCATGTCACATCCTAAATACACAAAAAAGTATATATATTTTTCAAAACAACATGATCATTAACTAGAATTTACAAAGTTCATGAAAAGGTTATAAAATTTCACAATCCTGAAAATTGTCTTCTTAAAAATGTTTGAAATTTAGCGAATTTCAATAATCATATAGAAGGTATTTAAAACTTACGGAACGTCAAAGGAATCTTTCAATTTTCTTGAATTTTTTATAATGTTCTGACGTTTTTCAATTTTTGAATTCTGTTTGTCTTCAAAAAATGAAAAGAAATGATCATGCATATTTCATTAAAACATGATTTCGATCATACTTTACAGAGTGTATAAAATATTTTTGCAATTCCCAGAGTTTTCCGTATTTTTCATCTTTTTTGACAATCGTTGGAACCATTAGAAAAACAATTTTTTTCAATTCTTCTAATTTTGAACACAATACAAATGACTTACCTAAAAAATTTCTGAATTTCATGAGTACTAGTCTAACTTCACTAACTTATGAAAATTTCTTTAACTTCGTTAGTTCTTAAGATTCTTACTGAAAAACTGGACAAAATATGATTATAAACCCATTCTAAATAATTCATGAACATTTTATATACCTCTGCAATTTTGTAACAGAATTTCGAAAGCAAACTCGACTTGAAATTAAAAGAAATTAAAAGTTTGAGAAAAATCCTCTTTGAAAAATGAATTTATAATACTAGTACTCGACCTTTTCTAATTTCTTCAATGATTCTCCACGTAAAATCCGGCAGTAATAAAAAAGTTGAACATTACCAGGATATCAATCGAATGTTTTAACTCTCTCGAAAGGTACAAGTCCTCATCAGTGTACACTCAGGTGAAGGTGCAGACGGAGACAGTTGCAGCGGAAAGAGGTCGCGTTCGGGAGAAAAACAATGTTCCAAGCGGTTCAGGTATAAAACATGAGCCAATTAGCCGAGATAACGAGAGAGTCAGCGTGGGATGGAAGTGTAGGAGGGTAAATTGAAGCAATTGCAACTGGAGATAAACAGGTACAGAAACATAAACATTCGGATTTCGAAGATTTGATAACGAGTTACCTGATTATAAAGCTGGAAATTTAATTTTCAGAAACGTTTTAATTCCCATCGCACTTTCTGATAAACTTAATTGAATCTGTTCAGAAATTATAGATGTTGCAAAAACATAATAAATTCCATTGCTTTTTTTTTCGTAATAGAATCCAGAAGTATTTGACTACTTTTTTTAGTTAAGATAGTGTATATGTAAAGGTTTTGCTTGCGATTAAAAGAGCAGGAACAGGATGCAAGAAAAATCGGGTAGAATCGGAGAAAAAGAAGAAAAAGAAGCGACGCAGGATTGCAGGTCCGTAACCCTGGCACAGTTACGCGTATCCCTTGCATAATGCATATGTGCCGCTTAGCGTAAATATACTCGCCCTAATGCACGTGCGCCTTTCAAAAATGTAGCGGGTAGTAATGTTATGTAAATGCGGCGCCGTATATTATAACGAGCCGCGCGGGACTCGACGTTTCATCCCCCGTCCCCTTTTTTTCATCCCCTTTTTATGCCTTTTTGGATCGCGCACTATTGCCGCTGCTGTTGAGTTTGAGAGATGGGGAGGACAAGGGACTGAATAACCGACAATGACGCTATACTGCCACTCGAAAAGTGTATCGGACGGCGTCGTTCACGAGCGTTCCGCAAACACTCCTTTTCTGATTTTAGTGCCACTAGCCCGAGAGCAAAGCACACCATGACCGTCCCAATTAACGTTTCATCGATCGATCCCTCAGCTTCATTCGAGCCTCCTTTTTGTATCAAAAACCACGGATGATAACCAGCCTGATTTTTTAGACAGTTTTCGGAGTCGAAAAGTCCATTGTTACTTTTTACAAAACTCAAAAACAAAAAAGATATTGAAGCCACAAGTTTTGAACAATTAACGAGCGCCTCCGACAAGTAGGAAAAATTTTCTCTATATTTTCCTAGTTTTAAAAGTCCTTTGCCATTTTTCGCAAAAATCAAAATCAAAAAAGATATGTTCTAACCAATCAGATTTCTTAGATTCTTGACTAACAATTTTTCAATAATTTAAACTAAATTTTTCTCCAAATCTCATACAAGACATAATTTTTCAAGAAACTACTCTGCAATGGCTAGACCTCCTTAGAAAACCTTCAGCCGGTTTCGTAAATGCCCTGGTAACTAATCCTAAGTGAGTTAAGGGTTTTTTCGTTTTGGAATAGAATGAACCTTGAACTAAAAGACTGAATTCTTGGTTTTGAAGTGCAATTCTGAACTTGAAAGTGGGATAGATACTTGTTAGTTGAAAGATGTAACTCTGGACTCAGAGCTACAACGCTCATGGTAGATAACTACTCTCGCCTTAAACTCGTCTCGTCTTAAACTCGATTACACAACTGAGCACTTTAAAGTGGAATCCTCAATCAAGGGCGCATTCTTGACTCGAAGGTATGATCCTGAAACTTGAATTCTTATTAGCTACAAGATGTAACTCTTCGAATTGATTGATGTTATTCGAGAACTTACAACTCTAAATTATAGAAAAAAAATTGTGTTTCTGATATCACAGCTGCCACGTAGGTTGATTCTCCTAATATGTCTTAACTTTCTCGGAGAAAAAAATTTATTACTTTTTGACATATTTATGGTGAAAAGTGATAGTATATTGTAACTTTGACGGTATCATTTTAGACTTGGTCATATGCATAATTATAACAATATTGTGCAATAAGAACTGTTATATTGTACAAATTACCAGAGAATTGAATGAAAATTAAGATGTTTATAATAAAGAATTAAGTTGATCATATATTATACTGTAATACAACACAAAATTCAATTACTGTGTATAATAGAATACCAATTCAATTATTTTACTTTGAATTATTAATGTTCCCAGTTCGTACAATATGATTTGTAATATACTATTTATAAGAGAAAGCACTGTACTAATCAATATTTAGCAAAAACATTGATTACTCACTCAATAAAATTTACAATACAATATGCATAAATAAAAGTATGAACAAATCATTAAAAAATGAAGTATAGAAATTAGAAAACTATGTCTGTATTTGAAATATGGATTAGTGAGTAATTCAAGATGATAATGCAAAATGTACAACAGAGGTTGACTATGAAACGCAATTGCTTCTGAAATATTTGCAACATTATAACTACCACAGCAATATCACTTAGAAATTTTAACAATATATCAAAAAATGCAATAAATCACCATGAAAAAGATTGAGTAATCAAACTTATCTAATACGTGGTTCACACTAAATTTTTTCGACAATTTGAAAAATATGATGTTAAATAATCGAGTTTCAATCAGTTTTTTTCAGCAGGTTATACTAAGATTCTATCAAAGGGAGTATACTCGACCGCCATTTTGGACCCAGCTCATGGGGAAGTATCTGGAAATATGGAATATAAACAACTAAGTGTACGCTTGTTGTGTTGCCTTTTTTGATATTTATTATTGGTTTCCGTGGAATTATTAGTGGATCGCCGGTGACTTCTATGTTTTAGAAGTGTTATGAATCAGGCTGGCCATGGAACAACAATTAATTAATTGACAAAAATCGGGATTTCCAACACCACACTTTTGCCCCATCTTAGCTGTCAATATTTTTAACTATCCATAGGAAAAGTGAGGTTATTTGTATTTCATACAATTTCATAACTACAAAGTTACTCTGTATCTCCAAGATAAATTCATTATTGTCGCGCGCAAGTAGGATTCAAAAATAAAATATGAAATTTCTCATTCTCATTTGTCATAAAAGCATTCCAACATTGGAACTTTCATAATGTGAAGTAGGCAAAAATGAGGAAATTGGAAATTTTTTAAATAAAATCAGAGATATTTCGTATTGCCTGTTTTAAACGTTAAGATTGAAAATTTTTTTGATACTGAGAAGTATTAATTATTGGATAAAATTAATTTATGGGTAACGTATGAAATTTGAAAAGTTTTAGTAGTGAAAGTTTGAATTTCCTATATACCAGTTTTGAGTATTGTTCGAATCAGGGGAATTTTGAAATGTAAAATTTCGGAATCTCAGCAAATTAAAATAGTAAAAAAAAAATCAGTCGTTAATGGTTTTTTCTTAATTAATATGACAGTGATACCTTTGAAATCATACAATGGAAAATTTTCGATTTAGACAGTTGAAAATGATTGGGAATATGCAGATTGAGGACATCGTTATTCACATTTTTTTTTTTTTTGTGACTAAATTTCAAATGTCTACCTTTGATAACATACATATTTATTAACAAATAAAATGCAAATAAAATTGAAAAGACATTCATTTCAATTCCACTTTTTTCCTAACTTAGTTTCAGATTCTAGAATTAGAAATTGCAACAAATAATTTCAAATTTTTATGCATACATGATGTTTTTTTTTCTTATTCACAGAAATTACCCATCTATCAATCCTTATAAATTTGTCCATTGTCATACGTTTGGTAGCAACAATTGAAAACAATAATAAATTTATCGTATTTTCAGAGATACAAAGTAACTTTGCAATTATAAAAGTGTATCAAATACAAATCACCTTACTTTTCTTATGGATAATTGAAAATATTGACAGCTAGGATGGGCCAAAAGTGTAGTGCTGGAAATCCAGATTTTTGTCAATTAATTAATTGTTTTTCCATGGCCAGCTCGATTTACAACACTTTTAAAACATAAAAGACACCAGCGATCCACTCATAATTCCACGGAAACCAATAATAAATATTAAAAAAGGCAAAGACCATGTAGTACATGGACTGAACAGCGCCTTTGTTCGGTGCCGGAAAATGTGACCCCAACATAGGAGCGTGTAGTAACAGCCGAACGGCAAGCAATGGCGTGTGATACTATATATCTCTATATATATATAGATATACAATATGTATGAAAATATATATAGATATACTAAAGCATGTATAAAGTTGGCGTTCGGCTTTACTACACGATCCTATGTTGGGGTCACAACGCCATATCGAATGCTCAGTCCATGTACTTTATGGTCTAACAACAAGGGTACTCTAGTTATACCATACAAGTATCATCTCCAAAAGACTTTCCTACTGTCAGATAATTTTCAACCATGTCTGCAATCACAATACGAACTTCTTCAATTATACTCTGATGACGACACCTATCAACCTCTATAAAAACTTCTAATTTTCGTTTCAAAAAAGCTCGGGAACGTGCTTAAAACGTAGTTACAGCCCAATGATCGATTGATCACGGTTGAGTGCGATCTTGTGTTATCTTGTCATTTGCCTATGAACCGTGCAAAAGCCGGATCGGCGGTTACGGCGGCCACAAGTATAGCAAGTGCGGGGAAGCAGCACAAAGGGCCAGAACGAAGAAGGCTGAACGCTCGTCCTCTCTGGAGACAGTAAAAGAGACAGAGAAGAAAATGGTATGGAAAGGAAGAAAGAGGGAGACAGAGAGAGAGAGGAAGCTGCGCGAAATTGAATTGCAGGCAGCCGAGCCAGTTCCCGAGTGTTTGCATAGTTGACTCGTGTCTCCATTTGTTTCATTAAATTACGCTTCCTCCTGCCCGGAAAAGCGCCCTTTTGCCTCTACTAATACTGCATGGCTCCCTTTCACGAACTCTCACTTTCGAAACCTCAAAGCTCTATTAGCTGCGTCTGCCTTCTCTCATGCACGATCCTGTGTCACCTTACAATTTTCTTCATGTAAAATGCCACACCCTGTTATTCTCATAGATAGATAGCATGGTTATAAAAAACAAATTTGTAACGTTGCAAAAAAACAATAGATTAACTACAAAGAAACAAAAGAAAAATCACGGCAATAAGTCTAAAAAAAAAAAAATACTTCAAAACCTGACCAACTAGCAGAATGCCAGTGAACTCCAGGTAAGGTTCAATTTGATGACCATGTAGGATTCAATATTAAATAAAAGAAAACTACATAAAGTATCCTTATATTATGTTTCGCAACTCAATTCCTCAATATCAATCGACAAATAATCCAAAATATCCCCAAAACAGTCCCTCACAACAAGAAAATCGCATTGTAATATTGTTGCATCATCATAAACGAAAATATTGGTCAACAACAAAAATAAATCTAATCAGAAAAATAACAACGAAAAATGAGAACGATAGAAATCAAAAAAGTCCGATCGAACAAGAAAAAAAAACGTGAATACTGCAAACTCAAAAATCAACTTTCAACCAAATTCAAAACCCAAAAGCATACCCAACTTCTAGTATATTGATCCTTTCCTCAAGCGAAGTGCTCCACACAATAAAAATCCAAAATCAAAACCAACTCAAACTACAAAAATGACGTTAAACCCGACTGCGTCCTCGTGACTCGACGGCTCACAAGTAAAAGGCAAAAAAATAAATGTTGTTTCATTATTTATTTACTTGGTGATAAAGATCTCTAAAGAGTACACTTACATATGTTAGGGTGAAAAGTTAAGGAACAAAATTGATGTTTTATGGAACAAAAAAACATGTGCCTCATCTTCTTAAGGTCGTGGCTATTTCTCAAGATCCTACGAAATTTCTCTCTATGTTTCCTACTGTATCTCGAACCAAACTAGAATAAGTCCTTCGAATGAATCTCCAATTCCTCTGTACGAACAACGACTGAAACTTCATAGAAGTAATCATCCCTCAAACTGACTGAATTCTCTCGCGACATTTTCTAAAAGCCAAAATTACAGTCACAACGCTGAAGCGCCTGAACTGAAGGTTCGCTTTCCCAACAGTTCACCGCGACTATTCATGCCTGCGCGTAATTATAAGCGCCAAATTCAACTACAATATTGATCAATGGAATTAAATTACAGAATTCAATGCAGACGTGCAACTGCTTGATATTCATGGCGCGACGCCATTGTTTCGCAACTGTGAGAGCTGATAGTTTCTCTACAAGTTGCTCTCACAATTGACGAAAAAGATTCATTCCGACAAATTCAACTTTAAATAGTCACTCGAAATGTAATCATGGGAATGTGATTTGACTTTTGGTGTGAAGAAAGGGATTTTCATTTAATACGAGGTTTTTTTAAGTGACGAGTTAAATTTTTAGTGTTGTGGTTTCTTTCTGAGTGACGATTTGAAGTTGAATTTACTGCGATTCGGAACAGTATATACGTAAAAATAAAATAAAGATGTCCGAGAGCGTATATACATGAATTTAACAATTTTTCGTAGTTTTAAGAACTTTTTCGAAGGTGGAATTTTGAATTTTTGTCGAAATGGTTGGGAGGACTTTTTATTTGTAAGAACTAGGAACATATTGTCAATCTTTTTTTTGTCTAGGATCAAATGATACTGATGAAAACTTTTTTCGAGAATGTAATCATGTATAATGTTGTATATTGAGTGTGTTTACCGTAATAGCGAAAAATTATACAAACTCATTTATACTAACGTCTGAAATGGAATCTAAGACATGAAAATGGTAAAATAAGTCTTGTTCAGAAATGCAAGAATTTGTTTATTCTGTAGACAAAAATAATTTTATCGATCGAGGAAATAGAAAAATGTAAAAGTTTTTAAATTGTTAATTCGAGTATGTTTGACTTCAACGAAAAATTCTAGAATAGTTAAATTTCTTTAAAAAACTTGAACTTATTTTGAAAATTCAAGTACCATAGGGCTAAAAATTTATATATATGAATCGAAATAATGGAAAAAATGAAAATGTAGAGTTTTAAAAAAAATTAATGACATCGGAACATTTAAAAAGTTTTTTCTTTTATTTCTAACGATTGCAATGCTCAATAATATATAATAAATTTTGAATAGAAACTGGAAAATCAGAATAATTGACTTGAATTAAAGACTTCTAATCAATTTTTCGTAGGTTTGAAAAATTTTCAGGTTTAAAAAAAACCTTTTCCCTGATAATTTTTTAGATTATGTTTTTTTTGTTAAAGTAATAAAAATAAGCATACATTAATGGAGATCTTATTATCCTACATTAGGTTTCGTTATTTTTAAAACTTGAAATTCGAAATCGGAGAAAATTGACTGCTATCACATTAAACAATTTTTGTAGTTTCTTGATGTGTTCTACGATTCTTCATCCAATAATCGAAAAAATTGTCAAAAATTGATCGTACATTATAATTCATTTCAATTCTTAACATACAAAAGAAAAATCAAATTCAAAACCATAGTAGAAATTTTACTATGTTTTCAATTCGGAATACTTAAAATTTTTTGAAATAATTAGAAAAATGTCAAATTCTCACTTATACTATTCAAAGTTAACGATTTACATACACAGTTGATCAAAAATTAGTGTAAATATATGAAATTCCAAATCATTAGTTTTATTAAAAAAGAATAAAGAACATCAAGAACTAATACATCTGAAATAATTCTCTTTTTTTGAAAAGAGCAGGTTGAAAGAAAAAACTGTTGCAAAACTCGTCATTGTAAAATTAGTCCTTATATATATTCATATGAAATAAGGATTCAGTAATCCAAGTTAAAAAAAAAAGATATTGAAGTAAGTTCAAAAATTTGTCAATTATGGGTCAATACAAAAATAAAGCAATAAATAAAAGTTAGCAAATCAAATTTTTGTAGGTAAAAATATTTCATTGATTATTATGTGCCTACAAATACATACTAAATTGAAATAAACGAATAATATGCCATTGATAAATTGAATAATTCCGAAAAAATAAAATAAAATAATTAAAAAGAATATAGAGTAATATTTCTCATAATTTTAAAAGAATTTATCACTACATTGACAATTAATAAATAAATCAGAAACTGATGGATAAATAATTCGATAATTGTCAAGAAATATTCTTGAAAAAATTTAAAAAGAAAATAACCTATATAATGTATAAAGAACTGAAAGAAAAATATTCAAACGTACGAATAAAAAATGTTTAGGTATGTAAGTATTTAAAAACACTTAATAAACAATTATAGGTAAGTGAATGAATGAAGTAATAAATGAAAACTCAATATACTGATGGATGAATAAATAAAAAAAGTAAGTGAAAGGAAGTATAAATAAGTAAATATGTATAGACACTCAAATCAATAAATAAATCAACAAGTGAATAAATGTATCAACTATTTGAGAGATAAAAAAATCAACAAGTAAATATTAATAAAATGAAAATTATATACAACAAAATGTATAAAATTCTAAACCTCGCAATTCTGAATATTCATAATGGCAATTTATGGTGGTCTGAAATCTATTTTGATTTTGAAAACTAAGTAAGGCTTTCTTGATGAGAAAATTTAAGTAATTGATAAATATAAAATATATGAAAATGTAATACATACATAGTTTGACCTATTATACTTAAAAAATAATTACCTTTTATACTTTGAATTCTCCTACTATACAAGCAATGTTTGTTTCATTTTTGGTTTTTTAATTCAGTTTCTTGATCATTCGTACAGGAATTCGAACTTCTCTCCAACTCTCAACATACTCTCAAAATCCCATTAAATTCCAAAACTCGAAAAATCGTCAAAAAAAGCTGTAGATTCGCGTGAAACGGTGCGTGCAAAAGCGTGCAAGGATTTGCCAGGTAGACAGAGACGAGACGTAAACGTGTATATTATACACGCGGATTTTGAATAGCTTCGGACTCAAACCCGAACCCCGAAAACGAGGCAACCCAAAGAAGAAACCGATTACATTTCCCTTAGCCTTTTCCCAAACTTGGAGGATGCTGGTTATTTTCAGTGTACAACTAAATCACGAAATGCGTGTGAAATGATTTTCTGGAGATAAATGTTTTTTGAATCGCTCTGCCCTCCCGGGTCCGCTATTATTACGAACAAATCATTGTCTTGCTAGAAAAATAGTTCACGATAGTAACAAACATTCAAAAAAAAGCTCGCTTTTGACGTGTCTCGTTCGCCAAAATTAAAATCCAAATGAAAAGCATCGATGCTTTGTCGTAAATAAAATTGGTAAAAACTAGGTTGACAATCATTACTTCGTACAATGTCAAGTATTTCCGAGGGCTCACTTTTGGCACTTTTCACCCATACCAGCGTTCTTTTTTTCCAGCTTTTCTTCTTTTCGTGATCGCGGGATTTTTCGTTTTTCTTGTGAAAATTGAACGTTCTCGGGAGGGGCTCGTTCGTATCTCCGGAAACCAGGGTGGGATTACAAGCGTCCCCGCGTACCAAAAAAACATGCGTCGTCCTATTTTTTTTTTTTTAATTGCAGGTGACAAATTTAAGGTTTTGCTGAGGCAACGATTGGGTGTGTAGTAATTGAGTAAGACTGCGTTACCTTGGAAAAATCTCTAGTTAACAATGCGGTTTAAAGAATTTTTTTTTTTCTTTCATACTGGATTCGTGATTTGTTTTTTAATCATAAGAATTTGTTTAATCAACTATTTATACTTAACGTTTTTTTCATTCTACTTAACAAATATCAAATCTTAGAGGCGAGGAAAATTTCTGTAATATTTCAACAGTCTGACACGTTTTGTATGACTGTATAAGTTTATATCCCTAGTAATTTTGGTCCTAATGAAAACCTTGAAAGCAAAGAAATTTCTTACAAGAATTGGAATTTTTTTAAGGAGCACCTTATATAAAGCCTAATAGAATTCAATCTTTTATAAGGTGACCTTAGAAAAACCTTATAAAAATTCAATTTCTTATAAGGTGAGCTTACAAAAACCTTACAAGGAACTGAAATTTTTTATTGGAATATGATTAAGAATCTTATGAGAAAAAAACCTTATAAAATTTGTTTAATCAATTCTTCATAAAAAATTTCAGTTCCTTATAAAGTTTCGATAAGGCCACCTTCTAAGAAATCGAGTTTCTTTGAGGTTTCTATAAGGTGCGCCTCATAAAAATTTAAATTCTTCAAAGAAGTTTCGTTTTCTTATAAGGACTTTTTAAGGTTCAAAATTACAAGGAATCTAAGCAGTCGGAGAAAAAACATATTATATTGGAAAAAAGTGTATTATTAATATGCAAACATTGTCCCACCAAAATAATTCAAGGAATCTTTTTGTAAGCAAGAAAAAAAATTGTGTCCTAAAAATTTTCCAAGGAATTGTTTCACATATTGAATTAGTTAACAAAAAATGCATTATTTCGAGAAAGAAAATTTCGCTATGACAACGCAAGAATGTGTGTATCTTTAATCTTTTATAGTTATTAAAAATTTTTATAATTTGTTTCATTTACATGATTTCCCTCGTTTTTATATACACCGGTATGCGCACAGCGCAGTTTTCGTGTTGTGCGCAAGTCACCCATTTTCTACAAAATGGCCGACGTTCCAACTTTTCTCCCCACCACCATCCAATTACTTATACAGTTATTTCACATATCAGTGAGTTTAGTAGATAGCTACAAGTGATTTCTATGTAAAAAGATTCATTTCAACGTTTACCAAACCGTATAAAAAATCATAACCTAAAATAAACCTGAACCTTACTATTCCCCACACAAAACTACAAATCATAAAACACGCCAAAGTTAAGGGATAAGGCTGGGTAAGGGTTTTTTTTGAAAATTCTCAAAAAATTGAAAATTCGAAGCGGATTGCTGTTTGTTGAAAAAAATAGAAGAGTGGTGGGTCAGTGAAAATTTAACGGAAACGGGAAAATTGAGTACGAGGTGAAAAATGAAAATTACTTTTTGGTTGCTCTAACAATCGATAATTACACGATATTGCATGAAATTTAATCTAGAAAATGGCAATTATTAGTAAAAAAAAAAATTTGTAGTAAATATAGCACTTGTTGGGGCAACTTGCTGAATTGTTATGAAATTCGTGTAGTATAACATAACAAAAAATACAATTTTTTGCAATATAATTGAATTAAATATTTATCGACACTGGACAGAAAAAAAAATGATTAAAATAAACTTCTTATTCACTTAATGTTAGGCTAGACTATCGGTTTTATTGTCATTTAGAATGTGAATGACGCAAAAATGATTCGAAAAATTGATAAAGAATCTGAAAAACATAAAAATAAAAAAGAAGTATTTACATTAGTATTGGATTCAATCTAAGATATTTTAGGAAAAATATTAATTTATAGTTATATATTTGGAAAGAAAAAAAGCAACATAATTCTTAATTATTATAATTATTATTCGAAATTATTTCAAGCAGGGGGGGGGAGGAGTAGGATTGTAATGAAGGCTTCGGTTCTTTTTCAAGAATATTTATGACTTTTCTTATTGGCATTCGAAATTCTCAACTCTGTCATTGTTGAATTGCAATAGGGTTCAATTTATTTTTTTTTCTTGTAGGGATGAATTGATAAGTTGTCTATACAAAAAAAGTTATATTTCTCAAGTTGAAAATATTCATACTTTTTGAAATTACAACAAATGACGTATTTTTTTAATTTATTCTAAATGCAATAAATTGGTCAGAAAATTTCTCGCAGTCAGATTTTTTTAAAGTTATTTAGAATAATTAAAAAAACTCATAGACAGGAAACATCTTAAAGAGACTTCAGGCAAATTACCTTATTTTTTCAAGTTCAAATAATAACGATAATAATTTAAACTTATTTCCCTAGCATAAATTCATTGTTAACTGTCCTTTTGTAACACCTAACTAATGACTAAAAATTTTACATTAAAAAAATTATTTATCAACCGGCTAACCAAAGATATTTTAGTCTCGATTGACAATATTCAAAGTTAAGAATTTTTTCTTTTGATTCTAAATAAACCAGGGTTACTTTTTTTAAATAGGAAAACAAATCAGTTAAGAATTTTGAAATCACAACTCCACAAACATAATTGTAGATATAGAATTTTTTTCTCCTTTATTACTATTTTACTTCCACTTCGTCACGTAAAAAAAATGACGCAAGTCTCCCCTACTCTTATTTCCGATTCAACTTTGTTTATTTCATCAAATTTCATTTACTTATATTATTGATACTAAAAATTTTTAGTCAATTTTTTCGGAGAGAATGACCTTCACTATTTTTTTAGATCATATATGAAGAACATAGTCAACGAATGTAGCAATATTATGTTTCTCAACTAGTGTGGAAAATCTTTCATAGCGATTCTTATGGTAGCATTAGTTAAAATGATGCTAATGATAAAAAATCTGAAAAAAATCACAAAATTACTTTCTCAAAATTTAGAATTTAAAAAAATACATGTTACTCATTTTTCACACTCATTCTTTTTCAAATTTTAAATAAATTTTTAAATAACTCACTAAATTTCAGAAATAAATTCATAATGATAAGCTTTGAAATTCCTAATATAAAACAAGTTTAAATTGAATTTTCTGAACCGAAATGAAATTCTGAAAATCCTCAATCACGTATAAGATTCAAACTAAATGGAATAGGAGCGTGGGAAAAACGAGCATTTTCCCCACAGAGTCGAGAAATAGAGGTTTCCGGAGACAGAAGATCGTCCCAAAATAGGGGATAGTTGGTAAGATGGTCCTTACCAAATAAAGTGGTCGGTGGTTTGGATGGTTGGGCAAGAAGCCGGTCCTGCTGGGCGGCGTAAAAATTTTATTACGGAGATGCTCGGGTATGTTAGCGGTGGCCGCTGGTATGAGGAGCGTGCCCTTAACAAGTGGAGCCCCCGCACGTATTAACTCACGGATAGAGAGCAGAGAGGGTGACGTCCGATATCGTACCGTATCGCCTACCTTCTTCTCCCACTGGAGAACGTACGGCACTGGGTGCTGATCCGGGAATTCTACGTGACAGTTGAACACCACGCTCTCACCCAACATTGCCGTTATGTGCACCGCGTCCTGGTGGCCGAGACCTGTAAAAAAAAAAAATTCTAAATTTACATAACTTAAGAATTTAATTTGAAAAATATTTTTTAGTTCCAATTATTATTGCTATAACGATAATTTAACAAAAAGGAACATTCAAAAAAGAAATTATTACTCCTAACGAAAAATCTCATATAACAAAGAGGAAAATAATTGGAGATATTGAGAAGCAGTTTCTGAAATTTCAAATTCTTAATACTTGAAAAAGTTTGAAATGAACAATTTTGAATGATTTAATATTGTTCATGGTTCTTGATAAGTACCAACTTCTGGAATTCTGTCGAAATCAGAAATTTTTTTTTTTTTTGAGTTTGTGTATCTTGATAACAACGATTAAGTTATTATTCGACAATTATTTTTTTAACCAATAATTACTTCCTTGCAATTCGGAGTTTTTAAACATTTTGAGAATTCTCTTAATCATTGAATTTTTTAGGTTTGGAATAATAACGCGAATGAGTTATTATTTTACAATATAAATCTATCATGAATTTTCATAAGTTAACATTATAAATTACTTGTAAAATCGTTGTAAATTATTATAATTCTTAATAAATCCAAATTATTAATGACAAAGGTTAATAATGTAGAGTTCGTTTGGTGATTTTACAAAATTCCGATGTAAAGTAAAAATTCTTCATTTTTCATTTCAATCTCAGGCTGACTATTTTAAAACCTTGACTACGCATCTACTAAATTACGATACGCTACATAGCTTTTTGTGCGGACGAATTAAGTATAGTTTGGGGTATCTTTTAAAGTATGTAGCAATAATGTTATGACACCACAGTTATTGTTTTCCAATAGTTTATTGTCCACTTGAAAAAAAAATAAGTATTTGTTCATAAAAAAATATCAACAATTGGTAGAGTTACGGCCTTTTCCCCAAAACAACTTTTTTTTTGAAGAGGCTTGCGGTGATCTCGATGCAAGTCGAACAGGTCAAGTTAAATTAGAAAATTCGGAAAATTTTACTAGTCTAGGAACGTATCTAGTTCTTGAGCGATTATGAAAATTATTAATACGTTTTTTCTGTATGCAAGAACGTTTTCCTCGAGATTTCGATTTTTTGAGCTCTGAAAATATTATTAAAAAATTCTAATCTGCAAAATAATAACTCTACTATTAAAGAGCAATCGTTCAAGAACTAGATATAATCCTAGACTTATAAAATTTTTTGGATTTTCTGATTTAACTTGAGTTGTTCGACTTGCATCGTGGTCACCACAAGCCTCTTCAAAAAAAAGTTGTTTTGGGGAAAGGGCCATAACTCCGCCAATCGTTGATATATTTTATAAACAGTTACTTGTTTTCTCAAGTGAACAATACACTGTAAAAGAAATTATAGCTTTTTTGACATAGCATTATTGCTACATACCTTCAAAGTTACTTCAAACCATCCTCAATTTTCCTGCACAAAAAGGTACATAACCCCTTAAAAAAGTTCCATAGTCAAGCACCAAAGTACACAAAAATTATAGATGAATAGGAAATATGAAAACATATAACGAATCCATAAATTTTATTACCCCAGTGTAATAAATCTCATCCTGGTAAATTTTCCAGAATGGGACATAACTAAAATTAAAACTTTTCACGTCTTAAGACTCAACTTATTCAAGGTATCACCTCTATATTCGAAACTTGACTTGAGATTTTCATGAAAAGAATATATATGAAAGGTATTAGCGCCCTTCTTACACCTGCAAAAATTACTATTCGTTTTACTGTACCGTTTTTAATTAAAAAAATTATCAAAGTTTACTTGGTTTCATAGTGGATTCCGTTTTTTTTAATTTTCAATATATAATACTTAAGAATTCAGTAACATTTTTTCGTTGGCACGTAATAACTTACTTTGTGAAATGCTTGAAACAGAACGAAAATTTACTGTACTGTTTTGGAAAAAAAAAACATTAAAATGAAACTTATTTTCTACTTTCTGCATCAAATCAATAAACTGGCTACAGCGTATTTTGTCCTATTTTCACCAATGTTTAAGTGTGTTAACGCAGAAGTTTTTAACAGCTGTTTGTAAGTAAAATAATATAACCAATGTAGTGGTTTTGTAGTTTTTCAATTATTTTTATTTTCATTGATTTTATTTGCTATTTGATAAAGTTATGCAATCGATTTTATTTTATTTGTTTGTATTTATTTTCATTGATTCTCAAAATGGTGAATGCTTAAGGTTATACCTTAATTTGAACTGCGACAGACTTTTTCTTTTTTCTATATTTTCGTACGGTGGAAAACTCGCTAATAAAATGTGAAATCGATTATAAAATACCGAGAGTCCCATTTTTGAATGATTTGACAGGTAATTAATGGTCAATTTTATTGAATTCTTTTTTGTACAGATATTTTCCTTATGTATTACCTTAGTTACATCTGGCTCTTCGTAGGATCCCATTCTAGGATTGCCAATTTTTCAGTGACTCTTGATCATAAATTCTTGAAAATTAGTTCGTATAGTAACATATTTATAAATTTTCATTCTACTTGATCAATAATACCTTATTTTCTAGTTTTCTGGGGAAGTATGTTGGAATAAATCTTTGAATAATAAGCAAGTCCGGAAAAATCCTCGAAAATTCGAAAACTTGTGTAAACCACAATTCGGCAGCATTTGACGCTACTAAATTGAAAAAACATGAATATGAAGAAAGTGAAAATATCATTCTTGCGAGTTGTACACTTAAAAATATTATGTTGCTTTTGAAAAACTTGGATTTACACATTGAAATTGTTAATATTCCAATAACTTTTAGGACAATTCATTCTTTTACTGATCTAGGTTATTAATTTAAGATTCTTTTACTTTTTTCTTGTAACTTTACAAATGAAAAACTGTATTTCGTAAAATACAAAGTTAAGTGTAAAAGAAAAACACTCTTAATGAGTATCTCAAAACTTGACTTCGTAATTCTGGAAACTCATTCTACAGACCGAAAACGATCTACCGCTGCTCGCTGAGTCCTCACTCTTCAATATTCCTCTCTCGTGTTCAGCCAAAAACAATATGCCATCTTCGATAAAAACTCGCGTAAAAACCGTAATTACGCCAGATAACATAGTCAGTGTACTGGAGAATAAATTTTCTAGCTTAATTTCATCAAGCCCAAAAAAAAGCAGGTGCAAGCCACCGAAGCCCCGCAAATTGTGGAACTGCAGCGGCCACAAAAGACAGGAAGATCCTCCACACGAATCGAAATGAAAACCTTTTCCACCGCATCACGCGCCATCCTTATGAAGCTCGTTAGTTGTAACGAGTATAAATTCATTAAGAGAGAGAGAGAAGGCGAACTTTCTTTGTGCGAACGAGATGCGTGCGAACATGACCCACGTTAATGGCCCCTCTTTTTCTCTTTTATCTCCCTTTCACACACACCCCCTTTCGTTCTAATTCACAACATTATTCCGTTGCAGGAGCTTTTTGTCCTTCCGTAAAACGATCCTTTTCATCATTTTACCCCGCAACTTGAATCACACGGGGCTTAAGTTTTTTTCCCTATCGGTGAAAGCGCGGAGTGTCGTTTGGAAAAACGACGGGAATAACGCGAAAAAAAGGAGCGCGAAATTGGAGGGGATGTTGTTTAGTATGCAAAGTTGTTTCTAAACGGGGTGAAGTGATAAAGGCGCCATTGTGACCGTCACTTACGTGCAAGCCAGCGCTGCACTTCCGGCCAACTTTTCCCTGGCTTGATGCGCGTTATTTATTTACATGCTCCCCTTTTATTTTGAGTAAGCGGCGTAATTTCTCAAAGCGCGCTTGCTCTATTCGCTAGTCGGCGAGGTTTTAGATATTCGTAGTAAGAATCTATGATTTTCGAACTTTGGGGGTTTAATATTTTATTTTGTCAGGTCTTGCTGTTTGGAGTGAAGGGGATGTGCAGCATTTTTGAGGAAAAATTTTGCGAGGGGAGAAAATTTGAAGATTATATATTATAACACTTATTTTTTGGCGAAACAGTAATTAAGACTCAAGCAATTAGGAGGGGGAGAGGTTAATTATAATATTTCTCGGTAGTATGCATTAGATTTTTTTTTTTTTATGGACGATTAAAAAATCTTGATAGTAACACAAAATTACGACAAATTTTAGCGAGTAAGAATAATTTTGGAAACGTTATAAAAATTTTGAAACGCTCGTATTGTGTCCGAAATTTTAAAAATTTTAGAGAACTGTAAAGTTTTTAAGTTTGTTGATTATTTCCGGAAATTTAAAAATTTGTAATTGAATTTGAGAAATTTTTTTATACTTAGTAAATTTAGTATAATAAAATATTTTTGCGAAATACGCATGATATAAGTATTTATTTCTAAAAAAATACCTTCAACACTTGAAAAGTCCTAAAAAGTACAAAAAATTATCGTGAGTTGGACAAATGTCTATAAAATTTGTAACTTTGGGAATGATTGCAATATATGTTCAAATCCTGAAACTTGAAAAAATTTCAAAAGTATGCAGAACTTTGGAAATTATTAATAGATCCAGAATAGCTATAGTTTGTGGAATTGCAGAAAATGCTCATAAATAAGTTAACGATGAGTTGATCATGCTCTATTTATTCGAAATATGCAAGACATTTTTTTTTTTGTCTAAAAGTCTGTAAATCTTGAAAAGTATTAAAATATTACGATAAATCTTGTTGAGGTAGACCATCTCAAAATGATTTAAGAAAATGTAAAACAGTTTGTATGAATTTGAAGATTTTTCTAATTTTGAAGAATGAAAAATATCAAAAATTTAAAATATCGTCTATAATTCTTCTCAATTATGAGACCTTGTAGCATCTCAAAATATATTCATGAATTCTCATAATTGTGTTTATATTTTAATTTTCTTAAAACGTGAGTCACATTGTTTTCGCATTTTTATCGCGAATTAAAAAACATCTATAAATTTCGAAAAAATTGGGAAAATCCTAATGAGTTACACAAATATTTATGAACTTAAAACAATTTTGAATGGTTCGCGTTACGTTTGATATTTAGAATTTTCGAAATGATTGATTTACATTAAAGTTTCCAAATTTATTAGTGATTTCAAGAAATTAATAAAGTTTTTTTGATTTCAGAAAATGTTTCGATTTTAGTAGATCGACTTCTTAGTCATATGAATGAAATACGCATGTATATGTTTTTTCCATTCCAAAGAATCCTAATGAGTTAGACGAATTCCAATGAACTTCATAAAGTTGTAAATTAAGGTGTATCAAGTTGAAAATTTCGGAAAATGAAAGATTCAAAAAAAAAATGGTAACAACCTCTGTTGAAAACATTGGTGATAATAGTTTTTCGAAACATGCATAGAAGCGTTTATTTTTTTATTATTTTATTAACATCTTAAAAACTTTTTTAGTATTCAACTAGCATGGAAATATTCGTGGATTAAAATTTTTTTATAAAATTAGAAAAATTTTGAATGATTTGTGTAACGTTTGAGATATCGACATTCAGGAGTATTTAAGAGACTTAAAATTTTCAAAATTTATGAATTTTTTTTACAATTCTTGAAATTTGTATAACTAAGGACAGTTTGCATAAATTTGATGTATATGTATCATTAAAATGTTAGTTTAAAAAATATAATGGAATTTTTTCCTTCAATTTTCGCAAATACGAAAAAAACTTTACAAATTAGAAAAAATTCCTGATAATTTTGATAAGTGGGGCAGATTTTTATGATGTTTGTTTCGTTTAGAATAGTTTGTACCATGTTCGAAATTTTTAAAATTTTGAAAAAAAAAAATCTATCGAAATCACAAGCCAGTTCATCATATCAAAAATTTAAAAATATTTCAACTTTTTCATGAAATTCTCATCTATTTTTACATCAAGAAAAATTTGAAAATGTTCGTGAAACTACAGAAACCGTCCAAAATCCTTGGAGTTTTTTTGAATCATACAATGTTTGGTTTCAGGAGGGTCGTTCAAAACTTCAGAAATTACGATAATTATGTAAAATATCATTTAATGATAATATACCTTTTTTTATTGTTGAAAGATTCGACGATTGAGTAGAAGTATATTTAGAGGTTGTTGGGTTTTGGCGTATTTCGGAGTATTTTACCATTTTGAATTTTTAAGATATGCGATACAGCCAACTATTTTGCTGAAAGTACTCTTAGCTTTTTTTTCATACGATTCTTTATGCTAAATAACGTTTTGTTTTACACTCTAATGAATTTCAAAATGAAGTGTGACCCATGCCACTATAATAATATTATGGAATTTTTTTAAACATAGGCACTTATGTTCTTTTTTTATCCTTGATTAACAGAATAAAATATTCTTTACACTCTGTAGAGCATAGCAAATGCAGCTGATATTACACTACAATATTTTTCTCACTTTCGAAGACAATGTGAGAACGTCGAAGGCCAATATGACTGCTTTTATGAGCTGTTCGTGGCAGTATTTACGTGAGTTTACAACGCTGTTAAATCTAGATTAAGTAACGATACTATCTCAACAAACCCCATGTAGTAGCAGGTATCGATTTTCCGCTTGAACTTTCGTGGCAAACCTTATTTCAATGACAAATTTAGTAGTCATTTTTCACTTGTTCGCTTGTACTCCGCAGACGGTGAAAATGGAACTTTCTCAGCACACGAGGCAAAAAGTAAAATGCGTGATTCATGGAAAAAAATGAGATTTCGTGGAGTTCGAAGTTCGCGATAAAACAAATAAGAAAAAAAGTGTGAAAAATAAAGAAAAAACTTGAATTAGAATGTTTATTTACACTTACAACATAAAGTAACAAAAGCTAAGAAATTTCAGAAAGGACGGGTTGGAAGAACATGCGCCTCGTAATTGTGAGTTTTGGAAATGTCTATTTTGACGGAATGAAAGTTTACGGTCAGAGGCGAAGCCGAGGATTGTAATTTCTGGGAGTGTCTCATATTATCCGTCTTTACTTCAAATATAAAAATAACCCTTAATTGTACAAAATGCCTGCTGACCCACCCCTCCCCTTTCCCTCCAATTGTTGAGGCTGTCTTGTTTGGCGCGAAAATTCTCGCGAATAACCAGCCAAAAACACGCCACGCGTGGAATCCTAATCGCGCAAAGGGATGCTGCGGCGGTTACAGCGGCTCGATAAACGGCTGGAAGGCTCGCTCGGCCGCTTTGCACTCTGCAGACGCTCGCTCCCACCGCATGCATGCAAATTCGCCTTCCAACCCCCCTCCCCACCTCCCTCACCACCAGCATTCTCCGCGTTCCCAGCTAAAAAACTACGGTTTTTCCACTTATTTGCGCTATTTTCGTTCCGAGTGCTTTTTTTCAAACTCCCCTGCTATTCGTTTCCGTCCGATTTTTTCTAAATTGGATTGAAGGTATGTTTTGGGAGGCATGTATTGAGCCGTTTCCATTCTGAAGCCTGTGATGTATGCTTTTGTTGAAATTGAGAGATTAGTCTTTTTTCAAGCTTTTCTTCATTTCATCTGATCTTCCGAGCATTTTTTCTTAACATGTGAATGTATTATTACGTATTATATGTATTAGCCTTCGGCCACTCATCATATATCTACTATAATATAACTAAATAGTAACAAATGAATTTAGAATAATTCAAAATCACATAAAATACAAGATTTAAATAAAAATACAGTGTGGGACTCACCATAAAAGTATTTTTTCAAATTGAACTTATGAGGTTATCCTCTGAATAAAGTTAGAAATAAAATAGATGAGATCTTGAAGAGATAGTTGAAGATGAGTTATTTGACTTGTGAATTTTATAGGTCGATTATGCAGAGTGGTGGTTCCCTCCCAAGGGCATACGATTTGCCGAAAATGCACAAAGAGGGCAATTCATTTAGAATCATTATTTCTTCAATCGGCAGCTAAACTTGGAAACTGAGTAAATTCATACAAAATTTTATGAGTAAGTCTTTAGAAAGACTAAGGCCCTTCATTAAAGATAGTATTGAATTAAAAGGATTATTGGCACACTCAAAAATTCTTGATGCTTATATTTTGTTTTCTTTTGATGATGTTGATTTGTTTTCAAATATTCCTAAAGATTTAGTTACAGCTGTTTTGAGAAAGAGATTTAACTTTAAAGGATTCTAGGAAGATTCCTAAAAAGTAATTAACTAATTGTATTTTTATGCTAATGGAATCGATATACGCAAAATTTCGGGACACCCATGGGCTTGCCGATTTCCCTAATTTTGGCTGATATAGTTACGAATGACTTGGAAGAAGCTTGTTCTCAATTATTTAATTTCACACCTTTATTATTTGTAAGATTTGTTGATGATATCTTGGCAGTAATTCCTAAGAGATAACTTTTAAGAACGATTTCTATTTTGAACTCTAATCAACCTCTTTTAAATTTTATTTAAGAATTAGAACAAAATATGTGTATTTACTTTTTAGAATTGAAAATCATAAGAAGCCATGAACAGACGAAATTCGATTGGTATATTAAACCGACTTCATCGCGTAGATATATCAATTATTAAAATAAGCGAACACCAGTGATCCCTCGGAGCCAAGTATAAAATACACAGGTCAATGAAAACCTATGTTTTGAAGTGGAAAAAACTTTATATTTCAGCCTCCATTAGCCCCTCTTCAGAAGATTTACATAAAAAAACAATTTTTCTTTTTCAATTAACTACGAACAATAGTTTTACACAAAAAAAATTTTTCTTATTTCAATTAACTATAAAAAATGGTCGAAAGATGAAAAACTACAAAATTCTCTATACTTACAATAATCTCTTAATCAATCCTTTCCAAAACGATCATCGTCAAATATATTAAATTCTCTCTAAGTCAAAAAACATTCGTCAAATAAGGACAAAAATAAAGATTAAATCAGATTAAATAAGGAAAAAATCAAGATGATAAATTAAATTCTCAGACTATAAAAAGAGGGAAAGGCAATTTGGAATATTTTGCTCAACAAGAGATAGTTTATAAAATTAATTGTAAAAATTGTAAATTTTGTTATGTTGGTCAAACGAAGAAAAATTCGAGAACAAGGATTAAGGAACACGAAAATAATATTAGATTAAATACATTCAGCCACACAGTTTTGACAGAGCATAGGATTGTTATGAGACATGAATTTGATTGGGAAGATGTAAGAACTTTGGATAAAAAGACCAACTATTTTAAAAGGGCTGTTTCGGAGATGCTTTTCATTAGGAAGACTGATAATACGCTTAATAAACAGGAAGAGACTAAGAATTTAAATGTGATTTATGATAAATAGTTGAGTATGATTAAGGATTTGTTTCGAGCATTTTATCAATTTGGTTTTTTCAGTTTCAGTTTGTTTTGGTATATGTATGTGATTGTAGGATTTATAGAGGAATTGTTGTTTTTTTTGAATCAGTCGTCGTCGATGCATTTTCGTGTTACGTTTGGAACGCTCTTGATTATTTCTGTTATAATAATTATTATTTTGGCGATGTGGTTTGACTTTCCCTCTGGGGGTATTAACGATCGAAATTTTGTCCTTATTTGACGAATGTTTTTTGACTTAGAGAGAATTTAATATATTTGACGATGATCGCTTTGGAAAGGATTGATTAAGAGATTATTGTAAGTATAGAGAATTTTGTAGTTTTTTATCTTTCGACCATTGTTTATAGTTAATTGAAATAAGAAAAATTGTTTTTCTGTAAAACCATTGTTCGTAGTTAATTGAAAAAAGAAAAATTGTTTTTTTAAGTAAAGCTGCTGAAGAGGGCCTAATGGAGGCTGAAATATAAAGTTTTTTCCACTTCAAAACATGGGTTTTCATTGACCTGTGTATTTTATACTGGGCTCCGAGGGATCACTGGTGTTCGCTTATTTAGATATTATACACGGAGCAAATTGAGGCTTATTTGTGATATCAATTATTATTCAAAACACCCCTTACATAAAAAGATTAGTGCTATTTATGATTGAGTTGATAAGAACATGGAATTAGCTGATAAATTTAAGTATCCGGCGAATTTATTCTCAGCTAATAAATAGGACTAACTTGTTTCCAATTGAAATTCTTAACTTAAATTGAAATAGAAAAGAGGACGTAATTACATTTACGAAAATCAATTGGCTGATGAAGTTTTTCATGATAAAAATTTTAAGATTGTGAAAGATATTTTGAAGATGAATAACTATCCAGAGGCTTTTATTAAGAAATACATTCAGAAGAAGGTTCATTATTTGAAACATCTTAAAGTTACAAATATAAAAAAGCCAAAAAATGAAAGAGAAACAATAACTTTGCCTTTTGTTGAAAACTTAATTATGAACATGAAGAGAATTTTTCAGAATTTGAATCTGGGCATAGTAAACAGGACTGACCATAGACTAATCAAATTATAAAGAGAGGTAAAGATAAATTAGATATGATTGTGAAAAGTAATGTGTTGTTTATTAAGTAAATTGTCAAAATTGCAAATCTTGTTCCATTGGCCAAACAAAAAGCATATTATAGACTAGAATGAAGGAACCTAATAACAGTATAAAATCAATGCTAACTAGCCACATAGTGCCAGTGGTCACAAATCATAGAATGGAAGAGGGACATGAATTTGATTGGGACATTTGATAGAGAAGATAATTATTTCAAGAGGTGTGTCAGAAATGATGTTTATTAGGAAAACTGACGACACTTTGAATAAACAGAAGAAAACTAAGAAGTTAAATGACATTTATGATAGTTGTTTGGGAATGCTCTGAGTTCATAAAATCCGCGATAAGATAATTTTACCTCCAATATGTTTCGGTAAAAACGATTCTCCAGCTTTAGAAGCAGTCGCAGTCAGTCGTTGCTATTATACGTACTCAGAGTACCACAACTAGGAAGTTTTTATTTATTGGTATAATTGTGAATATTGATAGAATATTCATTTCATCACGGATTTGGTCATCCATTTGATTAATTCTTAACGTTGTGGTTTTGTTCCGATTGCTGGAAACCACTATTTTTTATTTGCTTGTACAATTATTGTGGATATTGACAAATTGATTATTTCATTATGGATTTGATTACTTTTCGACGTAGTGGTTTAGCTCCAATTGCTGAAAGCCATTAGGGAAGAGAACTTTTGGGAATTAACATTCATTAGGAGAATCATGAGTAGTGTTTGTAGAATGGATATTGTTGTAGAAGAAATGTTATCTGAAATGTTGACTTTTGAAAAATGTTTGTAGTTTCCTGATGAGGGGCCGAAACATAGAACGTATGACCATGTGACTTGGTTTTTCATTGCTGAATGCAGTTCTTTGGCTCTGAGTGATCATTGGTATTTTACTGATGAAGTTATAATGTGTTAAAAATGATTAAAAGATAAAGAGGATGAAATGAAAGGATGAACACATCGTGCAGGATAATCTTTGGGGTTATAAATGAGGGGAAAAATAGGATGATAATGCAAAAGTACCTGGCGTAGCGAGGAATACGACCCCGAAGAGCATGGTCTTAAGGGCCATTTCCAGGAGTCGCTGTAGGTTTCTGCGGCACCACCGGACGCGGCGCCTCCTCTCCTCCTTTTCCTCTTTCCCCTCGACCTGGACATCCTCCTCGTCCTCACTGCCTCCTCTTCTGTTGCTAATGCTGCGTTTTCTCCTCACTGACCAGTCGACCTCGCTTCCCGTTTCCGTCCACTTCCGCTCTTCATTACTTCCGTCCTCCTCGGCCTGTCGCAGCAGCAGGTTCTTCTTACCTCGATACGCGAGAGCGTACGTCGGTTCACCGGAAGCGAGGCACGTCTCCAACGGCTCGCTGAAACACAGTTTCAACCTAATTTTCTCCGTTCTGCCCGCATTCATGCTCGGGAAGGAAAGAAAATTTTACGAGACAAATTGGGAATGGTTACGGAAAATGGAAAATGGTTGTGAAATTGCATAAAGTTGGTTTAAGATATGGTGTTGATGAGCTGCAAAAGATTTTTGATGTAACAGTGATTTTGAATATTATTTGAATGTCTGGAGCATTTGAAATTTAGAAGCTTGAAATTCCCATAGTATAGTGTCTAGAAATACACGGATTTTCGGTTATTTCAATTGTTACAATTATTCAATTACAGCTTTGATAAATAATATTGAAACGACTTCTGAGAGAAATGAAAATTATAATTATTTTGTTTTCTTTATTATTTCATGTTCAGATTGAACATAATTTTTTAACACATAAGTATGTTTCAGCAACCTTCTCGTTCATGTTATCGAAAAAGAAAAAAAAAGGTAAAAAATACTTGTTCAGTATCGAATTCGAATTTATCTAAGTTATTTAAAATAACGCTCTGCTGCAAAATTATAAAATTGAAATAGTTAACAAATAATGTGTAATCGTTTTCTCAACATTTCTATTCTTTTCAAATTAAGGTTTTTGCAATTCTCAAATTCTGAATTTCCCATTCTTAATTACTTTGAATGAAAACTTTCATTGAATATTTGAATGCAATATAGTTATTTACTATCAGATTTCTTGGTATAGTTTATCGCATGAAATGCATTTTTTTATCGATTAAGTGGAATAAATTTTCATTATGAATCAATAAAATTGATTTTAATAAAAGTTACACTGTTAAACTTTTCTAGCACAAAAAAACAACTTGATTTTATTTGAAGTTTGTTATTAGCTTTGTGATAAATTAAAAATTTCATTTTGAACTTTTTTACGAGGTTTTTCACGAGGCGAATTAAAGATGGTCACGAAAAATGGAAAATGGTTGTGAAATTGCATAAAGTTGGTTACGTTTCATTTTGAAAATATGGTGTTGATGAACTGTAAAAGATTTTTGAGGTAACAGTGATTTTGGATTATATTTAAATGTCTGGGGCATTTGAAATTTTGTGGCTTGAAATTTGCATAGTATTGTGTCTAGAAATACAAAAATTAAAATTGTAACGATTGTTGAATTTGAGCTATAATAAATAATTTTGAAATGGTTTCTATGGGAAATGACAATTATGACTATACGTCGTTAAATTTTTTATATACATTATTCAAAGTTTTCATTGAACATGTTTTTTCAACACATAAGTATGTTTTATTAACCTTCTCATTAACGTTATAAAAAAAAAAAAAAAAAACAATTTGAAAATTTTAAATGTATTGTAGATGTTTAGGATAGAAATGTGCTTCAAAATTAGAAAATTGAAATACTTAACAAAAAAATGAAATGGTTTTTTGAACGCTGCTATTTTTTCAAATTTGGGTTCTTGCATTTCTTAAATCCTTAATTTTCTATTCTTAATTATTTTGAATAAAAATTTATATGTATGTATGATTCTCAATTTTCTATAAACTAACATTTCATGTAGCATGTAAAACCATGCGAAATTTCAAGTACATATCATCATTTTTGATTGTGAAAAAAAAAAATATTGGTTGCATGCCTTATGCGAGAACGAAAATTTCCATTATAAGTCGTTAAATTCATTTTTTACGTCATTTGAAGTTATTATCAAACACTTTTGTTATGTTATAAGTATGTTTAAGCAACCTACTCATTATTATTTGAGAAAATCTACTTTATAAAAGTCAAAAGTCAAAGTTTTGGCCAGAAGGTACAAATCCACATTTTATGTTTGATCGACAGGAAATTTCACATATGTATAATTTAGGCTCCCAGATGGGTTGACGTGATTTTTATAAGTCATAATTTTACATGGTTTTTTAAATAATAATTTATTATCAAAGTTTCTATAACGCATATATTGAGCAGTGTTTGGCAGTGACAAGCACACTATCGATATATCGATTATCGTTCATATGCTCTATCGACAGTATTTTGACATGGCTTGAAATTTCAATAATGTAAACAGGCAAGGTAAACAAAACATTAAGGATCTTTTTGACTGTTATTTTAAATTTATATCATATAATTCATCTAAAATATTTTGACTACTATAGTTATTTATTTTGTTTTATGAAAAAATGTAACGTATTTATGAAATCTTTATACTTGAATGAACTCATTCGAACCTACCTTATATTTTAAATGCGATATAGTTATTTATGATCAAATTATTTTGTACATCCCACTATTTATCATACATCATATTTTGTTGCAGCAAATGCATTTTTTTATAGTTTGAATGTCATATTTTCATCATGAATTTATTAAATTGATTTCAATAGAAATTACATTGTTAAAATTTTCAAACACCTAAAAGCAATCGAATTGATTATATTCGAAGTTTGTTAACTTTGTGATTAATCAAAAATTTCACTTAGAACTTTCATTTGCTGTGTAAATTATGTCAATTTACATGTACATAAAATCTTCAAATTGAAATATAGTTTATCTAACTTCTGGGAAATTTGTAACTCAATCGAGTTTTTGTCTATCGAATGATTTCGAATCTTGCAATGTTTGTAAAAGGCAATTGAATGATTTAATTTCGTCACCGATTTCTTTTAATAAATTTGTAATTATTGACTTATCAAAAAGATTATAGTAAAAAAAACTCTTTATTGATAATTTTTTTTTATAGACAACAAATGGAAACCAACTCAATTTCATTTTAAATTTTGTAAATGTAACAATCGATCTTTGTTTTATTGAAAAACTTTGGAAGCGTACCTAATTATTCTTATAATGTATTTTTATAATTTTCTTAATTAAATACAAAAAAAACTTATCTAAAATATCAAAAAAGTCAAATTTTTGCCATCGAATCATTTCAAAAATTCACTTTAATGCGTATAATAGTCGATTTGATGAAGATTATATTGTATCGATAAATTGTAATTGTTATAAATCGATATCTAAAGTAAATTAAAAAAATCAAAAAAAACTTTGCTGAACATAAAATTTCATAAAAGTTTGATTGATTTAATTCAAAAGTTTTCATTCACAATCTAAATAATATAGAAACATAAGGCTCTGTTGAATTATACAGTCGCCTCCAAATAAATTAAAGATTGCCTTGGCAAAACTCCCAGAAAAACGTGGAAATCAAAACCGCGTTTCAATTCAATCGCCGCTGGAATGACGTAATTCTGCATTTAAACATCAGTCAAACAAATATCGATACGTTTCGTTCTCTCAAACAATACATTGTTCGCGAGGATCACATACATCACTGTGAATTACAAAAAAGCATCGGGAAAATGATTGCTGTTTTTGACAGTCATCACATAAAAATGATTGATCAGATCGACATTTTTTATCACCATCCAAATCGCATATCCATTGAAACTTCAATATGCGTTCGGATGTTGAAAAAGATAGAATGCATTGTTCGTGTGATGAGTACTTACAAAAGTGTAAAAGCAGAAATTGCAAAAGAAGTTTGCGCGAGGACAAATATCAAATTAAGTCAAATTATTTTACATTTCCTGAGAATTTAGACATACTAGTAGATGAAATATTATTTTTCATATATTACAAATTGTGATATTCCTATGAAATAAAAATTAATTTTGCATGTGAGAAGATGGAGGTAAATTTTGTTTATTGGAATTTCAGTAAACAATGAAATATTTTCATGTAATTTTTAAGTAGGAGTAAAAGCTCAAAACGAAAAAATAAATGGTAGAAATTTTTTATTTTTCAGAAGATGATTGCTCCAATTATGACAAATATTATTTTTAATTTAATCTATACCTTTGCTCATGTGTCGAATCGTCGATTTGTGATTCAGTTTCGCGCAATCGTCGTTTGATTCGATGCTGACGATACCTGGACGCCGTGGCCCCGACGCCCCCCATACCCCCGCTCCCATAGTATCTGCAAACCAAAAAAAAGAAAATATTCCATTATCCAACTCTCCACTCCAATTCAAATCGTTCCAAGATTTTTTCAACTTCCACCAGTTTCCCTCTCGCGTTAAAAGGCTTCCCAATAAAAGTGCAGGTCATGAATTAATATGCAGAAAACCGTTTTACAACCTCATTTCCGCTGCATTTTTTCACGACAAAGCTCTCGCTATATTCATTAAAAATTGCATTTTGATGTTGGTATGCACAACGGACATTTTTTTACGATAAAATTTGTTATTCCCGCATACCCTCGGAAAAATGTTGACAGAATTGAATTTCCAGTCTCGTGCGTCGTTATTTTTTAAACGAGGTATTGTATTTTCGTTGCGTGTTTGTATAACGTGATTTGGCAGAGATTGCGAGTGTTTTTTTTTACCATCGGTTTGATTTTGATTCTTATGAGAATGAAGAGGGAAACGGCTATCTTCGAGACTCGTTAATTTTGCAAGACACGAGTTTATTTCAGCACGATATTGATCGGAGACTGGCACGCCTAAAGGCAGGTACTTCCGACACGGAACAAATAAAAAGATTTAATAGTCATCGTAATTACTGTTGGATTAAATTCGAAGGTAGTGATAGGCTGTTCGATTTTATGCTTTTTGTGGATATTTTCCATGATTGTGAAGAGAGGAGAAAAGTACGAACATTAATTTATGTTATTGGTGTTGAAATCTCCTACAAAAAAGATATTTTACGACAGAGAGTGGATTTCTTGTAATAATTATTAATTTAATACCACAAGAATAATACAAGGAAATTCTCTATGGCTGAAAAAAAATGAAAAGGGTAATGACTTTCGGTAAGTTTGAATAGATTTACCGGCGAGACCAAAATATGATAATTATTGTTTAAAAAAATACTGACATGAATTGTAATAAACGTGATGAAAAAACTGTTGTTACTTGTCTAATTGATAGGAATAAGTCCAGTAATATAAATATCTGTCAGTTTTGTAACGATTGTAACCGATTAACTCTTTGAATTTTAATTTTTGTAAAATTCAACAGATTGTCATTGTATTTTACATATTAATTCTGTTTTAACTTTCGCAATAAAAGTCTGAAAAAATAAACACGATAAATGAGCAGAATGCATGAGAAAATTTGTTAAATTCAACAGATTCATGCGTGAAAATTCCTTACAGTCACAGATTTTTCTCTTGAAATCCTTAAGAGATTCATCATATCTAAAGAGTAATATAATTTAATACCAAAAAATCCTCATCTAGAAATTACTCAACCCATGATTGTGTATCATCCATTTTTCATTGATTCAGAAAAACGTTTTCAATCAAATATTCTTTTCTATTGCACTATCTGAGTCTGCATTTGTAAAACAAAGTTGTTAAAAAACAAAATTATGTCTATCACTTAAGGGGTTATATTCACTTGCGTTTGAGAAATTTTCACGATTTTTTTCTAAAAAAACAAAACAATTTTTTTCAAAAACTCAAAGCCTATTTATGTATTCGTCACAAGATATTTTATGAATTTTTTTAGAAAACAATTTTCGTTATTAAGGTCGTAGCGACCATTGTGCTAAAACACAACTTTTCTGACACCGCGTGCGGCGAGCATGATAAAAACAACATGAAAAAAAAAACAAAAACTAAAAAACTCTAGTTTATACCTTTACGCTTTGCGTGAACAAAGGGTTTCACTAAATTTATATTTTCACGAAAATACTGGTCATTTTTTTAAAATGTTTGGTTCATTAACGTCTGGGATTTTGGTTTTTGCAGCAAGAAAAAAAAAGTTTCGCCTAAAATTAAAAACCCTTCGTTTACGCAGAGGCTACTATAATTATAAACAAGCTTCCAAAAATCCAGACTGTTCAGATAAATGGTTTTCGAGAAACAGTGCTCACCGCGGAAAAACATCAGATTTTGGCACAATGGCTGTAGTGCACCCAATTATGAAAATTTCATTCTGAAAAAATTTCTAAAATACCTTGTGAGATTGATGAACAAATAGGCAGTTAGTTTTTCAAAAAAAAATTGTGAAATCGCATTTTTTTCCCTCGAGAAGAAATGTCTATAATCCCTTAAATTGTGCAGCACTCAAGTAACTGATAATTTCACCCTTTTTTCAACAGGTATAGATCATACTTTAACCCAATCAAAATCCATAAATCGATAAATTTTTAATTTTACACCCATTACTTCCTTTCCTGATTTCGATTCTCGATGAAAAAAAAAGATCGATCTCTCCCTCTTTCACTTTTTCTTCTACAAGGACACTGTATGCGACCCTTCATTCAACCTTGTACCATCACGTAATACATTTATCCCTGAATGAACTCGCGTAGGGTTAAGGGATTAGGCAATAGCCCGTACAAACGTAACAGATCATGACACCAACTGTCACGAGCTCGGTTATCTTCAGTAATCCCGTGTGACTCGACGTACGTCATCCCTGTTCGCCCTTCGTTGTTTCGCAATACTCGCATGCACGCGTGTGAATTAATATAATATTGTAGGAGTGAGGCCCGTAATGATAATAATGAAAGGAGCACCATAGCCGCAGCCGGAGGAACGCCGGACGTGCAGGTGTCCTGTAATTTGAGCCGGGGCTCAATATATTCCGTCTCCCGAAGCCGGGGCAATAAACTGATGCTCCCTCATCGAATGACACCGCGCTGTAATTACTCGAATTGCGCCGTGGACAGGTTGAACGGAAACGACCCTTATTACTGCCATCACCTTTTTCTTGCTTTTGAGGTTGTTATTGTTATCATCATTGTTCTTTCTTTTTCTATGGCGAATCGATTTTTCTGCGTTCTCTTGATTTTCTCATGCTTCGATTGCTTTGGAAGTCAGAGGTTCGCTTTGAAAACATTTGTAGTACATTTTATTGCAAGGGAATTCTCGAGACACTTGGTTTTGGAAACACAAGTGCTAGGAATGTTTGGTAAAAGAAAATGTTGGAAAAAGGATATTTTATTATTTTCATCAGTTGGGATTGAAAACTTGAAAATATTTTGATTATTTCATATACTGAGATAAAATACTTCCAGTTTTAACTAGAAGCGAAGTCTAATTATGGAAATTCCCTGTTAGTAGGAACGGAAATTTTTGAGTTTTCGAAAAAAATTCATAAATATAAGAGTATTTTCCTTCTCAATATGGTAAATACATAAGCGACAGAAAAATTTCTGTTGCTAATTATAATTTCCATTCGAACTGTCAAATTTTCTTCTACTCTAACAGAAAAATTCTATTTATGTTGAACAGTGTTTTTTTAAATGGTTACATTTACCTTGATTTTCTTTATACTTCAAATTGTCTTATTTCCTAACGTTGAGAAAATTTTCAAGGATTTTCTAGTCCTTCATAGATTTTTAGTATTTTAATAAATTGCTATGATCTTCATTCGTTCCAGAAATTTGTGCTTTAAAATTCAAAGTAGATACATTCAACAGATAGTTGAATGGATGTACCAGAAAATAGTTTATAAAGTAAAAGTATTTTAAGTATTCTAGTATTCTTCAGTACATTTATCATTTCAGGGATTTTATGGTATTTTAATGGATACCTACGAAGACATCTAGAATTTGATCATTTGAAAGATTTTTTTTGAACAAGTACATTTGTGAGACAATCATATATACCAGGATTATTGAATTTTCTCCTGAATTTCTTGTATTTCTTAGTACTAAGTACTTACTCAAAAAAATTTATATGATTTTTTTTCGTTGTTGTTTGTGTAGTGCACTGGGTTTCATGAATGTAGAAAAAATAGCGATCTCCCAGTCAAATGGTTTTTTTTTGCTATTTTCATAAATTGCTTTGATTTAGATGTTCAGCAATTTCTGCTTTGACATCTAAAATTCAACAGATAGTTCGATGGATTTTTAAGGACACAGAATTATACTAGAACTATATTTTAATTTTTTTTTTTTTATAATTTCTATGAATATTTTTTGTATTTATTCAGTACTTATACGATGTAGGGAATATTTTAGTATTCTTATGAATTGAGTAAGTTTTTCTAGATTTTCAATGCTCCAGTTATTACAGTATTTTTCAATTTTGTAGTATTTCATGTATTTTGAGAATTCTTGTTTTCTGTATTTTTAAATAATTATTATAAAATTTATGTAAGATTCACTTAATTTTTTTAAGGAAACTTTTTTTGATATTCAGCTTGCTTTTTACTTGGTTTCAAATTTTGAAATGTTCTGATTTTTTAAATTATTTTTATAATAAAACATCATACATTTCAGGTATTTTAAGTATTTTACGTACTTTTGAAGTAAAAATTCGATTCAAAGGATTTTTCGGTTTTTTCATAGATTTACATGCATAGATTTTTGGAATTGCATGCTCCAGAATTCAAAATATTATTGCTTTTTAAATTCTTTATATTTTATGAAAGTTAATGAATCGTCATTTAAAAGTATCGAAAATAGATTAAAGAATTTTTCGTTTTTTTTTTCTTTCTTTTGTATTTCTTGAATGTGGTGTAATTTTTTTGAAGGCCCAAAGATTTCGAACAGTTTTATTAAGTTTCATATGGATTTCTTACATATCAAGGCTCTCGATGTAGAAGTTTTTATAATATCCAGAATTTTCATAAATTTTTAAAATAAGCAAATCAGCATTTTCAAAATATCAGTTTTCTATCATCAGTATATTTTATTTTCGCGTATTTGTTGACTTTTGTAAAGTTTTCTGGCAGATTTGAAGATTTACATAATTTTTCACATAAATTTTTAAAATTCCATACTCTACATTCTAATGTTTCCTAAATTTTTAGGAAATTCATCAATCGTTATTAGAACAGTAACTTCATGATTTCTAATACTTCTAACGTTTTTTTAAAATTATTATTACACCAACTTTCGTGGATGGAATTGACAAAAAAGTATTATTATAAAATATTTTTGATTGAATATTTGAATATATTTTGTATAATTAAATATATATACGTAATTGAATAATCACGAAATAATGAACATATCGTGAGAATCTGGAAGTCTATTGAATATTCTTGCTATTAGATTTTCAAAACTGATAAAAAAACTATACAGGGTTTATCAAAGCCACATGAGCTTGATTTTCCTTCACATTTTTCTGTGTTGGAAAGTCCTCTGCCATTTTTTACAAAACTCAAAAACAAAAAAGATATGAAAGTTTTTACCAATAAACGCTATCCTTCGACAAGAGGGAACAGAAGTCTTGAAACAAAATTGAGCAAGTTTTTGTCCATATTTTCCTAAAGAAAAAAGTCCTTTGCCACTTTCCTTCAAATTCAAAATAAAAAAAAATATTCGAGGTACAAGTTGAACAAATCTGGCTGGTTAAAATCTGTTCCTAAAATATTTTTTTTGATTTTGAGTTTCGAGAAAAGTGGCAAAAAACTTTTTTCTTAAAAAAGATGTAGCAAACATTGAGAATGATTTTTTTCTAAGGTTTCTGTCCCCACTTGTCGAAGGATTGAGATTTTTGGATAAAACTTGTGGCTACTTTCTTTTTTGAGTTTTTTAAGAAGTGGCAGAAAACTTTTCGACTTAGAAAAATATGTAAAAAAAATCAGGCCAATTACCCTCCGTGGTTTTTGATACACCCTGAATATATAACCCTCTTTAATATATGGACCATGTCACTAAGATATTTTGGAAGTAAAAAAATTTTCAAAACAAGAATAAAACTGATGTTAAAAGAAATGACTGGAATCAGTAAATGAAAAGAAAAAATCAATTTGAACACTTTGTTCCCAATTTCTTCTTTCTCAAAAAGCTCGTAATATCGTTGAATATCACAACCAAAATATCGATATAACAATTATTATCGGTTAATAAATATATAACAATACAAAAAATCTTATGTATAAGAAAAAAATATCAATATTCCGATATATTCTACGAAAAATTTTCATACAAATGTATCCAATCTCAACTTTCAAGCCACAAATATCTATATACCCCATTTTCCTCTCTTCTTCCTCTAAAAACTGTTCTACAACAAAGTCAGGCATTCAAGTTGACAAATACGGCAGTACGTGATCCAGCGGAAACAGTTGCCAGGGACGCATAGAAAGATTTCGCTTGTGAGGACAAGAGGGTGGGGGGGGGAGAGGGGGTGTGCAGAAACTGATCGACATTAGCGAAACGCACTCGATCACGCAGATTAGTGCCAGGCACGATTCGATGGCATTAATTATTCAGTTCCCATTAAATCTGTGGTTTAGATTATACCAATTACAGTCAGTTGTAGTTTCTCGAGTAATGACGCTAGAGAGTTCAAGTTGGCTTAGTTTCCGGCGCATTGTTCGTATAATTGCACAATCCATTTCGCACCCTACGTTCCCTCATTATAATAATCATCGATAAAGCCGCGATGCTGAGACGAGTAGTTTCATAACAACGAGTTTGATTAATTTTTTACACTATTTTCACTGCAGAATTCTTGATAGTAGAGTGAGGGATGATGAGGAAAGGTACCGTAGTGACTTTTTTTTAAGATTGATAATATATTTTAGTAGCCAATTTCAACAATTTCTCCAAGTTTTTTTATTTTAGTATATTTTTAGTAGTGTTTTGGTAATTTTTGAAAATTTTTCTCCCAATTAAAAGCATAAACATTGATTTCAATATCAATCTTTTGCTGAATAAAAAAAATATAAATGAACCAGTACCGACAAAACCGTGCACAAAACTAATCACCATCAATTTCCCAATGTACATTACGTGCTAACTAATTTCAACGAAGCCCAAATATTTGCTCACCTGGATTCCCAAAATTTCCAGTCAATAAATTCGAGTACTTTATTCATAAATTCTACCCCAATTGAATACAAACTTGCATCGCCAGAAACAAGTCCGTGTTTCGTGCCATAATAGGAAATATTTCCTGAAAAAAAAAAGTACTGCTCGGGGTGTTTTATGAAACATTCTAACGATTGGGCTCGGTATGATAAAGCAAAACAAAAACTGACGCTTCGTTAGAGTCCGGGAAAAATGATCAATTTCAATTAATTAAGGCGAGCGTTGCGAATGTTCACTGGCAGTTGGACGGGTAAACAAACCCCTGCGAAACGGGAAACTTTCGATTTCCGATAATCATAAAATTAAAGTTAAACAACCCCCCCCCCCAGCCCGACCACCCTTCGCCAAAGCTTGTGTACACAACATAATACAGCGCCGGGTTGCCGCTGCTGCAACGACTTTCTAAGATAAACCGCTCGTGGCTCCGAAGGTAAACAAAGATTTTCGTGGTCCAAGAAAACAGGATTGAATTTCCGAGACGTACGAAACGCAAGTCGAAGACATGGAATGGAATCATTAAATTATTTATCGAGAGGAATGATCATTGGGCGAATTTTTTGTGGGAGTGTTGTTGAAGATCAGTAGTGAGAGTCAGGGTATGGTCAGACGCAGTAGAGAAAGACTGGATTTTTGATGTTTTAAATTTAATGGTTGAAGTCATGGTTTAGGAATGCAGTTTTTAACAGTGATATGAGGCTTTTTCTAAAATTTTGTTTATGTTTTTTGAATTGCAAAATGAAGTCTCACATTGACCTTTTTCCCATATACTTGTTTTTGAATGTTTCTGACTTCAACATGTAGGATTTTTAAAATTTATTGCTGCAGTAATGATAAATTTCGAACATATCAAATCCTAGAACTCCATATAAGGATTTTACCAAACAACAGGAAAATCATACAAAATTTTGTAAAAAAAAACAACAACAATAACAGAATATCTCTTTATAGACGAAATGTATGGGGGAAATATTTTCTTGACAATAGATTTATTTACCTAAAATCTATAGAACTTTATATTCAAGAGCATCTCACTTTCGAAATTCATTCAGTGATTCATGAAAATGTAAGAAACTCTTCAAATTTAATGAATTTTCAGAATATATAAAAAAAAAAGACAGAAGAATCGATTCAAACATGAGAAATTTACGTAAATATTTTGTGTGCTGAAAAATCGTTTGAAATCCTAGGAATTTATAGAATTTTTGAGTTTAGAGCAACAGATTGTCCAAATGAACATAGCAGTTCATAAGATTATTAGAAATCTAAGAGAATATTAGAAAATACTAAGAAATTTTAAAAATGCTGAAAAATTGAGGAAAATTGACAATAAGAGAAGTATCAAAAATTTCGAAATATTGTAATAATATTGTTTTTTCAAAAATTTATGAAAACAATGAAACCTTCAAAATTTGTCATCATGATGCATCCAATTCTAAAAATCTCCATAAAAATCAATGAATATACTATAGACAATTAAATAAAATATATGACTTATGATGTAATACCATATTAACTGAGTTTTAAAAATTTTCAAAAATATTCTAAAGCATTGAATTCTGATATCTATAAAAAAATTCATAAAAAAGGTATAAATTATCAAAATTGTAAAAATACCTTAACATTTACGATAAAACTACGAGTACAGCAAATCGTAAAAAAATGTATCTTTGAAAACAACGTTTCCCGCAAAATAAATTTAAAAAACTGAGAATCTTATGATTTTCCAATTATTGATTATTATTCTCTCAAATCATGAATGACAAGTTACAAATATGGTAGAATCCAAGAAAAAATGTAAAATTCTCGATTTTATAAATAATATTCTATAAAAAAAATCCTAAAAATACAAATATTCTATCAAATACTCAAAAGGGGAAACAGAATATGAAAAACCTTCAATGCATGCACGTATGATTTTCTTTCAAATCTATACACATACTGAATATTTATGAAACCTTGAAACCTTGAGCAACAAATTCTAGAAATCAATGTCAAAAATTCCTTAAATACAAGATAATCCTTCAAATGATATAGATACTTAAAAAGAAGCAGCGAACGACAGTAAAAAAAGGATGATGTGATTTAATATGTACAGTGATATGATGTCAAAGTAAAAGCTTGAGCTTGCGAATCGAATTCTAAGATTTTATGGTACTGGAATAAATATGGCAATGAAATTAATATATACTAGACACTTTTTGCATTTGAGTTTGCCCTTCATATCAAATTTCGTTGCGACTCCTAGTCCTTGGACTCCTTCAATTCCTATGGATTTTACCTTTTTTATTTCAAAAACGCAAAAAAAAAGTCTAAGTATTATTAGAAAATTATGAAAACTTTATAAAAGCTATGGATACTTACATAGTTAAATCCTTTTGTTATTATTCAAAGTATAAAATTGTTGAAATATTTTACCATCATTCCTTGCACATTAGAAAAAGTTCAGTTTCTGATCATGACTTACGTGAACATATCTTAGACATTCTATAATCACGTAACTGCCCTTGACTTTTTTCGCAAAGATAAATATGCAGTAAATAATTTTAATTGTAATTTATTTATTCGCTATACCTTGTGTGCGTGTTTTTTTCCTAATGGATTGAAAAAAATTTTCAATTTTTTATTATTAAATTTGAAATAGTACGAATTCGTACCTATTTTATGAGTTTTAAAAAGACCCTTAATTGCTTTCAAATTTTCGATGAAAAACAATAATGATATTGACTAAGAAAATAAAAAAAAATAAAATTCTGGTTTATTTTACGACCTAGTGATGACTTATGTTTGTTTGACAATAAAAAAAGTCTTCATACAAACCAGGCGATTACAAAGACTTTATTTAAAATGTTTCAAACAAAACAAAATTCAAATCTACTTTAGCACAAATTATGAAAAAAAAAACCTACTATTTATTTAGAAAAATTTTGCATTCATCAAAGATTGAAAAAATTATTAGTTTTAAAAATATCCAGAAAAAACACTTGAAAAATACTTTTTTCTAGCAAACGAAATATTGTTGCACTAATGATTCATCTTTAATAGGAAAATGGAAAAAAAATGCAAAAATTCCATCCTCTGTTACCTGTAACACTGGAAAAAATGCATATTTTCATCCCTTTTTAAACAAAATAATTTACATAACCCAAATTCTAAAACTTTACCAGTATCATATAAATCTGAGGTATCAGATTTTTGAGTAGGAGACACTTGACGTACAATGCCATGTTTATGAAATTATGGTATCTTGCTACACCTACAAATAATTGTGTACAATCAAGTGGTGAATCAGTTTTTTCGGATTATAGATAATTGAGCAGAAGGTTTATTTTTCTAAGCAAGTTTACCAATTTCGAAGGTTTCAAAATTCTATATATCTAATGATATTATTATCTATTTCTCTAATTTCCTATTGGAATCCATTTTCTACGAATGTTTATTTAATTAATCAAGGTCAAGGAGCAGAGCCCTGGTGGAAGGTCTAAGGAACGTAGCACCCTAAATAAAGTACAAACCAATTTATTCTTTAAAAATTTCGTTCACCCTTTTATTAAAAATCATTGTTAAGGACTTCTTTTAACAAATAAAAGTTGTTCTTCTCTGCACAACAATCCAATAAGTTACTCTTCAAGACAAGAAGCAAAATGAGAGAGAAGAGGGAGAAAAGTGAGAAAGAGGGAGAGAGTGAGAGAGAATTTCGATGGGGTCAGCGATATTTGCTGACGGATGAAGAAGGTCAAGCCGCAGGGGCTAGAACGCTTGAAATGCGGCGTGCGAGGGTCGTGCAAGCTGTCATTTCAGACTTGTCTGTTGCAGCATTGCAGAGATGTGAGAAATATTAACTCCCACGTTAATTAATAATCCATGCTCAAACGACCATGCGCCTTTGTCCCGAGAAACCGTCCCTAATACAAACTCAATGGATGCTTCCAAAATTGATGGTCCCCTTTTGGATCAAGCAACATCATTTAAATTTATTACAATTTATGGTTTACGTATCCAATTTTCCAATATGTGAATCTTCTGCAATCATAACAACATCCTGCAAGATGGAAAGTAATCATTGCATGATCAAAATGTCATTGATCTTGAAGTAATCAAAGAGAAAAGCATAGTAATGTATATTCAAAACAATACAGAAGTTAGAAAAAATATTTAACGATTAAACCTCAACTTTCTAAAAAAACTAGGACATGGAAACGGCAGAAAAGCGTGCCCTGGAAAACATCAGATTGCCCTATTTCTGTTCAACAAAAAGACTGAAAGTTTGCCCCATTAAAAAACTGTGCTTATAACAATTGAATATCAGGAAATAAATATTAATCTTTGTATTTTCATAGTCTTGTGGTTCTTATTATTCGCAATTTCAAATTACAAAAATACAAAAACGCTTTTTCTCTTTTTGTTACAATCATTTGAGAAGAGATATTTTTTTAACCTCGTAAAAAATTGGTGCAAGAGCTGCAAAAGACTGTTAAACGAAAATCTGTCAGAATGTATCGTGGAAAAAAAGCGCATCGGCGGCATCGAGCTTTGCCTGGCACGGCGTTCTTAATACGCGACGTCGATCGAACATCGAGGCCCGATCGCACGCGAAAGCCCCGTTTCTCGACGTAAAAACGTCTGGAGTTAATCGGCGAATCATGATTTATTCAGGCCAATATTATTGTTCGCCCTCGGATGACTGTCCTCGTTATGGTCCGTTTCAAGGGGGCCAAATCGAAAAATTTATTACCATCTTTTTCAAGTAAATCTGGTAAAGTACAGTGGAGGGATGAAAAAAAGGATTTAATAGTTAGGAGATGAAGAATGAACCAGACAAGATGAAAAAGCCTAAAAAAGTACTGATTGTGCGTATATGAAGTATAGAGAAGTTATTATTGAGTATACTGAAACTGATATGATATATGTGATGCTACTTTCCAAAAACAAACCTTCACATAAATGATTAAATTCAATTGAATAACATTGAATGAATCAAATCACACTTCGGAGACTAAAATAACTCATTTTTGAAAATTAATAGCTAGGGCAAAAATAAGTCTAAGAAGATTCTGATTTGAGAAGGTTAAAGATTAGATTCGAAACTTACAGAATCACTTATAATACGGAAAATGATTTTTTTGACAGTAGGTCCTTTTCCTCAGATGGCGTCATATTTATTGAGTAAAATAAATGGTTATACTTTTAAATGTTATAATAATATGAAAAATTTTTCATTTCCTTTTATTTAGAAGAAGATATATAATGTTTACCCATGAAATCTAGAAAAAATCAGATGCATGTAATATGTATGTAAAGAATAATCAACGTTTTCTAGAATTCAAGATTTTCATCAAAATTTTGAAAATTGTTAACTATATTGATATAGGAGAACATCAATTTCATATAAATTTGAAGACCTCACGTTTTTTACAGCTTTACCGGTTTTGCCATACTTATAACATTTTCTTTAATATTGGAATTATAAATATTTTTCAAAATTCCTCAAACTTTTCGAATTTCGTACAATTTTTGACAATCATAGTGTCATATGTATGTCTCATTTATTTCAGAAATTTTTGTATCATAAATATTCCAAATTTCATGCCAAATCGACCAAATGAGTAATAATTTTGTAATTTTCAGAACAGTTTCAGAAATTCAGTTTTTAACTTCTAAATAAAAAACAATATAATCACATGTTTAAAGGTGCACGTTGCTGATCGAATTTCACAATATTCTTAAAAATTCATCCAATTTCGCAAATTTTTCATAGTATATTGAATTGTTGACATTTTTCATATTTTTCGTATTTTTGATTTTTTTCAATTTTAACAATAAGTTACTACAGTTTCAAACATTTTATACAAACTTCTTCACGTTTTCTAAATTTTATGTAAATTTATACTACTCATTGAAGTTTTGCAGGATTTTCCTAATTATCTCGGAATTTCCAAATTTATTTTATACGTGAAAAGACAATACCATTTGCATTTTGAAAAAAAAAAAAAAACAAAAAAAAAACATAATAATTAACACAATCTACAAAATTGATAGAATTTTTCGGAAATCCTACGAGTTTTTCAAAATTTGTTATAGATTGTTCACAATTTCCTGGTTTCATAGTTTTCTGTTTATTTCTTAGAATTGTGGAAACTGAAAATTTGATACGAATTGGTAAGATTTCTTCGAATTCAAAAACAAATTTTTTTCAATTCAAGTTTTTTATCATACTGTCAGTGCAATTTTCGTAAATTTCATGATATATGCTCTTTTAATGTAAATAAAAAATGAGACAACAACATGTATATTCTTGAGAAATATAAATATGAACGCAATTAAAAAATTTTCCTGTTATTTTCTTGAAATCCATGGATTGTGTAAAAATTTTCAAATTTTTAGAATAGTTGAAAATATTTTATATATCCGATATTGAGTGATTTGTAAAAGTTTTTTTAATTTGAAACACAATAGAAATGATATATATTTTTGAAACTTCTTCAAAAATTTCTCAAACTCATGAGAATTTTTAGTAGTTTTTTATACTTTTAAATATTTTCAGAAATGTATCTGAAAAGAAAAAGCAAAGTAATGCAGGTCAAGAAAAAAAATTCAAATTAATGAAAATGTCGTTCACTTGAAAATTTTTTAATTTTTCATAAATGTTAGCAAGTTCTTCAATTATCAATGCTTTCTAACTTATCAAAATTTTTTAAATTTCATACAAAATTCCAACCACCTAGACTTCAATAAAATTTTTTTAAAAATCGATCTTCTCATGAAGATTTCTCTCTAATTTTTATTGGAGATGGAGAATATAATCATGCATATTACACATTAATATAATTATGAACACCATCAAGAAATTGGTAAAAATTTTAGAAAATCTTGCAATTTCTTGAATTCTTCGCTTCAATTTCTTTCTAAGAATAAGTTATACATATTTTCTCAATTCTTTCAGATTTTTTAAATTTCACACATAATACAAAGAATACAGAACATCTGATATTTTATGAAAATTCGTCGAACTCGTGAGTATTTTCGTAATTTAATACTTTTTAGGTTTTTCTGATTACAAAAAATTTTTTCACCCACAATTGTTATTAATGCATTCAAGAAAATTCCTGAAAATACTTTTTTCCAACAGAAGTACTGACACTCTTTACATCATTTAATATTTCTATTCTCTCAGAATTCTGAGCATAACATATGTACAGACAATACAAAACATTCAAAATTTCATGGAAATTTGTCAAATTTATTGAGATTTTTCATAGTTTTCAAACACCTCTCAAATTTACAAGAATTTATTAAAAATTACAAAAATAGTACCATATACATACCAAAACAAATATGATTATTATCATTCGTAAACAAATAACTTTTATAAAATATTTAATCAAACGGAATCACTCAAAAAATTCAAAAATTATTCAACTAATTACTTTCTTTGTAAGTTTATGCACAAATTAGCAATGATTCATTAAAAGCTTCTCTTTGAAAATCAACTCTAGAAAAAGTAAATAAACAAAATTTTTATAGCAGTAGCTACAATTTCGTTGAAAAAAGTGAGTCATTTATCATGGTGTAGAAAAGTAGCAGGGTTTCAGTGGACTTCGAAAGCAGAAGTAGGATCGAAATAGTGATTTGGATGCAGGAAGAGCAACAACGATAGCACCCCGAGTGTCCGTATCAATTTCGAATTTGGCCTAGTTTATCGCTGTGCATCGGACGAGCCCCGCGCTCGAGTGCACTTGAAACTCGAGCAAGTCCGAGGCTCGCAAAATAATAACTTTCGGCCTTTGGTTTCAGTTTCAGCCCCGACGAAGCTACTGAACCAGCCAGCATTGCACTACAGAGCACCGTAGCTGCTACAGCTACAGAGTGCACGGCCAACAGAAACAGCAGATCTTCTCTCGCTCTTTTTTTTCCCATTTTTTTTGGACCGACTCCAAAAGTTTTCATGTATTTTCACCACTGATATTAATTGTCACTTTCCATACCTACTCGTTTGCTAGCACACCGATAATCCTGACTCGAAAAATTTATAACTGATATTTATGATTTGTTTAATAAAGTATATTCAATGAATTTCTGAGAATTATATTGGTTTCATAAGCTTTTTCTTTTAATTTTTTTTAAGGTTTTTCAACTAAAGAGATTTATGACAGAAAAAATGTTGTTATTCAGAACGTCATTACTGGGGTGAATTTCAATTGTCGGATTTCAAAGTATCAATCAATGGAAAACATGATTTGGTAAATGAAACACGTACAATTTTACCATGGCTTTTGAAATGTATTGTTTGTTTTAAAAGCTTTAATTCATTCTAATTTTGTTCTTCAATACTAACAATTTTATATCTAAATGCCATAGGATGATGACTCCGAATTTCAACGTGATTAATTGTTTATTTATCTTGTTTTTCCTGTTGAACATAAATTTACTAAAGTTATGATAGATCAATCAGTCGCATATTGAAATTCGCATTGATTGTTTGAAATAATACGTGTTTGGGAAAAAAATTTTATTTTTTATTCAGGATTCTCAATTATACTAACATGAAAATTGCAATTATTCTGTCTCCAAAAGAATGTTTCTGTGAACAACATTCTAGTAATGAATAATGTTTGTTAAGGGTAACGTAGTAAACGAAAATTTGAAAAATGGTTCCAATTTATAGAAGTCATACTATAGAAAAATAAGAGTTCACGAAAATCTCAGATATCTGGGAAAATTCAAACCATAAAGCACCGAATTCTAGAAATCTCTAATAGAAATCTAGAAAACTAACAGAAAATCTTCTGATCCTGCGAAATCTGAAGAAATACTGAAAATGAATCCAGATATTTCATGAAAGTATTTTCGAAAATATCTTTTAAAAAATAATCAACTTTGAATTCTGGAGCATCAAATTTTAGAAAAACTTAAGTATCAATCTTCAGTTTATATAAATTACTTGGAATCTATAGAAATACAAAAAATTTACAAAATCGTTAAAGTATATACTAATAAAATGGGAATATTTAAAATGTATAAACCACAAAAAAAACTATATGGGTGTGATTTTTCCGAAAATCCATAAAAGTATTGAGAATCAATCATAATTCAAATTCTAGAACATCGAATTCAAGGAATGAAGGTACTTTCTGAAAATTCTGAAAAAATACACTCGATCGATGGAAATACAGAGAAAAGGTACAAGAATTCTATAAATACCGAAAATTCATGTACATGTAATTTACTCGAAAATATATAAAATTAATGAAACCCGGCTCAAACTTTGAATCTAAAATATCGAATTCTAGCAATTAACATCTTTCTAAAAGATCTAGAAAAACACTCACGATCTCTAAAAATATAGTAAAAAGCTACAAAATCCTATGTATACTTGAAAAATACGGAATAACCAGAAATCTATAAAACACAAAAAATCTTTATCAATGCAATTTTTCCGAAAATTCATATGGTTATTGAAAATAACCATATGAATATAAATTTGGATTCTAAAACATTGAAATCTAGAAATATATACATATAAAAACACAAAAACTCGTGGAATATTTTTAAGAACTCTCTTGGTTTCGTAAATAATAAATAAAACGCGAGAAATACTAGAAATGATTAAACTTCAAAAGTATGGAAATATAATTTTTCAAAAAATTTTTATACCCTCGAGTTTTATTGCATACTTACAATTCTAGAAACCTATAAAGAAATTCATAAACATTATAGAAAGTACTTCGAATGGTTTGTAGTTTAAATAATAAAAAACGGGGAAAATCCAAAAAGTATTGGAAATTAGGGTGAAAGATACTGTTCTATTCGAAATTAATTGAGGTAGTTAAGTTCGCTGAAATTTGCAATATTAGAGCATCAAATACTAAAAATCCATTAAAACGCAAGCAACCCTTGTAGAAATGTTTACGTAAACTTAATGTAAATAGCATGTAAACAGTTTACGTGCACTGTTTACACAATGTTTACGTAAAGATTACAAGATGTTTATGTTATGTTTGCATAAAGTTTACGTAAAATCATGTTTACATAAACTTTACATCAACATGCAGACGCAGTGGGATGTTTACGTAAACAGTGTTTACAAAAACCATTTCTGCAAGGGCAAATATTACAAAATGTCATAAAAATCTACACAATATGAAAATTCTGGAAGTCCATAAAATACTTAAAATCTTCAACGTATAATTTTTTTTAAATATCTAGAAATATATTAAAAATTTCAGAACTTTCATTTCCAGAGAATATAATTTTAGAAAGCTATATAAAAATTCATCATATATTTGAAAATCGTTCCAGTATATATTTATAATAAAACAAAAAAGATTTTTAAAAATGCTTAAGATAATAAAAAAAATCTAAATCCAAGTAACTTGCATGTACCATCACAAAAATCGAATCTAATTAGGAAGAACATGAAAAATGCACTTCTCTGGACTTCGAAATTCGTATAACTTTTGAATCCTGGAATCCGAACAATTAAAAAAACACTGAAGAAATAGATTTTTTTTAAATCCCCCCTCCTGAAAATTTTTTTCCCTTAGTTCATGAGTGTGATACATAAATATGATTGCAAGGATTTGCTATAAAGGATAATATTTTAAAAGGTCATTTATCAATCAATCATTTCAATAGTCATTTATTCAATCTAACAAGATAAAAAGTACGATATAGCATATCTGTGGATTGAATGAATGATATGTTAATACTACTATTAATCTAAAAGTATTATAGCTTTGAGTTCTCCTTAAATTTTTTTAGAGTATATTTTCACTCTAAATCAAGTCAAACACTGCTACCGGAACTTGGAGTAAATTTCCTTTTTTTTTCTGAGTGGAAAGTCATCAAAAAAATAATGAAATTCAACACAATTTTTGGATTAAAATCTTACTCACTTTTAAGAGTGAAATTGAACTCATCTTAGAGTAACGTTTCACTCTTTAAAAGAAAATATTCACTTTGGAGAAAGTGAATCTCATTCTCTTGTTTGAGTGGCAGTATTTTGATCTGATGTAGAGGGAAAATTCAGTCCCAGAAATTAAAAGAGTACATCTACGTAGATCACCATAGATCTATTCAGTATAGATCTACATATTTGTATCTTTTCAATGTCTATTTAATGAATCTACATCCATATATTTTGTAAGACGTCCGAAGATCCCTTCAGATCAAGTCTAAATGTAGACCCACATAGACCTCGACGAAAAGATCTACTCTACTATCTTCACCCAGAATCTCACTATTCCAAAAAAATTCAACTTAACCTACCATCTACTCCAAGTCACACACAAAAATAACATCAAAATCTCTTCCTCGTCACACCATGTACTGACTGCCTTCATGGCACCGAATGGAGCTCAAACAGCCTGATATTGCGAATGATGCAGATAATCCACGTTCATCGCGCAATATAAAAAATGTAGTCTGTTGAAGCCACAATGGGCCCGCACAATGGTCGACGTGCCGAGATTGGCGCGCGCAATCTCAGGCTCGGAACGAAATGTCAATCGAGGGAAAGCGACGCTTGGCGTGCTTTTAATTCGCGACGACGACGACGGCAAAGAATGGCGACCCTGTCCGTTTCATTGGCTCCCTTTGCGCGGAAGGAAGAGAAGAAAAAAAAAAGAAAAAAAAAGAAATTATCAACCCCCGGAAGCGCTCAAAGCCGTTGCTGCTATCGCGCCCGCGATGATATCGAACGGAAAACAACCCTTTATCGGGCAGCGATCGTATCGCCTTTCACAAGGACTCGGCTCGAAACGAGTTTGCGTTCTCGCCGAGCGCGTATCGACGATCCATTTCCATTCTCAATTGTCTTCCATCGCGTTCTATTGCTGCCAGTTATTATTGACTGTTACACATTTGGGACACATGTCCCCCCAATTTCACTCTTTTTCCTATTTTTCTCGCGCGACCTGGTACAGAGAGAACAATGCCCGATCCGAATCGAGTGTCACAGGTCCTAGGGGGATTTTTAGTGAATGACGGAGTTACGGATTTTTTGGCATCAGGCTTTTATGATTTCCCTCTGTTTAGAGAGACTATTCTCCGAGGGATGATAGTAAATATATCCATACATCCCATTGGGATAAAACAACTCATTGATTCATATGTGAGAAAAAATCCCTCAGAAGCCAGGATCCGAACCCGGGACATCTCGATTACGCGTCTAGTGCTCTACCAACTGAGCTACTTCTGGACGATCTTGTTCTCACATTGAATTCAAGTCAAGTCTTTCTTCAAATTCCCCCAATTACTGCATTATCACTATTTTCATCGGTGGATTTAGATATTTTTTCTCACATATGGATTCAGTGAGAGGAATGATTGGCTGGAAAATCGAGTAAGTGGGAATTAAAGAATAATAAATAAATGTACGAATTATTTCTTCTCTTTTGAAAATGGGCTGAATTCAGGACAAAGCATGATTCGACCCACAGGTCGGGAAATCATGAAACGTCCTGCCAAATCAGGAAGCTTGGTGACCTAGGCTATTTTAGAGGCTGCATTCGAAAAGCCATCATTTCATGTCGGCCATTGCCAATAACGGCGAATCCCGAAATCCCCCCACCATCGATGGTCATTACAAAGCCATTGTCCGTCGAAACGACACGAATTCACGCAACAACAAGCCTCGGCGTAGGGCGAGAAAGCCCAATCAATCAACCACCTCCCTCACATGCGAAAATTCCCACGCGCCGAAGGAAAAGTTTGCCAGGGAAACAAGCCCAGAATTCAAGATCGGAATACCAATTTCGAACCTTTCTCCTCACTCGGAAAAATACAAAAACTTGGAAATTATGTTGCCAAGTTTTCGATCGCACATTTTCGTGGTGGTGAATTTTTATTAGGTTTTATGGAATTTAGATTTTTCATTTGGTTTTGGGAAATTTTTTATACTGGGGAGACTGGATATAATTATTATGATAGGCAATGTTCTGATTTTGAGATTTTTATTTGTTATTTTACGAATGGTCCTTTTTTCATAAACTTGTAGATGATGATTATTATGACCTCAAATCATGTTTGTTTAAAACAATTTGTTCATTTTTATAATTTTTATGTAAATAATACGTCTTTATATGTTTTTCAATATTATGTCGTTAGTTATAAATCATTAAAATTTTTTCTACGTATTTCTTCACTCTTTGAATCAGTGATTTTTAAAATTATTGCAATGAAAGTGATGAATTTTTTACTTTTAAGTTTGTACTGTATAATGTAGGAATTGTGACCTACTGAGATTGAGCTAACAATAAATGTGATTTTTAAATTTACGAGCTTTCAAGTTCCAACATCATAGCTTTTTTCTTTTATACGATTAAGGTTTCAGTTTCTCAGTTTAGAAATCGTGCTTTTGCACTTTCCTGATATCAATTCTGAAGTTTTAAGGTTCAGAAACATGAAATTTGAATGTTAATGACCTTTCAAATTATTAAAGTTCCGAAGTTTCTACACGTTGAAATTCTAGTTTCTCAGATCCTTTGCTTTTCGCAATTTCCTCTACAAAGTTTTTGAGTCTCTAGGTTTCTGAATATTTAAATTACTTTTCGACATTTGGAATGGTTCTTACATTGACAGTTTCTGAACTGTTGAGTTTTAAAATTTTGAATACAGAGATTTTCACAGGTTTCGAGCCTAATATTTTCATTTTTATAATTTGAAATTTAAAGTTTCAATTGATACGAACATTGAAATTTTTTGAGCTTCCAAATTTTAAGCCTTAAGCTTAGGATTTATAAACGTTTTCTTATTTCTGTGATTGTACTTGTATATAATTTCTGAACATTAATATGACGAATCCGTTTACGTCAATAATTTTTAGGAATTTCAAGTTTAGAAGCTTAGAGTTTTCAGGTTTTCATATAAAAGATTTCAAAATATGAGTCGCTCATTCATTTTTCCTATTTTCTATAAAGCCTCCAAGTTTCAGAATGTGAACTTTTTTTCGATGATTTTATAGAAATTTCAAACTGCTAAATATTTAAATGTGAAGTTTTCAAGTTTTTCAATTTAGAGAGTTTAGAATTTTATGTTTTGAGTCGTCAAGAAATCGAAACTTTTCAAGCTTTTAAAGGTTTCTTATTTTCTATGAATTCTTGAATTTCATTGCAAAAGTTTTTCAAACTTATAAGTCTAATATTCAAACATATTATGACTTCGAAAATTACTCAGACCTGCAAGTTTTCAATATAAAGAATTCAACTTTTAATATAGTTAACTTTTTCTAATCTTATTATTATGATTTTTTTGGAACTTCTTATAATTTTTAGTTTTTAAAGGAAAAGCTTTTGAATTTTTTACTTCTTTTGGAATTCTTTTTCAGCAGTTTTTCTAAATTTTCAGTTTCTAAACGACTGAACCACTATGATTATAAAAACTTTCGGAACTTATAAATTCCTCAGTTTTTCAAATTTTAGGTTCAAATTGCATTTTGTATTATTTTTCACTTCAAATACATTCATTTTGATTGTGGGAATCAGATTTTCAGATTCCATAATTTACAAAATTGGAAAATTTTTTCATTTTAAGAATAGTAAACTTTTAAATATTTATTTTTAAGTGTAGAACTTTCCTATTAAATTTTTCAACCTAACTATCTTTAATTATTTCATAAATATTCAATTGATTTTTCAAAATGACAAAGTTGTATCCTTTTGAAATTCCTTTCATTAGCTTTTTTAATATAGAAAATTAGGTTTTTTTGCTAAACTACAAACACCCAATAATTCGAAACGATAAAATTAATTTCATCAGTTCCTTTTCAAATCACTTATTTTAACTGTAGGTCCAAAATGAATTTCTTAAATCAAGTTTCGCATATTTCCACAACTTGAGTTCACTTTCTTTCCAAGTCTTGTCATGATTAACATTTTATCAAATTATGTATACATCAGATAATATAAACATTTACCTTGGAAATTTATGAAGAGGAAGATGTTCCTTATTAAAAAAAAAAAAAAAATAGATTGCGATTGCGAATTCAACCAACTGAGAGTACATCATTTAATGTTAGTTCGGCATTTACCCAAGCGGAAATTTCTACTCCACTGAGCTTTGAGTTTGTTCTTTACCTTTGAACAAGTGTTGAAAAAATGAACGCGAAGTTTTCTGAAGATGCGGAAAAACAATTTAACACATTACTTTATACATGAAAGCATTTCAAGACTTTATAAGTGAATCTCAAACAATTGATTGAATTTCCGCAAATTTAAATATGGGCATTTTTCTGTACGTAATTCGATGTCAGCTGTAAAAATTTTTAAAATGTTAGTATGAAAAGAATTTTATTCAATTGGAGGAGCTTTTAAGAAATTGAGGTATTTATATGTATTTAGTCTTATTGTTATTGAATGTTTCTATCACAAGAATCTTCAATGTGAAGTTCCCAGGAGTGTTTGATCGGAAACCGATTACTAACAAGGCGTGAAAATGAAGCCTGACCTTCAGATCCAGCTATTCACCCACAAAACTGAGTTTTCGAAGTGTTACTAGGCTTCATACTTAATAACTATAGAAGAGCATAAGAAAGTTCAATACTACAACCTAGGTATATTTTATAAGGTTGACGAAGAATTTTGAAGGTTCGACATTATAATATGTGACAGTGTCATTCTCTTTTATAGGTCTGCATAGACCTTTAAAATTTGTATAGAAAAATAGTAACTATGACCTACGTATGACAAAAATGGCATACATGAGAGATTCAAGAGATGTCACATGCATTAGACCAAAAGGATCATGTACTCAACAGTCTAACACATGTAGATGACAGCCATATCAAATCCATACGCCTTGCATTCTTACAACCGACATGTCATAAATATGCCATTTATACGTCGTCCATACGATATCCAAATCTTTTTTTTTGTGGTTTTTCATGTTTTCCAAAGGTCACCTTCTCCAAAGGCTCACCCAAGTTTATAATACCTCCCAAAAATTATTCAGAAGATCAAGGTATTCAGATAAAATTTTGCCTCTGAAAATTAGCTTTGACAACTCAATAACAACCTTCCACAATAATCTTGGACAACTCCTTGACAACATTGTTGTACTGCTCAAAAAAGTGAACAACTCGATAACAACAAAATAATACAATTTTCTTATCATTTGTCAAACAAGTATACGACAACTCTTTTTTAGTCGGTCATCCCATGCTGTTGCAACGTTTCGTCTACTGGTTGTCAGAAGAATAAATTCAAAGAAAAAGAATTTTCGCAATGAGATATCAATAATAACAATCGTTATGCGATAGATGCATAATAATAATTTTTTGTGGACAATGCAAATTAAAATGGTATATATTCTAAAGTATTTGGTATTCGAAACATTTTTTTAATTTAACATGACATTAATGTTTAGGTGGAATAAAATAGTTGTTTACTGTATGCCATTGAGAAAAAAGTAATTTTTGTAACTTAATGAGATTTCACAATATTGCTACATACATGCATTTTCAATCTCCCACAGACGTGTAATTTAGGAAATTATAGAAAAACGCAAAAAACGATTTTTGATCGTATGTTAATAATGAGTATGTTAGTAATACACATTGTAAACCTTAATTTTTTGAATGTTAAGTTCTACATTTTTGTAAAAACTTTTACTTCACATGTCAGTCTCATTCTTTAACTTTACATCAATTTAAAATTGAAAATATTCTGGCGAATGATGAAAATGGGTCATAATTTTCGTAAATATTATTTTTTAATTTGTATGATTATTTTCATGCAAAATTACAAGCAATAGGATTTTTGACAAATATTGAATATAGCGAACTATGAACATACGTTCAAAATCTTATATTATGAATATAATTAAAAAAATACTTATGCAATACATGCATAATATGAATTCTTGTGAACAATGCAAATAAAAACAGTAAACGTTCTTAACAATTTTAGTTATGAAATTTTCATATATGATTGTTTATCATACATTAGATCAATGTTTAGGAGAAATGAAATAATTGTTCATTGTGTCCATTCTAAAAAAAAAAAACGTTTAAAACAAGTTAATAGTTAAGTTGTAACTTTTAACATTATTTCTATTTGTGTGCATTATAATTATTCAACGAAAATGTAATTAAAAAAGTTTTGTGAAATTGAAATAAAAGACTATTGGTTTTTCTAGACCGATTGATATAATTAGTATATAGACAGAGAGTAAACTTTAATTTTTGAAAATGATAAGAACTGCATTCTATGTAAAAAAGTTTTTTGCATGTGATATCTATACTTCAATTTTATTCATATCAAAATGAACAATTATTTTGAATCAACTGAATTTCGAGACATAATAAAAATTGGCGATAGGATTTCCTATACATTATTTGTGGAAAAGAATAAATTTTTTATTAAAATTATATTCAATTATATTGTGGGAAAAATATGTACCTACTGCAAAGTAGATATTAAAAACATCGTATTACATATCGATTAATTAGGATGACTGAAGCAGTTAATGCATAGCAATAAATTTTTGGAAACGATGTTATTGAACAAGGTCATTATCTCAAAAATTATTTTTTCATGAAATTTCGATTTACAATTGTTTACGACACGTTACATCAACATTTTAGTAGAAATAAATAATTCAAATGTTATTTCTGTCAATAAATACATTTATATATTGTTGCAATGGGTATGAATATTTTTCAATAGAAATATAACTGAGGAAACAAAAATAATTAAAGGCACAATTTTTGGTAACTCTTAACCACATTGTAAGAATTACCTTAATTTTTTAGAAGGCCAAGTTTTCCGTCTTTCGTAGAAAATTTTCACTTTGCATGTCAGCCCATCCTAAAATTGAAATATAATTCGAATTTTAATAAAGGCTTAGAAATAATAAAAAAAAGGCAACAGGAGTTTGTCGACATTATTTATAAATGAAAATCATTTTTGAAGTTGAATGATTTCTCGAATCTTATTTTTGGAGATCATTAAGTAATTTTATCGCCAAGTTCATACGTTGAGAATTCTGTAATACAGTCATCAGATGAGATGAATATACAGTGAATGACAAAATTGAAAAAGGTGCAAAATTGACTTGAGCCTCATCCGGACTTGAAAAATTCTGACAACCTTTACCAACGAAATTGTAAGGTGTCTCATGTTTGACTGAGATAAATTTGAACTTTTTTTCATTTCAATTGATGTTCAGAGCATTATTATAACATTTTCATTCTGTCATTTCTTCACGCGTGAATGTAGAAATGACGTGAAAACCAATATTCATTCAACAATATTAATTAGCCACTTATTTCTGGCCCTTTTAAGTTATCCACATAAAGGTCCAAGTTAACTTCCCAAATATCCCTATCACATAAACCTCTGTCAGAAATTGATAACCATCCAAACGCTCGGAATTTCATTTTTGGATTTAATAAATCATCATATACAAACTATGGCGGCCAACTCCACTCAAATTTATCATAGGTGTGACTCAGATAGAATCTGATACATGAATGTTTCAGAGAAATTTCGATGAACTTCTTATATTTAACCTTTGGACACCTGATGATAATCGCATGAAACCATTTGAATGAAAAAATTTAATCGGTATTGTCAAAGAATCATCAAGGATTTCTGAATTTCGAACTGTTGTCTAGCCTATGGGCATTCGCAGACAGTCAACCACCCTGTTACCAAAGACCTATACAAGCCCCAACTGGTTGTCAAGCTACCCATTTTAACTAAACCTGCAAAGGTCCCAGACCCTTAGGAAATTGCACCCTTCTCCCAAAATTTTCACAAATTCGTGTTTCCTTATTCAATTTCAAGTCAAAAAGACCTTTACCACTTGTTATGCAACTCAAATTTAAAAAAGTTTTCTAAGCCCAAAATTGAGGCAAGTGAAGGGGGACTTCGTGGACCAAACTTCATATTTTTCCAAGTCAAAGAGTCTTTTACCACGTTTCACAAAAGTCAAAACCAAAAAAGTCGTCCAGTGTACAAGTTCCAGCCAATCACTTTTCTTTGATATAATCCTCGAATAACTTTTTTGATTTTGGCTTTAGGCAAAAGTGGAGGAGGACTTTCCGACTCAGAAAATTGAGGAAAATGTTGGTCAACGAAGTCTACCCCTACTTGTCAGTAGACCGCATTAACTGTTTAAATTCCGAACTTGAATAACTTTTTCAATTTTGCCTTTTATAAAAAGAGGTAGAGGACTTTTTGACTAGAAATTCATCAAGAAATCACGTATCATTTTTTGGTGGGGGGGAACTGAAAACAGCCTGTGAGCGATGCCTGACCTTTGGGGCCGGCGAGCAGGCCACGAAAGTAAGTGCCTGATGGGGCACTTGAAGGAGGCCTGACATAAAAGGGGTCTGGTGCTGCTGCTCACCAGAATGGCAACGGGTGTGGTTTCTCGTCGGTCAAACGGAAGGCGGCGAGGGTCGAGGACGTTGTCGCGGGGGGTGGCGTTGGGGGCGGTGGCGGGATCGCTGTGATCCGGAGCACTGGTCTCGTGCCGCTGGCAACGAGGTTGCCCGTGTTCGGGTAGGTCAAGGTAGGAGCTGCTGCCGGACAGCAATTAGCGGCAGGAGAAAAAGGCCCTTTCGCTAGGACATGGTGCTGTCCCTCGAAGACGATCCGCGCCCGGCGCCACTCTCGGCCCATATCACGAGTCGGCCGCACTTTTTGCGGAAGGGCGTACGACGAGGGCTGATGCCGGCGTCTCGGACATTGCACGTTACGCACTTTCGCGATACTTTTTACGTATTACACTTGCGAGCACTGCGATCCGGCATAATCGGGACACGCTATTCCGGCGGCGCCATGACAGTGGCCCGTGTGGTGCGGCGGCCGCGAGAAACGCGCAACGAACGAGCCAGCCAGCCAGCCGCCCCAACCCCCAACGAGAGAAAGCTGGCGGCAGCAGCGGCGGAGAAAGCCCCACCAGCGTAATATTGATCGAGCGGAAGGGCGGAATACCCAGGGGCGGAGGAACGGCCCCCGGCGCCCGAGACGCTGGATCGTGTGGCGCCGGCAGATTATGGGGTTTTACGAAAATCATCATCGAAAGCGATAGTGCGTGTCAAAAAATTGACATGAAATATGGACAAAATAGTATATTTTGTAGCTAGCGGCAAAAACAGCCGATTTATAACGATACTTTTTGCCTCGAAAACATTAAAAATGAGCGTATTGAAACTGTTTCGACATGGCAAATGAAGTATTGAAGGTTAGCACGGAGGCTGGAGAAAATGACAGTTGGCAGGGGAAAGGGGGGGGGGGCATTTAGTCCGCCGGGTTTAACTCGGCGGGTTAAAAGGACCCCCCCCCTTTCCCTGCCGACAGTCATTTGTCGACAGCCTGCGTGTTGGCCTGAAATACTTCATTTGTATATGTCGAAACGTGTTTAAATACGCTCATTTTTAATGTGTGAGAGGCAAAAGAAAATATTTTAATGTAGGTAATAAGTATGATAGATCAAACATCAAATCTACGATGTCATTTCACGCTGACGATACGAAGATGTATGCTAACCCGCTTAGAAACTATGAAGAATTACAAGCAGATTTAGAATCAATTTACGACTGGACAAAGGAATGGATGATACCTCTAAATGTAGAGTCTTGCACATTGGGAAAAATAGTCCTCGACGGAGATATACTCTTAATCACAGATATTTGCTTGCCACTACTTCGCAAACTGATCTTGGCCGGATTATTACGAATGATTTGAAGCGGGGAATCCATATCAGTCATATAGTAAAGAAGGCTAACTCATTGACATTCCAAATTCGCAAAGCTGTCTCAACTCTGTCAGTAGACATATTACGACAAAAATATATCTCTTATATTCGACTGACAGTGGAGTATGCTAATTTTGTTCGGTCAACATACCTTAAAAAGGACATAAACCTGCTAGAACAAAAGCAAAGAAAAGCTACACGGTCAGCTATGCGAATAAATAACCTTCCTTATACCGAGAGATTACAACTTAAACTCCCAACGCTCATTGACAGGCGTGAAAGAAAGAGCTGCATCGAGACATTTAAATTCCTGGCAGAACATTACAATGTAGAAGCGCCCCCGACTATATTTGGGCTTGCCGAGACCTACAACTTGCGAGGCCACTCCTTAAAGCTAAGAACAATGAGACATCACCAAATGCAACGACAACACTCTCTGTCTAACCACGTGCTGGCTTTATGGAACTCTTTACCACGAGAAGTATCATCGGTGCCAGCGTTTAAGAAGGCTTATGATCAACACGACTTCAGCGTTACTCAATAGACTATATATGCTGAGGTGGTCCTTATTTTGGTCATTTTTGAAAATCGATGCACGCACCCCCCTAAAAGTTTCGAAACGCCGAAAAAAAGCGAATGTTAAAATTTCATCGAGATTGATGCTTATTAGCCTGTGCAGTAAGAAGGGTAAAGTATTGAAATATTGCCATTTTTACGAAAAAAATTATTTTTTCTGAGAAAATCCCTACTTACTTCTGATTGGTCAATTCGTTCCAAAGTTTTTATGAATTTACTCGTAAGCGATACCTGAAATTCGACAAAAATTTTCAAGTGTCTACATTTCGTACATAGAGTTTCATCCATGAATGAAAAAGAGGGTCATTACCACACGAAAGCAAGAAACTCTGTAAAATGACGAATTTAAGAAAAAAATACGTAGTTTCTCCATTTCATAGGTAATCTACTCAAATTTTTCCAAAATCTTGTTCTCTAGTACTTGCTATTGAAGGAACAAAAAACTTTTTACAAAAATTTCAAACCGATTTCGAGTTCTACTCGGTCAAACATGATCAAAAAGTCACATTTTCAAGCAAAAATGCACTATAGAAGTGACAATCGGATTACATATTTTGAAAAATTTGCCTTCGTCGTTTTTAATCGAAAATGGTGAGGAGGCTTTTATATAAGCTCATTTTAGCGTATTTGAATCCCCCTCACCCCCGGCGTTAAGTAAAACTTGATAGATTTGTGGGTTTCATTTATCTCAATAGCCGTTCATTGTAGAGGAAATTTTCCTGAACGGAGATTGTTCACGGCATACTTTTATACATTTTTGTTATTGGGTCAATGCCCTATGACAAAATACGAGATATATAGATGGCGCTAGAGTTTCGAAAAGCTTTTTTACTCTTTCAAATTTCAGACAAATGTTATATTAATAATGTACTTATGAAATCATTCTATTGTAATAACATAAAGGTATTATTACATTCTTCTCATTTGTTTTTAATTATTATGATTTTATGACATTATTATGATGGAAGGGAAGAAAAACCTAGTTAGTAGAAAAATCTACGTTCAAGAAGATTTCTTCTACAATGAACGGCTATTGAGATAAATGAAACCCAAAAAACTATTGAGTTTTACCAAACGCCGGGGGAGGGGGGATTCAAATACTCTAAAATAAGCTTTTAGAAAATCCTCCTCACCATTTTCGATTAAAAACGACGAAGGCAAATTTTTCAAAATATGTAATCCGATTGTCACTTCTATAGTGCATTTTTGCTTGAAAATGTGACTTTTTGATCATGTTTGACCGAGTAGAACTTGAAAACGGTTAGAAATTTTTGAAAAAAGTTTTTTGTTCCTTCAAGGGCAAGCACTAGAGAACAAGATTTTGGAAAAATTTGAGTAGATTACTTATGAAATGGAGAAACTACGTATTTTTTTCTTAAATTCGTCATTTTACAGAGTTTCTTGCTTTCGTGTGGTAGTGACCCTCATATTCATTCGTGAATGAAACTCTATGTACTAAATGTAGACACTCCAAAACTTGTGTCGAATTTCAGGTATCGCCTACGAGTATATTCATAAAAACTTTGGGACGAATAGACAAATCACAAGTAAGTAGGGATTTTCTCAAAAAAAATAATTTTTTTCGTAAAAATGGCGATATTTCAATACTTTACCCTTCTTACGGCACAGGCTAATAAGCATCAATCTCGATGAAATTTTTACATTTGCATTTTTTTTGCATTTATAAACTTTTAGGAGGTGGGGGGGGGGGCGCGTGCGTCGATTTTCAAAATGACTTACATAAGAACCACCCTAATATATACATATAACGGGTCTTGACAACATACTTTTACCTTTACTTTTTATTATGTTTTGTATTATGATAAACTTATTATCTCTGTAACTTGAATGTAATATTACGCCAGATACATGCAATATCAGTTTTGTAACTGCTGCTTGTGTACAATGAATAGCAATAATTATGATAATTAATATAATAACAATAAATCTTTTTTTTCATTACTCTGACCGCAAGTCAACCAATTTCTGACATAGGATATTATACATAAAACCTCTCTATATATCCATAATCCCTTACTCTATGAAAAGTAGAGCAGAAGGAAATTTCTTCCCGTTTTCAAAAATCATTTTCAGAATCCTCTTCTGTAAGACTTTCAAAGATATCAATACATTAAAACTTGCACTTCCCTCAGAAATGATCCCATAGTTGACTTCCTATCAACATAATGCATAGTATATTGACAGCAATTGTTTCTCCCGTAACGCAAATAGGTATATTTGATATCTCGACTTACAAACTAGATTATCCACATGAACCTTTTATCTAATGTATTGATGAATAAAAACCCCCAAATATGTAGCACTTGAATCCCTTATGATTTCATAGCAATAACAAGCAGCACGAGTATTCACCGTACAGCGAGAGTACCTGTGAACTTTTAACTTAAAACATTGGGGCAAGCTGTCTTTGTAAGAACTAAAAGTGTTGTAAACAGTTATAATAGTTGTTTCCAAGATGGTTCATATAAAAAAGTCTAGAAATTCTCTGAACAAACAAGAAGATACGAAATTCTTAAGGCAGTTCTTACATCGCAGAAAAAAATGAAGCTAGTCGTTGGAAATCAACGGAAGTTGTCGCTAATGCCCGAATACATTCGGTTGTTTGGCAACGTTGCCATACGGCAATCGGCATCACAGAAATATTGATGTTGTGTAGAGTTATGATGTTTATATCGCTTCCCTTTTTCAATTTGATCAAATACCCTCATAATATGCATACGCATCAGTCGAGTGCTACGTTGCCAAGTTTTCATATTTTACTATTTGACATTTACCTCGTGATTATTTACTGTGTTTTCTAACAAAATCAGAAGTGAAAATCAATTTTTCAGAATTCCTATCGTTACTAAGGACAGCACCTGTCAATTGTGTAGTTTTTTACAAAAATCCATCGACGCATTCAAATTTCACAAAGGAAAATGCAGCAAAATTTTCAAACTCCCATTAGAAACGATACACTTTCGCAATTTTCTTCTTAAAAACTAATAACAAGTCGATTTAAATGAGATCTTTCGAAAAGCATAAAGAGGCTTCTCGAAATTATTATTACTATAATAATAATAATAATAATAATAATAATAATAATAATAATAATAATAATAATAATAATAATAATAATAATAATAATAATAACAATAATAATAATAATAATAATAATAATAATAATAATAATAATAATAACAATAATAATAATCCCAATGAAAAATCATAAAGTTTCCGAAAACCTATATAATCTTTACAATATGTATCATTTCTTTTTTCATTCCTGGTTTTAGGTTTTTCTTATGTTTTCAATTATTTATGACTATATTATCAAGTTAATAGAATGATTCAATTGTTTTGATTCATATAATACATGAACAATTTTAAAAAATTCAAAAATTTATATCTCTTTGAGTCTATAAAAAATAAAATATTTTACTACACTCGAAAACATAGTTCGTTTCTACCAATTTTTTTAAAAAAAGGAAAAAAAGGGGCAACTGCCACAATGATGGATTTCAGAACACAACCTTGAATGGGTAACTTTCTTTCTCACTCGTTCTGACACTCCTCCTTTTCGTTTTTCGCTTTCTTAATTCTTTCATTTAAGATTCATTTCACGTATTCTCGTCGATTGACGGAGGAAAGCCGACTTTCGACGTGAAAGATAAGCCAGAAATACCCTAAATTCGTTGGCGAACTTAAGAAAAAGACATTTTTATCGATATCAAAAAAGTGGATATTCTTGAATCATCAAAAGTTTGGCGCTGGTATCACAAGCGTGCGCATAACCTATGATTTTCGCCAACTTCATATCGCTTGAATATAGGTAATCTAACTATAACTACGCAGAAAATGGTATTGAAAATTTGATGTTGAAAGAATAAAAAATGCACACATTTTTTTGTATTATTCAACTTTGAATTCCCTTTCTACTTTCTGCTTTTTAATTTCATACCATAAAGAAGATTGTGAAACTTTTCGAAAATATTTATTCGGTTATAAAAAGTATTATTGTTAAAAATAATTGATTGTGACAAGTGTCAGTAAAAGCATAAATTTAATATTGGTAAAGAAAAAATTATCAAATGAACAGAAGCTTTATGTGCTATATTAATTTTATCTTTTTCCTTCTAAATAATTCCACAATTATTTGTAAATGAAGGATTCACGTCAAAAATGAAGGATTCAGTTATTTGACTTGAGTTTATGAATTTTAATAGGTACCATTGTCTAACTTTTGAGTTTTATATGTTTTAAGCTACTTCAAGAAATTTTTAAAATGAAGGAAAATAGTTGTCATATTTATTAATCTAACTCCAGCAACATTAAATGATAAGCACAGAATATGCTAATCATTTGATTTTTTTTTTTTTGATAATTAAACTTTTAATTCTTAAACTTCCTTTTTGAACGTTAAATCTTTTATAAGTTTTGCATGACTTCCCAGGTTAAACTCTTCAAACTTGGAATGCGTAGTATAATTGTTCGATCCAGGAAAGTAACAATTTAAATTATAAAAGTTGAAACTCGCGTATTACTCACTTAGAGTCTTCCAGTTCATGACCTCGGAATATTCAAAACCTCCAGCCAAAGTAAACGAGATATTCACACTATCGAATAAGAAAAGCTCATTATAACTAGTCTAATAAAAAATAAAATTTTCTCAAAAATCGAATGAAACCGAGTTTTCTTTCCAAAACTAAACCTTGTAAAACCTAAGAAGTTCACGTTTTAAGAATAATACATACTTATAATAACCTTCATCTAATAAATTTATCGTGAGTTCAGTTTAAAATATTTTCACTGCAACAATAAATTGTAAAAAATTTCCGTGCTTCAAATCACTTTCAAAATTAAGATACTATTAGGATTTCGTATCGGGAAAGAATCTAATGTAACAAAAAAACATTTAACTATCCTTAGCAATACAAATAATTGTAAGTGACATTATTTCATGTAAAAATGTATGAAGATCCTTAAAATTATATAGAAATTTTGTAATTCCTATTAATTTTTTAATACCTGACATATCGAAACTTGTCATAGATTTCAACGTTTTTCTCAATGATATGTTGATTTTTACAAAATCGTTAACTATAATTTTGGTAATAATTTCTTCTCAAAATGAAACTTGAAATATATTATCCAGAAACATCATTTTTAATTTCATTTAACGTTCTTTTTATTAATATACGAAAAATGATTCATTGAATTTTTTTTATGTTTATTGACTTAATAATATTAGTTCAGCAATAATTCAAGTAAATTTTACAAACATGAAAAAAAAATCTCAAGTCTTGTCAAGTTTTATTCATCCCCTCCCACCCTTTCACCTCAAGTCATAATACCTTAGCAGTTGGAAATTCCTTCGTACATGTGCTCTACTTTATTCATCTCATGCTCACAGAGTAAAAGAAATAAAAAATGAGGATATCCCCATTAACGCTACAATCAACAAGCATCTTTTTTTTTCTAGATTGCTCGCGACTAACTTGAATCACACACAAGAATGAATGTTACAAAAAGCACCCCATTAGCGCACGATGAACTCGCGAGGTGCACGCGCCAGTTTCATAATCGAGCGAAAAAGCACTCAACAGTTCTAGAAAAAAGTATATATACACAAACATGCGTATGTAAATATCTATTCCTTTGTTTATTATGTAGCATGATGTAGGCTTTCCGAAAAAATTATTTTTGCAATGAAAAACGGATTAGCGTACTTTTGTTTTAAAATAATCAATATTAGAATTTTTATTAGTTAAGAAGTAAATACAAAATTTGGGATTTTTTGTCTGACATGATATGATTTGCAAATTATTCAACTTTAATTATTTAGTTACGATTCTGTTGATGGTCTTTTCAATATGACTAGTCAATACGTTACCCCATTCATCAAACACATTTTTTACGAAGATGTGGAGTTTTTTTTTTGTTTCCTTTTTTTTCATTAGTTTTTTCCCCATTTTTCCAAGTCAATCCAACAGTGAAAAAAAAGAATCTTATATTTATCTTGAAGTGACAAGAATTTGATTATCTCTCAAGAAAAATCTTCGTTAGTTGCAGGAAATGTTGAATATTTCTATAATTTTTGGAAATTTCAGACTCCAAATTTGAAAAGTAATAATAAGTTTTTTCAAAGAATTTATTGCACTCTGTATAAGGTTAGAGATGTTCTATAAGTTTATGAAAAATTAGAATTATATTGAAGAAATTCGCTTTAGAACCGGTGACTATTAGATATGAATATTTCTTCTTTGTTTCAAAAAAAAAAAAAAAAATTTTTTAAAGAAGAATTTTTTCGAAACAGAGATTAAAGGAAGAACAGGAGTATTAAACCTACTAAAATATATGATAAACCATTTAACAATTGAAGTTAAAGCGTCATGAAATAATATATATATATAGACACGAGATTCATGTGATGTTCGTTTAACTTCAAATATTGCATCTATAACTTGTTTATATGCAATTTATTTCATTATCAACCCGTTTATGTCTCACATATACATAGAATAAATGTCTCGTTCGTAGGTTCATACGTCGTTTATAATACTAAATCTACCATCAAAGATTCTTGTATATATATTTCAAAAAAAGGATTAGCATTGTAGCCAAAGAAAAGTTTTAGGAATTCGAACCTTCTTTAAATTTGGAACTTATGTTGTAGTATCACTGGCTAGTTTTTGATCTTGAGGAATTGACGACAATGCCAGTCAGATTTGACCGGCATTGTCTGACTGGCATTGTTGTCAATTCCTCAACAACCTTCTTCAAATTCTGTAAATAAATATTCTTCTTTAGTTATACAAGGCAAGAAAAAAATGATTAAAACGCAGATACAATTAATCACGAAATTGCATGAAAAACAGTAAAATGGTGACAAAATAAATGGAACAATGTAAAAAATTGTATTTAATATGAGCAATAAAGTGTAAAAACAAAAAAGTTAAAAAGGAGACATACTGAAAACCAGAGGATGTAAGTAATTATTCCATGTACTTTCTGAAAGTTATTCAAATTTAAGAATTCTTCATTTCGTTTCTCAGAAATGATAATAATCTTGGCTTCAGAAGAACTTTTCTTTAAACTGTACTTCAATATTCAATGTTTAGATAAAATGAGGTACAAAATGAAAATTCGTAAAATTTTTTCAAATAAGAGAATAATGATTAAAATAAGAATCTACGGAAATGCTTCAAATCCAGGAAATTGAGTTTCGGAGCAGCGAAATTTGAGACTCTACATTGTTCTTCATTTAAATACCAAAAATCCTTCAAACTATATAAACTCGTGAAAAAGAATGAAAATGAAAGAATTTCGCGAAAGTACTATTTCCTGAGATATTAAAACATATACTTAAGATGTGTTACATTTCATATTCTAGAACGTCAAATACTTCAAATTAAGTATGTGTTTAGGAATCAATAGAAGTACAAAATTTTATTAATACAATGAAATACCAAAGAACATTATTCAATAAAATACTTAGAATCTATGTAGATGTTTTCTCATAAATCTGTAGGTAAATACACTGTTATTTTTATGACTTTCAATTTGAGAAATAATAATTTCCTATAATCCGTCATTACAATTATACAATTGAAATTCGAATTAAAGATAAAATCAATTTGCACATACTTAAAATTTTAGTTTCAGAGCATCACATTCTAGAAATCTATATGGAAATTTACAGAAATACTAGGAATTCTTATAAATACTAAGAAATTACTCAAAATTTTAAAAATAATAAAAAATACAAATATTACTGAAAATTTACTGATATGTAAGATTTGTGTACGAGTATATATAATTTTTTCAGAAATCCATTGAAATACCGAAAATTGTTCAAATTGTATTAAAACTAAAGATACTAGATAAAAAAGTGTAATACTAGAAATCAGTATAAAAATACTGTTGACTAAAAAATCAATTTAATATGTTTTTGGTTTCTTTTCACTGGGTAGCATACATTAAGTATCCGAATTTTCGATTTCTCAGTCAAACTATTAAAATATGTACGAAAAATCTTTAAAAAATTTTATTCTGTAACATCGAATTTTATCTTCCCTACCAAACGATCTATATAAGTAGAAAAATATCTATAAAAACACCAGAAAGTATTACAAAATTATGTATGTTACATGAAATGATACGAAAATTCCAGAAAGTAATGTCAGTAACGAAAATATAGTTTTTTCAAAAATTTATGAAAACGATAAGAATTTTTGTTTTTTGATGACTAAAGCGTCGTATTCCATAGAAAGCTGTATAGTTATTCATAATTGTATGAGAAAACCCTTAAAATTCTGAAAAAAATTAAAGTTCATTGACTGGTAAATCATGTAGATCGAATTCCATATACTACAAATATACCTATATGAAAAATGTGTGACTAAGGACTCCAAAAGTTGTGCAACCTCAAAACCCTAACATTTTATGAATTGAAAAATCTTACATAACCAAATCTCCAAAAATCAAAAATCATAGAATCCTTGAAAAAATATATTTGTTACATAAAACTCCTCCTAAAGTTTTTTTTCTCTCTACACCCTCGAAAAGAATCATGCACCACGAAACGAAAACATCCAAAATCTTCCCAAACCACGTACTTGCCACGAAAACCTTTGAAATCGCCCCAGAAAATAGATCCGGGTAGCACGAAAAACAGCGTGAAAAGCTGCGATGTCTACGGAAAACTCAATTCCCAGTATGTCGGAAAACAGGGTGGAAGAAAAGCGGAACGGCGTTTTGACAGGAGCAGTGATCAGAACCGTCGGGTCATCAATCTCTCGAATTCGAGCTATTCATTGCCGCTCTTCTGCTGTAACGCGATTCAAAAGAATCTGGAAAACGGGGGAAAAAGGTACGCTGGGGGCAAAAAAATGGTTGGATTTCAATCCCGGAAGGAAAGGAGAGCGCAATAAAGATGGATTATGTATGACTCCACGGGGCGGGGCGAGTTTCGCGATCGGAATACGTAAAGTGGCCTGCAGGCCTGCAGGACGAATTCTCGACGGGTTCTTAAGAATTACGGTGGAAATGACTCGCAGTTTCTCCCTCTCTCTCTCTCACTTCCTCTCATTTTGCGGTGCAGCTGCAAGGGGATGTAAGGAGGAGAATAAGAAGGATGCCAGAAGGCCCCTCGAAAAATCGATCGATTGCCGAAGCGGAATATAAACTCGCCTCTGAAGCTTTCGTGGCGTATCTGTAACAGGGGAAACAGAGGGATCACTTGGAAACTTTCGCAATTTACAGCCGAGGAAAATCCTCGGATGGCCGATCGTGAAACCTTGATGCTGGTGTGACTCCACTGTTCTGGCAGGGTTCCGCCACTGACAGGGAGTGTTCAACAGCCGACGTATGAGGATTCTTCTTTTTTTTTAGGTTGCTTTACACTGGAAACTCGTTTTTGCGACATCCTTTGATGACTCATATTGGGATGAGAGGTAGAATCTAGAGTTTGGGAAGGTGAAGGTATAATTTTTGTAGAAACTGAGTCTAAATGCTAGACGGAATGTGTCTGGCTAAAACCTAGGTCGTTTCACAGGCACGTAGGCAAAGGGTGGTTTAGGGGGTTCAGACGCCTCCTAAAATTCTGATATTATCAAGTGATATTTTATATTAAAAAAAGAAAATTAACATTCATTAATGATGAAAGTACAAGTTACACAAAGAAAACGTTAGTAATATATATTTTTGGGAAAAGTGTGAAGTATTAAAACTTAGGATTACGTAGAAAATATAAATTTAAAAAAATGTTGCTACCTAGTAAATTATAAAAAAATTTTTATCTACGAAAATGCTGAAAAATAAAAAAAACTTTGAATCTTAGGCCTATGAATTCTAGAAATGTATTGAAAAATCATGTAAGGTATAGGGAAATCTTTCGAATCGTATAAAATCTGAAAAAATACTAAAAGTTATCGAATTCTTTGAAAAATTTGTTTTCTGAAAAATTTCGACAAAAGCCTCTACGATCTACAAATTTTAGAATTCTAGAGCATCAAATTCTAGGTATACTACACATACTCTATAACAATTTTAGGAAACGTGACGAAATCTTTTAAATATTGCAGAAATGGGAATAACCAAAAACCCAACAAAGGGTGAGATATGTTCATCAATGTGATTTTCTAATTAATTTATACTTAGAAAAAATTAAAAGTAATTTTACCATAAAGATTGTAATCTACATGCATTCGCAATAAAAAAGAAATATTTTCGGCAATATTATTGTATTTTGTCATATATTATGTAGAAGAAAAAGTACCGCGAAAAAAGTAATTTTTGACTCTGGGCGGGCCTAAAAAAAGGAAATTTCATTTTTAGCGGTACTTTTTCTTCTTTATATGACAAAATACATATAAGTATTGCCACAAACATTGCTTTTTTACTGCGAACGCATGTAGATTACAATCTCTATGGTAAAATTTACTTTTAATTTTTTCTCAGTGTATGGAATTAGTAAGAATAGATTGAAATCCATATTCGAAAGCATGGAGTTTTTTGAATCATTGTTTGCAGCAATTCAAAAAAATAATATAAGAATTCTATGAAACCATTCAAAAATCCGCCAGAATTTCGTGAAATATACTAGAAAAATGCAAAAAAAAATACTATAAGTGTTTTGACACGTTGAAACTATGTTCATATGATTTTCATAAAAGTTCATAAAACTTTGAATCCTAGAAAATAGTTATTAACAAGGTTCCATATATAATACTATATTTATATATTATACTGGAAATTCTTCTATAAATTCATATTGGAAAATATATATATATATATATAATAAAAATATATCCAATCCAATTAATATAATATATAAATACCTCTTAACATGATTTTATTGGTAAAAATACTAAAAATTATGAAATAAAAGCATTACAAATCTACATCAAAGATGTTTTCATTTGAAAAATCAATTCAATCATTCAAAATCGTTGAAAGTTTCTATAATATATCATCGGTTTCTAAAAATCTTTTGAGTGATCCATTGAAATACGAGAAATCTATTAATATACTAGAGACTGAGAAAAAATTAAATAAATTACATACAGTACGTATATTCTATGAATTCATAAAATACTTAAAGTTATCATCTTCATAATTGAAATTTGATTCAAGATTTTCATGAAAAAAATATATATGGAAGGTATTAGCTTCCTTATTACACCTGCAAAATTACAACTTCCTCTACTGTAATGTTTTGTAATAAAAAATGATCAAAGTTTACGTGTAGTCTTATAGGCAGAGGCAGTTTTTTTTAACTTTCAACTACACTGAGAATTCAGGTTGTATCTTTTTTTGTATGAGCATTTTTTCAGAACATCTCTATCGAAATATGTAACACGTCTTTTTTAATTTTATCAAGTTTTTTTTTCGCTGAGCGTTGTAAACTTAGAAGTAAGTACCATAAAAAATTTAGAAAAAATTCATCAATTAACGTAAAACAATGTTTCTCAGCTTAATCATTTTTCAGTGAAAAAAATATATTCAGCTGCATTCGCCCGACTTTTTCGTAAACAGCAAAACCCTTGTTGCAGACCTGAACAGTGCATTGTCTTAACCATCCTAAATGAAAAAAAAGATTCAATAAACAATAAAAAACAAGCACTAAATACAGCTAATTGTGCTACGATACATCTATTGTCTACTATCTGAAAATTGCAGGAACGTCTTCCAAGTAGAAAACAGGATAGTCCGGGTAAAACGCAATCCAAGCGATTTTCCAATCGAACGGAAAACCTTTACCGCACCCAGAGCTTTTTCGAGTTTTTCGAGTTGATTTCGCGTCAGAAACATGCACGTTTCGAATGTTTGTACCAGCCTGGATTTATAGCGCATAATTGAGGTACTCGAAATGTCGCATCGCCACTTGTTAACACGCGCGACATTTCGAGTATAACAATACATGATTGGACGTATCTTTGTTTTTATGCATGATTGCGTATACAGGGCGGTAGAGAAAAAAACTGGGGCCCGGGGAAATAATTACTGGACCGTAGAATAATGTTCAACATAATTATCTACGTTTTCAGTGTAGTCTAGAAAGTTGTTATCATTATAATTATTATGAAGGTGGCAACAAAATTGTACAGTATAAACGTTGCAAATTTTTAAACAATCTCCGAATGGTTCTGCTTGAATTAAAATCATGTGTAGTCAGAGTTAAAATAGAAACTGTTTCTATTGAAAATTCGAGAAATATTTATTGAGTGAAACAATAAATTGGGTGTTGTTGATTGAAAACAAAAAAAATATCAAAATTAAAACGAATTCGTATTATTATATTGTAATAATCAAACAAAACAAAAAATTATTTTGTGAATAAAAAAAATACTGGGAAACCCATTGGTAATCTTTTGAAATACCTGATTAGCTTGTTATAGCAACTCTTTGTGTATCACATTCATAACGTTATGCATCAATTTCTCACACTTCGATTAAAGCAGAAATTAGAATGGGAAGTAAGTGTCACACGAATATCAATCAAAAGTATCTCGAGGATTATCGTGATAACTTTTTTCTTCCTAGCCACATTTAGGAAAAAACAGCAAACTCAGCTTTTTACGTATGCAAATTTTTCAGCTACCACGCAAAAAACAATAAAGATTTCATGGGAAATTGATCCTGAAAGTTGCTTTGCCACGAATCTCATTCTATCGAGCAGTGAATTGAGGAGATTATCCAGACAAAACTGTGGGAGAATTTTTTTTGTTTTTCGTTGAATGAGTTTACGACGACTTATTGTGAATGAATTTTACTTGTGATTTGTAAATCTAACAATTATGTAGAATAAACTTCTTCTTTATTCAGAATCTTCAAAATGTTTTTAAAATGTTGGTTACACTTTTTATCTTAATAGGATCTTATGAGTAAGATTAAGTTCGTGATATGAATCTATAGAAAACAATGAGTAATATATTTTATTCTGGTATCTAGAATTATAGAAAGAATCATGTACGTTAAAAGAATTTAATGAGGTTGACATTATCAGAAAATATCTTATAGGGAACTCTAGAGCTTGATGAGATTTGAAAATTACTTAGAAGAATGTAATGCCAAACGAAGTTATCAAGTCTTAGTCAGGATTTTGAAGAGATAAAGTATCAAACGGATGCATATTGCTACTTGTACAAGAGAGGCTGAGAATTAAAAAAAAAACCGAGACACTTCTGGAGAGTGAGTTTAGTGGAGATAAAAAATGAGGAAACAAATAAAAGAAATTATATTTGATTTTAGTCGAAAAAAACCACATGAACAGAGTAGGTTTGGTTCAAGCAACCAAAGATTTACTAAAATATCGACTGACAAATTTTTGGTTACGACAAACAATATTTCGTGTTGTTAGAAAAAAATTTTGATTATGGAAAACAAATATTGATTGTCTTAACCAAAACTATGGTTTGCATGTTGAAAAAATGGTTGAAGGATATTTTTACTAATATACATTAAGTTGTTATAATAAGAAAGAAAGAAATATATATTTTCGAAAATAATTTAGGAGATATCTACGTAAAGTGATCCATGCGATAATTTTGGCAAAGATGAAAGTTTTTCTCCCAAGCGAAGGGGGTACGAAATCATCTGAGCAAAAATTTACTCTCATGATAAATCTGTGGCATCCAGGCATAACCGAGAAAGTCACACATGCCACAACGTTCAAAATTTCATCAGAATGTCATGTAAACTGAGCCTTATGGCACAAGTGACTTTCTCGATTATGGCGGGAAGCCATAGAAATATAAGCAATGTTTTTATATATAAGCCAAAAAAACTCCTGAAATGTATTTATTATGAAAGAAAAACGAAAAGTAGAAAAGATTTAAAAAATTTCTCTAAAGGTGGAACAATATAACGCTTTCGACGGGGTAATAATTGAAGAATTTAATGATATTATTTATTCTTGAATAATGTATTTTATTCAAGAAATTCATTCAATAAAAATCCAAACATTGAATAAATACAAATCGATCATTTACTGTTAATCGTCAATTTGTAAACATTTTATTTTCGAATCATTCTATTGTCGAATCTATTCTGATCCGTTAACATCAGAAAAAAGGACAGAATGATGTTTATTGTCGTCAAGAATGAGTGTACTGATATGTGAGTTATTCCCGCAGTAAATTTATCAAAAGTTAAAATAAATTACTTCAAGAACAAATTTTCGATTGTTACGTTTTCTACTTTCACATTTTTTACACTTGAAATCCTTCAAACTTTATGCTCGAAGTTCTGAATTGATATCAAGCTAATCAGTAATAGTGGTCACAGTAAAATGTCAAAATAAAATAAAAAAATTTAGCTATAAGGATTTGTAATGATTTTTAGAATACACAGAAAATAGCCAATTATATTTCCATCATTTATAAAGTTTTATAATTTTTTCTGTATAAAATTCTTATATTTTAATATTTCACTAAAATATGATTAATCAACTTCTTACAATTTCGAATTTCTTAGAAATCATAATTTCAAACTTCTGAAGTATAAATTTCCCTTTTTTTATTCTCACACTTCCACATTTTTAATATAAGAATTTATTCAAATTCTTAGTACCAAGTTCCTGCATCAAGCATATCAGAAATTCATCATAAATTCTAGGCTATAATATATGTATTTTCTTGTCTTACATGTTGACTATTACATCTACACGTAACAAATTTCATACTTTCTAATTACGAATGAAAATCTAATGTCTGTTTGTTTTTTATAGTTTTAAATCAAAAGGCTTGAAATATTTAGATCTCAGGCATATTTTTTTTCTTCACGCATGTACTCGTCTTATTTTCCTGATTGCATTTTCCTAAAAACAATTTTTCCGAAATCATTAATGTTATTTTAAAACTTTTTTAAATAATACATTTCCCTGAAAAACATTTCAGATATTACAACAATTATTTTAGATCCAGAGGCTCGAACGTAGAGACTTGAAAAGGGGTTCGGGGCGGAGCTCCACTAATGGAAAAAAATTTTTTTGCAAAACACGCATGAAAAATGTACTTCCAGGACCTGTATGGCCGCATTAAATACAACCATTTACGACCGGCAAATGCTTCAGTCCCTGAAAATACGCACTGAAGCAAAAAACTACGCACTGAAGAAGCATTGCTATTGTTGTTTGTTTTGATCTGTATTGTACAATACTCTACAATACAGATCAAAACAAACAACAATAGTTATTAAAGATGAACGCGTACTCTCTTATTTCATCTGCTGCGATTCTCGAAATCAGAAAAACAATAACGTTCAGGAATTCACCACTAGATGGCTGTTGAAAATTTTTTCTCACGAAAATAGAATTATGTACAGTAGATATTACGAGCGTGTGAGAGCCATACAATATCTTATTTTTCTTATTCGTTATTTTTTCTTATCCCTTTTCCCAATCCTCACTGATCCTTATTCCTGTATTTCCCTCTCCCTGCTTCCTATCCAATGCTTACAATCAAGAGAACATAACATAACTAATATACTAAGTATTTCAATAAGAGGCCCAATCAGCAAATTCACGGGCTCGATAAATCAATACAAAAATAATTATAAATTCTGTATTGCCCCGGCAAATCCGAGGGGATGCAAAGGAATAGGGATGTTGATTTTTTTCAAAAAAATCGGTCTCGATATACTCGATTTTACATTGTACGCACTCTAATTACACGTAACGCATGTAATTAGAGATAAACAAGATATATTTTTTACGTCCTGTAGAGATTTTTTCCGAAAATAGATACTGATGCAAACAGTGGCGTAACTAAGCAAACGTGCGCCCCCCCCCCCCGCAACATTTTAGCAGTGCCTTTTTATAAAACTTATAAAAACTTTTTAAAACTTATCTTCAGACTGCGAGTAATTTTGTTTTTAGTAACTTTTTATTGATTTTACAGTTTTTACAATTTCATGATTTTTTCTACCACTTGAAGACATACACTTAGGTTGATATAAATTTTTTCAGAAAGTATTAATTCACATTGTTTGTGCAACGTATCGTCCTTCGAAGCTGTTTGAGTTTTGGGTGAAATGTAGAGTATTCTATTTTGTTTAATGTGTACCAGTTTCACCCATCGTTTTTTCTTAGGTTTCATAATTATATTGACAGCGAACTACAAGTTGAAAAAACCACGACGTTTATATAAATGTATAAATGATTTACATATATAAATGATTCTTTTACATTGATTATGCTTTCTGTAATCTCTTCTTTATTTTTGAAATAAATAAATTTTTAAAAATCAAAATTTCGAAAGCATACAGCAATAATTTTTCACGCCTTGAAGTTTCAATTGTGAAAATAAAGAAGATGCTTAATACTTGAAATTTATGAATTGGGAAAAATTAAGAAAAACTTCTAAAATAATACATTTAGTTCCGGAAAATGAGCTCTAGAATTATATTGAGAATAACGCAATAAAAAAATTAATGAAGAGAATTATTTGGTAATTTTTTCAGACTCTTCTTCAGCAATATGTCACCACATTGCAAATCTTCACAAGACAAACCAAGATTCATCCTGTGGAACTTTCAGGGCCTCGTCCCTTGAGTGTCAGGCCACTTGTGTTTGACGCGCTCGTGCAAACGAGAGAGAGTAATAATAATGGGGCGTCGTCGTCGCGTTGTCTTGAATGTTGCGTCCTCGCTAATTCCCCGCAAACTTGTACAATCGCCGAGATTACAAGACGCGGCCGCACAAAAGACGTAGGTCAAAGTCTCGGGCTCTTTTGTCGGGCCACGAGTACAATATTGTTCCTTTTCCGCGACTCCGGGCCATCGATCGGCGAATTTTTCCGCTATATTTTCCACAACAGGTAAGATGGCAATAAAAGTCGAGTTTTTGGCTCGCGAGCGTGATATAATATATTTTCGCCCATCGGAGATGTGTCGCGACGCGACAGTCAATGTCTACGGGCTTCGAAATGCGGGCAACTTTTTGCAGATATACACGAAACGCGGCTTAGCAAAAGGACGTCGCGGGAATCCCGCCATCACAACAAGTCGATATTTCGTGCCACGTACATCGCCGGAATATTTATTTATTGGCGTTACGTACGTGCATATACTTTGACAAGTTTTTGCGAACTCGGATTTTTTTTCGAAAGGAAGAATTGAAAAGAAGAGTACTTTTTTCCAATGAATGAATTTTCTGATCTGAGGGAAAATCTGGAATGTGTATTAAAAGAGCAGACAGGAAAAAGAAGACGTATAGAACAAAATGAAATTATCTTATTCATCATCATCACTTGTTCTCGAGGAAAACAAAATGCGTTTTCACGATTTTTTTTTGGAAAAACAACGCAATATTTTTTGAAAAACTTACTGCCTATTTATTTATCGATGTCACAAGGTATTTTAGAAATTTTTTCAGAATGAAATCTTCGTAATTGAGTGGACTACAGCAATTGGGCCAAAATCCGATGTTTTTTTCGCGGTGAGCACACTTTCTCGAAAACCATTTATCCGAACAGTCTGGATTTTTTTAAGCTTGTTCATCACTATAACAACCTCTGCGTGAACGACGGATTTCGAATTTTCAGCAAAACTTTTTTTTTTCTTGCTGATAAAACCGAAAGCCAAGACTTTGAAAAATCGAACATTTTAGGAAAATGACTACTATTTGCGTAGAAATATTAATTTAGTGAAATCCTTCGTCACAAAAATGTAAACAAAAGGTTCTTTTTTTTTTTGTATTACAGATGAACAGTTCCTTATTTATCATGCTCAACACGCACAGTGTCAGAAACATTGTTTTGGCACATTGGTCGCTACGACCTTAATTACGAACATTGTTTTCTGAAAAATTCATCAAATACCCTAGGACATAAATACATACATAGGCTTTAAGTTTAAAAAAAAATTGTTTCGTTCTTCTAGAAAAAAATGGTAAAAATGCCCTTTATTTCTCGAGTACAAGTGTATATGAACCCTTAAAAAAATGTAATCCGTTTCGAAATTTTCTGGAAATAAATTCGAATAAGTAGAGCTCGTATTTTCAAAATTTCTATACTGAAAACATGACAGAACAAATTTTTTTGAATTGGCGAAATTTCGATGCTTCTAATCTTCTATCTGAAAAATATTAGAAAAATTAGTATTATATGTAGTAGATAACTTACAGAATGAAAAATGTAGCAATTATTACAATTGCATATTGTAGTGTAGAATCAGTCTAATATATTTCACTTTTTGCTAATTATTTATAGCATTCTTTGTTAAATCACATTGTTCAACATTTTAAAATAATATTGTATGACTCGACGTATGCTTTTGTAAAATTTCTAAGATACGCTGCATTTTATACCATACATACTTCTTAAAAACCATATCGTGATTCCTTTTGATTTACATTTTAAAAAAGTTATATAGTTTTCCCAGCATCCAAACATGTAAAGTTTTTTTTTTTTTTTGCAATATTTTTGTGTGATTTTAAGTATCTTACATTCTAATGTTTAATAATTCACATTGTAAAAGCTTATTGTATTTATTGATATACCTATTATTTGAATTTTTACTTCATACTCATTGGTACAGTTTTTTTTCTATAAGTAAATAAAAAATCGTATTTTACAAACTGGAAACATATATAATTAAAGGTAAAATGGATTTAATATTGAATTAAACGGAGATATTATATTTTCTGTACTTGAATATTATAAAAAATACGTATACTGACATTTGGAATCTGAAGAATCAAAGTTTACTTCAAATGAGCTAATAAATCTTGGCATATATAAAGGAATTTTTACAGTATAACAATTGTTACTTTACAATATTATAATATGTAAGATAAAAATGACGAATAAATATAAAATTTAGAACCAGTCTATAATATAAAATCTCACTATATTTTAAAACGTGCGACAATTTTTTTCATACCTATAGTACTATAGTATGACTGTATCATTGTTTTATAACTCGAACACTTTTTAGTTTTCAATAACTTTTTCATATATTCCACAACAACATTGTGAAATTTGCAATGTTTTTATCAAAGTTATAATACTATAACAACTTGATAAACTGCTGATACTATAATACTTTTTAGCATAATTATTATGTCAAATACTTGATTTGATTCTCAGTGTGTAACGTTAGTTGGTGATAGATCGCACTAAATGTTTATAAATATTATCGCAATACTCGCGGACACCATACATTCATTTATAAATTTTTCGATATGAAATCACATTAAGACAATTTATTGAGTCTTAAATTATTATAATTTATGAAAAACTTTTTGGAATTATTGTTTATTCTGGAAATCGCGTCCAGCCAGGTCAAAATTTATGGAAACTGGAATTTTTGAATATTCATGTTTTTTCCATATGATTTCTTCTTACCATCGACATAGTATGTTTTTTATTTTGTAATGGAACTAAAAATCCGACATAAAGAGAAACACAATGATTTTCTGATACCAAATTTTGATTTTACATATTCACATTAATGCAATAAAAATATACGTGTATGTCACTGTAAATTGCAGAAAATGTTTGAGCAAAAAATTGTTTAAATATGAATAAAGTAGAAAAAATGTTCAGTTTTTGTTAAAAGCTTAAGAATGTATAAAAGATATGACAATTTTTATAGGTATAATGTATTTTTTCTCTTTATGACTGTAAAATTATAAAAAAAGTTAAAAAAAACATTTATATAAATAAACTATGAGCCAATACTTATATGTATGAACAATACGAATCAAAACTATGAACCAAAACATTAAATGACATATATTATTTGTTTATAATACTCTACATCAATATCATTTATATATGACAAGCTCTGAGCAAAAAACCACTAATGCTTATTGAATATATGTACTTACCTACATTAGCGTTAGTGCATTTTTGTTAAGAGAGCTTAATATTACTGATGGATGTTAAAAAACCGAAGAATAATTTACTTCTCAAGAAATAAGTGAGTTTCTGACGCTTTTTAATAAAAACAGAGTAAAAGCATTCAAAAATACTATTGTTGCGAATTGCTGCTTTCAAACTGACGGATTTCATTTTTTTCAACGTTTTTTAGTTTTTGTTTTCTTCCTCGCCCACGTGAGTTTAAAAAAAATCCGGAAAATAATATACAATACGCTATTCAGACAAAATATTCAGAAATTTTTCAAAAACATACAACAAACATATGAAAAATGTCCATGGAACTCAAAAATCCACATTTTCAACTCCTCCATTTTCCATTTCTCCCCAACTTAACTCCCTCCAAATGTCGCTACATCAAAAAAATGACCGAGTTGTGTGCGGAAAACAAAAAACCACCTCTGAAATCAATAAGGCGAAAAAACCGCAAGAAGTTGGTGTTCGCGAACGTGGTTTCAAGTTGCCTGCATGCCCCCAAACGAGTGCCAGCGAGTTTCAGAGCGCCCGGAAAATTTTTCCCCGTTGAAAAACTTATTTTTCTAAATAACAAGAATTTTTCCACCGGCGTTCGGGAAACATTTGAAATTCCGTGAATGCTAAACGTCGCGTATTTATGGAAGGCGAGGTCGGATGTGCGAGGGTTGAATTCCGGATATCGCGCATTATCGCGTCTTAATTGCCGGGTAATGGCGATTGTGCGCCGTTTGTAATCCGACGTTACATTAGGTTACATAACGCGTTCGCAAGTGGATTACATCTATTATTACGGCAACGGGACGTTTGTGATATCGCGGTGTCGGGAGTGACGTGATTGCAATCGAGAGCTACGGCTTTCGTGCCATTGCAATTTAGCATTGACGTTGGGAAGAAAAATCGTCCACAGGGATAGGCGATTATGCTCGATTTTGTAGAGAACTTTACCTAATCGATTTTCCAACCAAATAGGAAAACGGTCTTGAAAGTGCTTGATCGATTTTCAATACAAAAAAGGAAGAATTCCTTATCTGTTCAAGTGTGTTCACCTTACAAAATAGACCAGAATCTTGCAAGTTGGAAGACAAAGGAATAAGTTCTCAACTTTCTAGTTGATTGATTAGGGGGAGTGTAACCGATATTCTGATATTTGCATTTGGATGAAAGTCCATGTTGAAGTTGCGATTCCGTGGAAGGGTCAAAGAGCTCAAGACTCGATTGCTCCGCAACCAGCACAGAGATTAATGCTTTGCCCGCGGTAGGCATCGGCAAAATTTACAACTAATCAGGCAGTAATCGGTGAATTGGCAAAGATCCCTTTGCCTTTCGAAACACCAAGTAATCCTGGATAATAACGTTCCGTCGAACCTTGAATGATAATCGTGGAGCTTTTGGCTATTCAATGAGTTGGCGATATTTCAACGTGGGAAATAAGTGTCCTGGCTATGGAAGTATGTATGTACTGAATTATTTGAGCCAGAAAATCGACTACTGATATCGTGGCAATATGTTCTTTAACCAAATTGTTTATTTCTTATTAAAGTAATCAGAGATGGTGGCGAAAACGTGTATCTACTTCATTAAATGCAGTTATTATTTGAATTTATAGTTAAATGTTGGAAAAATGATTAAGTAGGTAAATAGATGTTAAAAAGCTGGAAATTCGTACGAAGTAATCAAAAATCGGTTTTTTTTGAATATTATCTATGGAGAATTTTCAAGGCTGATTTTTTTTATTGAAACTACTACGAAGTAAGAATCACAAAAAAACCACAGATAGAATTAAAATGGATTGGCGAATGAAGGTTAGGTTGCTAAAAACTTTAACACTCGAAATCAGAAGAATTTGTAATTTTTCTACATTCAATGAATTTTGTTAAAATCTACATTAAAAAGTTGAATATCGAATAAATTGTTAATTTGTCAACACAAATTGAACATTCTCAATGATTTTTTCCCTAAATAGTATTGATTGGATAAATATATCAAAAATTTTTCAGTATAAAACATTTTTAATTCAATTAAATATTGAGTCATTAAAGAAATTTTCCTCTTTTTGTATAACTCGCACATTTTGCTATGAGGGTTTCAATTCATAACGTTTACATGAAATTACAAAAAGTTTGACATTTTCTCTTTCTTACTACCTAAGAATGCAGTTCATTCTGCCAATTAATGAGAAATATAAATTCATTTAAAAAACAAAAAAATGCATACATAAGCAAATTTCTTTTCCAATATATTTAGATCACAAACATTCTGAAATCGAACATTTTTATTTTCAGTAGTTAAATTAAGGTTCAGGACTTTGTTTTGTCCATTTTTTTTCAACACTTTTGCTTTGCAGTCATTCAGGGAAAAAGATTTCATCGGAAATTTATTTACTGTAGGCAAGATAAAATACTGATAAACAGAAATTTATTTATTTATTAACACAAATTGATTAAAATGTAGTCGTTTGGTTTTTTGATGCATAATTCGTACCATTTTGGATATCTCATAAGAGTATCAAAATTACACATATAGTTAATCTAAAATTTTCATTTCTCATCAATTTAAGTTCTCTTTTTTTCAAGCATTCATTTATTCAAATACTTCATTGTTCAATAGTTTTAATAAAAATTGGAAATTTTTTAACTATTTCTTTGCTGAGCGCTAAGGTTTTTCCATAATACAGTTTTATTTGAAACTGTCTGTATTGCAGTTATAGTTTTTCGAAAACGCAAGAAATTTCAATTTTGGATGGAAATTTTATACTTTTTTTATTTTAATAGAGTTGAACTTTATACAAATTTTTCATTGATTCATTTTTTGATTTTCTTTATAACGTCTATTTTGTTGTGAATTCGATCGAAAAATCATGAAAAATAGTTCATTCGATCTAGAATCCAAAATCGAATTCAAATTTAGGTAGTCGATATAAATAAGGTATATTTTTTTTTTCAAAGCTTAGTGACTTTTTTTGAATTTGAACATTCATTTTTTCAAAAATTTCATTTTTCGATAGTTAAGATAATAATTTTCTACCCTTTTAGATGTTTGATATTTGCCTATTTTGCCATTAAGTTTTAAATCCAGGAATTATATAATTGTGAATTTTAATAATATTGCATATAAAGCTGTTTCAAACATGTAAATAATTTTGTTTGTCGATGCAAATTCACTATTTTTTATTCCAATTGAATCGAACTTTAATTTTAACTTTTTCATTAGTTGATTTATTTGTTTCCTTTGTAAAGTTTATTTTGTAAAAAATCCGATTTTGAATATTTTTATATTCAAACATTATTTTTTGAGATTTTTTATTTTTTGACAGTTCAGATAAAAATGTGTACCTTTCAAATGTTAACTATTTACTTTAATTTTGTCATGAGGCTCTAAATTGAAAAATTGTGAAATTTAAATTTCAATGATTGCAAACATAGTTGGTTCGAAAATGCAAATAATTTCATTTTTTGTCATTATAATTTACTATACATTTGATTTCAATTATTTAAAAATTTATTGTTCACAATTAATATTGTAGTAAATTTGATTTTTTTAAAACCTCATTAAAAAATTATAAAGTCTTTCATACTATATTATCGAATGATTTACCTTTGATTGATAAAAAAATGAACTATTTGATAAATTTTTCTTTGAAATCAATTACTCAAGCCTAAATTACAATAATAAAATTATTAACAAAAAAAATGTGTACATTAGTTACAATTTTCAGTACTGTGCAGTATTTTCGTGACCTGAATATTTTAACACGTTTTTTGACAGGCATCGATTATGATCGAGAATTAATAATTATTACCTTTATCACTATGGTTGTAATATTATAATAATATCTATTTACATCTCATTCTTATAATTAAAATTATTCAATACCTATAGGGTTACACAATGTCAATATAAGAATCATTAACAAAAAGGCTAAAAAAATTACGCAATCGTTAAATGTACAAATTCCAAAAACAGATATCGTTTTCGTTCAAAAATAAATTTACAAATCCCTATCTGATACATCTGACATTTTCTTAACAAATTTTGACTGTCTACAAAAAAAATGATCGATCTCTCGTTCCTTCACCTCTTTTTTCCATGTAGATAATGTTCATTGTTATGATAACCAAACATATCGCTAGGATAACGATAGCCTGTCGAGAAACCAAACTCAAACTTAAGTACCCATTCTGTCTGTGTAAATAATTTGGCGAATTTCCGTCTTCAGTTTGATCGCTGTGTGTTCGATTCCTTGTGAATTATCCGGACTCGAGAAGACTTGTCGGCGGTCATTCAACGTTATCCGAGGTTTTCCCTCGTATAATAAGATCCGATATCGGTTATTTTCGCCGGAAAACGAGCTTCCCGGCCTCGGGGAAACTAGAGAAATGGATTTTTGAAAAAAAGGCTCGATGAGCTGACGCAACGATTCGCCGAAACTGGCTGATAATAAAACTACTTGACCCACTCTCGGTCCACTGCGCTATCGACCCGTCGAAATAGGGAAAATACGTGACAAAAACAGCGATAATCAGGAGCTGGGTCATAGTCGTGATCGACTTGACATGATTGTTTAAAAAGGGATATACTCGATACATGACACGTTTGAAATAACAAAAAGTATGACGGTACTTATTGTATTACTATTCTCGTAAGACATACGAGTACATCAAAAATTTCTTTGATGAAAAGGGAGTTCATAATTCGAGAAAAAAGCGGTTCAAACTTATTTGAAAAAAATACGTTACTTCCATATAAGCTAACGATGGAGGAAACACTTCATCTAAGGAATCCCCGCGCTGTTTATCGATTCATTTTCAACAAAAACGATAAAGCTATGAAAAATGATGTTAATAAGAGAAAAAACAACAACACGGGGTCGAAGCGCTGAAAAAAAGGAAATATACGGAGCCGATTGAATTATAGCCGATGTTTTCCAATAATCCAAAACATGTACGAACCGCGAGAAAAAGCGCAAGAGGAAAAGAAGACGAAGAAAAAACTTGCAAGTTGATCGAGTTTCCGTCAACTTCCCAGGGGCTATTTTTTACCTCTTGACAATTTAAAATGAGGCTGGGGAACAATAAGAGAAAAATCGAGAGGTTATCGAGTTATTCAATTGCAGTCTATTCTATTTTCAATTATTATTCTACGGGCCACTGTTTCATTATTTTCGAACGAAGCAACAACGCGTTATCGTGCTGCGTTCTACGCTCCAATTAATTTGCCGATCGCCGAATATACGCAACAAGCGTTTCTGCGATCTCGCGAAAATTTTTGTGGACGATCAAAGCTGGTCTTTTGTGAAACTACTGAACGTTTGGGGTATGTATGCTGGCTATTGTGCTTCTTTTTTACTTTTTTCTGGTACCTTGATAAACTGATTGTGAGAGTCATTCTGGATTTGGGTGAAACCCTTAAGGGCATGCGGAAGGCATTGATTCGGCAAGATCTATAATTTATTTTGTTGGGTGACCTGAAACTATGACGTTGAACTCTTCAATAGAATCGTTAATAAAAAAACAGCACACAGAATTGGGCCGTTAATTAGAATCACTTCTTTATATAACATGCTAATGTCAAATACTTAAAAATTTCAATAAATCAAAGAAATATAAGAAAATAATAATGAACAATATCCAACAATTTCTAAATTTTTGAAAAATTTTATTTGATAACATTCATTAACGAAAATCTTCAAATATGCAATATTTTCAATCTTAATTATCTTATTCTGTTAATTTATTCCAATTTAAAGTAAATAAGTGCAAAGTAAATAAATAAAAATCTTTCACTGAAGAATCAAAAAATATTTGAATTTTCATAACGTACTTTCATGACATTCTGCCCCCCCCCCCCATTATATCTCCTGATCGCGTGGCGCGGGGGAAGACGTAGTTCTACGTCAAAAATATAATGAAATGCATTGTTGGATAAAACAATTTTAATTATACATTTTGAATAATAATTATTTATTATTAGAGAACAAAATACATAGTTTAAATTTTATTTAATTAATTCTTTATCGAAAAGTTGTAGTCACTGACAAGATAGGTATGATAGTAAATTAGGATAAAAATAGTTTTTTAAGAATCATATTTTTTTTTTTTTTTTAAAGAAAATTTAGATTCAACTACTTTTGTTCTACCAATTGAGATTTTTTATTTTTTAATTTAATAACACAATTTATTAATGACTAGAAGTTTTTCGAGCGAATTTCGAGATTTGAAATCTTTTTCCCGAGTAGCTAAAATATTTCTCTCAGGAACTAGTTGACACTTAAAAATCTAATAAATAGAAAATAAATAACAGAATATTCTTCAAAAATAACAAAAATCATCGAGATTTGGAAATTTTTTTCTGGAATTTGACGATATTACCTTTAGAAATAATTTTTTTTACAAAATAAACACATAACTCTCACATGACACATGCAATACTTTTTAGACACACCAAGATCAAAAAACATTTTTTAAATAAGTTAATCAATATCAATTATGGTAGTAGAATTTATAATTTTACAAGTACTAAATACTTTTTTCGAAAAACAATGAAAATATTTTTAACTTAATATAGAACTCCAGATATTTTAGGAAAATAATTTTCAACTTTTTACTAAAAATTCATCATTCTTGTATATTAAAATGATTTTTAGCAAACAAAATGATGAGTTTTTATTATCTATCAAGTAATATTAATTGAAGAATTTTTTCCTTTCAAATTCTGCTGAATATTTTCGGAAGACGAGATGCTTTTTCAAAAAATATTTTCGTAGGTTTTTCTCTGAATAACAAACAAAAAACATAATTTTCAAATCACGAAAAATTATTTTTCATAAAGGAAAATATGAGATTTTAGAAATTGTCTGCACAAGTGCATACAAAAATTATACCAAAAATTTTTCAAATCATCGACTAAATAATTTTTTTTCAACAAACTAGTCGCATGATTTTCGAATCGTAAAATACTATTTTAAGAATAACAAGAACAAGTTTTCAATTCAGAAATACTTCCCCGATCACAATAACTTTTTAATGACTGACTTCATTTTTATAAACTGGATACATGCATAATTTGTTTTTGGGAAATACCTTTTAACAGAAAAAAAAATAAGTAAAAATTTTTGTAGCAAGCAGTTCTCAATAAATCTCCCAGATGAGAAAACACTTTGAAAAAAACAAACAAAAAACGAAAAAAAAAACACAACACAATGATTAGGTCTATAAGATTCTTTTGATCAATATCGAAATATTTTTTTTGTAATCGCTATTTTTTACAATCAATTTATTACATGAATATGACAAAAAGGTTCTCGAATAAAAAAAAAATCGGGGCTCGATAATAAGTGAGATTATTATCAAAATTTTTTTTTATCAACCAATATTTTCTTTGCAGCAACAAGTATAGAGTTCGTATCTGTTTTTCCGTCAACATACGTTTTTTTGTTAAAAAATGTAGTTTCATGCAGTTCCTTTCCTTATTTTTTCTGCATGTTCAACATTATATAACTTGAAAAAATAAGTTGTACAAAAGAGCAATTTATATTTTAAAATTGTTTTTCTAAATTGCAAATTTTTTTTCAAAAACCAATTTTGTTATTACTTACTTAATACATATTTTAATATCGGAATATATTTTTTCCAATAATCAACTAAGACAATATTGATAATTTCTAAATGCTTGCTTGATATCAGAAATTTTTTTGCATATTACTCTTTTTTCTAACAAACTGAATAATTTTTGAACGATTGAATATTATTTCTGAGAATAATTTGAATGCCAACAAGAATACTCGACTTTTTGATTATTTCGGATAAGACGTAAATAATGATAATCTTAATATTGCTAAATGCTTTTCAATTCAAAAAATCAAAATGAATTTTTGTAAAAAAGGACGCAAAATATCGAGATATTAATATTGTAAAGATTCGTAATTCGAAATAATGGGTTATCCATACATCAAAAATTAACGACTTTTACCCTATGCATCAATTTACTTTTACAAAGTAGACAAAAAAAGAAAGAAAACATTTGAATAAATTCCCCAATTCGATAATAAAAGAATCTTTTACTTTCAATACTCATAGTCTGGACAAAAAAAATACCCAATCCTGAATAAGAAAATAGGAAAATTCACATTGCCATTTATAATTTGAAATTTTTTTAATATTGAAATTGCTCATTCCTGTTAGGGAGAAACAAATAACTTATATGAACTTGAATATGGCTGTATATGCAGTTCAAAAGCCATAACAAGTACTCGTATTAATACAAGATTTTCCTAAATAATTGCATCGAAATGCTTTTCACAACGTTCATTTCTCTAAAGAAATTTGTTCTACAATGTAAATGCGAATGGTCCGCCGGCAACACATTTACCCATCGTACTGCGACGCAGTTTCGACCCAAATTGTGTTTCGCGTATATCGCGCCGAAACCCGGGAAAATAAAAAACCGCTCTAATGAAAATAGCACTCCGCAACAACTTTAATGGCTTTCCTGTGGTCCCTCGAATTTCCACTGAAAAACCGAATTCCGTCTGATAAATAATTTCCTCGAGGACCTCGCCCGTAAAATTGACTATAATTCGAAAATCGTTGGAATGTTTCTGGCATACCCTCCAATATTCAAACAGTTTTTTCGTTTTTTTGTGACTTATTTGATTAAACAAAATTGGAAAATTATTATTTATTGATGAAAGTTGAATGACCAAGGTAGAAATTTGTGAAATATTTCGGCTAGACAAATTTTTTTTGGTCCAATGAAAATAAATTGAGAAAAAAATAACATGTGACATTTTTTTTTCAAATTTATATTTTTGCGTTTTGAGTATAATTTTTGATAAATTTATAACTATGACATTCAGTTCACATTCCATTACACAGCTCCAATTCGAACCATTGTTTTTTGTTTTGTTTTGTTTTTTTCTTTCAGTTCAACCTTTTTAGTCCCTCCAATGTTCAAAAAATCTGGGTCATTGATTCCTTTTTCCCTTATTTCATGTAATTCGATTAGTACTTCGACATACCGTCAATAAATCGCATCGACTTCTGGATGATGGGCACAACAGATGGAAACCACCATCCGGTTAATTAACGAGCAAGCTTGTCGCGTTTGAGGTCGCGGCACTCCATTGTTTAACAATAATTCGATTGAGGTTATTCAATTAATTATCCGGGAGAGCGAAAAACTCGCACCGCACAAAGTTCGCCGTTTCGTCGCACGCTCGAGGGATCAAAGGGGTAACCGATATTCCTTTGCACGCGGCGCTGCATCCATTTTCCGATAAATAAAGACCTTGCGTACTTTTCAATCATTTAAGGGCATGCGAAACCCAGCAGCCGAGTCCAGCTGTAGCTCCGAGCTCGTGGTGAGTGAAAAAAATTTTTTTTCGAGAATTTCGCGAAGCAAGGAGCAGTAGTCGAAAATTTCTTTTCAATTTTAGTGTTATTAGAAATTTATAAATGAAATGAATTGGGTTGTAACGTTTTACTTCTATTTCTGATTTCGATAGACTGTGGAAAATTAATGGATTTTTTTTTTTTTTTTTTTTTAATTTATTACGAATATTGATGTACTTATTACGTTTTGAAAAATACAGAATATTATGACGTTAGACTAGCCTTGTCATGTCTTTCGTAAATAAAAAATTGAATAGTTGCAATAAAATTTGTAATAATTACCTTTAAGAGAAAGAGGAAAAAACAGAAGGACTATTTTTTTCATTTTTGTACAATATAAAATACTAGAAATTCATTTTTCACCACCCATGTTATAACATTATTATACTGTGAACATGCGTAAAAAATTTAAATATCAGTTTTTATGTATATGATAGAAATTTTAATTGTAAAACCTGAAGTAATATATATAATTAAGGAGTATTTTATTATGTTATGATTTAACTAAATGCTGTTCAAAATACAGTATTTTGTAAGTTATATTATCATGTATACTATTGAAAAAATCGAAAGTTTCTTGCATTTAATGTAGACGTATTCTTGAAACAATGTATGCTAATATTTTAAAGGGATTTTTTTTCAATATTATTAAATTTTCATAAATTGATTACAAATGCAACAAGTTATTTAATTGTGACAGGCGACGTTTGGTGGTTGATATAATTTGTAAATATTAAATTACATGATCATCAAACGGAAAATTAAGTAACTTAGAAACCTTCATTTTCGTCCATCCTTATTTTTCATAAGAACTTTCTAAAATTTCATACGTTTTCGATAATTTCCGATGGTTTGTATAGATGTATAAAGATACCAAGTACTAAACACTAGAATTTAAATTTATATGTTAGATGTAGACATTTAGTCTTTTGACAGATTTTCGATAAAATTATAGACAAAAAAATATATGGTTCTTTAAAGGCCACGAGTTTATTTTAATATTTATAAAATTTTATACGATTTTCTACTATTGTTGCAAATTTCGATTACTTTTATGAATATTCTTACATCAAGAGTCATTATATCATTTTTCACTCAAAGTAGTTGGATTGTTGATTTCTAATACATACTTCGAAAATTATAGGTTTTTTCTGCAATAATCATAGAATTCGAAAGATTTACTTGGTATTTCAATTTACATATATTTCTGAAATCCGAAGCCCTGGAATTTACATTTCACCAATTTTGCTAAAAACAGCATCTAAAGTATAAAGCTTAGAGCGAATTTATATTTTTCTGAAAGGTATTTATACATACAATTGAAACGAATTTCTGATATGTTAGTAAATTTTATAAGTTTCCTTTACACTCATGCTCTTAAATTACAATACTTACTGATTTTGCTAAGAACAGTATCTAGATAGATTTTGTCATACAATAAGTATTTTTCGTTTTTTTTTTTTTTTAAATGTTTCTATCATTCCTAGAATAATCAAGCTATTACCTAAATTTATATATAGATTTCAACAATTTGATGCGCTAAAATTAAAATTTTTGCAGATTTGGCTGAAAAGAACATTGCAAAGAAGTTTGAAACACTCTTCTAGTTTTAATTATTCTTCCAGGATTTATACAATTAGGACACTTTTTTTGCTATGGTTGTGAATTTTCAAAGTTAGCTGGAATTCGATGTTTTTGAGATTAAATTTTCAATAGATTTTGAATATTTGAAAATTTCGGTACATTTAGCATCAAAAAAATTTTCTGCAATTTCAGCATTGCTTATTACTTTTTTATATGTATGAAATTTAAATGATTATCAAGTATTTTTATGAAATTCTAAATATATTTATAGAAATCAATGCTCTAGAGTTCAAGGTTCTTCATATTTTGTAGAAAACAGCAACTCAAATAATTTTGAAGTGCTTTTTGGATTTTTCATATTTTTCGAGCATTCAAACAATTACAACGATTTATTTTCTAACATTCTAGTGAATCATAATTGTTCTAGAAAATTCAATGTTTTTATTTTAGATATTTCACAAATTTTAAAAACTGACAGATTTTACTAATAACAGTCTCAACAATGTTTTTTTATTTATACATTCAGTGTTTTTTGTTACTTTAGAATATGCACCTAATTTGTAGAATTGTCAAGTAATAATATCTATAAAGATACATAGAATTTAAGGTCCTAGAATTCCAGGTTTTTCAGATTTTGGAGGAAACAGCTTCTAAAATAAATTTAAAGTAATATTATAATTTTTTATGTTTTTACAGCATACGTACGATAAGAAAGATTTTCTAATACAGTAGTAAATTTTCAATGTTTCTTATAATTTATCGTTCTTAGATGGAATATTTTACAGAATTTCGATATTTACGAACACATTTTACTTAGAACAGAATCGACAGAAAAGAATTTTATACGTATTTCAGTGTTTTTCGTTCGTTTCCAATATTTTCCTAATTTATAAGATTATCAAGTGTTTTAATGGATCATTATATAGATTTTTAGTACTTCATGTTCTATGATTGATAGCTTATAAATTTCGTTCTACTATGTTGGATTTTTGAAAGACTAAATTTCTGAAGATTCCGTGTGTTCTACAGATTTCTATTTATATAAGTATTTAACTTTCGTTCATATTTTTTATACAATTAAAAAAAATTTTGGATAGTATGGATTTTACAGCAGATTCATAGATTTCCATGCTTTAGAATGAATTTTTAAATTTCACTATTTATTTAGAACTCCAAAAAAAAATGTCAACGATGATTTTCTACATTTTATAGATGCCTAGCAATTGAACTTTGATTCCGAATTGTTGAAGCTTTGTTTTAAGCATTATTATGAAGTCTCATTGTTTTAGAATCTTCAAAAATTTGGGGGATCTGTTCAGAGAAGCTTCACATATTTTGTTCAATTTCTTCAGGTTTTTCTTGACCTCGTATATAAAGTTATGCAATGACGAAATGCTGTATATGAAATTATAACACACGTGTTTTAATAATAACTCTATGATCAAGTAACTTTTTATCTTGCTTCAAGAAAAATCAGCAAATCCACCAATGCATTCATCAAAGTCATTGGAATTACCTGACAGAAATAATGACGAATCAGCAATGAGTTTTTTGCAAGTGGAGACCAATGAGAAATGAAATGGGAAAAATCAATTAATATTTTTCCCAAAATCAGCCAAATTGCAATTAACCCGAAATGTCCAGTGACATATACATACACAAATATTTACCAAGTTGTAAAAAATAAATTACAATCACTCGTTAACAAGCTGAAGTTTCGAAATAATTTCATACTTCTTCTCAACGCCATTAACTCCTCCCTATTCCGACGTCTCTGACAAGAGCAAATTTCCATCTAAATAAATCTCCCGAAAAATCTCGACTGAGATTAACTACTAGACAAACGAAAATTGGCCCGATGAAAATACACGATATCGAATCTCATCACTCGCTAACCAGTAAAAATCGATTCTCACATATCCAATTCGTCCAAAGCTCCATTACATCGTGAAAGTTTGCACTGGCTCGGGCAAAGTAAAGCCTGAACGTCGGAGGGCGGTGAGGGAAATCGGAAGATCCGTTCGATTTCTGATTAAGGACATCACGCGAGTTCTCATTTTCCTCAGATGGGGAGTGAGAGGGACAGAGAGAGGGTTAAAGAGAGGCCGATGAAGAAAAGGGTGGGGCCGGTCTTGTCGGGCTAATTAATCGGGCCTTCGACAGTGTAACGCCCCGCGGAAACTCGGGGGCGCACGATCCTCCCGGTACCGATATTTCCCAAGTTGTTGGAGCGAGTTTCGAACAAGAGCGCTAACTTGTTTAGGCGAAACGCGCGTTAAGCCGATGTATAATCGCGCTACATTTATAGTGGAGTTTGCATTGTTTCTCAAGTTTGGGACGAAACGAGGAAACCGGGCCGGGATTACGGATTCTGCCCGATTCTCTAGCGAGTACACTATCCTACCTTTTTTTTTCATTTCCCGACGTTTTTCCCTTAATATTTTCCAATATACACCTATCTTGAATCCTGGAAAATTAGATTTAAAGAAGAGATTTCGTTAAAAAAAATGAAAATAGTTTGAAGTGAACAAACTTTGATCGGCGCGCATTTGAAAAAGAAATTACCTACGCGGGATGGTTTTAAAAATATCGGAAAATTAAGTCGAATTCACAGTTATATCTTGCAAATAACTTACACTTCTTTCAAAGATGTAGCTACTTAGTGTTTGTTTATTTTAAATAAATTTTGGTTGTTCCAACAAAATTACTTTTTTGAGCGTAGTGGGCCTTTTAAGTGTTATTTTTAAGAAATCTTCGATTCGATTTTCATTTCACTAAAAAAACGAGTGAATAATACTATTCTAATTGTAAAAAGTCGAATCAGCGATAAAAAATAGCCAAAGTTTATTGTTTGAAGTCATTTTTGACTAACTGCAGTCGATCAATGTTTTTGGCTACTGTATCAAACATTGACTTCTACGATAATTCACTCCAACTAAAAATATTAAAACACTTGTTTGAACCTCAATAACTATTCGAACAATGAAACTTGTATCTACTATATATAAAAGTGAAAAGTCAAAACTTTGTTCAGGGTACAAATCCGCATTCCGCGTTCAATCGTTATAAAATTTCACATACATATTATGCATACTCCTGGACGTGTCGACGTGATATTCATTAGTCATCATTTTGCATGGTTTTTTTATAATAATTATTCAAAGTTTCCATGTGGAATACACTAAGCAATATGGCGGACGGTATCGACCGTGTTGACTAGCTTACCATCGATATATCAATTATTGTTCGGGTACACTATCAATTTTCCGTGGTTTGTAAAATGTAAACAAATGTACAGAGCAACAGAAATACATAACATACGTGACAATCTATTGATCATCTACTGGTTGATAATCTATTCATCATCTATCTATTGTTAAAAAAAAGTGCAATTGTGAAGTGGAATTCTGTTGAGTATCGAGTTCGAGACTGCCAGCCGTAAGTAAAATTAACTTTTTTCTTCTTTATTTATTTCTTTTTCTGGTTATACTTATGTGTGCTGAAGTGTAGCAGCTTTTTTTCAGTGTTTTTTTAATAACTGTAACTGTTACTTAAAAGTAGCACGCAATGTCATTGGTCAAACAAATAACACGATACATAGTTTTATATGTGTAAAGCTAGGGTGTAGTTCAAAATTAATAGAAACTTGAACAACCCAAACAAATTTTTTTGTTTTAAATTTTTTATTTCGAAATACGTCGACTTTAAAAAAAAAGAAAATTTTTTTTCTTGCGGGAAAATCCGCGACTCTAAAATTTTACTGTTTTTCTTATGGCATTAAACATATTGCAATTTTTGTCATCGACAACACATTTTTTCATAAACAATAACTTTCATTTTTCAGGTTGACGACACTCATTAACATCGAATTAATTCGATTTTTCTCTTATTGGCTCAACTCATGCTGATTTAGTAACGGGATGTTGGTAATTAAACAGGAAATAAAGTTTTTTCAGAAAGTCATTTTTATACCAAGTATAAATAATTATACGAAGTATAAGTATGAGAAAATAATTTTTTTTATTGTAACTTTTGTGAATAAAATTGATTGAAACTTCATCTATCGCTTATGATTATTTCATTTTTAAGTCATGAAAAATCATATTGGTGCTATTCGTGTTTATTTCACCTTTATGGAATTCTTCACTCCACATCAGATTAATGGAACTTTCATGAATTTTTTAAATAAAGTAAATAATATGTATAAGAACAATCTTTATCAGTAATAACTATTACTATTTAACCTATGATTACGTGATAGACGTTAAGGTCTTTATCAAGTTAAGTACGCTTGAAGGGAAGATTACTGGATCTAAATATTTTTTAAGTTCAATACGAGCCGCCTTTGAAGAGTTTTCTTCAACTAACCTGAGACATGTAATCATATCGACTGAATTTCGTATTTACTTGACTAAATATTTTATTAGGATAAAAACACTTGAACATAATGCGCTGTGATTATGGAAATACGAGATCGACGTTTATTGTGCTATGAAGTGCAATGTCAAATCAGGACATCCTTTCACAAAGTTCCTTAAAAATGAAGTTAATTAAGGTTACTTGGTATTTCAGTGAACTAATTTTATAAGCAACACACGAAGAGACTGGGTTTCACATTGTCGAATAAACATTAAATTTTTACTGGAAACATCTTTATTACTACGCTTTCCCTTTTCATATCTTCGTCTTGACAGATGATAAAAATTAATTCATTAATTAAAGATATAAAAATGCTACTCAATGTACAAGTGACCAAACCCAAACCGAGTGTCAACGCGGAGCGAAGCTCGCGGGTGCCAGCTAGTTATTCATATTTTCATTCAGTGATGACACATTTTTTTATTCTTGAACGCGAAATTTATTCATTTTCAGTAGATAAGTATTTTTGAAATTTCGACTTAAATACACTCTCATTGCACAGTCTTAGAAAAAAAAAAGTTTCGGTGTTTTTGACGAGACACATTTCTTCCTTAGAATTTTGAGCTGCTAATTCTGAATTTAAGGTCAAAACAGCACCTTTCTCTGTAAGTTTTCTAGATAACCTTAAAAAATCTAATTTCTAAGTATTTGATGGATGTACATTGATGTATACCTTATGAATTTTGCACTGCTGAATTCAAAATTAAAGTCGTTTCTGCAAAAGTAATGATAAATAAAAACATTACCTTCATATAAAAGGAAAAACTGATGTGTGTAACTGTTTAAGCACCATAGTTCTCAAAATGTTTAGTTGATACTCAAAAATGAGATTTTTTGAGGTTCCTTCAAAAAGTAATCGGAAAAGGTGCTGTTTCGACCACAAGTTTGGAATGAGCAGCTCAAAATCCAAAGAGAGACAGGTGTTTCTTTCAAAAGTACCAAAAATCTTTTTTGTTAGGTTTTAATATCATAAATTATGAATTTACAATTTGATTACATTTATGAGTCACTTCTTGACTGCCATCTTTTGACATTTTATCTTTGCATCTCTCGAAAATGTTACTTATGCATTATCATGATAAAATATGTGTAATAAATACTGTATCTATATACTGTTATAAGCTTTTGCACACACTTATTTATTTTATTATTGATTTATTCTTTTCATTATTATAAAGTTACATTCTAATAAATATGGGGCCAGATAGGCCACAACCAACGGGTAATGTCTCCGATATTCTTGTAATCTGGAAGACCGATAGAGGTGCTTGAGTGATGATTAACTTTAGAATTTTGATAATTTCCGGTTTACTATTAGGGACTCTACAAAATATTGAAAATTCGCGTAACGTTTCTGAAATATTCAAACATAAAATCAATAAACGGTCTTGAAATTCTGAAAAAATTCATGATAATGCATGTGACAGTGGTTTTTCAGAAAATAATTTTTTGCGAAACATAACTTCAAAAATGGATAGAGTAAAAAACAAGCTCGTAAAAAATTGGATTTGTTACGAATCACCCAATCTTCGAAAATTCTGAAAAAAATTTCATTTATAGCATCAAAGTCCACACAAATTTTGGCGGTTTGACTTCAATGATACCTCAAAAATTGCACGAGTTATGAATTTTATAGTAGAGTGGTGCACGTGAATCTCTCACGGAACCTATATGAATTTTCACGAGTCGAAGTTCAGAGGGTATTATAAACGTTTTATAACTAATCCATCTCTACCTCTTTTCATAGAAATGAAACGAAACGAACACATCGTACAAAAAGTTTTTTATTTTAATCATTGTTAGAGCTGATTCATGCACTAAAAACGAATAATTAGTCAGGGACGTTTACAACTTTGTATTATTATATCAAAAAAGTTTTATTTTCCTGAATGTAAACAATATTTATTCTAAAAATTCTTTGAGGAAAACAATGATATGAAAGTGTGCTTCAGCAAATTTGGCCCTTTCAGACCAGAGCATTGTTTTTTGAATGGCTTAGGCGGAGAACATATTGTCCAGTCGCATCCATAAATATATAAAATACATTGCATCAGCGAAAAATAATAAAAATATTATTTGATACAATTCAATATACTTAAAAGTATTTACCTATTGAGTTTGATGAAGTGATCGTCAAAACAAATAAGTGAATTCTAATTTCTCAATTGATTCAAATTTTTCATCATTTTCTCCGGGTTTCTTTCATTTTAATAACATCGAAAATCACAAGATGCAATTAAATAGTTAGTTTTACTTGAAAAAAATATTTACTTCACAGGAAATCACATCGTGAATTCGATGAACAAAGAACTAACAAAAGTTATAGGAAAATATTCATGTGACTTCTAATTTTTGTAAGCAGTATGAATATTTATATTTTGCAGAACGTAGAACTCATGGAACAGAACAGTATCCTATAAATTGTAGATAACAGGAACCTGTTATGTCTTCCACTTACTCTAGAGAAAAATCAGCATTATCGAAAAAATGTATTGAATAAACATTATCGTGTTGATATTCATAACATACATTATATATTTATGTATTTATTATTACGTCAGACATTGAATTTACTAAATAATTTCATAACTGGTAGCTACATAAAAACAGTATAAAAATTACATTCCACAGAACGGAACAGTATCCAATGAGATGCCAGATTCAAAGATCCTGTAATGGCTTAAACATAAGAAAATCCAGCAGCATAAAAAAACCCTGAAATGGTAAAGAAGAAAAAGCCCAGTGCTCGAAAAATATCACAATACTCATGAAAACAGCGTTTTGTGCAAGGCGTTGTAGCCGCGACGTGACAAGCCCGAAATCAAGGCATTTTCTCTCGGCTGCCGAGAAAACGGAAAAGGTCACAACAATGGTAATCTTCCGCGCAAGTGCCACTCTACGAGCGATGGAAAAATATTGTCATGCAGCCGAAAAAGCACTTCACAAAGTTTCCGGCTAGTTTGACGCGCGAGCTCTTGTCCTTGTAGAAGCTTGAAGAATGATAGGTAAGCTCGGGGACTCTGAAGATGGAAGGAATAAGACGACTACCTCTTCTGCATGTATACATATAGCTTTTTGCCCGCTCTTCCACCCAACGACCATTTATTATTCCTCTCTGAAGATGATACGCGCTCGTTGAAAGCTTCAGCAGTGCCCCCCCCCCCCCCCGCCCCCTTCGCCCAGGATTATTCTTGAGGGTCATGAAGGGTATGCGGAAGCCATTACAGGTTCCTGTTACCTACCTTCAGTAGAAATCGCATTATTTGTGAACGAATGTTCGAATCGGATGTAGTTGTGAGCTTGGCAATTTGTATTTTCAGCGAATTACTCTATAAATCCAAAACAGTAGAATACTTTGACAGATAGTGGAAAGGGTACTACTGAGGAAAAGTGGAATGCTGAACAAAAGGAGACGGTTGAGTGAGTTAAGATATTACTAAACAGAACAAGAAATACAAATGATTAATCAGTGGAAAGAGCGTAGCTGGTAAATTAGTGGAATTTTACTGATTTTTGATTGGATGATAGGCAAAACGTGTTATTCGCCTCGTGTTTTGGAAAAAAGAGCCATGAACATATTTGAGATGGTTCTAAAGGATGATCTGCTAAATTTTTCACAAAAGTTGTGTATCTAGATGTGGTGTGTGCTACATACTTGTGTCTGCAATAAAGAAGTTATTTTTACTAGAAGTGTATCATTGAAGGAAGGATTAAGCACTCTCTAAATCTGGATATGTCAATTTTGTATGATAAACGTGGTATTTTTACAGATTCGATCTAGTAGAATTCTCACAATGAAAATCCGTCCAAATAATCAGATTCAATTTGTAGCATACAACAGAATATCTATTAAAATAACAGATAATTATTATCTGTTGAAACATTAGAAAAATTGAGAAGTTCCAGTGAAAAATTATTAACAGATCGATTTGTGAAGAAAATGAAATATTTATTTTTAGAGAGTTGGTAGATTCATGTTGTCCAATCTAAAGATGTCTATTTAATCTTGAAGACTCAATTATTTTTAATTTTCGTCTAATTAATTTTGATATAGACTTTCATTTCTTGAATTTATTATTAAATGAACGTTAAGAAAAAAGGCCACAGACAAAAAAAAGTAGTAATTGTCTTCTATTATTGTAGGAAAGAAATTTGAAAACTATTTAAGAAGATTTTATATTTGAATATTGTTAGTGAACTTCGTTCAAATTAACACTGAAACAGTTCAAGATCAATTATAATTAGTATTATATCTATACAAATTTACCTGTTTCCATTTTCTTTTCATTATGATATACATAAATTTATTTTCTAAGAGACTATTCATGTAGTTTTTTTTTGGAAATCTATAGATTCTTTCAACATTTCTGAGACTCTAATGCGTCGAATTCTAAAAAACTATATAGAAATCCTTTGGAAACTCAGAAAGTGTTTGAACTTGCATAAATTATAAAAAAAATATGGAAAATAAAGGCAAAGTACGAAAAATCTCTAAAACTATGAAGATATTGCTTTGTAGTAAAATTACTAAAATACCCAATATGCATACTAGGGTGTCACTTATTTTGGCGATGTCGGAAATTTTTTCCGTTCCGGCGTTTAAAATCAGTTAAGAAATTACAAAAATTTTTTTGTGAAGTTTGAAGCAAATTGGACATGATTAACACGTGCCACAAAACTACATACTAAAGTTACACATGAGATTTACGTGCAGTTTTTTGTACATTTCGTGCAAAAATTTATAACTTCTGCAAAATTTATGATGAATGTTTGAAACTTGGCAAAGTTTGAGTGTAAAATGTTACATTGAAGACCAAATTTTTTAGATTTTTCCATAACTGTTATCTATGTTTTACAAGCACTGAAAAAATACATGTTTGCTTTATTTTGGTGTTTGTAAAATACAGATAATAGCGATAGAAAAATTCAGAAAAATTTGGTTTTAAACATATCGTTATGCATTCAAACTATGTCAAGTTTCAAAAACATTTATCATAAATTATGCACAAGTTATGAATTTTTAAACAAAATGTATGAAAAACTACATGGAGATACCATTTAAAACTTCAGTCGTTTTGTAGCAAGTGTTAATCATGTCCAATTTGCTTCAAACTTTGTAAAAGTTTTGAAAAATATATTGATTGATTTGAAGCCCCAGAATGGAAAAAAATCTGACATCGCCAAAATAAATGATACCCTAATACATATGCATGCATTAAAACTTGAAACATGAACTCTGAATTTGAAAAAGGTGTAATGAATCTATGAAAACACTGACTACATATGAAAATATCACAAAATCTTTGAAATATTGGTTGAATCGTGAAACAATAGAAAAAATACTCAGAATACTGAGAGTTTAATATTCTGAATATCTATGAAGAAACTACTTTTTGAAAAATTTTCCTAAATACCGTAAATCAGTAAGACCTTAAAATACGAAATATCAAATTTGAAAATTTTATTCGAACCTTTTAGAATACTAGAAACCTAGGAAAGAACCAAATACTTCAGCACGATTTCATGAGATGCTAAAATGTAAATAAAATACTTAAAATTATAGCAGTCTAAAAAATACCCTTGAATGTTCATAGATATATTATTTTGCAGTCCTGTAGAAGAATACCAAAAATCTGTATAACTTTTAAACTCCAAAGCATCAAATTATACACATCTCTACGATGATCTAAAAAAAATACATTATATCCATGAAAATGCCAGGATATTCCACAAAAATAGGGTAATACAAAAACAAATCAAAAATCAAAATACTTGCAGTCCATAAAATTATGCAAATCCATTTCTAAAGACCTTATGTTTTTAAAAATCTATCGTATTACTAATAATCTATTGGAATCCGAATAATACAGTATTGGGCCCAAAAAATCCATATGAATCTCATTTGAATAAGTACTTACTAGAAAATCTTTTCAATTGTATACATCCTGAAAAAATACGAATAAATTTTAAAACAGAGAATATCTATGAAGTATAAAATATCTATATTTCATAGATTTATTACATATTAACTAATTCGAGTACCCAAAATTCAAAATACTTTTATTCAAAGATTTGGATATGAATATTATTGAAAAAAATCAGAATATATAAACAACTATCGGTTATTATGAAATTTAAACGTAATATTGATATTTTTCTCATTCTAATTTCGATCTATTGTTAGATATTTTTTCAAATAATTTCGATTTTCAATAAAAATGTTATATATCTGGTTCATGGACCTCTTTTCCTATAGACTCTATAGAGAAACGTTTTTCATTCAAAATGAGTTGGATAAGCTATAGCTAGACTTAATCATTGTGCTCTGCATACGCTTAAAATAAAACAAGCTGAAAACCTCAATGATATTACTCTCATTTCAATCTATAAATAAAAAACATCAACGATTTTGCGGTTTAAAAAGTAATACCAGTGTTCTCCGATATCTCCATTACTTCTTCGATAACCCCCCCCCCCCCCCCCCCAAAAATAGAATGATACATAAATTCTAATCCACAGCCAGATATTTCGTATACATCTCATCATGAGTTTTTCGTTATTAAAACATACGAATTCGCGTATGCACAAAACACATGTGCATGTATGTAAATCAAACCTTACCAAAATCCCACGATATGAATTTTTCAGAATGTTTTTTTCATTTTAAGCCACCTTTAACATTGAGATACAACTTTGTAAACGGTCTGGCAATTTCCGCTATGATAGAGGTAAATGCGGGAAAACCGGGCTTCCGTGATAATGAAATTGCGATGGAAAACATAGCGCCATTTTGCGATAGGTGCTATGTCGACTCTGGTAAAGTGCAATATGTTGTGGATGTTGCGTTGATCAAATAAGGGATCCGAGTCTTTGATTTAGACGATCCATTAATGGTCGCTCGAGTTTCTGACAGATTCTTATTACCTCGGGGACGCAAGCGTCGGGGGTGATAAATGCCATTGATTGATGAGGCTATTTTTCCTTGTGCTATGGCTGTCAAATTACCATTGATCGAGTTTCGATCGTTTTGTTATTCCCTATGTTTAAAGCTAGACTGGGAACAATCGAGACTTTAGTGTCGCTTTGAATTCCATCAACCTTAAATTTCATAAATATGATAATGTTGTCTATTTTCTTTCACGAACAGTAATAAAAATTAATTAGAGAAAACATTTTGGTTTGGATGATTAATCGAAACAGCAAAGAAATCAGATAAAATTTAATTATGCAATATAAAATCAGCAAATATGGAAAATAGCAATGGATTATATTAATTCTTCCACGAATCAGGAATATTTAGATATTTAGAATTGCAAAACTCAGAAATTCACATGAGAAATGAAAATTGCGTTATCCTGAAACACATGCTGTCCGCGGGCGAAATTCCCGAAACTTTGAGCGACGTTTGATAAGCATCGCTTACCCGGGTCCTCCCAACGATGAAAATCGTCAGGGATCACAAAATGCAAATGTGGCGTAAAGTTAAGTCAACGGGGATTTAACAGTCGCGCAACTCGGGCGCGTTAGAGACGCCCTGATATACATGAAACCGGATTCATTTCTGCGCGCTGGATTAAAACGACGGAAAGCTTAACATGAAAATCGTTTTTTATCCAATCGCATCGTATTTCACGATGGTAGCAATAACTTGCTGATAAATCGAGGTGGTATTAGTTGGTATTACTGAATATCTGGGACTACGAATTGAAGGAATTTGGGATGTTTAGGAACTGTAAAAGAGAACGTTTTTTTAATTGTTAGGTTAGGGATGACAAAATTTTGAAAAATCAGAGTAATTGGAATATGATGTTGCAAGGTGTTCGATTATTTATCTAGACATCATGAATACAGTTTGAAAAGAAAATAAATTCATCTGTTTTAAGAGGAAAGCAAGTTTTGTCATGGAATAGTTTATATTACAATTTTTGAATTATTCATGCTCAATGTAAGAATTTGCCAAGTTTTTTGAATTTTTCAAATGCTCTAGAAGCGTGAAGTATTTCAAACTTATAGACCTGCAAAAACTGTCCAACAAAAGCTATAAAATTTTTTAAACATATTGAAAAATGTAAGTACTATATCCAATAACATCCAAATTAGAACAAAATCGAAATAATTAATTTATAACGTCAAGAAATTTTCACTCAAAAGACTGCAAAAATTGTCAAAACTGTTTATTAGTTGATTTCTTATGCGACCAGGAGCGTATGCGGGGTGAGGATTTAGGTGGTTCAAAATCCTGCCGCAAATTCGGAATAATTTATTTATTTGTTTGATTAATAGTAAGAAAATATTAATAAAATGAATCAAACAAATATAATCAATGAAAAATATAGAAAACAACTATCAAAAATGAACTAACTTATGCTTAAAGGAATCAATCAATGATTTAATGTAAGTTTTTAAAGCTGAACGAAATTCAGAATTCCTAGTATCACTAACTCAAAAATAATAACAATCCTGTTTCCAAAGAATTTTTCGTAAAACAAAATTTTATTTGTGAATATTCAGCTTAGATAACCTGGAAAACTATGATTTAAACAATTTTTTAACTCAATGACAAATGAAGCAAAATAAAATTCTATGAAAATGCCAAAAATCTGGGAACATTTATTCCTTGAGCATAGAACTATACTTTGAGCATCGAGGCAGATATTAAAATCATTTTACCTTAAAATTCGTCGAATTTAACTTTAGTAAGAGAAGGGAAAAATTATATTGTATATTTGACACTAGGCAAAAGATATTTTGAAATATTTAAACATGTTGTGTCTTCAAATATAGTAAATAATAAGAAAAAATATTGAAATTAATATATCTCATATGAAAACAATATATTTGATAGAAATTGTTTTAAAATCGTTTTCATATACGTGTTGATGAAATTTCAAACACAATTTTAAGAGAAAGTCTATAAAAGATGTTTAAAATGTCAAATTTTTTTAGACATTGTAGGTTAAAGATATAGGCGAGTTTAAAAAAATACGAAAAAATTTTTTCACTCATACAAACACCAAATAAATACTTAGATAATAGAAATCTGTTAAAATGCTGTTTTTTAAAGAAAACTCAAGAAAAATTTAGGATCAATAAAATAAGAAATTCTAGAACATCAAATTTAATAAAAAAATATAGCGATCTATATAAATATAAGAAATCTAAAAAACGAATAAAGAAACCAACAGAAGTACTAGAAATCTGAAAAAAAAAATCGGAAAACACTACAAAATATTGTGCATTATCGAGTGCATTATAAAAGGATACGAAAATACCAGAAATATATAAAACCACAAGATCTTTTTAAATGTAATTTTCCTTGAAATCTATGTAAGAGACTAACAAAAATCGATCGAAATTTGTATTCTAGAACGTCAAATTCTGGAAATCTATATGACGATACACCAAATCTATGAATTTAAAACATTAATGAAAATTCCTCAAAGTTTTATGAATACTTAGGAAATGAGAGAAACATTAAAGATCTTCTAATAATTTTAAACTATGTCAACATAATTTTTTCTAAAATTCTCGAAACTTTGAATCCCAGAGCATATGATCTAGAAATCTTTGCTTCAATCCATAAATATATATAGCAGAGAGATCTTTAATTCGTATAGGAACTAAAAAAAAAAATATTTAAAGAACAGCAAAAAGTTTTGGTAATCTGTGTGAAAAATACTGTTTTCTAGAAATTTGAAATTGACGATACACTTCAATTGAACTCTATAAAACTATAGAGCGCTCCACAGAAATACTAAAAATCTATGAAAATAGAAAAACATACTACTTAAAATTCTACCTATGAATAACATACAATACGAAAATTCTAGAAATCTATGAAATACTTGAAACCGTAACACATATAATTTTTTTAAAAATCTATAAAAATAATAAAAATTTCGTAGAACTTCGAATCCTGGAGCATCGAATTCTAGAGAGTTGAAAATAAATTTATTTATATGTCAAAATATCCTTCAAGATTTATAAATACTGATAAATACTTAAGAATCATGAGAATCACTTAAAGTATTAGAAAATAAAATACAAACTTCAGTGACATCCATGGAAATAAAAAAAATCGAATTACATTATATTGTAATCCGATATAATGAAAAATGTGTCATTTTGGACTCCAAAAGTTTCATACCTCTCAAATTCGAAAATTCAAAACATTTCAAAATCACAGGCTTGTTACCAGATAATCAGACCCTCAAAGACAAAAAATCATCGAATTCAAATAGAAACATATTTTTCAATCAATTCCTGCCGAAAATTTTTTCAGCCAAGGCTCCTGAACGTGATACTCAAAAAAATGATTTAACACTACGATTTTTCTCAAACAATGACGTAGATGTTTATAAATTTGTATAAAAATTTTCAGAAAAAATACTGAACACATTCCAAAAACCTCTATTTTTTTCTCTCGTTTACGGAAGGTCTAAGTTATATTCAACTTTTCCCATTCTTCTAAAATTTCTTTTAAATATAAAAGTATCCGTTACCAATATTATTACCGTGTCATTCATTTATTAACTTTTTTTGATCCCTTTATTTCTAATCTACATCAACGAAATAACCGATTCCCGGTGCGCGGGGCACGAAACGTAGCGAATAATGGACCGAGTGTGCTTTCCGAGAGTAATAGCTAAGCCGCCCGTTGTATACACATTACACATATACATATGCATACATGCAGTACGTATACGTATATGCACATGTGCATGTTTGCATAGATTGCAGGATGTATTTTCATCGTTATGAAGCAGCAGCTCCCGAGTATGTACACCGAATCCTCCGTGAACCTCCCCTAAGAAAAGCCGCAACGATCTTTACGGTCCCTTAGCGCAACCCTCCCCCTTCCTCCCCCTTTGTCCTCCCGAGGCCATCTACTGCCTAACCTCCTTTTCTTCTTCTTTGACTTTATACTTCGGCCGTCTTCTTGTCCCTCCCTTGCGGACTTTATTATGCTAATGCTACCTTTCTGCATTCCCATTTTTATGTCACGCCTTGCTTTCCGAGGCCCGAGGGTGCACTAAACAACAATCTTCGGAAGATGAGTCAAGGCTTCAAATGCGAAAGGAGCCAAGTATCGTATTGGGGTAGAATTCGTTTTCATGAGCAGTTGGGCTGTGAGAATTTAGTAATTTTTTATCCTGGAGGAGGAAATATTGCACCGAGGAAACAAAATCTAGTAAATTTTTTGTGACGAAGATATTATTTTATAAGCAATCGTGCATATCGAAATGTTTACAATATCCTAACATTAGGAGTTTTTTTCTTATATTTTGAAAATAATTGTATGATTGTATTCATCGCTATTATTGTTGTTGCATATTTTCATTGTGACACACAGAATATAATGAAGTTTATTGTTTTTCGATACTGTGAAACTTTCAAATTCTGATCAATAATGAACAATAAATGTTGAAAATGTATTATAGTCTATATATTAAAATAATAAAACATATGAAAACTACCATTACTAAAAATTTTTTTGGTATGGTGTTAATTGTGCACAAATTTATTGAGCACCATATTTTTTGTGCACTGGGCGATCGTGCACATTTTTACGAACTTGTACCCAGGTTGATATAAAACTGAATTCACAGTTTAATTTTGAAAATTCAGAAGGTTGGATATCTGGATTTGTTGAATTCAAGATTATCGCGATGAAATTTATGAAAACGTGCGCAATCGTCCTGTGCACAATAAATACGGTGCTCAATAAATTTGTGCACAATCAAAACCATGCAATTTTTTTGACAAATCCTTACAATAAAACTGAACCTGATTTACCTGTATGTCTGAACATATTTGTGACGACCAGTAACGACGTGAAATTTTGAATTTTTGTGTTATGCTAACACATTTTTATGAAACTTTCTCGATAAAATGACACTTAAAAATTCTTACTCACTTAAAAAAGACTGACGGATTAAATCCTCGTTAAAAAATGCTTACCTGAAACAAAAAAGAACATACATACATCAATCAAAATTCAATTTTTCACTATATGTACATCACTAAATTTTCAAAAAAAATATCGCATTCTATAATTCTTATGGCACTTATTTCAGCATGTAAATACTTCGTCAAAACATTGTTATTCGTTGATGTTATAAACAATGAAAAATTCTAAAAATCATATCTCCGAACAAAGGCGTAGAGAGGAAAAATTTTCGAGAGGGGTTTTTCTTAAAAATATATTTCGTCCAAAATTTCGTAGTTTTTAATTTTGGACAATATAAAAACAAGAAAGCTATTTTCAAATATTCTACAATTCAGAATTAAAAAGTTTTTGACTTTTGAAGTCCAGAGTCGCACATTTTTCATGTTCGCAAATAATGAACTTTGACTTTTGTTATTATGAATTAGTCACTGATATTAAAATTTTTTTACTAATATTGTTGGTATTTATATAACTTCAAAAATTTTCTGATATCAATATGGATTTATATGAAGCTTTCTACAATTCGATGCTCTGGGATTCAAATTACTGATAAATTTAAATGTTTTGATAGATTTTTAGGAAATTTTAACCTCACAAATTTAAAGTATGCATTTCATGAATTTGTGGAATTTTCGTATAATGTGTTATTCATCAAATATGGTTGGGGTTTCTGATAATTGTATATACTTTTAGTATTTCTATGAATCACTTAGGAGATTTTTAAAAATTAATGCTATAGAATGACAACTTTTAACAATTTTGAACATTGAAATTAAATAATCATAAAACAGTATCTTTTATGTATATTTTAAATATTTTTATTTCATGTTTTTTGGTATTTCTGCAGTTGAAAGTATGTACAATCGCATTAACTGTCGAAATTGAATTGAATGTATTTATTGTTTTCTTCGATGATTTCGATAATAATTTCTAGAAATATATCTTTATTGAATTATGAATAAAGATATAGTAATGAATATTCTCTAAGGATAGAAGTTTTAAAAATTAAAGCAAGTTGTATTTAGATCATTTCCATGTATTGGAAGATTTCTAGAAGTATTTTTCACATTTTTCTAGTGTAATCTACGAAACTCTGGAGGATTTTTCAGTATATAGTTTTATAGATTTCTTATATTTTTGTAGATCGCTACAATGATTCAAAAAAATCGATGCTCTAAAGTGTGGATTTCGATCTATTTTCAGTAATTTCATAAATGAATGCGAAAATCACATTTATCAAAATTATTCATGCTTCATTGGGTTCTTATTTTTTTACATTTTTTAAATAATTTAAAGATTTTGTCAGAATTTTCAAAACTTTTATAAAGAAATAGTATATTTATAAATTAATGCTCTTGAATCCTAAAATTTATAGATCGTAAAGGCGATTGTCAAATTTTTCAGATTAAACTTTTTTCATTGATTTCAAATACTTTCGGTATTATTTCAGAAATCATATGATTGGAAAGATTTTCTAATACTTTCATTTGGATTTTATATAGTTTTCTAGAATTTGATAACCTAAGATTCACAACTTTTTTTCAATTTTGAACATTCTCGTGGATTTGAAATTTTCCGATTTTTTACTGGGTTGCAACACTTTTTCAAATTCATATTTTCTACGTAACCCTACGTTTTGATAATTTTCACTTTCTTTGTGAAATATTTATAACTTACGTTTTCATGCCACTTTTTTTTCCACTCTTATTATTAATAATAATTGATGTAACTTTTTTTATTATAACATGAAATATTTATTGATTTGATTAGAATTTCAGCAGGGGTTTGAACCTCCAAAACCCCCTATGCCTACGTGCCTGTCTCCGAAACATCTCATGATATTGAACATAATTTTTGTTCCCGAAGTCGTAGAAGTGTGTTCCGTATTATTAGTATAAAAATAACTGAGAATTGTTCAAATGATAAATTTGAATTCATTTTTTAATAGAAAATTGCATTTTTCAGTGCTTTTTTCAGGCTTACGAATTCTAAATTTTTCACCGAATAATACGAAAAACGTTTACTTTCAATAATCTATGAATAGCATTTTGTCTTTTTTTTTTTATTGTAAAGAAATATTGGATTATAAAGACCAGGATACACGTAGGATGTACCAAATTTTTGACAGATTTTAATGAACCTTAAATTTGCAATAAAAATCTTTCGAGCCTCTTCAGACTTTATGAATTCAATTAAAATTGACAGTTTTATTCCGAAAAAATTGATCGATCTTTATTATGATAACTTAACCTTTTTATCTGTAGAATTTAAATACGTTAACTAATTTTTCTGGAAAAGCACCCAATCAATGAATGATATTTTACCTTGCTGAAATCAAACTAATGAAAACTCATCGAGATGTCGAAATTGATGTATCAGTTTTCATTACATCATAATCAATATTTCATATTATTCTCTCAATTTTTGTGATAAAAACTAATGGACATGGATGATATTTTCCAGTTTAAATTTAAAAAAAATTTCACTGCAGTAAAACTTTATACTTCATAAGGATGAATGCATAAAATAAATAAATAAATAAATAATAAACAAAAAAATTTTTAAATAATGACCAGATATGTGATTTACTCATTTGTAACTCAAGTTCTTTTAAGTTTTCAGAGTGGGAATCATCTTTGTGTTATTAGAGATATTTTAATTTTACAACAGCTGATTTGGTGCATTAAAATTACTAAAACTTCAAAATATTGGCTTACATCGGCAAAAATGACGGACAAAACAAATTATCATTCTATTTTTTTACCGAAATACAATAAGATTCAAAATTTGCTAAAAGTGGCTAGTCTTTAAAAACTTGAACCAAAAGTGAGCATTGCATAAAAGGCATATTATTCTTGCAAGTCCTTCACCAAGTACCGTCAAGGTCAAACCAAGGACATTGCTCTTTACGTGAAAATAGGCATTTTGCGTGATTCGTCGTGACAACCAAATGTACCAAAAAGGGCCAGAACGCGTTGTACAAGTGCTCTCGATGAATGCATCAGTAGCAGGATGAGGATCCGCGATGAATACGAGACTAAAAAGTGATTGCATGCATGCTCTGGAATTATTCGGTTTATCCATTTGACAAATCGAATAACCGCAGCGCTCCATACACGGAGCCAACATGACACCGTATAAATTTTCCATTATTTGCCATCCGTTTATGTGACCGTTATTTCATGCCTGTATTTACGCATTTATGCGAGCTCGCATTATTTCCCTGCAATCTGCAAACGCGATAAGTTATTATCGAGAATCCTCGGCCATTTTTTGGCCTACATCTGCGGGGATGTTCTCATTGCGTATGTGTTCTCCCGATTATTTGGGGATTCAGCGCGGAGCATTTCAAGAAAAAATAGGTATATTGGAAGAGAGGATATGGTTCATTTTTGAAATGAATGGATTCCAGGCTTGAAATGGATGGATTGCAGATTTAAAATCGATGTTTATGCACATTTCTATGTTCATTCAAACAGTATATTAAGGACTTAATTTTATTTTTGAACGAAATCGAAATATGTTGCTTCTTGGTCGAAATAATGAAAAAAGTTACACGAGTAAATATGTAATTTCTGCCATAGTCACATGCGATTTTTCGTGTAACGAGGGGCTGAAAAACGAGTTTGAAGATTTTGAACTAGACAAAAAACGAGTTTTCTATGCCAGTGGTAGATAAATTTTTTTTTTTATTTTCAGAAGATTTTGGTTCCACGGTAAAAATTGGTATTTTTTGTCTCAGTTACGATTTTTTTAAATGCGCATAACATTGTCAGAAATTTATTTTGACAGTTGTTATTCTAAAATATCGGGTGAAATTACGGCGTTTTTGTTATTGCATTGACGACTATCTCATTATATAAAAATTTTAATTCATTATGAAACAAAAAGCACAATTTTTTTCGGAAGAGTATATTTTTAATCTTTGTCAATTTTTGGTACTGTTAAAAAATTATTGGTACTTTTATTTCGTAAAACTTTCATCAACTACAATGTTTCCTTCAGCAGTAACGAATTAAAAAAAAAAAAAGTTTATCTCTACATTGATTACAAGGGTAGCCGTTATTTTTGCAAAAATGGAATTTTTTCCATTTCCCTTTTTTACGAAAAACAATAAACAATTTTTTTCAAAACTACATTCATATTGAATAATATAAAGAAATAAAATTTTTTTAATTCGATGTTTTATTACGAAGTATTTTTTTTTTTTTTATTATGTTTTAAATAAAAATTCATAGTTGGTGAAGAAATACATAAAAATTCCCGAAACTTGTAAAAACTTCAGTAAATAACAGAAAATCAAGAATTGAATTTTTCCAGGATTTCACGATTAGTATTATCGCATTCCTTAATGCATTTGAATGTGTATTCTTTAATTTGTTTAATTATACAGCAAAACATAAAAACAAAAAGTCGTTACTTCACAGACACTAAAAACAAAAATAAATCAATATCTGGACTTTGTATCCCAGAAACTTACATGAATTTTTGAAAAATCTATAAATTTTAATATGGTATTTGAGAAACAATATATAGGTATTTCCAAATTAACATATTTTTCGATTTGTTGAAAAAAATCATATATATACATTATTCAATTCGACTCTCATTTTTCGTTTAATTGTAATTTTATAACTTAATTGAGTTTTTAAGACTAGAAATGGAAGAATTAAAATATTTCAGATATAACGGCTTAACATGAGATCGATGTAAAAAAAATTTTTTTTTTTTTCATAAATTATCAGCACTTGTTGACTAAAAATGTAGGTAAAGAAAAATTTATCACAAAATGTAAAAAAAAAATTCTTCGAGTTATTTATTATATTTTTGAAAAAAATTTATACTTTTCGTTTCTAATTGAATTGAAAATTCGTTTCTAACAATGAAACAATTAATAATACAAGAATTAAACAACATGAATTATATCAAACATTTTAAACATGAAACTGTCGAAATGCATAAGTTTTCGGCTAAATTTTACGCGTTTGTAAAGGAAATTGTTTTATTTGCAAAAAAATATAAAAATATAGCTTTTTAACAAAATTTCCTGGAAATCCAAAAAAAAAAATATTTCTGTTAAAAGAAAAAATGTTTTACTATTTGTGTCTTTTTACTTTAGCTAAGATTTTAGAACGTCGATTGAAATAAAGTTTTACAAATTTAACCAAAAAGTAACATATTTCTCTTTCATTAAAAAAAAAAAATTGAGTGACGAATAAGCCGGTTGAATCGAAATGGAAAGTATGTCAAAGATATCGAAAGTTCAGAATGTAGAAGAAAAATTTCAGGGTTTGACCTTTTTTTTAAAAAAATTGAATATCTAGGCATAAATAGAGGTCGAATCAAGGCAATCCCCCCCCCCCCCTCCGCCGACTATAGTAGTCAAATTACAAAATTTTGTATTTATAATAATTTAATATCACAGAAACCTATATTCTAGAATTCAAGTTCTAAGAATACTATCTCCTAAATTTTAAGTCTTTTTTCTTCTGTAGTTCACAAATTCTAAAAACGTGTATGTTTAAGATCCTATCACACTTGAATTATATAAAATGGAAATTTTAAATCTCAAAATTTGACGTTCTACAGTTGGAAAATAGCAATTCTTCATTACAAAATTGATGATTATAAATTCCAGAATTGAGAATTCTACAAAGTATGATCTGAAATTTTGCGATCTTGTACTCTAAAATTTGGAATCATTAAAGTCTTTACTCCAAGAGTTAAATATTTGAAATCATTTATTGTAGGATTATTAATCCGATAATTACTTATCAAAAATCGATGCGAATAAAGTTGCAAATTGAAGCTACATGCATTCTGAAATTTTGAATTCCAGACTATTTTTTAAAACGTGAAATTCCTATTTTTAAAATTGAGAATTTTAGAAATCTTTTTTCAATAAAATCAATCGAGAATAATCTATGAGGTATAAAGAAGAATTCTTGAACTCCTTAGCATGAATATCTAGAATTCAATACTGTAGGATTGAAAATATCATTATCATACATATCATTATTTAATAAGATTCAAGAATACAGTATTGTTCAAGTCTAAATGATAGAATGTGAAGAAGTGAAATTCAAGATTTTAGAATTGCAGACTGTGTAATTGGAAATTTTGTTGTTTTCTGTACATACTTGAATGGTCAATCTTGAATTTGTGTTTCATCCATCATGAGTCTCATATTCTACATTTTAAAATGAAGGATTATATAACTTATCATAATATATAACGATTTTCATAATTTTAGATTCGAAACCTGAGAATCTTATAATTTTTAAACGTGTTATCTTGAATTCTCGAACTTTTGACCATAGAATTCAGCGCTCAGAAATTCTTTGTTCTAGAATAAATGATTATTTTATTCTTATTTCAAAAATTTAAAATTCTGGGGTACTGGATTTCACCATTTAAAATTCTAGTGCTGGGTATTACATAGTGCAAGATTCCAGAAATCTGCATACTGGAAATTATAGTTTTTTAATTTGGTACCATGAGAATTTGTGTCTTCCCAGAACATTCGTACTTCGTACGATAAAAAGACGACTTTAACGATTCTTGGATGACTCACTGTGAGCTTATTTTTGATTCTAGAAATTCTGTACAAATTTTTAGAAATAAGTTCTCGTTCGAAGCGTTTATGATACGAATATGTACATAAGAATTCTTTCAGCAGTTTTTGAGCATAAGAAGAGGGCCTTGAGAACATTTTATTTAAGCCTAAAAAATTCAGAGTATTTTGGAATCACTTTTCCTCCAAATTGTTTTCCATTTCATAATTACATAATCATTGCTTGTGTAAAGTGCATTACTACATGTCACTTTTTTCCTCATTTTTCTATACCGCTGAAATCAGAATTCCCTTAAAAAAATTCCAACCCCTATATCACTCACCCCTGAACTCTCCATGGCTCACTGTTGAACCCAGCTCGAAAATACCCACACCCACTATGCCCTAAGTTTGATGGTTTTTTCGCTAAAATACGTGGACGTGTCGAACGCCAAGGCAAGTTTCGACATGGTTGACGTGTACCAAAGTTGCTCCCGCGAACCCGGCTTTCGTCAGCCGAAAAAAGTGCCCCAAAGTATGAACCACTGGGGCGGCATTGTTTTTCGGAAGCGCCGCGGAAAACAAGTCGGGCAGAGTCAACGGATTCGCGATGACTTTGCCCCGTCGCGAATGAAACGCGACTCGACAATGCTCCCTCTCTCATTATTTTCCGCGGATTACGTCACGCGCTAATCGCGTCACTCGACTCGCTTAATTTCAATGCCCTTCGATCGCGGGGCGGAAATATCCCAGCAAACGCGATTTTCGCTCCAATTTCACAAAGACCGAGCCTCGTGTAATAAATGTCCTCGTTTTCTTCCTTCCGAGGAAAATTTCACGGCCAAACATTCGAGCCGTCCGTATCGGAGCCCTTGCAGTCGCGAATTTTCGCAGCGAGGAATGCAGGTTGAATCGATAACGCAGCAACGGCGCCGGTATAATCAACTTACATTTTCTAAATACTCTGCTCTAAAGTGGAAAGGTTTATTACTGCGAGGGTTTTATGGGCTACTCGTCATGGATTCGCATGACATTTCATCGTTTTTTATAGTGGGTGGTATATACGTCTCCATTTAATGATACCCTATTTAAATTAATAATGTACTGTTAGAATAAATGATGGAGTACTTTCTTAATCTATGAAACTGAAACTTTACTGTTTTGCAGGGCATATTCACTTTTTATCACTGAAAAGATTTCTACTTCGGGAGTTGTGGAAATAAATTTCACTCGTTAATCAGTGAAGTTCAATAAATTCAGCAGTGCATACTCATCTTTTTTAGACACTGGCAGATATTTCTATTTTTGCGAGTTTAAGGAGTAGGTAAATTTGTATTGATGATCCTAAAAGTTTCGAGTGATTACTTTAAGGTCAAATATTTCGAATTTGGTTCCTGGTTACCTTCCATTGCTTGATTAAGACATTTAAGTTACGACAAAATAATAGAAAGACCGTAAATAGAAGAATTGAAAAAATTGTAGCTATGGATGTATTTCTGTGGCTTCTCGCCATAATCGAGAAAGTCACTTGTGCTATAAAGCTCAGTTTACATGATATTTTAATAAAATTTTGAACGTTATGGCAAGTGTGACTTTTTTCGGTTATGGCTGGAAGCCACAGAATTGATAAGAAACAGATATTCTTGAATGAGAAAAATCAGTCATTTTGATATTATACTTTGGGAAAATATTGTAAATATTGACATAATGACAGTTAGATGATGAATAAATATTTTCAATATTTTAACACGAATTACCCTGCTTCATTTATTATTTTCCTAAATTATATCCTAATATGAATATTGAAATTTTTTTTTTCATTTTTCAGTCAATTAGGTAAAAATTCGCGATTTATGTATGGTCCACGCACTTTTTAGTTTAGCTTTAAACCAGAATTTCAAATGAGGAGTTAGAATAAAAAAAATTTAATTTAAATTCATGACATCGAAATTCAAATTTAAATAGAATAATAAAAGTCCTATTTCTTCCAATTTTAGCTGCCTGAAATGCCATATATTCTTTTCACTGATGCAAATTTACCATTTATTATAAAAAAGAAAATAAAATTAGAAAAATGATGATTTCAAATCCATGACATCGATATTGGAACTGAAAATGAATTTAAAAACTTATATATATATATTATTTTCACTGATGAAAATGTATCATTTTATAACAAAGAAAAAAAAAAACAATTTTGAAATTTTCTAATACATAATATTGAAGTAACAAATCACAACTACTTGAAAATTACAAATTTTCAAATCAAAAACTTTTATTTATTTTTTTTTTATCAGTTGAAGGTATCTCAGAACCACATTCCATTAATTTTTTTTAAAAACATTTTAACTTTTTTACTTTTCAGTCAATAATATGAATAAATCTTCATCGAAAATATATCAATTTATTGCACTGAATGATACTTCTCTAGTTGTTACATAAAGTTCAAATGACCGTCAATAATTTAACGAATTTCTGCTACCAAAAAAAGTTTTTACCTTTTATAATAATAATAATAATAATAATAATAATAATAATAATAATAATAATAATAATAATAATAATAATAATAATAATAATAATAATAATAATAATAATAATAATAATAATAATAATAATATAATGATTATACAAACATAGAAAATGGATTCTCAAGTTTTTTTGAAGTTTGTCGTTAGAGTATTAGTTTTTCAAACAAATTTTTTACTTTTGGAAAACGTTGCCTTCGAACCTTACAATATTCTGTGTACATTTGAGAGCTTTTTAAGAATTCAGCATGCATATCGTCAATGTCTGATAAACTAGTAAGCAAAAAATTTTTAATAATCAATGTGTTAGTAGCACATTCAAAAATAACTTGAAGACAACATACATAGACTGGAGTGTAAATAATAAAGAAAAATACAAACATCAATTTTACCTTGTGAAACGAAAAAACGGTAGCTGTGATTATAGATATACTTATGATCATGAATTTGGCATTTTAAAAATTTTTGTAATCGTCCTATAAAATACTTTAGGAAATTTTCATTCCTCAACGTAGGTATATTCAAATAAATCATTGTTTAAATAAATCAGGAATTAGAGTATCAAATTATTATAATTGGTTTTCTTCCAGAAAGGAATTGTCTAAAACCTCTAATTTCAAGAATCATGTATTCGCATTTATTTCTTTTTTTTTACAGTACTTAAAAAAAAAAATACTTATAGTTTTCAAAAAAGAAATTTCCATTGCAACATTTATTTCTTTTAAGGATTTTTCAATCCGATAACTGTTTAAACACTGCATTTTTCAAACTTTGAAAATGCAATCATTCTTTAAGAAAACTTATAAATTTTTTTTTGTATTGTAATGTACTTTGTTTACCCTGGAAAAATAATATTTTTCTGGCACTAGTTTGAGTAGCGACTGGTAGCCACATATTTTGAATGCGTTTCGGATTAGCTATAACGAGGATAGCGAGGGTAACTATCACACTAATGTCAAACGCATTATATTAACGTTTCTGTGTGTCCCTTATTCTGTGATATTCAAAAAAATAAAGGTTTCTTTTTTAATATGTTAAAAGTGACTACTAATTAAAAAAGTAATTACAAGTTATTCATTACAAGATAAGCATTGAATAGTTTATCATTTACTAGTTCACTAGTTGACCATTTAATTGTTTACGAGTAACCATTTACTTCTTTACGAGTAAACATTTACTTCTTTACTAGTTGACCATCCAGTTTTTTATTTATTTACCATTCACTTGTTTACTAGTTAACCGTTACTAGTTTACCATTACTATTTAATACCATTACTGGTTTACCAATACTAGTTTAGTATTACTAGTTTATTATTAACTTGTTTACCATTCACTAGTTTACTAGTTGACCATTTACTTGTTTACTTGTTAATCATTTACTTGTTTACTATTTTACCATCACTTGTTTTCCATTACTAGTTATTAAATACTAGTTAACCATATATTTGTTTACTAGTTAACCATTTACTTGTTTACTAGTTTATCGCTTACTTGTTTACTAGTTAACCACTATTGGTTTACCATCTACTAGTTTACAATTACTAGTTTACCATTTACTAGTTAACCATTTACTAGTTTACTAGTTGACCATTTACTTGTTTACTAGTTAATCATTTGTTTGTTTACTAGTTTACCATTACTAGTTATTAAATACTAGTTTACCATATACTTGTTTACTAGTTAACCATTTACTTGTTTGCTAGTTAACCACTACTGGTTTACCATCTACTAGTTTACAATAACTAGTTAACCATTTACTAGTTTATAAGTTGACCATTTACTTGCTTACTAGTTTACCATTTACTTGTCCACGAGTTACCATTTCTTTGTTAACTAGTTTGACATTTTTTTTTACTTGTTTACTAGTTTAATATTACTAGTTCACCATTACAGATGTTTCCCCATGCATGGTAAAAGAACATGGTACTTTGAGGCTGAAAAAATCACTATATTCCTTTTTTCTTTTATGATGGGAAAAATAGTGTTGTTTCTGGTGAAATGAACAATTATTACATTCTTACAAGCAAAGTTTTCGAAAGAACTGACTTATTTAGAATTATAGAAATACAAACTCATTTATTGTCGTATTCAATAAAATTTTACAAATATTCAAACAAGCAGAGAAAGTTTTATTTCCCAGTTTGAGATTTAAAAAACTTGTAATTTTTTTTTCTCTTGATAATAATTCAAACTTCCAAAGGTTTCCAATCACAAACGTTCAAATTGTTAAAAAAAAACGAGAAACATGAATAACCTCTAAAACAATTTTTTGATAATATGCATTAATTTTTCAAATAAATCACAGGGCCTTTTCAATATGAAAGAATCATCAAATTTTTTATACAAAGTTCCGAAACTCTTTAATATTCGCATTGTTCAAATCAACTGCTTAAAGAAACGTGTAAGTAAAATATCAAAAACTGCATTTTGTTTCCCGGAACCGCAACCCTAGGCAATATCTCACAGTGTCCCTAAATCCTGGACAAAAAAAGAACCTGAAAAGCTCTAGAAAGCAAGTTGCAAAAGTCGGCCACTCGGACCGAAGGAAAACATACGGAAATCCAAGTTGTCCTCGAAGCCGGATTAGCGCTCTCGTAATCTTTTCGCGGTAAAAGTCGACGCATACAAACAACCCTATGTGATCCTTTACCACCAACTTTTACGAACCATGCCCCGACTCACAAGCAGGATCTATAAGTTATAAAGATACTTTAAATCGAAAAATAAGATCATCATATCAGGCAATATGCTAATTTTACGTCAAACAAGTCGAGATATTAATGTTCATTTCAAAATTTATCTAAATCGTTAAGAAAATTTATAATATAGATATCCTTTTGATTTTGAGAATAGAAGTTATACATATATTCTATATATTGTTTCCATGTCAGAGAATCATTTGAATTTATTTTCTTTTTTTTTTTGTTTCAGACTTTTTCAAGACTTTTGTAAAAATATGAATATACAATCAAGTTAATTATGTAATACAAAAAAAATTGTATAAAATAAAGATTTGCATGTGTATTACATTATAAAAACTTTCATTCAAGTTAAATTTGAAATTAATTTTTTTTCATCAACATCCTGAAGATAATACTTTTACAATTTATTTTTTACAGTTTCTTTCGAAAGTCTAGCTGGTATTGATTGCGTGGTGTAATGTTGAAAAGAGTCTGTGGCAAAAGCAATGTGGCGAGAATCGGTGGCGTCAAAGGAAAAATAGGGCAACTCTTGGTGTTTGGCCTGGTCATTGGCAAACACTGTAATCCAGTGACACATCGGCGGCCTGAGCTGGAGAAGGCGAGGAGGATGGCTCTCGTGGCAAAGCAAAGAGAAATGGAGTATAAGCTCAGTGACACGTACGCGCGAGAGAAGAAGAGAGAAAGAGCGTGGAAATGACGACGTCGAAAGCTGGCTTGATTCACGTTGCACTAATTTCTCGGTCCATGGCCCCGTCAACGGCAAACAATCGCGCGATGCGTGCCTGGAGTCTGGACACACAATGGCCAACCTCCGACTTGCCAAATGCCGCAACCTACCGGAACCGCTGGCTTTTCACACGATTGCGTTTTCTTTTGAGAGTGGCTTTCAGCAACTATTTTCACATTGCTTACATTTTTCTATATTCTATTATTCTTCATTGTTACATTCTTATATTTATTTTTATATGAATGATAATCATTCACATGTATTATTTGAATGTGCTGTTCATTGAAATGAAAGGTCTAAAACGATCTCTCAGAGCCACAATCAACTTTTGTCTTCAATATTGACCTTCTGTTGGGTCATCAGGATGATCACAAAGATTCCTTCCTTCAAAAAATTGTGATCGGCAAGAATCAGGTTGGAACCAGCCATTATGAACACTTTCTATAACTGAGACACCATCATAATGAAGTCGTCATTTTTTGAAAAATAATAGATATATACACAAAAAAGTGCGTCCATATTCTTTACAATAACTTGCACTAGTAGTCCACGACAAATAAATATTTGAATTTACGGAAATCGGAGCATACAGATGATTGATGTTATTTATTTTATTCATTTATGTATTATTACTCAGTATCACAAGCAGCAGATACAAAACTGATATTGCCTGCATCTGGCGTAATATTTACATTCCAGTTACAGAGATAATTAGTTTATGTATAATCATTGTAAAAAACGTGATACAAAGTAAATGAATGTATGTATTATTTATTAATTGATAAATTAATTTTTTCACCTTAATGTACTGCACAGGCTGAACGCCCTTTAATACAAAAAAAAAGAAAGGGTAAAATAATGTGTCACTAAAAACAATCGAAAACCGAGTACAAATACAAGCACGAATTCGAGAAAAAAGAAAATAATAATAAAAAAATTTGTTACATTCTGTGTCATAATTTTTAAACATTTATTAATTTAAATTATTTGTATCATACATTTTCTGACATTTTGAGTTTATAAAAATTCATATCATATTTCACAATATACATAAACTTTAATTTGAAATATATATACATTTTCAATTTTTTTTTCTAATCCTAATATGTTTATATTTTTATGTTGCTCCTATATTTTCACATTTTACATTCCATTAATATTTTGTCATTATTATAAGGCTCGTTTAAGTATTACGTAACGCACTTTTTGTCTTTTTCTGACCACTCTCCGACCCCATTTTTACCCATCATAATGTTTTGCTCGACCTACTCCCCCCCTTTCCCTAACTTGTGATGTACACTTAAAAATTTCCATATACCTCGGTAATAGTGATCAAATAATACAAAATTTGATTTTCATTGAAATTTCGCATCGAAAAATATCACTGATAAATGTCTTTTGCATTGGGTTTTCACTTTTTTTCGAAATTAAGATTCGTACATTTAAATTTATTCATTCGCATGCATATTTTAGAAAATGCCTAAATATCTGCAAATACTGTTTTTGAATGCAGAAATTTATTTTAAAAGTGTTTCAAGACGTTCTAAGTCCTACAAGTGTTTTTGCAAGTTTAAAAAAAAAGGGTTTCAGTAATAAATTAGTAAAGTATTTTGAGTATTATATTAGTAAATTAGTAAATTAAAAAAATTTAGAAAATTTTTGAGGTTCATCAATTTTTTAAGTTTTTCTAGCATTTTTGTGATTTGCCATGTAGGTTTCCAAAATTTGATGATTTACAATGCCAAATGTTATCCAAAATTTTTCGGAAAACAGCTTTTTCAAATATAACTGGTGCTTCAAGCATTTCAGAGAATTTAAATATTTTTTGTATATTCTCAGTATTTTTACATTTTAACCAATTTTTAGAAATCGAAATGAATTTTCATCCTACATATAAACATCTATAATTCGTTACATTAGGATTCAAGGTTTCATAGATGTTGAAAAGGTTATTTTAGGATATTATGTCAAAATGAATTTCGAGTGCTTATTTTATTGATTTCTAGTATTTTCAGTAATTCACATATTTTTCAAGTTTTATTTAGATTCTGCAGGATTTTCTGGGTTATATTAGAATGTCTAGTTTATTGACCCAACGAAGATTTCTACAATTTAATACACTGAGAAATAAATTTCAAGAGAATTAAATTATTCAATAAAATGTTTAGAAAACATAATCCCCATACATTTTAACTATTCCTTAAACCTATGAAACTTTAAGTACATTTCGCATGTTTTATAAAATGAAACAATTCGATTGATTAATTTTTTTTATTTTGATAGATTACTGTATTGATTTTTATAATTGGATGCTCTTAGTTTGAAAGTTTTAGGCATTTTTATTTTATTTTCAAATTTTTGAGAAAATATTATTTCCATAGATTTCCAGTGTTAAAGAAATTCCTATTAATGCGAGCTTATTTCATATTTTTTACACTTTATATAATCAAGCATTATTTTCTAGTATCGTCTTAGATATTTTGTATTCTTACTGATAACTGTGTGATTTCAAAGAATTTATTACTCTAAACTTCAAAGTTCTCAAGTTTCTTAGTAACGTAACACAAGACATAAACTTCCCTCCCATTTCCGAGTAACAAACCGAAAAGTTCATGCTGATCCCCCCCCCCCCCTTAAAGTGTCACCTAATACTTGATAGAGCCCTAAAATATTATTTCAATATTTATTATTTCCACATTTTATGTTTAACGTTTTATATTTATATTTCATACATATTTCATTAAATATTTTATATTTCATATTTTAACCCTCAACTCTTAGAGACACAAAATTCAACCTAACTACTAGGGTTGGTCGAATATATACTTGTCGACTTTTATAATTTAAATCCTGGGTTTGAATAAACTTAAAGGGAAAATTTTTTTTTCCAAGAGTTACTGACAATTTCACTTCCATTATTAGGAATGATTGTTTATGCATGTATTGGAAAATGCACAAAATACAAAGATACTTTCCGAAACCATCATATTTTTTTCCATTTTCATGTTTAATTGTTAAAAAAATTTGTGTTACAATTTTAAATCTCTAAAATCTGAAGTTAAGAAACCATTCATTTTTTACGTAAGGCAAGAAACATTATTTTCGTAAGAGGATGAAGATTGCTGACTCCCGAATTTTTCAAATACGCATTTACTAACGTAATCTTGATGTTAAACTTCTTAAAGGTACAATTGTCATGACTTGAAAAGTTAAGAAAAGATTGCATTCTTGAAATTGACTTATTGATAACAAATACTACAAATTTTAACTACATTTTCCTGAGGTCTTTAGGCTCGGATGGACGGCTAATAGGTACGCGTGACGCGCGTCGTCATATTCTGAAATATTGAAAAACTGCACTATCGGCACAGATTTTATCATATAAGAATAACTTGTACCAAATTTGTATTATTTTATAATATTTCATAGCAAAAATAAAACAAAATTTACTTTAGATCGTATTCTGCTCGTGTAGGTTTTTGTGCTTCGTGGCACTGATACTTGGGTGGGTCGTAAATGACCCAGACAAAATTCTGGACGCGTCTACTTCAGCCACCAAAGATGGATTGACACAAATGACACAGTACAGTTATTTTATCCTTTCTTACCTTTTTTTATCCCTGCTTCAATGAATGCTGCTCTGTCGCATTTTCAAGATACAACACGTTCATAAACCTATAGATCTGTAAACGAATTCGTACCTATTGATTTGTAAACGAATTTCTTGGCTGCAGTCTAAATAACACGAAAAAATCGCAAGAATTATGGGGAACGTGAATGAAAATCGCGATTTATTCCAACGCCATTCGAACGTCGTTTCTCGTGTCAGCATTTCAGCGTTTCCGATGCAATGCATCACTTTCTCAACGCGCAGACTTAATCAAGCGCTCTGTAATAATGTATGTATAACGTTGCAGAGCGCGGAAAAGTGACGGTTACAAAAGTCGGATCATGTTTTATTTATCGGGAAAACGTCTCGGTTTAACTGGAAGAGGAACAGGTCGTAGTCGGCGGGCTGGCGGGCCGAGTTTCACTTTTCATGATAACGGAAATGAGAGAGAGTTGAAGAAAGGACAAAAAGTGTCATCTTTGTGCAGCTCACTGCCCTAGACGTCACCACATCACCTTTAAAATGATAACATTGCGCAACAGATAAATTTTGAAGAGAGTGAAGACTGTGAACAATTATTCTAGGGCCCCACTTGAAGATTTTTCAAAATTAGCCGTCATATATTCATAAAAATTTCATCAAAAATTAATTTCATGGATTCTCCATTATCGTCTTTGAAAAAAAAATGTTCGTACGCTAAAAATCAATTTATTGGTTTTCTATCAGGGGCGTAGGCAGAAAAAGTTTTCGGAAGGGGTTTTTTCGAAAAATATTTTTCCTTCAGGATTTCATAATTTTTATTCTTAGCCAATATGGTTACAAAAGAGCAATTTTGAAATATTTTACATAATACGGAATTTAAAAGTTACACAACTTTTGTAATCCAGAGTTTTATATTATTCATGTTCGCAAATAATAGAATTCGATTTTTGTGATTTTCAATTAGCAACTGAAATTTCAATTTTTTCACTAATACTTTTTGTATGTACACCACTTCGAGGATTAACTGATATTAAGTAGCATTGGCTTCTATAGAGCTTTCTTAAATCCAATGCTATAGAAATGGAACTTCTGAAAAATTTAAACATTTAGATTGACTTTCGAGCAAATTTTAACCACACCAATAAAAGGTACATTATGAATATATATTTTTTATCGAATTTTCTACTATTTTTAGGTATTTTTATATATTTCTCATATTTCTATGTATGGCTCAATAGATTTTCAGAAATTGATGATTTTTATGAAGATTTTCATGAATTTCTAGAATTATTTCAAAAAATATATGGAACTATTGTATTATATTAATTAATATGCTTCAGGACAGAATGCTGTATGAATTTCTAAGAAAATTATATCTACGTAATTTTTATGTTTTGAAAGATAATTATTGAACAAGTAAGCTAGTACACTAGTAAGCAAGTAAACTGGTGAGCTAATAAACTTGTTAGCTAGTAAACAAGTAAGCTAGTTAACTAGTAAAATACTGAAAACCTGAAATAGTAAAATAGTAAACAAGTGAAAAAGAAAACAAATAAACTAGCAAACTCATTAAGAAGTAAATTAGCTAATTAGTAAATTTGTCCAATTCGCAATACTAAACTGGTAAACTAGTAAGCTAGTGAAATAGAAAAACTAATGAGCTAGTAAACTACTGATCTAGTTAAATAAAAAACTAGTAAACTAATAAGCTAGTGAACTAGTATACGAGTTAACTCGTTACCAAGTAAATTAGTAAACTAGTAAACTGGTAAGCAGGTAAACTAGTGAGCTAATCAACTAGTAAACAAGCATGCTAGTAAACTAGTAAACTTTTTAGCTAGTAGATTAGTAAACGAGTCAATTATTAAGCTAGTGAACTAGTAAACTAGTAAACTCGTTAATAAGTAAATTAGTAAATTAGTTTGCAAGTAAACTGGAAAGTTAATCAACTTGTAAGCTAGTAAACAAGTAATCTACTAAACTACTAAACTACTGAAATCGTAAAATGATAAAATAGTAAACAATTGAAAAACAAAAATTTTAAACTAGAAAATTCGTTAAAAAGTATAGTATATTTTGCCCCTAGCTACAAACGATACTTTTTGCCTCGAACACAGTAAAAATGAGCGTATTAAAACTCTTTCGACATGGAAAATGAAGTATTGAAGGTTAACACGGAGGCTGGAGAAAATGACAGTCGGCAGGGGTAAGGGGGGGGGGGGTCCATTTAGTCCACCGGGTTTAACTCGGCGGGTTGAAAGGGCCCCCCTTTTCCTGCCGACAGTCTTTTGTCGACAGACTGCGTGTTGGCCTGAAATACTTCATTTTTGTACGTCGAAACGAATTTAAATACGCTTATTTTTAATGTGTCAGAGGCAAAAAATTAGTTAATTAGTAAATTTCTCAAATTCTGAATAGTAAACTGGTAAACTTGTAAGCTAGTGAACAAGTAAACTAGTGAAATCTTTAACAAGTAAATCAGTAAAATAGTAAGCTAGTAAACTAGTTAGCTATCAAACTCATAAACGTGTGAATTATTAAGCTACAGAACTAGTAAACTAGTAAACTTTTTAACAAGTTAATTAGTAAAATAGTAAACTGGTAAGCAAGTGAACTATTGAAGTAGAAAACTGGTAAGCCAGTAAACTTGTAAGCTAATTAACTAGTTAACTAGTGAGCTAGTAGACTAGTAAACAAGTAAGCTAGTAAAATAGTAAACTTATTTTCCACATTTGTCTAGTATAATATACGAAAGCCTGGAGAATTCTTAGGTATTTTCACAGATTACTTATATTATAGTAGATTGCTTCAGACATTCAAAAAACTCGATCCTTTAAAATGCGAATTTTGATATATTCTCAGGAATATCAAGAATTTATGATAAAATAACATTCACATAGATTTTTCATGTTTTGTATCGTAATTTTTTTTTTTTTTTTTTAAATATTTAAAAGATTTTGTTGCATTTTCTATAATTTTCAAAGATTCATAGTATATATTGAATTTGATGGTCTAGAATACTAAAATTTCTAGATCGTAGAGGCATTTGTCGAGATTTTTTGGAAAATAGTTATTCCATAGAATTCAATTAATTTCATTATTCTTTTGGAGTTAGTATGAATCGAAAGATTTTTGACACTTTTATATAAATTTTTTTATAGATTTTTAGAACTTGATGACCCAAGATTCAGAGTTTTGTACATTTTTAGCATTTTCGTGAATTTTTATTTTTCTTGATTATTTACTGGGTCGCAACGATATTTTTTATTTATATTTTCTACCTAACCTTACGATTTAAAATTTTTCACTTTTTATTGAATATAAACTGTTAGCGCTTTCATGCATTTTTTTGTAACTCATATTTTTATTCTTTATCGAAGTAATTTTTTTTCATTTTTACATAAAATACTGATTGATCATATCAGAATTTCAGAAGGGGTTTGAACCCCCAATTCTATAAATCATTTCTTCCATGGTTAGCACTAACGTCATAAAAGCAAAAAAAAAAAAAAAAAAAAAACATACTAAAAATTGATTGAAAATAATTATTTCAAAAATTACAATACATTATAATTTTTTTCCTTGAACAATTCTTAAATAATTATATAATGAAATTTGTAAGCCAATTCCTCTCTTTCACCTCCTTTCGAACCATCCAAGATCATTAGCAGTTTGTTTGCAGATAAAAAACCAACAACCCACAACACGACTGTTGATTCAGGTAATCGAGTCTTTCATTCTCGTGGTCGAATAATTGCCAACGGTCTTGGGCGTGTTGTATGTTGACTAATATCAGCAAAGTCACGTTGTGACTGGTGACCGGAAGTAATCCACATTGCCTTTGTAATGGGGATGTACGTGTGGTGCGCAGAGTTTACACGTTCACATTTGCATACATGCCCAACGCACAGAACGAGGTGAAATCACCCCCCCCCCCTGTCATCAACATATTCGCGAAACGTTTCAGCATTCATTCAACCAAATGTCCCCTATCGCAGCATCACGTTCGATTTTGGTCACATTACAATATACAAGGAATTCAAAAATTATCGGCCAAGATATAGGTCGGAAAGTCAAATTTCACCACGTCCCATTTTCTCGAATGGCCTCCCCCTTTTTCCTTTCGCGTTTTTCGCAATTTATCGGCCTTTCGCCGCGAAATTTTCGGGCATCGACTTTGGGGGGTCGAAATTGGATTCCGGATAGCCGTTGTTACATCCCTTGCGAGATTGTAAAATATTCGAACCCCCGAACCCGTGAAATAAAGATAGCGCGAATAAAAGTTGTTGCTCGAAAATGGCTTTCTCTCGTGTAATATACTACATCGTCTTTTCGCGCAACCCCGGCCGTTTCCGTTGACCTCAAAAATGTTCCCGGCGACTTTCCTCCCGAGATTGTTGGCTTTTGTCGAGGACAAGGCTAGAATAAAGCAGTGCGATATAACGCGGAAACGGGAACAAAGGGACGATCGGAAAAAGAGCCGGGAGTCATGAAAATACATGTTTAAGCTTTTCCTTGACGGACTCGCGTAGTAATCCCTTGATGACGAAGTAGCGTTGTTCTCTTCACTTGCGCCGCGCCTAATCCCGGGATTCCTTGTATCCTCGGCTTTTCAAAGATCCGCCCCATTGCCCCTTGACTTTTTGCAACGCTCGATTCCACCTCTCGTTATTGCATTTTCTTCCTTCGCCCGCGATTCATCTTGAGCGGGACTTGAAAAATGGGAAAGAGCTGCTCTTTCCGATGCACTTTGCCGGGTTTATACTTTTGAATGGCGGATTTTTATAGAAAAAGGTGACAGTCCTATCTTCGTGTGCAGGGTAGTTTGACAGATACTGCGGAATTCTTACTGAGAAGTTTCGTCCTTTTTTCTTTTAATGATTTATTTGAATTAGGGATATTACCTACAATAAATCAAAAGTTATCTTAAATACAGGAAAGATAAAGAAAAATATCAGAAAAAGAATTCAAAATGATAATGATCTCTGAAGATGGCCCAAGAGGGTTTGAGTAGTAACATCAATTAAACTAAAATCATATACAAAAAGATACATTGAAAGGAAATTTTTTGAATGATTATTATCTATGAAAAGCAACCGGAAATATAAAAGTCGTAAGCTTGGGAAATGAAAAAAAAAAAATTGATGTTTTTTGTACAGTTTAGGATATTAGACTCGTTTTTTAGTCACGACATAGGTTCTGACAATCAAAAAAACTACTTATTGGAATATAGGAATTTTTAATCATATGACATTTCGGTTACATCAGGTGTACCCAAAGGTCATGTTTAGAAAAGTAGTTCTCGCGATATTCATAAATGACTTTTTTATTCTTGAACCATCTGTTCTTCCTTCTACTTCTTACAATTGTAAATTTCTAAATGTTTACAATTATGTAACTGATGCACTGAATTCCTGAAACAATATAGATTCTTCAATGATTCTTCGTCTCAAGTCAACTCCAATCGAATATTTGTAAATATGAAGTTCTGACAGTTTATAAAATCAGATTTTAATTCTCGTATGATCATAAAATGAAATTTTATGTACCTCTGGCATAGAAAACGCGTTTCTATGCCAGCTCGAGATCTCTAAACGCGTTTTCTATGCCCTCGGTACATAAAATATCGTCGGTAACAGGCACGGATGTACGAATTTGGCGAAACAGGGAAATTACGGTCCGAGGCGAAGCCGAGGACTGTAACCCGTTTTGCCTATGAGCACATCCGTGCCTGTTGCGAAATATACTATTATGGTGAAAAGGGTTTGGCTAAACATTGATTTCGACAAAAAAAAATGATTTTAAATTAAGTTTCGTGTTACATATAATATAAACTCATATTATTCAATTTTGAGGGCTTTTTAAATTTTTAAGGTATTACAAGCACATGAACGAAAATTAGAGATATTTTTGAAATAGTTTATATTCGATTACTGAAGTAGACAAAATTTATAAAGATAATTATGAGTATTTTATTTTTATAATTTTTTATATTAGAAGACATAATTTGCACGTCTACTTATAACATAAAAAGTACTTACTTTCTAGTACAATTAAGAAAATTTTTTCCAAACTTTGCTAAATCTCGTCCGACACGATAAAAATTAACTTTAGCAACATTCGTTGATAATTAAAAAAATGACTAAGAACTTAATAACTCGAGGTTGTAACAGAAAAATTATTCCCCCTTTTAGCTTTAATTCTATTTTTTTAATAAAACCTTGTTTGAGTTTGCATTTATTATGTGAATCAATTGACTCCAAAAGAAAAGATAACGCAAAGTATCATTTTTGAACGGTAAAATCTAAGAATCAAAAATTTTTGTGGATCAGTTAAAACCGTGAAAAAAAATTTGACCGGATTCATCTAATGAAAATTTTCAATATTTTAAGCGTACCATAACATCAGTAGATTTTTCAATCATTGAGTATATTATTAAAAATATTATGAATGGCCAAAAAAAGGAATATAAATTTTTTCAATGTAGAAATGAAATATCATTTTTTACTAAATAATAACTTTAGATGAATCATTCCGAAGTAATCAGATGACCTTTGTTAGAGTTTGAAATGCTCAATTTATTGATATGTATAGTATTATTAGAACAAACGTATGTGTATATAAAAAATTCAATATTGTTTTTTGAAGAACCCATGAAGAAATCCTTATTTTACTTTAAGTAAAACTTGTAGCTTTTTATAAAAATTATTTGAATAATGTTATTTTTTTAGTAAAAATATTGTTGGCTGAAATTTTGATTCCATGAGCATGAAAATTACATTTCAAACAACAGAACGCGATTCTCATCAAATAATAGTGAATTCAGTAGATATTTTTCGACATAATGCTATTGAATTGAAATTTTTAGAAATCTTGGCTAAAAAAAAGGTAATGTTAATAATACAGTAAAAATTGAAAATTTTCTGCTTATGGAATGTCTACATTTCTACTTTTAAAATTCAATAACATTGTGGATTAAACGTAATCACAAATATTAAGTTACTAAAATTTGAAAAATCTTCAGGATTCAGTTGAAGATTCCGAAAATATTGCATTGACCATTACACATTTTTGATGTTAGACATACAAAACTCTAAAGAAAAAAATTCACAATAAGGATAATTCCGAATTTCAGAGTCACGAAAAAAGTTCATCAGTTCTTAAAATGTCATATTAGGTTTAGGTTCCAAGTTTAAGATCAACTTTATAAGATTCTGAGCATTCTCGTTGATTTAATAATTAATTGGCTACTATTTTTAAAACGATTGCACACATTTTGTTCTAAGTCATCCTAGCCATACGTTTATAATGAAAAAAGATAAGAGAAAAAATTCTTTTAAAGCTGGGATTGTTAATTTTGAGTTAGCGAAATGAAAATTTCTAAAGTTTGTTTGACTATGAGAACTTTCATAACTCACATATTTCTTGTATTCTCAATTTTTTAGTAAATAATTTTCATGATGATTTTCACTGTTTCGATTACTTATCAAAAGTAATATTGTTATTTTTTCTATGCATAATTTTTTAACTTGTGCACTACTTTGTTTGATTCTTACATAATATAATTATCCATTTCCATTTCTTAATATTTAATAATTTTTTTAAATCGAATGTTTTGACTTATGTCACAATAATACGTGACTTAACACGTTTTGGCAATAATAATTAAAACGGATTTGGTTCACGAGGAAAAAGATTTTCAGTGCACTCAATAGAAAGAAAAATCATAAAAGACATTTTCAAAATTATCCTGAAGAGGGCCTATTTATTGAAGTAGAGGCTATTGAAAAAAAATGGAAATAAAAATATTTATTGAAAACATTATGTATATCGATAATAAATCATTTATATATCATTGATATATATTATTAATTCCAAAAATCATTTTTACCATCATTTCATACAGTTACGAAGTAAGTCATCTTCATATCATTTAGTATCTATTTCAATTGATTTGCGAGAAGTTTGTATCCCTCAAATCCCCATTAAAAAATTATCCCATAAAAAATCTCAAACATCATGATTTTCGGGAACTCTAAAGGTCCCGAAACCCAACGTTTCCTTTTTTCAAATATAGATGTTGGGTTCAAATTCACTCAAGTTGAATCATAATATTCGTAGTTTCAAAAACTTGCAAAAAATACGAATAAAACAAACCAACGCTCACACTAAATTCTAACAACTTTGTCACTGAAAAATCAAAATACCATAGAAAAACGAAAACCCTGTCAGTCTACTCTCCCAAACAAAAATTCCTCCAATTGTTAATACCCCAAAAAACATTTCCTCGAATACGTCCTGACCCGTTGTAAAAAATCCAGCTCAGCACTTCATATTTCCCCGTCGAGTCTCGACATAGATGATACACGGCGAAAAAAACAACAGCAAAAAAGAAAAAAGCACCGGACAATGATGGATCGCGAAGTAATATATTTCCAAGAGTTTTCAGCGATTACGAGAGTTGCAATAATCACGGGGTGAAAGCGGAAACTTGTGCAATAAGCGCAAAATATGAGTGGCGAGAAAGAAGGAGCAAGTTTCGTCGTTATTCGCGCTTTTATAGTGCAGTCACTCGGGTGCACTGCATTGAGTCACGTGGAAGGGAAGAAAGAACGGCAGAAGTAAAAAAGCTCCACTGGAAGAGCTGCAATTGAGCTTTCGCTTTTTCTATCTCCTTCTTCCCCATCTCAAGCATCTCGAATGCCGCTGCTGCTCCGCTGCCATACCTTGCCTATATCTTTCGAGTACATGAAATACCTTCCTGAATAAATTGGACCCTCGCATTGATAGCAATTGAGATATGCAACTTGCGTGACACCTGAAATTTTCTTTGACGTCTCGTCAAATTAACCATTTCGGCAAAGCCATTTCTTCGAGGATTTTTGTTCTTTCGAGTGTGAGTGGAATATTCATTCGAACTATTCTTCTCTTCGATAGAAAGTGATGAAAAGTGTTGGAAACAGTACGCATAAAAAATTTCGCGAAAACGAAGCTCGAGCGAAACTGGATTCGAGAGTCGATGATTGAGCGCTCGGGGAAAAAGCTAGGAGGAATATGGTCGATCCTGCATTTGCGAGCTTGTTGGAAAGCTTGCGAGCCGACATGTTTGTGCGGGAGACTTGTCGAATTTTCCGAAACAACAGAGGCAGCCACGAAAATCAGGGTATTGCCTTGACAATAGACTTGGCTGCAACAACTCCCGAGTTTCGGAATGAAAATCTATTAGCTGTTCATGCAGTGATTTTCAGTGCGATGTTGTTGTGAGAGTTAGGGAAGAATTTTTGAGTGTTGTTTAGTTATCAATATGTTTTTACACTTTCGGTTTTTTCCGTCGAAATTAACATGATATGGTGTTTTCGTTTATCCATCAAAATCTGAAAACTGTGTACCTGGTCAAATGATGAAAATTTTATTGATTTTAATGAATTTTGATCATTTTCATACATGAAGTTTCATGTTACAGAGATTTTAAAAAATTCCAAATTTTGATAATCATTTGAATTCTCTAACTTCCGAAAAACTTTCTTGAATTCTAGAAAATAATCACAAATTTAGAATATTATGTTACCATTATGATTGATTTAGGGATATGTATAGTGATGTTTTTGAACAATGAATACAAATCTGAGAAATCTTTAGAGTTATAACAAATTATGAAAAATCTCAAGAAGTTTAACCAATTTTTGAAAAATTCTGTTATCTTGCAAAATACTGTATTTTGTAAGCGTTTGCAGAATTCAAAAAAAAAAAAAACAATGAAACTTTGCGAAAATATGGATAATTTTATTAAAGTAAAGAAATCTATAAAATTTAGGTAAATGTGCATTATGTTTGTCGACTGTTTTCATTTTCATTTTTTTTGTTAGATACATAGTAATGTTATCTTTTCTTTATATTGTGAAAATCTGGAAAACTTGATAAGACTTCAAAGATTACAGAAAAACGTAACGAGTTTGAGAAATTTCCATAATATTCCGAAGCTATCGAGAAGTATGTATTTTCGAAATGTGAACATTTTAGAACATATTAAAAGCATCAAATATTCGATAGATTATTGAATTCAAAAAGTTTGAGAATTGTAAACTTGTGAATCAGGTGATTTAGGAGAATGAAGAATCTCGTAGAATGCTCAAAAATTTTGAAGATTCTTGTAAAAACCGCGTTCATTTTCATATTTATTCAAAATATACATGATTATTTATCTGTTTTTTTCATATCTAATTTGTTAGAATATGAAAGGTATTACAATATTGATAAAAACTGGAGGGATTTGACAAATTTCGAGTCATTCGGAATACTTATTGTGGAATAGGCGCAAAAGGTTCAGAACATTCAAAATTTAGGGGGAAAAAAACGATAATTCTAATGATTGTAGAATATTTACATGCGATTTGAAATTTATAAGATTACAGAAAATGAATATAAATTTTGTAAGTTTTATTTATGATCATTCTTATGTGGACTATGCATTGCAATGTGTTTTTTCATTTTTAAATCTCATTGAAACAAATTCTTATCAGGTTTGAAAAGTTTCATGAATCTTCTATTGTATCGGAATGTCAGCAATCTCAAATGAATTGAAAAACATTAAAAAATCGAAAGATTGTCGGTAATTTTCGAAAATACGAACAATTTGTAAAGTTCATGAAAAAATTTTTGAATTTGATTGACGGCCTTAAAATAATGTTTTTAAAATCAGGATAATGAGGCATAAATTTTTATCTACAAATAAGATCTGAAAAAATTTCTAAAGTAGTATTTAACTATGGAAAATAACGAAGAGTTCGATGAATGTTAATGCAATCCGAAAATGTCTGAATTATTTGCAGTAAGATGAATATTCCGAATATATTTGAAAAATAGAGAAACATTCAATATTAATAAAATTATAGGGAAAATTATGATTTTCAAAAATTTCAGCTAAGTTTCATAAATTTGTTCAATCTACATATTTTTCCAAAAACTACACGCATACACATATTTTCTAATTTTTCATTAAAATAAGAAAAACTCAAAAAGTAGTGAAAAATTACTTGAGACTTAATTCACTTCTACCTTATTTTCAATGAATCACTAAAAGTTTTGAAGTTAGGTATGTATGGTTTCATTGATTTTCGGTGAAAACTGCTAAAATTTTTGTTATTTTCCAAGATTGCAGGAAGATATAAAATTCCCAAACTAATAAAATTGTGTGACATCTTAAAAATTTTTTCTTATCATAAATATTTAAATACTTCAAAAAATTTTGCTTATTTTGGAAATAAATGAAAACTAGAATGTTACAAAATAGTCGATGCATTTATATCAATTGTTTTCTTAGTATAAAATTTCAAGAATTGAGCTCAGTTTTTTTGATACTATTAAGAAGTATGTATTGCATCAACAAAATAACACTTATTGTTCGAATAACCAAGGTAGATTTTGAATATTTACCAAATCGCTCAAAAATTCGAAAACATGTGTAAAAATGTCAAGTTACATTTAATTCATATTCCATATATAATAAAACAAAGAATCAATTATCTACAACTGAAATTCAGAAACAGAAAATTGAAAAATTGAAAAATTTCTTGAAATCTGGAAAAACAACGAAAAATAAACTTAATACTCCGATGTCTTTTTGAAATTCATCAAATTAAAAAAAATATCTTATACCTAACACCGAATTTTTACATTCTTTCGAATTCATTCCAAAATCCAAGCAAAGAAAAAAAAACCCAATATCACCTAGTTTGATCGATGTGACAAATCCGGGTTAGAATGGACAGAAATAGGAAAAAAACGTTCGCAGTAGATGTCAAGCATGACGCGCGCACATCAATCAATCTAGAAGGTATCAGAAAAATTATAATTATGATAATGATCATGCGGTCGATGATCATACAGAAATCATGAGAGTGCGGCGACGAAGCTTTTGCTCTGGCGCGTTGCTAGGCTCACAGATTACACCACCAATGCCAATACCCTCAGACCTATCCCCTTCCCCCCTTACCCTTACCCTTCAATGCCGCAACCCTTAGGGAACTCTCATGGAATTTCAATCTTCGATGCTCTTCGCATCGATGAGCTCGATCAAGTGCCGCGACGCCGCGGAAGCGCTAATATCAAGATTGAAATTGCGCCCCTGACCAATTAAACGTGATAATCTCTCGACAATTTGGTTTCAGCCTGTGGCTTATTTTTGGCTTTTGACCTCTCGTAAAAATAGATTTCCATTAATTCCCTTTCGATTAACGTTTTTGAATCATTTATTTCACTATAAATACCTATTATTTAGTAACAATTGTTTTAGTAAAAACAGGATCATTCAACAAAAAAAACTTGCTAACTACAAGTCCAGATAATTTCTGAATTCATGAAAAAAAAACTTTGAATCTCAGCTTCTTCCTTCTTTTTTAGATTTTTAACTCTCATTTAAAGAAAAAATAATTCAAGAAAGCCCCAAAGTGCAAGTGATCCAAAAAGGAAACATTTCCCGCAGTAAACTGTTGACTTTGTTTCCTTGCCTCGGGAAACGATCTCGAGCTCGCGCGCTCATTATACAAGTGGTTTCACATCATGTTATATCGATTAATTTATTTATAGCGGCGGAGGCTTACAGCCGACTCGTAAAGTGCATCAGAGAGTTAATCTTGTTCCGCGCGCAACACTTTGCTACAGGGGCGGTTTGTTATCACATTTGCCGTATTGCGCCCGGCTCATGACACACGTACGAGGAAAACATTCCGATATCGTCATGAAAACACGATAATCGCGGTTCGCATCCTTCTTACCCAAGATCAACAATGACTAATGACGCGAGAATGCGCGACTCGCGTGCCACTTGCAAAATGAAAAACACGTTACATCGCGTTCACCGCAATGGCAAACTGCACGATCGACAAATTTGTAATCCGAATTTCACAGTCATACGATACATTTATTGAATGAATTTTTTTTACATCATGGAGATGATTAGTTGGAGGATATGATTTTATTTTTGAAAAAAATTGTACCATGTTACTTCTTGGTTGAGATCAGACTGTCGTGTCCTAGTCACTTCACAGTAAAACACACCATATTTTATAATTTATTGTCCAGAAATGTTTTCAATACGTGCTACGATCGGATGATTAGGAGTAATTATCACTGTAATAGCTGATAAGTAGATTTTTTTTCCTTCTCTGTCCTATGGTTGTCATATGTTAGTATTACTTTATCATTTTTTCATCTTTTCTTCCCCGCAACAATATAAGGACTTAGATTAGGATTAGTCATTTTACTTTGGGATTGTTTGCCGTTCGACCTTTTAAAAACCATAACAGATTCTGAAAACTTAATGAATGCAAAATTAAAGCTGTCCTAGAAAATCACAAGTTCTCAAATTCGTTACAAATCATTTCAAGAGGAAGTATGACTCAACAACATCACGCATCAATGAATATCTCTTCAACAGCTTAGCCTCCCCGAAAATTAAGGCATTCGTTTCCGGTCGATCAATCGCCTAGTGTAGCGAACACAGCCGATAGATAGCTACATTCTCGATCACAAGTATCACAGCTCAAGTGCTTTCGCACATGACAAAAAACTTTTCCATGAGAAAAATATTTCCAGGAGCAAAATAGCAGTGGATTGATTTTGCAATCTAGCAAGAAAAAGAAAAAAAGTAGTGGTAAGATAGATTGTTTTTACACAAAATTAACGTCATATCGACAGCAATATTTGTTATTAACTGGTTTTAAGAACTTTATATTAAAATAGTTCATTATTTTGTCATGTGATGCTAAACGTGAAAAAAAAAGGAGAAAAATTTGCGTCATCAGCGTACGAGAGAGACACTTATAAGCTTTACCCATACATTGAGCTCTGATAAATGAAGGGGTTAAAAAAAGTAAGAGAGTGATATAGAATCATGAATACTCTTAAAAACTCCAAATGTCACCTTACAATCGCATGCTTCAATGACCCCAACTCATGTTCAAGCTTACAATCGGCAAAAAGATGCAATCAAATGTAAGGCGTGTAAGAACTTTTCTTGCACGTATCCTGCGCTGTTCGCGATGTTTCGCTAACTTTCTCTGCACATTCAAGAACGCGCTCGACTGTATGAAACAAGGAAATTGTTGCCAGTCTGCTATATCTGTGAGTGAATGAAAACTCGCTTCGACAAGGCAGAAGGTAAAACAGGATGAAAGCTTGCCTTTCGCAATAGTCGAAGATGAGAGTAATTCAATCGCGATCGCTAAACAGACGATCAAAGACCATCTTACCAGGTTACTCTTGAGAAATTCTGGCCTCGGTGATGGATCTTACCTCCCATATAACGTTACTGATGAAGGATCAAAGGTCTCGATTAGCGCTCGACTCTCGGAGCTGGTACCGGAGACTATGATTGTGCGATCTTGGGCAGAGTGAAACAGCGGCGAATAGAAATTGATTGGTAAACGATCTTTTCGCATCGATTCGGAGCATTGAGCCAACTAACAACTTCCGTTTAGAGCGACGAGGTATTATTGTTACGGAAGAAACCCCAGTCAGCTCGAATTTCCGCGTCTTTTTAGATTGTAGTCTGATTGTGGGCGAAACTTTTCTTAGGCAGTGGATTTGGAGTTTTCCTGTCGTTAATAATCGGATTTTCATCTGCGTTTTTCGTGAGGGTAGATTCAGAGTAAAATTTTAGGAAGGAAAGTGAATGTAACCAATGAGACACATTTTTTCAGTACTAGGTTGTATACTTCTGGGATATTTATTCATATAAAAACTCTTGTATAATAAACTGTTGAAATTATTGTCCAATATTTTTAAAAACGATCGCAAATACTTTACTATAGAAAGTATTTACCTGTTGAACTATCAAAATTATTGAGTTTTTTGATAAGAAAGAATCTTATAATTTTTCAATCGAACTACACTATCAACGGTGACGAAATTTTCTACTATTAGTAACTACTCAAAATCTTTAAAATATCAGCAAAGTATTAGGAACTGTCGAAATTTTTCAATTAATTGCTGACAATGTAATAAACTGAAAACTTTAAAAATCTGTACAAAAGCCTGAATTTTGTAGCACAATGTTCTCAAAAAGTAAAAGTTCATCTAAATGTCATCAAAAAATGCATTTATTTCTTCGACAAACAGTAACTTTTCCATGACTATCCCAGTATCAACTCCGATCAACTGACATGACACAAAAAAAATCACTGGCCAAACACGTATTTCAAACAATGAAAACACAAACTTCCCAAAGTAGTTCAATTGTTCAATGGTACGTTTTCTGCATTAATCCGTTCGATTTGTGTGCCTTGATTAAACTCAGGAAAGTATCGGTGTGATTAATTACGGGCTTTGGTAGCAAAGCGCAGTTTTTTTTTTCACTGGGATAGCCGCGTGATAATTAGTTCCGTTTTTGTTCTATTTACCTATGGAAATTCCAGTTTTTTTCATTTCCTTCAGTTAATCAAGTTCATTAATGACAGCATCGAATATGGTGACGTGAATAATGCTGCGGATGATGAACAATGCGATAATAAGGGCTGAATACCGAGCTTTGAAAATGAAGAAAAATTTGTGTCGCATGTTAAGGTTAAAAAAAGGAAATTCAGAAAAATTAGGTCAGAAATTTGTTGACTTTGATTAGAAAAGTGTTTGCAAAAAATAAAAATCTCTAAGCAAAAAAAGAGGTTTAGGAACGAGAGATTGATAATTTTTTATGGAAAATCTTAATTTGTTGAGAAACTATCGTATGCATGATCGGATTTAGTTTAAAAAATTTATTAATTGAGAAAGTACTATCATTTACTGCTTTTAATGAATTTTACTGCATTTATGAAATGCTAAGATTGCAATTTATGAAATATCAAATTTGACGATGTCTGGATTTTATTCGTATAAATAGATAAAAAAATTAAAATTTTGAGCAAGCAGCCAAAAAGATACAGAATGGCACATACAAATCGCAACTTTGACTTAAATGAAAAAAAAAACGAAAAAAAAAAAAACAGAACTGTTATTTACTTACCTTATTATTTGAAATTAGGCATTTCAAATTTTAGATGCCAATTTTTAATAACAATTTTTTTCATTTGATTTATTTTACAGTAAAATCAATAAGTAACTCAGGAATTATGTAGACGTCATTATTATTGAACAGAAATTTGACTACAGAAAAAATTATGATATTGATATTTTTCAAAAGAAAATTTTGAAAATCGTAAATATTTCGTATCGAAAATTCAGATTGACTAAGATTTGCTTCATTTTTTGAAAACTTTATTTAAAATAGAAATTACTTTAAATTCTACAATGTCAGGATAAAAAAAATTGATTGCCAAATTTATAAATGATTATAAAATTTTACATTTTTAATTTAACAGCTGCAACAAATTTTTTCATTAAATTTTTTAAAAAAAGAAGCAAAAATAAAAGCAGGAAAAAAAAACTAAAAAGCTGTAGTGACTTATTCAATTGATAAAGAATAAGAATTTCGAGATGAAAAAAACTTGTGACATTGATATTTTCGGTAAGAAATTTCGGAATCTGTGAAAATTTTGCTTTGCATCAAAAACCAAAATTGACTTGAGCTTGCTGAATTTAGGAATTGGAGAGATAAGATTGTATCAAAGAAAATTTTTATTTTCGCAATGTCTGGATGGGAAAATTTTCGCAAAATGTGTACATGATTGTAAATTTTCTAATTTTCAATTGAACAACTGGAACATAGCAAAATTTAAAAGGTGTAGTATGTTTGAATGAATAAATCGTAAAGTAGACTTTTTAATGGAAAAATAAACCTTACCACTTTTAACAGAATACCACAATTTTTTTCTGCCAATTTCCTTCATAAAATTCATTAAAAATTGAATAGAGAAGAATGACAGAGAATAAAAAAAAAATTAAAAGTAGAATAGTTGATCATTTAATCGATAAAAAATAAAAATATGGTGATGAGAACAATTTGTTAGATTGATTTTCCGCATGAAGAATTTAAGGAGTTGTCAATATTTTGCATAAAAGAACCAAAGTGACTGCATTCAAATGAATCTGTGCTAAGAAAAAAAAGAAATTTCTTTTTCTCATTGTTATGTAGTGTCTTAAATTTATAAATTTTCGATGAATAGTTTTTAAAATTTACTTTTAGTTGAATAGGTTGAAAAAAATAAAGAAACAAACAAATAAATAATAGTTTTGAGCAGAAATCAAGGTATTGGAAAGCAAGAATTGTAGATACAATAAGATTTGTTAGCTTGACATTTTGGGCGAGACATTTTTCAAAATGATTATTTATTTTCATTATTATAAATGGTAATTTTGCAATTATCAATAGATTATACTATATTTTCGATTATTCAAGTATAAAAAATTAGAACATTAATAATTTTGAACATCTATATTAAAATTCAACTGCAAAAAGTGCAAATCATTCTAAAGTAGTTAAGTTTTGATTGGATGACTAAAAATCAAACAAAAATCATTCCAACATGGAAAAAGTGTAATTTAGAAATTAAATTTATTTAGACATAAGGGTAAACTATAAATATAAAAGTTTAATACGTTCTTCTCGATTTTAACAAAATTTGTATAGTACACCAAAATCAGCAACATCTATGATTTTTATATTTCCATCTTACAACAGTTCTTTCAATCAATTACAGTTATTTTTAATTCTTTTTTTCTAGCGTCTCTTATGAATGATTTTTGCAGTATGTAAAGGAAATTACAAAATCGATATTCAAAACTAAGTAAAGATCAATTTCGAAGTAATTAATTTCAATTGATTTTCATTCCACCCCATCTCTATCAAAGAAAAAAAAAAAAAAAAATTTCAGCCTCCAAAACCTTTAGTTACTTCTTCCGAAATTTCCCAAAAATGAGTAGCATCTCCATTTGTTGAATTTTGTTCAACGCGAATCCTAAATTTTCCTATTCCCATCCAAGATCCGTTTCGATCTCATCAACTATCCAGCGGTTGACCTCGGATTCGCTAGGAATTTTCTCGCGTCCCCCAAAGCTCGACCCCAACACTTACTGAAAAATGAAAGCTCTCGGAATGGAATAATTCATAAAGTATCATCGGCAGCTTTTCCTCCCCGAGGTCATTCGAGATGAATTCCTCACAAGTTTCGTGATTAGGACCTTGATCCTCTTACGGGAGGAAGGCCTTGATACAGCTTGCAGAGGGGCTGAATATTTTATGCACCGCAAGGGAGGAAGTGGTCGATGCGCCAAAATACCCGGCCGCCGTGATCTGCCAATCCGTAACTATTCGATGCGCGGTATTTCGAGCGCACTCGGGTAACTACAAGTTGACAAACAATCCAATTACTTAGCTCGACACCCGACGACACTTTGCTGCACCTCGCGCACAAGTGTTCACTGACTCATGATTCTCGACGGGCGATATATCGATTCTCCCACCGACACCTCTTTTCAACCCCGACCCAACGAACTGGCCGAAAATGAATCACCCTTGCTACCTTGATCCGTTTACCTATCATTACAGAGCCGAGTTGCAGTCAATTACGCGAATGCTTCAGACAACCCGGCGTGCATTTTCAAGTGCCTCGCATGAACATGAGCCAAACTACGGGGCGGAAGGGGGGAGGGGTCGGAACATGAAGCTTGTTTTACAGTGAAACTTGGAGACGTTGTGTAAGACGAGATTTAAGAAGAAGGGTCCTTTAGAAGCTGTTGTCTTGGGATGGATGGATGATAAATCCTATGGATTGGGATTTGAGCTTTTGGTTTTGTGTTTGGGCCCTTGTCAAGGAGTTTTTTTAATGAGGGGAGCTGGACTTTGAATATTGGTTGACGATATTTTTGTTATGTTGATGTGAGAAGATTGACGTAATTTCGAATTAGTTTAATGATTGTGGCTGAGAGTAGCAGATAATGTAGGGATGGCGGGGTGGAACTAGGTGAATGGAATATTCAGGATAAGTTTAATACACGAAAATGATAATTGTCAGAGCTTATAGATGATGAAAAGTATGAATCGAAAGTTTCTGAAATTTCAAGTGTTTTCAGGCGACATCCTTTGGTCACAGTTGAACATTATTGGATTAAAATAATTTTGAGGATATTACACAGTATCTGTAGTTTTATCGAAGTTTGGAATTTTTTTACAATTTGAAAAATTTACGGACATTTACAGTAACTCAAAGAAATTTATAAACCTGATAAAAACTATTTAATTTCATCAAAATTACCGTTGCTCATCAGAATTTTCCGTTATTTTAAAGAAATATTTAATTTCCTTAGATTTTTATTACAAAAAAAAAATCAGTAATAATATTGCATTTTTCGATGAAACAAACTACTTAATACGCATAATCGTCAGACATTTTCGTAATTTTACGAATTTTTGGTAATTTCATGTTTCTAAATGTGTTTAAAATTTTTCAAAATTTGTGACCTTTTTAGCACGATGAAAGTTTATCACATTTAAACAAGTTTCCATGATATTACGATGTTTTTGTAGTTTCATGGAGTTTTCCACAATCTTCAAAATGTAAAAACATGTTTCAAAATCGTACATTTTCAATTCCAACTGTTTCAAACTTCTCAAATTTTATTAAAATTCCTGCAATTCATTCAAGTTCAACGTTATATTATTCGCATGAATTCCGAGTTATTCAGGTTTTTATTAAAAAAATTGAAAAAATGATCATCATAAAAATTATGCACATTTTGAAGTTACGATTTTGACCAAGTTTGCGAAATTTATGAACTGTTTTCGAATAAAATATTATCTATTCAAAACATTTGAAATTTTTTGAAAATCGTAGAATGGATCGACATTCAAACCAACTTTTAAATACTTTCCAAGTAGATGTAAATCAATGTAATTGAAAAAAAAAAAAGAAATATAACTCACATTTTTATAAAAAATGTTAACAAACACGATGAAAACGAATTTTATGAACTTTTTATGGAATTCTACTAACTTCCTGGATGTTTAAAAAATTATTCATAATTTCAATTACTTTCGTTGTTTGCAAATTTTCGAAGTTCTTTAAACTTGAACATAAATGAAACTATTGAAAAATAACATATTTAATCAAAATTTTTTCCAACCGTAAGAATTTTCGTTTTTACGAATATTGACAAATATTTCCGAATGTTTCCTTAAATGGCACACAGACAATCTTCGAATTTTCAAAAGATTTTTAATTTTGAAAATTATTAGAGTTTTTAAGACAGTTGAAACTATTTGGAACTTTTCTATTATTATGAAAATCGGTCCAACTTATTTGGATTTTTTGTAATTTTTTGATAATACTTGAGTTTTTCAAATTTTAATTGAAGAAAAAAAAATACAAGATATCATCTATATTTCGAAAAACTGATAATGAACTGAAAATGAAAATGCGTGAATTTTTTGTGAGATTTTCATTATTTTTCAAAGCTCGAAAAATTGTTGACAGTTTTTGAATTTTCAGATATTTTTTCATGTTCAAAAAGTTGGATGTTTTCAAATATTCAAACTATTTGAAATTTCCCAAATGATATCAAAATTTCCCCAACTGATGAGTATTTTGCCAAATTTTTTTATATTTTTGAAATTTTTAAGATATTTTTTTGAAAAATAAGAAATTCTCAACGCGATTGGAAAAAATTGCAATAAGACATGAAATTGGTCAAATTACAGAATATTTTGTGAATTTGACAATTTTTTACAAAATAATCAATAGTCTATTGTATTTGACATAATTTTTTATTTCCTGAGATTTCTAGAATTTCTGGAAAAGTTTTTGCATTTTCTGAAAAAAGACGAAAATCTGCTTAAAGGCTAGTATTTACGAACATTGAATTAAAATTCGTCATTCTGTCCAGAATTTTTCTTTTCTATCTTAGCATTATTCTGTTTGTTCAATGTATATGATATTTCATTATATTTTCATTTCCAACTATATAAATATAATGAGATCTGTACTTTTTAAGGTGTCATTAAAACGATAATAATACAAAATTGTTATAAATATAATAATTTATACATTTGAATTAAACAGTATCTATAATTGTTTAGAAGATATTAATTGAATAAGTCACATATCAATTGTTGTAATTACGTTGTAGAATAAAGTTTCCGATAACGACTCAAGTGGACCTCATAAACTTTAAATTTAGATTTTTAGAATTTGTTATTATTCCTATGACAATTGATAAAAAGAAAATCTTCCTTTATAAATAAAATTTGGCTGTCACATTACTACGATACAAGAATTCATTATATAATAAATTATTTTAAAAACAGAAGTCAAACGAAACCGTTTAAAGGGTTTTTTCCAGTGAGTTGAAAGTAGATAAGCTAAGCTAAGGATGAAATATGAAACACTTTTGGAGTGAAGGCAGCCACACAATACGCCAGTAAGGTAAGAACCTTCCTTACACCTATCAAATAATATAAGGATAATGTAAAATAACTACATTGTCCAATGCGTGGACAAAGTTGATCTAATTTACTTCGGGCTTGGAAGCCGGAGAAAAGAATAGAAAAAAATGAAGGACCCAGCGAATCCTTCGCCTCATGAATATGCAGCGTCAGAAAGCAGAGCCAAGTTGAGTCACTTGCTCCACATAGATTTACATAGAAATCAGAATTCACGGATGTTGCATAAAATACGTCAAAAATTTCTTTTCGCGTACATTTCACAGGAGCACAATCTTGTGTGCGATGGGAAAACCTGCTTGACTCGCGTTTCTGCAGAGGGTTGTTTCTCACAAAAGGGTGATTTGAGATTGAAACTCCTTCCGGAGTTTGGGAAGATTTCTTATCTTTTTTTGTCGGGGAACGAATAAAAATGGCGGATGTGGAAAAAACTTTTGATTCTTGGCTCAGAATTTAAAAAAATATGAATATTTTGAATTTTTTTAGATTGGGAAGAATAATTGATAGAGTGGTCAATTAGAATATCTTATTTTGTCATTTTACGTATAAAAAGAGACATTTTTAAAAAGAAAATCAATATTTTAAAAATGATCATTCCTAATGAAAAATATTACTATACATATTTATAACAATGTATTTAGAATCAATTTATTTTCGGATATTATTAATTTAGTTGAATGTAGTTTTTTAGTTTACAATGACAGACAAAACGATGATGATAGTCATGAAATTTTACATAAAAAATCATTATCTTGTAACAGACATCTATAGATATAAATTCAAGTTCAGTAGTAAAGTTTTTGTAACAAAAGAACGGAATTATATATTAGTAATATACTGATAATAGGATTTAAAAAGTTTTGAGATTAAAAAAAATTTAGTAATAAAACGTTTAGTGAATTTCTATTCAAAAGCCAAATTGTCTTTTTTTTTGGAATGTAATCATATCGATACAATTTTTTAATTTTTTATTTAAAAAGTTATTTACTGTTTGAAACTGTTGAATATTGAAGTTTTAGCAATGATATCTCAGTTTCATTACAATAAACCAAAAAATTTTACCACATTGTGGTCATTCAAGAATACTAGATTTTTAACGATTCAATGATTTTTAAATGAAACAAACTTTTTTCAAAAAAAATCAAAACGGCAATGCTTCAGAATATAATATCAAACAATTGAAAATTCAAAAATTTTGTAACCTTGAACAATGCAAATTTTTGTTGAAAAAAAAATGTAATGATTATCTAAAATTTTTAATATTTAACCGAAATTCAGAAACGATAATGCTGTTTTTCTATGTGGGTTTAGAATACAGAGTTCTAAAAAAAAAGAAAAAAATTCTATCGTTAAGAAAACAAAATTTTCTTCAAAAAAATTTTTTTTGGGATTTTCAGAATTAAATTTTCGATTCCAATGGATGCAGGATAATCTCAATTGACACATGTAATTACTGAAAAATTTTTGTGAATTTCTCTTCAAGTGTAATACATGAAAGAAGAAAATCGTTAGGTGAAAAATGTGCCTTTTCTTGTTAATGTTAACTTTTCAAACAAATAAAAAGTTGTGCTTATGAACCTTAAAAGCTCTCTTGCGAAAATGAGAAATTTCTCATAACATTTTTTTAATTTCCCAAGAGTGGATACCTGTTGAACATGGAATTTAATAATTTTTTACTAAAGAGATAAAGTAATTTTAACGCGCATTGTCAAGTTTCTGTGAATTTTCAAAGAAGAATCTGTTCTCTAAGCGGATTAAAAAAAGGAATTTAACGTCTTATGACTTGAAAAATGCCAAAGAAGATAAATTTATTTTCAATAATGTGATTAGGAGAATGACTGAACTGACAAAAGATGAAAATTTGGAATATTTCAGATTTTTATTATAAGAGACGAAATAAAATTTTGATTCACAATTCAAAATCCTGAGAATTTCGTTATAATTATTCCTTTGCAACAAAGCTAGAAACATAATGATCAATGGGAAAAATCGAATAAAAATACTTGTCTTTTTTTGCATCCATTCTTGGAAAGATTCAGAAAAAATATATATTCATTATAGTAGTAAACGCATTATTTATTCATGAATTCCATTCCTTCAGTATGAATATTTTCAGATATTCGCATTTCACAGTTTTCAATAAATTCTTATTCAAGTTCTGAGGATTAATCAAATGAATAAAAAATTGTTCAAAAAAACCTTTCCAATATTATGATTTCGCAAATTTCCTTAGTTCAAACGGACAAAAAAAAAAACACTTACCGATCTTTCCGGACTAATGTCCATTCCAAAAAAAGAATCCCTTCTAAAAACTGTGACGTATGACCTTGTGGGTTCGAGACTCTGCCGTATTTAGGGTACCGGGTTATGATTTAAATCAGACACAGCAATTGAACGAGACACAAGTTCATTTCGACGCTTGAAAATAGAAATGATACAAGTTTATTTCACGCGAGACCGAATTTGACACGAATTTTCACTTCCAAAAACGACTGGTACTATTTTATGCGGAGAGTTTCCGAGGACAACTGAACAAAACGATGTTTTCATGGTCCAGGCATTGATAACACTAAAAAGTAGCCTTTCTTGGAAACAATTCTAGAATATTATTGTAAGTTTTTTACACGCAAATTCGCATGTCACTCGGACTTGACAAGAACAATATGTCAAATTTTCACAAAACATTCCCAAAAGCCCCATAAAAATGATCGAAACCCCATTCATCCTTAACAACTCAAAGGAAAACTGACGAAAGTAACGCGGTGAATTTTCGCCCACCATGAAAAAGCTTTCGATAAAAGACGGAAACAAAGAAAAGCTCGACTCTTACTCTACTTCGGCCGACTAGGTAGCTTTGCATTGAATAAGGAAAAATATCCAGAAGAAAGTGGTCGTGGTTGAAAAATCAGGCTTCTTTCGCATCGGGACAAGAATTGGGATTTTTGAAACGAGGTGGATGCCGTGAACGGTTGTAGGCAAGGGCTGAGGGATGGGGTGCGGTGCCAGGGGGAGGGGGTTGGAAAAGCTCAGAAAAAGAGAGACAGAGAAGAGATCGCGCTCCCGGCGCTCGGTGGCAGTCGGAAAGTTTCGCGGATCCTCGCCGGTCGATAGAGCAAACACGACGACCGCGCCCAACCCCCCAACCCCCTTTTGAAAAAGGGGTTGGAGAGTTAGATTAGGGTGGAGTAGGGGAAGAGGGGTTCGAGGGGGAGGGTGTGAGGGTGGGTGACGAGAACGTGAGCACGTGCGAGAGACGAATGAGCGTCACGTCATAATTATTGAGGCTCCTCGCGCTCCGTGCACAAGTCTTGGGCTAAGGTTCATGCTAGCCGACGTCAATCCGATCTGACCGGATAAATGTCGAGACGTCAATTAACGTGATATAATGTATTAACCGCAATTTTCAAACGTTTTGGAGTTATTTATTGCGATACTCGGGCATCTTGGGTTTGCAATGAGGGAAATTCCGATAGAGTTTGTGAGGAGTTCGGGATAAATTTTGAGGGGTGATTGAAACTGGGGGATTTGTGAATTTTTACTTTATTTTGATCGAATTTGTATGAACATTGAGAGACAAACCGAAAAAAAATGAAGTATTAGTGACTTGTAGAAATTTTAAGGAAATTTTTATATTGAAAGCATGGTTTCTCTAGGTCTGGTTTTATTAGAAAACCTTTCATTCTTTCAACGTTTTAATCCCTATATCTGAGTACTCGTCACCCTAAATTATAAATTTTCGAAAAATAAATTATTATTACACATAGTATCACAATTACCGTTCGAAAAATACCAAAATTCTTGTCAGAAAGTAACATATCTGTGACTGAAAAGAAGACAAAGATAAACCACTCTGTCATGAGACTATCTTTGAAGCACACTTCTCATGACGTCTATTCAACTGTTTTTATAGATTAATGGATACACCTGTAAAAAAATAAACACTATTTCAAAAAAATAATGAACTTTGTATGAAATCGAAGTAATAATGTTAGGTATGACAGACATAATAATTATTCGAACTTTAAATGATTCCTCAATAATAATGTAAATTGAAACTCTTTTTCAATTTAACTGGATTTAAATATCATACATCGAATGTAATAGATGAATTCTTAAAATGAAGTCTCTTCTTATTCATTAATAATTAATGATCAATAATAAAAATAATGTATCCAATATGAAAACAATACAATAAAATATAAATTTCTCTGAAATCATTTGCATATCCATGTCCATGAAATTTCAATTTTTCGACAGCGCAATGGAATTTGCTATTATAAATAATCATTTTCAGTCAAACTCTCATCCAGATGAACATAAAAAAAAGTTCGATTTTCTCGAAATTAGTCTAAATCAACTGAGTCTGTCAAAGTTGTATACAAATACCAAATCCACCATTATCATGAATGAGTTTAATTAATTAATGAAAGTTTGAGAGTTATAGTTCTCATATTTTGAGTTTGAGAGAAAATTTTCAAATATTGATGAACGTCAAAAATTTTAGAGATTTGTAATAGTTTTTACGGTGCAAAATATTTTGGCGATTGCAGGAAATGTTCATAAACTTTGATTTTTTTGTTCATGGCTATACTATACATATTTCCTATAAATGTAAATAACAATTGTTTTTTTTATAGTTTTATCAACAAATCAAGAAATTTTACCAATATTGAAAATATAGAGATAGTACGGAAACATTTCAAAAGTATTGAGAAGTTTGTATTCTGTTCGGTAATTTTGACATATGAAACCTTCAAAAAAGTTGAAAATTCATAAATTCACTATGATTTTTTAGAATGTAGAAAAATTTCAGGAATCTAGAAAATATTTGATAATTTTTCAATAATTTTCATATATCTTCAAAAATGTATTGAAATGTATAATGCGCTTCTAAGTAAAAATCTAAAAAAACCTCTAAATCATTTTAAAATTACGTAAACACTTGATTATTTGGATCAAATATTTTATAACAGTAAAAGATTCAAATAATTTGTATTAGGTTTGAAATTTTTTAAACCAAATAAATAAATATTTATAATTCTAAACACTATCAACAATTGAGAAAAATTTACACAATTGTAGGTTTGAAAAAAACGGAATCATATTTTACATAGAGTCCAAAATCATATTTCTTGAAAATTTGAAGGCGTGATAATATTTTCACGAATGATTGAAAATATACATTAAAAAAAAAAAATTAAACCTAACAATTCCTGAAAGTCAACTGTATTTTTTGATGGCATTTTTTAAGTTCCAATGTTGTGGAAAAAATTGATCAAAATGTATCAATAATTCAGAGGAAAAATAAATATTTGAAGTGTAAAATTCCTTTTATTTTACGTACAAGTTAATAGCAGATTTTTTCATTTTCCAAAAAAAATGCCTCAGGAATTTCGAAACTTTTAAATTAAATCTGGTAGAATGAGGATTGATGGGAGTATTGATTTAGTTACCAGAAATTTAAAGCACTGATATAAACGACACTAAAATAATTCTCGAGTGTTTAAACATAAAAACAAAAAAAAACAATATTTGCCACCATTACTTGAAATCCCATAAATTCCATCAAATTCTACAAATATTTATGTAAAGTGAATTTCAATAGGATGAGAAAAACTACAAAGATTCTACGATTTTTTTCAATAACAAAATCTTAAAACATAAAAAAAGAGAAACACCTACTCGGAGAAAAACAACAGAAAATGATGTTCCTCTCACAAAAGTAGACGATCTCCAGCGGTATAAAAAAAATGCCTCTCTCTCTTAAAATAAAAAACAAATAGAAAAGTCAACTCACCCACTAATACGATTTCGTGGCCGACGTTTTCGTCTTTATCCCTTGCCTACAACAGAAAGAATTACCATACAAAAAACTTATCTCGAAAAGCGAGTGCAGTGATTTTTTGTCATATATACGACATTTACTCGAATAAATATTGAAACTTATCGAGCTGACTATTTGTACATCTAAATACACAAAAATAATGTATAACCGTATGGGCTCTCACATTCGATATTGACAATTTACTCAATGTTACGATTGCAAATGTTTTCTTTAGCAACATCAGAATTTAGTATTTTGATACATGAACTCGTTTTGTGGAAACGAAGCACAAAAAATCTGGATTAAATAAACAATTTAGATACGAGGGCTGAAAAAACTTTCACAAGGTAGAAATTTACATGGGCGGTGAGACGTGTTTATCTTTTTTTTGGTAGGTAGTAATTGTGACTAATGCAATGGAGTGAAAAAAAGGGTTTATCATCACATTTCTTTAAAGTATGCATGATAATGTTTAAATTCACAATTCGCTAATAGTTGGACTTTCTGACGTAAATGATTAAACTGAATGTGAATAAAATATTGTTTTGTAAATATTTTAAATTGCCTCTTTTGACAAAATAATTACGATCCTCAACTTCGTCTTGTGCCTGCACCATATGCTTCATCAAAATAGGCATTACCGAAACTTAAGATAATATACTACTTTTTCTTGTATAAAAAACATTGAACCTTGAAAATTACTAAATAGCACAATAATTCTGCTGAATAGGATATATTCAAACGTTATTTGGAAAGTGGTAGGTTAATTGTATATTTGGATTTTTCAAAATTATAAACATTTACAAGAATCTAAAATTTTAGAGACGGCTAATTGATATCACAAATTCAAAATTTTGGGGCTATTTCAGAAAACATTCATAAAATTTGTGTATAATGTTGATTAACATACTATATCTTAGAAATGTACATGATATTTTTTTCAATTTTTTAAACAAATCTAAAAACTTGAAAAAATAGAATCATACCTATTGATAAATTATCAAGAGTTCTTTATTCATTCATTAACAATAATTATTCAAAATTGGAAAAATTGAGAGACTATAAAAAACGTTCAAGAATAATTTTAAGGTGGTATTCATTTTCATGTTGTTTCAAACTATTCATCAAAATGTATTTCGCCTTTTTTGTAAAATACAAGAAACCTTGAAATAATGAGAAATTATTTAAAAACTTGATGTACTGAAAAAATTTCTAATAAATTCAGAGAGCTTCAAATAGTTGGCATTATGTTTGAAAGTTTTATACTCTTGCACAATTGTACGACATTCAATAATAAAAATATTGTGAATAACTATCTGGGATTCAAAAAATTTTTAAGAATGCAAAAATATTCTAGAACTTTACATGTTGTGTGTAATATAATATTTCTCTAGAATATGCATGCATAATTTTTTTTTTTTCATTAAATCTGGGAGACTCACAAAAAAAAATATTACGATAAATCTTAAAAATTAGTTAAAAATATTTTTCTGAAATTTAAAAAGTTATGAATACTTGGTATAATATATGTTCAAAATTTTAAGAATTTTCAAAGAATAAAAAACATCGAAAATGACGAAGAATATCTAGAGTAAGTTCCAAAAACTCGGAAATTATGCACTTTCTGAAAACTGTGCATATACTGATTGTATATATGATATTATTTTCTCAAAATATGCAAGATAATGTTGCTTGAGTTCTAATAAGAATCTTAACAACCTTGAAAATATTAAAAACCGACGGAAAATAGTATGATTGTTACAAATTTTTATATAATTCAGAATAATTGGTAGTTCGAAAAATTCCGAAAAATTAAACAACATGGAAAACTTTACAAACAGCTGACATTTTAAATTACTTAAAAAAAAGAAAAATGTCATCAATGTTTAGAAATATTATACATAATCTTTATATTTCTTTAAAATACTGCTCATAATGTTCTTTTTTGTAAATAAAAGTCTTAAACACAAGAAAAATATTTTAAAATTACAAATTACGTACTAACTTATCAATTTGAACGAATTTTTTTAATATAATAATTTAGGAATTTGACATGTTCTATTTTTGTTTGCAGTTCCAAAAACTTTGGAAAATGAATTAACATCCATAATTTACGTGATTTTCAACAAATTAAGTTTATATGACAAGCTTGTAAACTTTACGGAGTATTTATTGATTCCATACATTGTGTTCATGGTCATATTTAATGAAAAAAAATCCAATAATCTGAAAGCTTATAAAAAAGTCTGAGATACTTGAAAAATATTACAAAATTATCACAAATCTTAATTAGTGCAACCAATTTTTAAAAATTGGAACATTTCGAGTAGTCTTCATTGTTTTGAATGATTAAAATTCGAAAAAATATAAAACAATTGACGATTTTACAGATTGCCGATTTATACGAAAAATTCGGAAATGTTGCGAAACTTCAGAAAACATTCATAAATTCTACGAATTGCGAAAAACTTTGAAAATTCCGTAGAGCTACAGAACGTAAGAGAAATCCTCAAAATTCTTTAAAATTTAAAAATTTGTTACCTCACAAAAATTCCATTATACTTAGTAAATATAAATAAAAAATCAGGCATAAAAAGATTCCAACTAATTCATCAAAATGTAAGATATTTTGACGATTCGTTAAGCTTACAATAACACATCTATTTCATTTTTACGTTGGTATTTTTGCGTATCCTACCCACCCAGAAATTTCCATGTAGTAAATATTGCCACCATTCTCACGTTTTCCGCTGTCTCTAAAAATCTCCATGAAAGTTCAGTCACGCCTGACCGAACTCGCTTTATACTACTTAAGAACGTTCGCGTGACATTTTACTAACTCTTCGAGGGCGATCTCAATTTGCCCGAATTGCCAGGACAATCACTAAATATGCTCCCAATTTTCTCGCGACTTGTGTGCTTGATTAAATTCCGGTGACAAAGGAAAGGAACGGTTTTGGCAGAGCTGCGTTTCACTGGGCTTTCCAGAACAAAGACCAGCAGAGTATTCGATTCTATGTGTTTCGATCTCTTGCTTGGAATTCGGTGAATTAATCGGGATCCGAACTTGAGTCAATTGCATTTTAGAGTCTTCCCGAAAGAATGGGCGATCCCAAGTTATTTTGAAGTATTTGGCGAGGATGAGAAAATTCTGAATTATTTCACAGCGGCACGTTATATAAATATGCACAAAAGAAAATAAGAATACTTGAATTCTGAAAAACAATTTTAAAAATATGGACAGACAGAATCTATTCCAAAAATGACAATTCGATCAGTGAATTGTCAAAATCTGACAAGCATGTAGAAAATAATAACAAAAGTGAAACAATCAAAAAATTTAACAAAAACCTCCGTCCCCGGTGAATACAACGTATCAACCTATAAAAATCGAGTTTCTGAGGCAAACTTAGAAGTAAATCTACTCGATTCACGAAAGCTTCTCAATCGATCAACAAAGGAGGGTGTTTCCAAAGGAAACTTGTTGGAGACATTGTCCGGCCGAAGCTCTGTACTTTCGTGTTTCCCCTATTGAACGGGGCTTTGAAAAAAGCGCTTTTGGCATCATCAAAAGTGGCCAAGATTAACGAGTCATGGATTCTCCACGGGCACCTTGTACCACCTGATTAAAACGGGCGTCGCACATTGGACGTCCAAGCTTTATTTTTCATGAGCCCGACACATCCTCGGCCGGTTTTACGATGAATGGCTTCGTCTTTGCTGCCATTATGGGTAACGACCATCTTTGCACGTTATTACTGTCGCCGCCATATACTCGCACATTTTTCCATGGGAACGCGATTTTCCATAGACTATGCACAGGGAGGGAAACGTCTTGGGGACTAGAGAGAATACAAGGGAGTTGCAGAAGAGACCCTTTTCCTTCCTTCACTACAGAATTTGAGAAAATATATACCTATGGCTTTACTTAAAACATTGGACATCGATTTTGCAGAATTTTAATCATATTCATTTTGTATTTGTGTTTGATGGCCAATTCTTATTCAAATTTTTGGACTTTACTAATTGTACTATAAATTGCATGATTCTGAACGCAGATACAATAATTTTGTCATTAACTTACAAAATTTTTTTTTTTTAGAGAAACCACTTTCCGACAGGAATTTTAGCAAACTACTCGATAAGGCTAATTGGAATTTAAAATCGACCTCAACTGAGCGATTCAACCTTGATGCCGTTAACGAGAATGCATTAGGGAAAGACAGCTGTTTGATGTGCGACGCGTTACAGTAACGAGATGTCAAATTTGCTTGACCCGAGCTCGGTCTCCTCGGAGTTTATTGACCTCATTCCCTAAACCGCTTTCTCGTTTTCTCTCGAGTTTTTCGCGAGGGAAAATCGCCCCACTCGGGGAGGGAAAATACCACTTATTCAATCACGCGGTTTTCACAATTCCTTTCAGCTCGATTCCCAAGCGACGAATAATCGAAAAAGATCATGATTCAATTGCACGTAATTCTTTTTTTTGCAATTACATGAATTGCGTGATTAAGATTGACCGAGTCACAATTAGTTTTTCGTGCAAAAGTTTGTAAAATAATCCCTACGTCATTTCATTTTGAAACGTCCAGAAGTTCCGACATTGTTTTTTTTTTTGCTAAGAATTTTTTTAAAGCATTTCTGTCGAAATTAATGAAACATGTATTTTTTCTTACATATCGATTATGTTTCAGCTATTTTGTAGAAGAAAAAAAAAACCTAACTTTATTTACCTAGAAATTTCGAGATGCAACGACCCCTAGTCCATTATCTTGCGAGTATACCAAAATAAAATATTTCGTAAAAAAATTTTGTTTTCATCACAAGTTCGTAGGCAGAGAGCGGTCTATACGGTTCAATTTCTTCCGAAAATTCAGAAAAAAGTAATATTATAAAAAAATTGAAACTTTTTAAATCATGAATAATGCAACAATAATTAATTTCAAAAGGCAAAAATAAATTATGAACAATGTCCCTTGTGAAATTTCGAGAAAGTAATATATAATTTTATAAAACGTTTCGAAGTTCAACAAAAACCGAAATTCTTATTTCAATAAATCAATAAAAACGACAACTCTGTCTTCGAGAGAATTTCATATTAAACAGAATCATTATGAATGCTCGGCTAGAATAAACGAGACAAAAAAGTTTTTAAATAATTGTTCAATTCAGTGAATAATAAATAAAAATTTTAATTAACAACAATTTTAAAAATCAGTAAACTGAATCGTGAAGCTTCAAATTCTAGAAATCGACAGGGAAATTTTTTTCAAATATTTCGAATCAAACAAACACTGAATTAATACTCAAAGTACTCAAAATCTGTGAAAATACTCTTTTTAAAATATAAATATAAATGCTAAACAACTATAAGTTCTCAGATCCTAGAGCACCAAATTATAAAAAAACGTTTTTCGGAATCTTCGGACATACTTAATATACATAAAATATTATCTAACGCTATGAAATCTAGAAAATACTGAAAAAGATTCAAAAATTTGAGAATATAATAAAAAATGACAAATTTCAATAGATGTGATTTTCCGGAAACATATAAAACTATAAAAAACGATCGAATTTAAATCCTAGAACATCAAATTCTAGAAATTAATACAGTCATTAGAAGAAATTATAGGAATTTTCAGAAAACTGCTAAATTCTTCAAAACAACCATTATTAGTAAAAAAAAAATGTGTGAAGCTCAAGAAATCTTGTATTATACATAGTTTAAAACTATGTAGATATGATTTTCTCGAATTAAACTTTGAATGCAGAGCAAATGATTCTAGAAATGAATGTCTAAATCCATAAATATACCATGATATTCTTTAAATTGTAATAGAACTGAAAGAAAAGGTTTGAAAAAAAAAAAAAAAAAAAAAAAAAAAAACAAACAAACAAATAAAGCTATTAGAAATCTGTGCATATCATGCACTTTTCATGGAATCAACTCTAATACTCAAAATCTTTGAAAATTTTCTATACTATAGCATCAAATTCTGTAAAACTTTAAAGCTGTACAACTCAATCCTACAAATGAAAAATAGCAGGAAATACACCAACATTCAATAAATATCACACAATACAAAAAAGTAGAAATCTATTAAATACAGTGAAACGTAACATACTCTAAAAAATACTGAAAAAAATACAAGAATTCGAAAAAAAAATTACACATGACAAATTTTTAAAGATGTTATTTTACTAGAAACCTATGAAATTGTTGAATATCAATTTAAATCGAAATTCTAGATCATGAAATTTGAGGGGTTGACATAGCAATTAAAATAAATTCTTTAGATTTGAAGACATACCAATAAATTCTCCGAAAATCGATAAAAACAAGAAAAAAAAAAAAAAAAAAATCTTTGAACACTCGAAAACCTCAAATCTTACAACATACAATTTTAGAAATATGTGTCGAAATCTATGAATATACTAATTGGTTCTCCAAATTCTTTAAGCAAAAAAAAAGTATTAAAAATCTTTGTAAATGATACTCTTTTCTTAAAATCGATTCTAATATTCAAAATCATAGAAAATTTTCGATACTATAGACTCAAATTCTATTCAACTATTGAACTATTTATTTAAAGGCAACAAATTTAAAAAAAGAACAAAATGTATTACGAAATTTTGAATATACCATACGATAAAAAAAAACTTTAAATCTTTGAAATATTACAAAACGCTGTGGAAACCAATAAATAATGAGAAAAATACGAAAATTTAAGTAATCAATAAATCACCACAAATCTTTAAAAATGTAATTTTACCAAAAACCTATAAATCTACTAAAAATCGATCAAAATTTTAATTCTAGAACATTTAATATAGGGAATCAATATAGCAGTTAGAAAAAATTTTATGAATTTTGCAAAATACTGATAAATTTATCAAAACATCATGGACATGTGAAAAATGTTGTAAACACAAGAAATCTTTGGAAATATGATTTTCTCGAAAATTAATGAAACTTTGAACTCTGGAGCATATAATTGTAGATATCTATGTGAAAATCCATAAATATACCAAAATATCAAATCAAATAAAAAAAAGTTGAAAAAAACAACGAGAGGAATTAGAAATCTGTGTAAAAGATGCATAAAAGAGTAAGACTTTTTTCTTGAAATCAATATTAGTACTCGAAATTGTTAAAACAAATTCCGATTCAATGGCATCAAATTCTAATAAATTCGAATGCTTTCCATTTAATTCCTACAAATTAAAAAATAATATCAGAAAGTATTAAAAAATTTCATAAATACCCTACAGTACAAAAATACTATAAATCTATGAAATACCTTCAATTTCAACACGTAGATACCTATATTCTCTTTAAAAATCTGAAAATACCGTTCGAAATTTTCTGGCACTTCGACTCATAGACCATCGAATTCCACAAATGTATTCGAAATTCGTTATTTTCACAGAAAATCCTCCAAGTAGAATAAATATATCAAAGAATTATGAAAAATTACCAAGAGTATAAGAACAAAAATCTAGACCTCAGTGACTTGCATGAAAATAAAACAAATTGAATTACAATATATCAAATACGAACATGAAAAATGTGCGACTTTGGACTGGAAAAGTTCTGTAACTTCGTAATCACGAAATTTGAAAAATATAACAATCGCACTCTTGTCGCCAGATAACACAGATCTGCAAGGTTTTGTTGTTGAAAAGCTATGGGTCGTTTCCGGGGTAATTTTTTAAGGAAAATCCGAATCCCAACCCGAAAGTTGCCTATCACATCAGAATTTTGAGATATTTGAGGTTATGTGCTCGAAAAATGGGATTTTTCGCTACTTTTGAGGTTATGTGCAGGGCGCAAGAAATTTTTCTTGTCTTTTTCGTGGATGTTGTCATTTAGTAGTAATCTTCCTCTTCAAAATGAGCTATTGATCAGTGATGAGCAATTTTTATTCACAAAGATACAGCCGTAAAAAATTTCGACATTTATCCAAACAACCTAATAGGCATTCAAATTTACTTTTTAGGGCCTACCACATTGCACTTGAAAACTTACCTTGAAAATTTGTACTCGAAGGTTTTAATCAACTGTGAGTAAAAATTTATCGTCAGAAAATTATTATTTATCAGTTTTTAGACAGCAAAATCGTAAAATTCCGTGAATTTTAATCCGCTATTTTAAATTCGCCATCTAAGAAATAAAGATATTAACTTTCTGACGGTAAATTCTTATTTACAGTTCATATAAACCCTCAAGTACAAATTTCCAAGGTAAATTTTCAAGTGCGAAATGATAGGCCCCAAAAAGTAAATGTGAATGCCTATTAGGTTGTTTGGATAAATGTCAAAACTTGTTACGGCTGTATCTTTGTGAATAAAAATCGCTCATCACTGATCAATAGCTCATGTTGAAGAGGAAGATTAGTACTAAATGACAAAATCCACGAAAAAGATGAGAAAAATTTCTTGCACCCTACACATAACCTCAAAAGTAGCGAAAACCCCCATTTTCCGAGCACATAACCTCAAATATCTCAGAATCCCGACGTGATAGGCAAATTCTGGGTTTGGATTCGGATTCTACGTGACAAATTACCCCGGGAACGACGCAAAGCTTTTCAACAACAAATACAAACCCTTTCTTTGCAGACCTGTGTAATTAAACATGATTAAAATAAAGGAATCCCGAAGGAAATATACTTTTTTGGTAAACCAATAGTTCAATGTTTTATTGCCTTACGTTTTGCATGGTTCCAGAAATAAAACCGCCTTTAACATATTCAATCACTTTCTCATTGTTGAACAATCGTACAAAAATATATATTCCTCTTCTCAAAAATTTAACGTCTAGTGGCCAAAAAATGCATCGCCCACCCTAAACCAAACACCATTCTCACCATGTCATTCAAAATACATCGATTTCTTCACGTAATTCAAGAAAGAAGTTTAAAAAAAACCTTAAATGATACAATGTGAGTCGATAAATATTTCAAGTCGTGACCCTCGTCACAAGTAACATCGAGTGGTAGCCTTATTCTGGCTGTCCAACTCGCCGGTGCCGCAAACCGCCGCCGCCAAGTTGGCTCTGAGTTTCGGACGAGCATGACGCGTTTTGCCCGCCGCATTTATTCCAGGCTGCCAGTGAGTTATGTCCGTCCGCCAAGGAAATGCTTCAGAGACATTTCCCAAGTCCACAACCACGCTTTGAGAGATTCGCATCGTTCTCCAAAAAACTCACGAACGCATTTTTACTCCCTGTTCACTGATCGAGAATGTTGAAACATTATAGCACAAAATTCTTATCTTCCATAAATTCAGAGTAATGTTGAAAATTAATATCCTATAATGATGGCTCAAGAGTTGAACCATAATGATATAACATAATGCACAAAATGAGTACACTTCTCCTCGTCAGAATTATTAATGAAGGCAGCCCTCCCCCTTTGGACATCCTCGGAAAAAGCGAAAATGTAAAAAAATACTTCAGACTACCATATAGAAAGTTAATTATTTCCTCTCAAGTTGTCACCTGGAAGTTAAGAGATTCTGAAAAACTTCCCCCAGTTGTTCATGGATTATCCAGAGGAATGACTCCAGGCAACGGCATGTTCGGCCGAATTCCACGCGAGTCAAATTAAATTTTAGAACGTTTTGTAGATTGAGTCGGGGCCGAATTTATAATGGCGCGCGCGACACTGATTAACTCGGCAAATTAACGCTCTGCACAACAAAGGGGAGAGTGTTGTACGGGATTTACGACTCGCGCGCAATCTCCTCGATGCTTCAGCCCGATCGCGCAGTTTATACCGTTTATACCGCTTTTTTCGCTCAGCTTGACGGTACTTGAAATCATTTCATCTGACGCCGGCGTAATTAGGTCCCCGATAAGCTCCCGCATTTCCCTCTTGTTATTCACGGATAAACAATTGCGATTGTTCGAGTCCGGTGAGCAGGAAATTCCATTGCGTAATCCAGTTTACGAGTGGGAATCTTGAAATTTTCCTTTTGGTGTTTGCAGCGTTTGATGAGGCTGGGAAATGATTTTACAAATTTATAAGCGGGTGTGGTAATGAATCTTGACGAGAAGAAATTTTGTAAAATTCAGAGGGTATAGTGAATGGGTGAAAATAAATTCTTATGCATTGTTTAGTTTTTCTGTGCATGAAATTAAAAATACTTATACTCAGAAAAAGTAGAGTAATTTTTTTATCCATATTGATGCATTGAATAAATGAGTTACTAGCCCAAGTTACGAAAAGCATGAGGGAATGTGATTATTATAATTATTTCTGGAGTGGAAAATTCCACTCTTAAAAATAGTTTTTGATATTTACGATTTCGGCATTTCTTCATTCAAAGTTTTGAGATCTTGAATTTTTTTTAATGAAAAATTTTTATATACCTTTTTTTAAGTACAGCCTGTACCTATAACTTTTTCCCATCATTCGATTCTTAATTTTTAAAGTTAATTACATTGCAGTAGATACGATGAAAGAATTTTCATCGAAAATCAATGAATCCACAGCATCGAATATTAAAAAAAGGAAAAAATTTATTCATTTATCTGGACTTATTAATGAGTTTGCAGTTGGTTTTGTTTTATACCGAAAAATGTTTGTGGTTTTCGAAATTTCTCCTAAAAAATATTAAAAACGCGAATTTTTCTTATGCCTTCATTTTTATTTGTCAGTAATTGAATTCTTACTCATGCTTTGGTAATTTACTATGTTTCATACCTTTCTTTTCAAAAATTACCTGATATGTTGTTAATACGATGAATCGAAATAATTGATTTCCAAGTAGTTAATATCGGAGAGGTGTATTTTTTTGTTGATAAGTCCAAGTCACGATTTCATCACACAAACATTCTTTTTATACAAAGGGCGTAACCATAAACATTTTTCTAGAGGGATTTTTTTAAAAATAGTTATTTTCTTTCGGGATTTCTCGATTTTGAAGATCTCAGGATTTAAAAGTTCTATAACTTTTCAAGTCCAGAGTATTGCAATTTTTATTTTCGTATTAAGTACAATAGGATTCGATTTTTGTGATTCTCATGCAAGTCACTGACAATGAGATTAAGATTTTTTTCTATTACTTTTGGTATTTTTCATAGTTTTTTTTGTTCTATTATATGTAAATGTGCACGAGGGATTTTCAAATATATAATGAATTTTATAAAGCTTTCTAGAATTCAATACTGTAGAAATGAAAGTTCTGAAAATTTTTAATATATTTCTAGATTTTTGAGAAAATTATACGTAAAAAATTTTCAGTATTTTATGGACTTCCAGAATTTTCGTATTGTGCATATAAATTTTTATCAAATTTTGTAATATTGTCTAGCATTCCAAGAGATTTTTAGCATTTGATCCTATAGTTTTGTATATTTCAATGAACTTGAGTACTTGAATTTATTTAGAAGAAAACAGTATCTTTCACACAGATTTCCAGTAATTTTTGGATTTTTCGCGTATTTTTTATATTATATGAATTTCTTCATAGGTTTCTAGAACTGTAGGCACTAGAACTCAAAGTTTTATAAATTTTTGAAAAAATCATAATATTAACATACTTTTTTAGTATTAAATAATTCCAGCATTTCTCGCGTTTTGTTTATTATTTACGGAATCTTAAAGTTTTTTTGGTATACTTCACGATTTTTAGTGCTTTTGTAGATATGTTTCTAGAATTCCGCGATGTTCTAGAATACATATTTCAATTTATTTCCAATAATTTTTTTAATTTTTGGAAAAAATACATTTATGCAGATTTATTATGTTTCATATACTTCTGGTATTTCCATATTTTGTTCGTATTTTCAGTAATTTTTTGAAATTTTGCCTTAACTACATGTATATTGATTTTCGGTGTTAGATTTACTGTTCATTTGTTTTTTTTATAGTAAATCAATTTATGAGATTATGTACTTTCTTTTTGTGTTTTCCTACATCGTGTGTATTTTTCCTGATTTTTTATAAGAACCTTGATTACTAGAATTCGTTGTTTTAAAATTGAAATTTTAATCGATTTCTAATATTTCCATAGATTTGCAGAAAAATCATACCTACATTTTTTGTGATTTATAGATTTCTCATATTTCCGTTTGATTAGTATTTATTTATACGATTTTGTAACTTTTTTGTACTTTTATAGATTCCAATTATTTATATAGATTGACGATAGATACATATTTTTTTTTAAATTTGTTGCTCTAGAATTCGAATTTTATTAATTTTTCAGATGTTCCAGAAAATTCTCTCACAGAATACCTACTCTAATTTTCAGTATTTCTTCAGAGTTTGCAGGATTTAAAAGATTTTCCGTTATTTTTCTGGATTTTCATTGGAATTTTTTTAAAATTCGGTGCTTTAGGGTTCGAATTTTCCAGATTTTTTAGATTTTCGTGAATTACAATTTTTCTATACATAGTATGATTTCATTATATTGGAACAATTTTACATATTTTTATGTACTACGTTATCCCTACCAAACATTATCCATGATTCAAATTTTGTTTATGAAAAAATGTTTCTGAAAACAAAATAATTGCAATTTTTATGTAAGTATAATGAAGAATCCTGAATATTGTTAACTTGGAATGCTTACATGAAACCATTTGTTATTTTCTCAAGACTTCAGTAGGTACATTTTAGATGATTAGTACTTATTTCATTACTCTTGCATTATTATTTTGAATGTGTCATTTTTTCATTTACTGATATTATGTTTATTATTTTAACATAAAATAGTAATTTTATCCTAATTTTAGGAGGGGTTCGAACCCCCAAAACACCCCTATGCCTACACGCCTATTTTTATTGTTAAGTTGTTCAATTAGAATAATATTATTATTATTCTTATTATTATATTATCTACACTCATACAATTAGACTTGTAGTTCGTAGCATTTTGTGCGAAATCATAAAATATCGACTAAATTAAGTTCGAATTTTATAATATATTTAATCGAAGGCCTAAATTTTGTTGTGATTTGCGTAAACTTTTGAACGTATTCAAGCTGCATTAAGGTTATCAAAAATCAAAAAATGTATTACTCTTATCTTAAGTATTTTGGAATATACGATACTAATTACCATTTTTTGGAGGCTCACTATATTTTGGGTGTTTTAAAAAGTTGTTATGAATACATGTATACACTTTTTTTTTGTTCTACAACACTAAATCCCTTTATATTTTGTCAGTAGAATTCATGGAAATTTTGAAATTCTCACGTTTTCTGGATAATTTTTTGTGAAACTTTCTTTCTTACTTTTTGTTAGTGATTTTTTTAAATCTACTCATTTTATAAGAATTTTCAAAGAAAAAAGATTACTTCGTCAGAATCTACTCAGTTTTTTAAATATTATGGGCTATTTTGACAAGGTTGCAAAAATGCATATTATTTTTTCATATTTTACAAAGTACAAGTAAAAAGTGCATATGAATCCTTTTTTTTGCAACTGAGAAACTTGACTTTACCTTACTTATTACTGCACGATCGAATATAAACAATCATCAAAAAAAACTACGCAATCACTTGAGAATACACCAACACAAGAAATACCTTCAAAATATGCAAAAACTCATCGAAAAAAGGTGATAAATAGTGCACATATTGTTTTGGAGTTCTTGATACATTTTTCGTGCTATAATAATCGAAATTGAATGAATTATGTTTTTTCAATCTATTTTCAGAACTTGGTTCGTTTGACCATATCATTTTGTACAGCAAGGAAAATCTCAACATTTTTAGAACTACGCTGATATTAAAAAAAAGCCCTTTGTTCAACTAATTATCATAAACTAAAAATAAGGCTGTCAGTCTTATCCAACTTTTCCCGAAAAGTTTTCTTTTAGTAGTTGCTAATTTACAAAAGCTTCTACATCCTTTTTTCACGACGAACGACCCACATTTTAAAATAATTAAAAAAATTTTTTTCCATCGTCAAAACTTGACAATAAAATCTCAAAAACCCACAATTTCTATGTGATTCCTGTTTCTAAGCCCGCCACTCTGAAATAACTGCGAAATTTTCGCTTTCCATAATGGCCACCAGGCCACTGGTTGCACACAGCCATATTCAACTCGAAAAAACGAGTGAAAAAACAAACAGCTAAAGAATGCCCGAGATAAATTTCACAATGCGATTTCAGAGGACGCATTTCGTGCTTCTCGTTTCCGAGATTTTTTTCGTATGAAAAAGATGGTCCGCGCGACTGCACCAGCAGCCATCGACACGTAGAAAATTCTACACAGCGAACCAAGTGTGCGCTACGTCATGAAAAATTGTTTTCCCTTTATATATACATATGCATTAAAATTCACGTTACGTAAAAAATAATTATTTAGTATATGTAGTATCATATATTCTAAGTTTAGAATTTGGAAAGACTAAAAACGAAAACCTTTTTTGCAAATCAGATGAAAATGGAAGTATCGAAAATGATTCGAGATTTCTATTATTTGTTCATTAATTATATTTCATCCACTTTTGTATAATTATTTATTCGTTGAAAAGTTAAATATAATAATAGAATCCTTGCAGTTTTTTTTATTAAAATCTACGCAAATCCCTGTTGCTGTATTATTTTTTTCATTTTCCTCATTAATCTGCATTGGGGATTATTATTTTCCAGCAGTCGCGGGTTATGAATTACAACAAAACTTTCACTGCTGTAGCCATCGTAATGCACGAGATAGTCCACAATGTGCGTTCGCACAAAGGAAGACGAATCCTTTTATTCTTCCGCAATACCGTCGCGCACCCGACGTTTCCCAGGGTTTTTTCAATTATTACATCGGGGAGACAAATGCACTAAAGTGCGAAGCATTTGAGACCACCCCGTTTCGTTATTTCAGTTTTGTTTTAATACATCTCACGCATATAAAGCAATTATTCAGCCATGCACAGAGCTTTATAGTTCAAAGCGCAAACGATATTACAGTGAATTTTGCGAATGAATTTTCTGAAATTGAACGGTATTCCAAACTGGAGTTTGAAAAATTTTTAGGGCGGATAAATGTTGAATTTCAAGGTGGTGGGGAAACTCAGTGTAATATTGGTGAAAGATGTTGATGGATGAGGTGACAATGATGATTATTTTTCCTTCAAACTTTCGTAAAACTAGCGAATTCATTCAGTAGAAATTAATTATCTATAAAGCACACTTACACACTTTTTTATTATAGTCTGGAATTCTGTAGTGTAACTAAGTGATAATTCTACAAATAATCTCAAAGTAAGAAGAACTTTGATTTTTTTTTTGTTTTTTTTTTTTTTGGAAATAAAAGGGTTCATAAGAACGAATCTATACAAGAAAAAAAAGTTTTATAATAAAATTATAAGAATTACTCCATGTGATTACTTTCATGAAAATATGTAAAAGCATATGAATAGATACCAAAAAGTATAATAAATGATCAGGCGCGTAGACGAAGAGGGTTTTTGAGGGTTCAAACCCCTACCGAAATTCTTATCATATAAAATTGATATTTCATGTCATAATAGAAAAAGTTACCCTAATACATAATGAAAATACAAGTTACAAAAAAATGCATGAAAACGTTAACAATAAATATTTTTTCATAAAAAAGTTAAAATCATCAAAACGTAGGATTACGTAGAAAATATCTATTCAAAATTTTGTTGCAACCAAGTGAATAATCTGAAAAATTTCAAATCTACGAAAATACTAGCAATTAAAAAAACTTTGAATTAGGTTCTCAAAATCTAGAAATCTATAGAAAATCCAAATACGAGTGTTAGAAAATCTTTCAAATCGTATAGAAAATGAAAAAATATTAAAAGTAATCGAATTCTATGAAAAAACTGTTTTCTGAAAAATCTCGACAAATATCCCTACGATCTATAAATTTTGGAATTTAAGAGCATCAAATTCTAGATATACTGTTACTTCTTTCACGATTTCAGTAAACATAACAAAACCTACTTAATATTACAGATATGCGGAAAAACAAGAACTTAATGAATTATCAAAAATTTTTATAAATCTGATTTTCTCATTAATTTATGAAATGACTAAAAATAAATCGAAACCTATATTTTAGAGTATCGAGTTTTTTGAATCATTGTAGCGATGTACAAAAATATAATAATTCTATAAAACTACTGAGAAATCCTCCAGAGTTCAGTAGATTATACTAGAAAAATGTGAATAATCAATACATGAAAATTATGTAGATATAATTTTCTTCAAATTTCAAAATCTTTTAACCCTAGGAAATACTTATTAATATAGCTCTGTACGTAATTTAATAATGATATAATACTAGAAATTCTTATAGAAATAATTATTAAATACCATAAAACTACATTCAATTCAATTTCTACAATATCTAAAAATAAACATACTTGTGATTGTAGAAATACTGAAAAACATGAAATAAAAATATTTGAAATCTATACGAAAGTTACTCTCTTAGAATTAATTATTTTAAATATTTAAGATATTCAATGAAATTTTTGAGTACATTGCATCAATTTTCGAAAATCTTTTAAGTGATCCATAGAAACACTAGAAATCTACAAAAATACCAGAAACTCCAACTATATTTGAGAAATAACATACCATACGAAAATTCCATAAATTCATGAAATACTTTGAATCCATGAGGTTATAATTTCCTGCAAAATCTATCAGAACATTAAAATTTTTAAGGAATGTGAATCCCAGAGCGTCGAATTCTATAAAGCTTTATAAGCATCGAGTTTTTTGAGTCATTGTAGCAATCTGCAAAAATATGAATTATCTTTAAAACTCTTGAGGAATCTTCCTGAGTTTCGTAGATATATACTAAAAACATGCGAAAAATACTACTAGAAATCTTCTAATATACATGAAAACTATGTAGTTCTAATTTTCTTGATAATTTTTTTGAATTCTAATACTAGGGAATATTCATTTATATAGTTATATAGATTATTTAATAATGATATAGTTCTAAAAACTATCACAGAAGTTATTATAGGAAACAAGAATAAAAGATCAAATTCAATTTTTACAATTTATACAATCAAACATACTTTTTTGTAAAAATACCAAAAAATATGAAGTACAAATATTGAAAATTTTTATAAAAGATACCGTTTTGTGATTAATCAATTAAAGTATTTAAAATCGTTCATTTTTTCCATACTATAGCATCAATTTTTAAAAAACTGTTGAGCGATTCATAAAAATACTAGATATTCATAAAAAGACCAGAAACTACTACCAAATTTGATAAATAGAATACTATACAAGAGTTTTCATGAAATAATTCAAATTCATGTGATTATAATTTCCTTCAAAATCTATTAGAATATTTAAATTTTTCAGGAATTTGAATCCCAGAGCATCGAATTCTAGAAAGCTTTATAAAAATCCATATTTATTTCGGATTTTCCTCAAAATTGTATAAATACTAAAAATATTAGTGAAAAATTTAAATCTCAGTAACTAATTGAAAATAACAAAATACGAATTCCATTATTTACGAACATGAAAAATGTGTAGCCATAGGACTACAAAAGTTGTATAACTTTTAAACTCTGAAATGTAGAAAAATTTCAAAATATCCTCCTTGTAACTATATTGTCAAAAATAAAAAACTATGAAATCTTGGACGAATAATATTTTTCGGAAAAACCTCTCCCGAAAATTTTCCTCCATACACCCTTGAGCAAGAATTTTATCAATACAATTGATAATATAGGCATAATAAAAAGAAACAAAGGAAACTTCAAGAAAACAACTAGCAATTTTTTAATAATTCCTTCTATTATAATTAATGATTCTAAGTCAGGTACCACTCTCAATTAATTGCAGTCATCGTCATTATATGAAAGTCATGATCGATTTTATTGTAAAAAAAGTTATTTGTGATAAAATTTTACTTCTGTAATAAAATGTGGATGTACATTATTGTTTATTTTAACAATGAATCATCATTTTACATTCATGACGAAAAATGTTTTCCTTAAATTTGAATTATCATTCGTGTATGTTACGAATATAATATAATATTCAGATTGATACAAATAAATTCACTTGGAATAAAATGTTACCGTGTATACATTATTCATAATAATATTAAGAAAAAAGAATATTATACACTCGAAATGAATACATCATCCTCCGAAATTTTTGGAAATTTTTCAGCCCCCACATGATATTCACCTCAAAGCCTCGGGATTCCAAACACTACCTTGCTAATTGGTATTGTGAGCACGAGTGATAGGATATGCTCTTGTCAAAAGCACTGAAAAAATACTCGACCAAAGAAAAGCTCGCAAGTGCAATGGAATTGATGAGAACGGCACGCAAAGGAAAAAAGAAAAGGAAGGAGCTACGAGCGTAACATTCGTTGGTCTGCCGGAATGGGCAATATGGTCGAGGGGGTTGGGGGAGCAGGTGAAATCTAATCAGCAGATCGGAGCTGAAATACGGCTCGGCTCGGGGGTGCAACTTTCAATTAAAAGCTGCTGGTGCACCGGGGTTAGGCACAGCAGGGGGCCGGCATCTAGGAGCACGAGATTATTTTCCTACTCTCGACAGACGGCAAGAGCACACGTTCACGCACACGCCGTATATAATTGAGTATGTGGGACTATGTTCAGAATGAATGATAGTCAAGAGATTTAATTATTATATTGTAAAGTCGTGTATTTTTAGGAGTAACTTTTAGAATTCCTTCGAGCTAAACAGAGATATAATATTGGATGATCTAAAATTTAGGAAAAAATTCATTTACTGCTATTAGAGCAAATACTAAATCAAGGATATGATCTCTTAATCTGTATGTGTTAAATCTAACAGATTGTCTTGTTGAAATTTTCACAATGTAATTTGTGAAAAAATCACAAATCGCATTTGTAGAATACAACAGAAAATCTGTTGTGAACAACATTTTATTGAATTTGACAGATGTATATGTTAAAAATACAGATTTTTCTGTAACAATTCATTGCAATCTGTTAGAATTTAACAGACTCATATTAAGAGAGAAAGTTTTATTGACTATACATAAACAAAACACTTTTGTTTAAACAAAACAAGTAACTCATATCGTTGTGTCAACCATACAATTTTCACCGTATACTATTAGGTACCATAAATTTGGAAAACTTAAATTGAAATGTTAATCCCAATTTTTTATATCTGAAGGAGTTTACTGTTAAAAAAAAACCTCCCATACATTATCGGACATACTTATTATCTTACCCACACAAGTCAGAAATTTTTCATACTTTCGAATATAATTTCCTCATATGTACAGGATTTTTATTATACAGGAATGGAATTTTTAGGAAAAGTATGGGAAAAGTGATATATTAGCATGGTTTGAAAAGTAACTTACTTTCTAAAAGTGTAACGTGTTACGTTATCGTTACTTAGGTGAAACAAGTAATTCGTTACGTTACCGTTACTTAGAAAGAAATAATTACTCGTTGCGTTAAATACTCAACGCCTTAATGTAAATAATACAGCTTCTAAAAACTGAAGATGAAAATAAATATCAAAGTACTTGTGATATTGTTTTAGTGACTGTTAATTTTAGATATAATAAAATGGTTTGGGATGAAAATGTATTGGACACGAATAATTTTTTTGCGATTAAACGGAAAATTGTATTGTCAAGATCTGTTGCTTGTGAGAACTAGCCTTCTATAAATTATTTTTTAAGCGAGGAAAATCATTGAGTATTTTTGTGCATCTGTACTTTTTCACCTTGAAAAAAAAATCAGTCAGCTTGTTCTAATTTTCGTATCTTTCAAAGTTCCAAAAAATTGTAAATCTGACATTGTATTCAATGTTAGTCACTGGAAAAATTTTCAAATTTCATAGATTTATAAGAGAAACTTATATTTCTAGATTTTTAGTATTTTTGACACAATTTATATTTTTCAGTGAGTATGAAATGTTGCATCAGGATTTTCTATTATTTTTATGTACATTTTTATATATATTTTGAAAATTTTGTGCTTTCGATTTCAAACTTCATTGAATTTTTCATATTTTCTATTAAAAAGTAATTTCTATTACTTTTTTTGGTACTCTTCCAGTTTTTCTACAACTCAAAGTATTGCTCAGTATTTTTGAAAACATTCATATTTTTCAGTATGCATGAAATATTGCAAGAATTTCCAGTATATTAATGTATTTCTACTATTTTTCATAAATGATTATATAGACTCCAAAAAGTCGTGCTCTAGAATTTAAAATACATAAAATTTATCATGTTTCAAAAGTTTTTTCAGAAAATAGTATCTCAATAGAATTTCATTTCTTTTGATGTATTTTGTACTTCTTCTGTTTTTTTTTTTCTTTTGTGATTTAAAGGATCATTATTATTTTTATATATTTCTACATAAATTTCTGGAATTCGATGCTCTAGTTAATAAACTTGTATAGATTTATAATGTTTCATATGTTTACTAGTATTTGTAGACATTTGTTTTCAGTATTTCTTAGTATTCATAACATTTTGTTCAGTTTTTCAGTTTCTTCAAAAATATCCCTTTGAATTACCAGAATGAGAATCCCTAGAATTGAACGCTTGAAATATTTCTAGTATTTCGGTCGATTTTTCAAAACATGATTTCGTAATAGATTTAACGTGCTTTCAATTTTTTTTGTATTTTTACAGACTTTCACGATTTAAAAAATTTTTTGGCAATTTTTATAGACCTACATATGTATATATTTCTCGAATTCAATGGTGGAGGATTTGAAGTTTTTTGATTCCTGGAATTATGTAAAAAGATTTATAAATTTTTGAAGCATCTAACAGCATTTATTATAAACTACGGAATTTCTATTCTCTGCTTTTTTGTGGTTTTTTTCTGTATTTCCTTTTGTATTTATAGAACAACGTAAGGTTTTCCAGTATAATCTGCAGATTTTAAAAATCCTGTCATTGATGCTAAGATCGATCGATATCAGGTGTTTTTTTTTTGTATTTTCTCACGAATTTCTATAATTTGATGCTGTAAATTTTGCAAGTTTTTTAATGTCAATGAAAAACACATTCTTCGTTTGCATTTGTACACAAATCACTGAAATTTCATGCTGTTACAATACAAATTATGCATGAAAATTTTTTTCCGAAAATAATGAAATTGAAAATCACTTACAACTCATTTTCAAAACTAAATTTCAGAATTTCTCAAAATAATTACCCATCGTTCTATAAACTTGATTTAAAAACTTTGTCGTTACTTGTTAATTAATATAACACGTTACTTTATCGCAACAGCAAAAAATGTAACGTTTTAGAGTAACGCGTTACTTCCAAACCCTGCATAATATTATAAACAATTTTCCAAATTCTCAAAATTTCTTCACAACACATATAGGAAAATTTCCTTACACAAACATGCAATAGTGATTATTTTTCACAGTGTATAAATGGAATCATGCTACGTGAGAGTCGCACATTTTTCGAATCGACACTTGCGCGGATTTTTGACATTATTTAAATCCCAAAGCTGCCCGTGGAATATGGCAGAAAATAGGAAGAGGGTTCACAAGTTCCGATGCCGATTATTGAGCGTTCGGCTCGCACAGGATCGGGATAATTGTGCGTTTTTGCGCAACATGCTCTGCCCTTGTGACACCGTGTTCCGGGCGCGAATAATTTTTGCCGAATCTGTATAATACCCTCGGGCCAAAGCCCGCTGCTGCAAATGCAACTGTGTACGTGTGCAATTGATTGAACATTAAAAAGCTGTTGAAAGCAGGTTTTTTATATTCGGGAGTTGTTCAATGAATGAATTGTTCCGTCATTTATTATATTATAGTCCAAGCTATTTCATAGAGAATCATTAAAAAAAAAATGTAACTTTAGCAAGCAGTTGTACCTTTTCATGGCATAATTTGAAATTATGAATTATTATTATTATAATTATTAATGAAATTTCTAAAAGTATAGTTTAACTGAAATAAAATAAAAATCTATAGTGCTTGCAATTTCGTTTGTTTAATTGATCTTTCCAGCATTTTGGATCATGTTGTGATTAATCTTACCAGAGCATTCAGAAATTCAAAATTAATTTTCTTTCTAAAATCATATCATATCTACTTATGATTTTGTTCGTTATCAAAAACAACCTTAGCTTCTAAAACTTGAAAAGTAGCAAATTTTTATATTCTTTTTTTTTATAACCAGAAAACTCAGGGCAATGTCCTCAATTTGCCGCATTTTCCTGCATCCCCTGGAATACAGTAACTATTGCAAATGAGAGCACAGGCAAAGCAAAGAATAGGCAAATACTCAAGTCACATTTGAGCTCAGCGTAGCATTATTTTCCGTGTCGCGGCCATTTCTCGATGCAAGATGTAAAAGTACAAGGAGGAAAAGCGAGTCGAGTGTCAAAATAAAGGAAAAGGGAGCAAGGCATCTTTTGTCGCGAAAACTTGAGAGCGTGCATTACTTTCTGGGTACACATAGTATATGTACAATAGGAAAAGAGAGAGGGATGACACTTTTAGTGGCGTAGCCTCTGTGCCATGTCCTCGCTCGGTTTTCCCTTCATTTTTATCTTTTTTCGTCCCTCTGCTGCAGCCCCCCTTTTTTAGTCCCTTCAGAGCGCCAGCCAGCCAGCCTCCAGGCGTCGTCAAGTTTTTCGAACTTGGCCTCAACCCCACGTGAAGCCCTCCGCTATCGCCTCTTGCACATCCCGAGAAAACAGTGGCGTAGCTAGAGTATTTTTCCCCTGGGGCCAAGAATAATAAAGTGGTTGCTTTGAAATCGAAACGTTAGTTATCACCTACGACTCAAAGGTAAGCAAAAAAGAAGGAAAAATAATAATAATAATAATAATAATAATAATAATAATAATAATAATAAAACAAACGTCAGAATAATTTCTGGGTCACTTTAAATAGCAATACTTTCCTCGATATTTATAAATAGCGTTCTAGGTCTTTGTACTTTCACCCTCTCTCATACTTGCTAATGAATTTTTTGGATATGTGTAATAATGAAACTAAAGCATTGTAGAACCAAACTATATAGGGAAATCGAGGTAATTGTGACGCGAAAAAACAAAGTTGAACTCAAGCAACATTCTACTTGTTACGTTTTCGCTTTGATATTTTAGTTCTATCTTTTCAAAATTTCTTTCTTTTTTTCTCTAGATATAATATACCATTACATACTCAATAAATTGCTTGTAACGCGTTACTCTAAAACAATACATTCTTTACTGTAACGATAACGTAACGCGTTACATTAAATATCAAGTAACGATAACGGGGACGAGTCACTTTTTTTCGGTAACGGGTAAAGGAAATTCTTTTATTTTACGTTACTTTTATCTGTCTCGTTAGGTTTTTAACAAAATTTGGGATTTTTTTTTAAATGTTCTGGAACTACGATGTAAGGAATTTTTCATCACTCTAACCTCAAAACTGACATTTTGAAGTGACTTTTCGGCCATCGTGATGAAAAATATCTCACATAAACAAGTACAGATGTGCTCATAGGCAAAACGGGTTACAAAACTTGCCTTCGGCTCGGTCCGTAATTACCTCGTTTTGCCAAATTCGCACATCCGTACCTGCTACGTAATATACTATTTAACTTCCTCATTTTTGAGTATAAAATTCTGTATTAATCATTTTTAATCAGAAAATGTGTAATATTAGTAATTTGTATAAAAATATTGACGAAGAATATGCTTTTTTACTTTTCATTAGAAACCTTCACAATTCAAAGCGTTTAATTTTAGAAATTCGCATGAAAATATATAAAAATACTTAAAATCAATACATCTCAAAATAAATAGCAGGATCCAAAAGATCTTGAAATTCTGCTGGAAAATCTTATAAGATATCACCCTATATAATAAAAAGAAGTTGATCGCCGCCCCCGCCGTGTCAGAAACTCCATCATTAATTTCCATTCACTTCTAATAACACTCATCAACTTCCAAATTTTTCCTATTTCTGCCAATAACCCCCATTCCCTTGTATTAACTCCCATTAACTATTGTATAAAGATTCGATAACAAATAAGATATGCTATAAAAGATAAAAAAATGGGATAATCTAGATAAGATAACAATATAAGATAATAGAGGAAACATACAAACATAAGATAATGGAGATGAAATGACCAAGATGAGATCATCAATAATACATTATTCGGATGATATAATCGAGATGAATTGATCTATATTAGTTATCAAAATTGCAAATGGTCTATTATAAAATGTAAATAACTACATTGTCAAATAATGTAAAACTTCTAATGGCTTAACATTCTGTGTATTCGAACAAAGTATTTCTCATGCTCCAAAATCAAGTGAAATTTAATATCTGAAGTCGAACTTTCAATATCCCACTAAAAAATAAAACTTCATTGATCTTACAATGAATTTAAAGCCTATCTTTAACTTTTTCCATAATTTGATAAAATGACGAAAAATTACGAAATTTTTGAAATTTCCGAATTTGAAAAATGAAAAAATCACTTGTAGTCCAAATATAAAAAAATGCCAAAAAACCATAAAATGTCACAAAATCTTAAATGACATTATTCCACGAAATTACAAAATTTCCAAAAATCCTGAAATTCCGGAAGGTTTAACAATGTCACAAAAGTCTGAATAATGGCCAAATATTAAAAAATCATGAAATGTCACGAAATTCACATGATGACAATATGTTACGTATAACAAAATGTATGAAAATTACAAAATTATTTTCCTAATGACAGGCCACAATTTGCCTATTTTTGGCATTATATGGGCCATCAAATACCGGCTTGCAGTATTGCCTCAATAAAGGTCAACATAAGACAAATATTGGTTTTATGTTGGACCAATATCAACTTAGTATCTGTCGAACATTAGTTGTCAATCAACTGTAAAATATTTTACGAATGTTCTGCTAATATTTCTACGAATAGGTCAAAATACTGACTATTAGACAATACTCCCTAACAACAAGCTTATACTGTCTGAAGTCTTATGAATGATTTATTCCTATTTACTTACTTGAAGGTTATGATTTAATGATGTCATTGTATTTTGTGAAAATTTTTTTGAACCAAAAACTATACCTTAATCAAATACTACATGGGGGTTGGAGTATGAAGCGCGCAGGGGGCGTAGCCCCCCTAGTAATGAATACAAAAAAACAAAATGAAAAGAATCCGACAAATACTCAAAATACTAGATTATATTAAGTTTTACGTTATTTAATTCTTTATAAATTTATGTAATTCTAGGAATCGGAAAACTTCGATTTGTCGAGCTTTGAATTCTAAAAATGTTTATAGAAGTCTATAAAAAGATTAGAAAATTTTTCAAATCGTATGACTCTGTGAAAAATACAAAAAATACTGAGGGCACTCTAAATCTATAGAGAAACTGTTTTCTGCAAAATCGATCGAAATACTTCATAAATTTCTAACTTTCAACAAATCACATTCTGAAAATTCAAAGGTATCTTTGAAAAAACTAAAAAATTCTACAACATCAAAAATCTTTCGCATTTCAGAAATTAATACAGCAATATACATATAAAAATAATGAACGATCCTTGAAATCATAGCAAAACTGACTAAGTACAAAAAGTACTAGAATAAGTAAAAATCTATCGACAAACTGTTTTCAGGAAAATCCTGTAAAACACGGAGAATCTCATGAAGAACAGATTTTAGAGTTCGATACTCTCGAAATGTATGTATTTATTGATATCATCAAAATACTAAAATTATGTAAAAATACTTGGAAATTCCGCAACATTCTATCATCCTGAAAAATACGAATAGTTTTTTTCAGGATCATTCTAATCAGAGAAAAATTGAAAAAGTATCGAAAAAATCAAAGGGAACGAAAATCTTTATAGACACTATTTGCTAAAAAATACTTTCAAGTACAAATAATTTAATGAAAATTGAATTCTAAAGCAAGAAATTCTTAATATCTGTATATTAATGTACAGAAAAATAGTACAAATTTATAACAATAATTGTGACTTGAATTATTGAAGTATCCGGCGAATTTAATCTGAGCCAATAAATTTGCTAATACTTAAATTGAAATAAAAAAGAGGACGTTATTACATTTACGTAAATCAAATTTATAAAAATACTAGAAAATCTTGCAACATTTCATACATACTGAAAAATACGAAAAAATTCAAAAAATTCTGAAAATCTGGGTCGGTATTAATATACTTCCAAAAATCTATTAAATTTGCGAATGTTTTCTTGTGGCTAACATTGAATCAAATGTCATATTCAGAAATATCGTGAAGTTGAGAAAAATATAAGAATTTAAACAAACTGATTGATTTTTTTTTCAGCGTGAAAAAGTACGGATTAACATTTTTCATGATATCGGAAATAAACAATTTCTATAGAACAAAACCACCAGTACGTTTAGATTGTTTTTTTTTTTCAGCCTTAGTTTTTCTACGTCTTGTTATTTACATTCAATTTCTTCCAAAAAGTAACCTGAAAGTAACGGGATGTTTTTTTTTAAATAGGTAATGATAACGAGCTACTTTTTCTTTTCAAGTAACAGTAACGTAACGAATTACTTTTTCCACTTATGTAACGATAACGTAACACGTTATATTTTTCTAAGTAACTTTCCAAACCCTACTTAGTTTTTCTATGTCTTTACATTTAATTTATTCCAAAACGTAACGTAAAAGTGACAAAATGTTATTTTTTCAAGAGATAACAGAAACATAACAAATTACTTGTTTTTACCTGAGTAACAGTAACCTAACGTGTTACACTTTTTTAAATAACTTTCCAAACACAGATCATTAAAAAATACATTCTTTTTCTTTATCATGCTCTCCAGTCTCAGCCAGCTCATACAGGATCACCAAAAACAATATAAAACAACTCTCACCAGAGTTTTCCTCAAACAAAATACACCATACATCATGCAAGCCACTGAGAACAGAATCCCACTACCAAAGAAATAAGCTTACACAGGAAGAAGCGTCTCTGAGCCGGAAAATTTCAAATGAAAAATCCGAATTGATAGTCCAGAAAAGTTGCTTAGCAGAGTGGGTAAATAAAGTTCGAGACGAGGTGAAAAAAGTACCGGCAAGCTCGTGAAACGGGAAAATCGATATTGGCCGACTTGGTTATTTCAACATTTCGTGTCGGACGCACTCGGCGCCGTCGCATCCGTAATGAGGTCTTTATTCGGGCCGCTTCTGCCGCTGTCCAAGACAGCAGCAGCAATAAGAGAATAAGAAAAATAAGGCTTCCCAGCAGCCTCTGTAAATATTAAGAAAGGATTTTCGAATAAAGCCTCTTTCGACCGTTTTTCACTCCCTTGCATTTCTCGTTCTCTTTCTCTCTCTCTCTCTCTCCACTCCTATTTATCTTAAACCACCGTTTTTCATTGAAATTTCGTTTTAATTGCGAGCCAGGCTTCTCCTCTGTGCTCACTTTTGCCTCGAGTGACGATACCGCCAACTTCGCCGCCGCCGAGCAAGGCCCCTCCGAGGTTTCGCCAATTCCAATTAGACTATGGATTTTCCCACGAAATCCCGCAAGCTACATTACAAATACTTAATTGCAGCTAATAAATATAAATTCCACGAAAAGCCAACCAATCCACCGAGAGCACGTTGAACGCGACGCTGTTTATTAATCGCGCACTTGTTGTTCCAACGGATGGAAGGAAGGGAGGGAGGGGGGGGGGGTGGAGTGACAAGTTGCAATTAATTTTGGTAGAAATTTTTTCGTTTATTATCGCGGACGATACGGCCTTTGGGATAAAAATGCTAGGACGACGGAGGGGAGCAAGGGTAGTTTCACGTTGCAATGGAATCCCTAGAAGTATGTGGAATTGAACTATGTATGTATATAAGTCATAGTTTTTACTGCTTATACAACAATTTTGTAGCTTATGATTCAGGGCGATAACTTTCATTCACTTTTTTATCATTTATTAAAGATATTAAAACTTCAACTCAATTTTTAGGTATTGAAGTAATTCAAATATTGACCGAAAATAATTCCTGTATATTATATATTTTTCATTCCTTTTTTTTCTATCGATCTTCAAAACTGAAATGTTAAATATAACATTCAAAATGCATATAAACTATTATAAATAAAACTATCAATTACTGTCAGATATCAAAGTAAACATATTATTCATATATTTATTCATTAACATGAAGATCATTAATTGAATTAACTTAATATGACCAAAGGGAACGTAATAGTTGGGTAAAAAATTTTCAGATGTTCAATTTATTTAAATGCTATGTTTAAAAATACTATATGAAAATTGACAAGATACTCTGTATTATAATAACGATAGTAAATTTATGGATTTCAATGATTGGAACTATAATATTAATATGATTAATTAAAACATTATTTAGAAGAACTGTAATAAAGATAAACCTAATTATAATAGTATTGTCGATATAAAAAAAAAGTAAACTATAATGTTTTATTTCAGAATATTCATGAAACACCTACCATTCACGTATTGTTGATTAAAATATCATTATACTTTTTCACAAAATTGAAATATTTATATTACTTATCAGAAATATCGACGATAAGGGCACAAAATAATCGACATGAATATAATTGTAATTATTTTTGTGATTTCAGTTAGGTGTTAATTTTATTTATTAATGAATTTATTCATCCATCCATTTACTAATTTATTTATATAATCATATATTTATGATTTTTTTTTATTTATTCATATACTCATTTCCCTGGCAATGCCTATGCAACACTGAAGCACCACATTTCCGTTGCACTTGCGTTGCACTTTTAAAATCACGATAAAAATGATCTGACAAAACCTACGCGTACAAAATTGCGATAAATCATGAAGAAGAAGTATTTTCAATAGTTGGTAATAAAGTTGTACGTTAAGAAATCGAGAAATAAAAAACACATTTTTCTTTTCTCTTTCTTTTTGATTTTACTCCTACTTTTTATCTAATTATAACGTATCATCTGCAAAATCAAATAAGATACATAATAATGTCAAACAAACGATAGTGTATTAATTAACACTCAGTATCAAAACGGACATGTGATTTTGAGAATTGGAAATTTACCATAAGAGAATCGCAATTTTTTTTGTATTTTTGTTATTTTCAGGATTTGAGTAACGTCAAAATTGAAAGTTGGTAACACTTGAACTGGTCAATTGGTGTGTTTAACGAGGCTCTTCGTATATCGTCATTATATCACTAGAATTAACGTCTTATTTTTATAAATAAAATGACTTTATTGTATTTATAATGTATGAAGTACGCGATTTGATTAAAATAAATGATTAAAACAAATGCTTTGTTATAAAGTGTTATTATTATTCAATAATAACGAAAAATAAATATAGCTTGTGTTTCCTCTCCAGAACGCGAAAGTATTTTTTTGTCATGTCTATATTGTTCATTCTTTTATTATAATAATAATAAAATAATAAGTTTCAATCTCTTCAATCTCTCGGAGCAATATGAAAACAAATCGATCAAATCCTCCATATAATTTTATTTATAATTTCATTCTTCTAGCTTTCGGCCTACGTTTCTGGCCCTCATCAGGAAGTTGTGCATACACTGTGTGGTTTCTTGGGCAAGGATGAATATCAATCTCGTACATCGTAACCTTAAATCCCAACGTGAACACCATCAACCTGGACTACTTCATCCTTCATCGTCATAATTAACCCCATCCTTGTAAAAAACAAGCGTCCCAATTCCTCCACGAATGAGGGATTGGGATTTATATTGCTCCGAGAGATTGAAGAGATTGAAAATTAATATTGAAGCGCAGTGAGTAAAGGAAAAAATAATTATGAATAAAATAATAAATATTATTATTACTTTTATTGTTATAATTATTATTATTATTATTACTGTTTTTGTTGTTGTTGTTGTGATTATTATTATTATTATTAACATTATCGAGATGTTTTTACAAAATTATTACACTCAGAAAAAATCTTACTAAAATTGACTCAATCATTTATTGAATACAAAGTTTTTGTTCATATATATATGTATATTAAAATGTTGAGTCCAAGTTATTTACTAGAAATACATAAAGTCGACATGATCAAATTTTTAGATATAGGGAATAGTACATTACATATCAGGCGACAAAACCGAGTGATTGCAGACGAGTGCTGCTAAAATCAGCCCGAGTTAGAGGCTGTTAATAGTACAGTCAATCCGGCGATTTTCAAGCCGAAAATCCAATATTTCTTTATAATTCGTCAGTCGTTAGTAGTTTATGGAAAAGCTCAAATTCATAGAGTTGTGACCCTCCCCCCCTGCGTTTTCCACTCTATTACATACTTTGAATTATTTTATTAGAAAAAAATTCTTGCAAGAAAAATACAATATTGAAATAAATTTCAGATGAAATAAATCAAAATCAAAATATATACTTGCATAAATTTTGAATATTGATAGTTAATTTTTTACACTGAAAACGCTCATAAATGTGAAAAAATATAAATTATCACATTGTCCGGAAGATTTTTCAATCTTATCTGTGTTCTAGATAAATATATTAAATATTGTCTCAAAAATTTTAAGTTTTTAACTAGTATTACGCTGTTGTTTAAGCCACGCATTTTTGAATATGAATAAATTACAAAAATTTTTTTTAATTATTCAGAAAATCTTCAGTAATTAATTTTCTCACGTATGTTATCAATACATTTTTGTTAGTTTATGAAAAATAATTTTCGTTATTTCATTGCAAAAAAAATATGGCCAAAGAAAATTTGAAAAATTTAGCTGACATAACTATTTAATAACGTCAATTCATTTGCTTTCACTAAAAATGCTTATAAATGTAAAAATATAATTGTAATCATATCGTTCAACATATACTTAAATTTTCAATTATGATTCAGATAAATGTATTCAATATTGTTCCAAAAATTATACATTAATGAACATTTTTTTATTTGTTTTTTAAACTATATATATTTTTTCTTTAATATGAACGTAAAAATTAAATTTTATTTATTTCTAAAGCTTTAATCATCGATTATTTATTATATGTTACAGATATATTTTTTTTAATTTATTTGAAATAATTTGAATTATTTACAGAAAAAAGCTCTTGCCAGAAGAAAAAAACATTATTCAAATCAATTTTTGATGGAAGAAAAAAAAATTTTTTTTTTAATATTCAATACTTCAATTCCATTTTTTTTAACCATGTTGAAACGCTTGAAAACTTTGAAAACGTGAAAATACATGAATAATTGTTGTTCAAAAAATAGTCTCAAATTACATGCATGCTTTCGATAGACGAATTGATCATTGTCTAAAAAATTGTAAATTAATTTGCTTTGTTTTTGGAAAATATTTTTATCTTCCTTTTTTTCATACGTTAGACAGGGTAAAAGATACTTTTTTATCCATATACTGCAGGAATCACTATCAAAAACAGCTGATTATCCTCAGTTCAGATCTGCCAAAACAGAAAACAAACAACTTGAACTATTTTTGTTAAGAAAAGTTCAAATTCGATGAACACAGATTTTATACTCTTATTATTCGAAATAACGAATGCAACGCAAGTGCAACGCTACTGCAACGCTATATCGTTGCACTTACATTGCATGAGCTTTACCATAGTTACTTGATTATTCATTCATTAATTTTTCATTTATACAGTTATTCATTTATCTATTGATTCATTTAGAACTATGAAAAATTTCAATTATTTGTATTTTTATATTCACCAAAAAAAGCAATACAATTATGATAGTAAATAATTATTTAGAAGTTTATTTATTACCATAAGTTCCTAATGTAGATAAAATAATACGAAGTATATTATTGTGAACACTTTTATTACATAAATTTTATCGAAATATATTTTTATAATTTCGTAAACATATATTTTATAGTCAATGTTACGAAACTGCAGTAAAATCTATATTAATGCATATTTTTGATAGAAAAATTACTAAAATTTTCGAAATCATCCCGATAATTGAAAGGATTATTAATATATTTATATTATAAATTATTATCGTATAACAGGTTTTTTGCGCATTTAAATAAATATCTTCAAATATTAAAAAAGTTTGTTACACATGTTTCACTCTATATAAACAACAATGAAATTCGAATTTTTTACGAGTAATACTTAATTCGATTGACTCCAATCATCTTAATGGGTGAAAATTGTAAATGATCACTTAAATCCAAATCTCATTTCATATTTCCAAAATTTTTTCCATATATCTGTAGATCAATATTTCAACCACCTATTGAATTCTCACCAGGATCGATTGAATAAATTCTCTTATTTGAATATTTTGATCGATGAGAATAAGGTCGAAACCGATCATCATTGAAACTTTGAACAATGGCAATTAAACCATATGGTAGTAAGTCATCATTCCTCACATATCGAATATATTCTAATCATTCAAATCAATATACAATGTTACGCTTATTATCTGAATCAGTGAATAGAACATTTAATGTTTTTTGAAAAAACGAGAATAATCTTATAATCTGATTTAAATTTAATTCAATGTATATTACCTGTAATTTTTCTATGCATGCAAATATTGCGACCCCATAATATCACAATATTTCCTAAACTACAAATTTAAAATTTCTGTCAAATAATTTGAAATACATAAATTTTTTAACATAATTAGCTAAAGCTACAGACTCCAGAAAAAAATTTCGTCTCCAAAATACGAAATAAGGAAAAAATCCTAAGATACATAAATAATCAACCGTAACAAACTATTTTGTCATTAAAAAAAAAAACAGAATTCTAAAAAACTCCTTGTTCTTTAAAAACTCAATCAACTTCATTTCTGGAACTAACAGAACTTCAAAAATTTACGAAATTATTGATTTTGAAGTAGGAAAAACCTTTACCTCATGTACTTCCAGAAGTATACTATAATGAGTTGTTTTTTTTTTCATGTACATATAGTTATTTGTACAAGTAACTTTTTAAGAAAAAAACCGAAGGTATAAAAAGTTGAAGAGAAAGGGGAAGGGGAGGGGGAACAGATAGTGGTTGAGGTAATGCATTGCTAATGTCGTCGCGCTTATGATATAGTGAAGGTAAATGTAGCGAGAGAAATGAAGCAGGCGCTTCGATTCAGCAAGTAGTAAAGCCGCGTTTTACGTCAGACACCGGACGCCGCGCCGAGTTTCACCAAAAATATGTATACAAAACTGCTTTTCAATTCTATTTATGCATTTTCTGTATTCGTTCGAACAACATCAACATGTAAAATTATTTGACCAATATCTGCTTTTATTTGAATGTAGATAATAATTTATAAAAAATAAAAAAATAAATGAATTATAAGAAACATTTTCGAGAAATTAATATAAAAACTCAGTAGCATAGTAAATTCAAAGGGGTAGGAGGTTTTTGAAAATTGTGTAAAATTCCAATTATTTTTTTAAGGCATTTAAAGGTTTTTTTTTGTGAACGCAGTAAAATTTAGATCATTTGTTTAAGAGTCTATTTAACTTTTTATAAATAGTATAAATTATTATCTGTACTAAACAGGATGAAAAGTATATAATAGTCAATGAGAGTGCACAGATTTCAATATTGTATGAATTATTGTCAAACTTTTAAAAATTTCACTTTCGCATGTATGCAACAAAAATTATGACACAAAGAACAAATTTGATAAACAATCAATAAAAATTCGAGCTTTAGATACAAAATGAAGAAAAATTTATAACTTGAGTATATTGTAATTTGAAAAGTTCAAGTAGTGCAATGTATTTTGAAAAAAAATACGTATGGAAAATTACATAAACATGAAAATAAAATCCTAAAAACGATCGATAACTTGAAACAATAGAATGGGTGCAAAAAAAGCCTTTGAATTTCCAGTAAATTTCAAACAGTGCAGGCAGCAACGACGTCTCTCGAGACGGGGGGCTCTGATCGACCAGAAAGGACTGGGTAAGAAGGCTCTTGCCCTCGCCACGCAAGTCGCACACCGCACACGCCTCCTCTCCATGTATATTTCAACGCTGCATTTTCCATTTCATTTCCTCCCTGTAAATAGGCGATAAACTCGCAAATTTCGCGTGCGAGTTTCCGAACGGCATGAAATCTAGCTGTCGCAGGTCAATGTAACATTCACTAGAATTCCTTACTTCGCATCCGTCCAAGTTTTCTCTCCACAAGCTTTCCCTTCAATTTTTTTCTTTTGAGTACAAAGGACAAGATTGCTGGAGATATTTTCAAGAAATTTCAAATAGAACTTGTGTCATTAATGAACGATTCACGATCTATTAGTTTTCGAATTTTTTTTTTTTTTATAATATCAACATTTTTTAAGGAAATAATGAGAATGAGAGTTAGAAATTACTAATACGAATCAATAAATTGGAAAATCGATATTTCTTTGCGATACATCAGAATTTGTGTTGTGTCGATATTTTCGTGATGAATAATAAGATTGTGAGTTTTTTTGGTGTAAAAAAATTGGGACAAAATTTTTGTTATGACTTGTTTTTAAAAAAAACTCATACATTTAGTATTCGTATTAGTGAATTATTCCAATCTTTACATTAATTTCATTTTTCTTTTGAAATTTTTCAACATTTAAAATATGATTGTAATATGGTCTGTATAGAGGACAATCTGTGATTTTCAGTGCCAATAATATAATTCTAGAAATATGTAAAAGACATAAAAATTCTTCCAGAACTATATTCTCATGATTTTCTTCTCATACAGTATGTATACTTTGGAATCTATTATATCAATTCAATTTAAAGAACATTTTGAAATATTTTATCGAAAATTTTTAAAATACTGTAAATATCTGAAGTAACTATTGAATGAACGATTATAAAATATTCTCAATTCTATGGAACTACAGATATTAGAACATAATATCTAAAAATCTATGAAATACTGCAAATTTTTTCATCTTTCAAAAGATCTTACGATACACTACATTAACACAAAAAAGAAAAAAAAACGAATAATATTGTATAAGTTAAAAAATTATTTATAAATAGTTTTTAATTTCAAAAAAACTATATAAATTTTTGACGTCAATCAAAATTAGACTACTAGAGCATTATATTTCAAAAATAACAATAATATACTGATATCATATGTACCTTAAGAAAAATAATCCGAAGTTTCATATACACAAAAAACAACACAAAATACTCAAAATATTAGAATCATATTGGATACTCGTAAAAACTGATTAAACTTTTCTGAAAATAAGTAGATACTCTGAAAATAAAATGTATAAAACCCTGATTTCCAGAACATCAAATTCTAAAAACCTTTATAATCATAAAAATACCAGAAAATTCTAAAAATTGTATATTGTTCTATAGACATTTCTGAGCGTGAAACGTAATAATCTACATCATACTGAAAATCTTTGAAACTGCTTAAAAATCTTACGAAATACTGTCAGGGAAAAAACACGAAATCGTATTGTAGAGATTAAAAAAATTAATTACAATATTAAATTGGGATTAAATTTAAATGTGTTTCCTAAACCAATAAAAATTTTATGACTAGAGCATCGAATCCGAAAATTCTATATAAAAAACTATTAATATACTGTCATCTGCTCAATCTTAACGAAAAAAAATTTTACGTAACGTAATAAATTTTAAAAAAAACGAAACATACATAAATTATATCAGATATTTGAAAATTATGACTGAAACTTTTTAAAAACCTATGAAAAATCTGCGGATTAATATAACTTGGATTCCTATAGCATCGAATTCCAGAAACCTAAATAGAAATCCAGAAAAATACCAGAAAAATTTTCAAATTTAATAAGCCCTTAAAAATACGCAAAACACTAATAGTACCTCGAATCTAAGACTTTTTCTCTAAAACTTATCGAAATGATTGAAATATTTCAAACTTTGAATGCTATAAAATCACATTCTAGGTATCTAATGAGATTTTTGGAAAACGTAAGAGAATCCTGCATTTCACAAATAATGAGAGATATAAAAATACTTGAAATTTATGAGATACTTAAAATCATTTTTTATAATATAATAATATATATAATATAATAATATATAATAATATAATTTAAAATAATTTAATTAAATTAAAATGAGATAAGTAAAAAATAACTTCAATAACCAAAGCTTTGAGTTATGAAAATAGATATAGTAATTCATTCGAATACTAAAATATTTTTCAGGCAATGGAGGAATAAAGAAAAAACTAATATAACTATACATCTATGAAGACAATCTTTTCAAAAAAATCTACACGAAGACGAAAAATTAAATGAACTTCATATTCCAGAGCACAAAATCTCAGAAAGCTATTTGAATCCTTTAAAATATTGGAAATCCGTAAAAATACTAGAAAATCCAAAGAAATTTCTTAAATACTCATTGCACGAAAAATTTGTAAAACACATAAATCCATGCAAAATTTTCTCTAACATCTATGAATTACATATACATGAAGTTCCAAACCTTAGGAATTAAACGAGAGAGAAAAAAAGACGAGAATTAAAAAATTAAAATTTCCTAGGAGCTTTTAAGGACTTTTTCCATGAAACAATGAACTTCATGCTCACCCACAAAATATTTACTACAATCCTTACTGAGACAAGAAATAGACAATTCATTCAATTTTTCTTTTCGTCCAATTTTAAACGTTCAGAACTTCAGGTACATTGAATTACTGAAATATTTTAAAACTTTGAATACCATATGAATAAACTCCTAATATCTATGTACATATCTCTGAAAATACTGGAAAAACCCTTTATATGATATGAGTACTTAAACAATACGAAAAATTTGAATGTATGTATGAACAATCTGTTTCTGAAAAATTCATAAAAATCTGTTCGTTACATCAGGATATCGAAATTTCGTTTTCGGTATATCGATGTTGAATTTCGGATGATTTCAATACATCAGATGAGCTAATATTGAATCTACTTGCATTTAAATTCAACTAAACAGTTTATTTGAAGTAAAAAATAATATCAAATTCGAGGATTTCTAAGTTTTTTTTTAGTCAGAGCCTCAATTTTTGCAATTTTATTTATCATCAAGATTTTCACGTTTCTATTTGTTCGTATTCGAGCATTTTTTTTAGTTTCATCAATAAACTATAAAAATATAATCAACTGGTTTGGAGCACATTATTTTGTGTTGTAAATAATAAAATTTAATGATGTATACCATCACGAAATTCTTCATTTTGAACCAAATGTTATGAACTCAAACTCTGCCAAATTTCAAAAGTCCACTATAATTTTTCAAGAAGTGACGAATATATCAACAAAATAAATTAAGAAGTGTATGAAATTAAGGCAAACATGTACTTTTATAGCTTGGCGAGTAAAGATAACAGCAATAGAAAAATCTAGAAAAATTTGGTTTTATCAATAATATTATCTACTTCAACTTCGCCAAGTTTCTAGCATAGTTTTGCAAAAGTTATGAATATTCTAACGAAATGTACGAAAAATCACACGAAATTCTCTGAAACTCCAGTCGCTTTGTAGCCCAGGTTAATCATGTCCGATTCACCTCAGTCTTAACAGAAAAATATTTTTTTTTGTATCTTCATTGCATGAAAAAAATTCCAACATTGCTAGAATAAGTGACACCCTAATGGCCAGTTCCTAAGTATACCAACTTCTAATATTCAATTCCCAAAGTCCTCTCTTCCACCTAATTTATTTTCACTTAAAAAGCCTCACAAAGACAGATCTCATTCATCCATTATGAACGATGACCTAAAAAACTCAGACAGCCCGGTGGCTTTTTGCGGGATTCGATAACGTCAGGCCAAATATGAAATTTCATACCGCACCGGCGAGGGAACTTGGCATAGCCATGGCCCGGAAGTCGCGCGACCGCACAGAGCCCGCGATACACGTGCGAATATACGGCAGCTTCGCTAAACGCATCAGGGGAATCGGCGAAAGAAGCCGAAATAAAAGCCCTCATTTACGTCGAGCACTCGCGAAATTTTCCTCATTTCCCCGGCTGCTGCAGAGCTGTTCCCAGAGAAAGAGAAGAAAGAGGAGCAATAGGAGTTGAGGGGTGTAAAGGCAATGAGGGGGGAGGGGGCAAAAACTGCGCCATTCAACATTCTCGCGCTTGCCTTTTTGCACTTTCAACCCTTTCGGCTTTCACGTAATACTTTTCAAGTATAAAAGTCGCTTTCCCGGCACGCTAAAACGGATGCATATAAAAGGAGAGGAATAAAATGCGAAATAATGTCCGGCTACGGGAACACGTTTTCGCAATCAACCATTCAACACGCGGCTGTCATTATCATTATTATGCTGACATTCGTAGTTGTCGGTATTTCAATGTGATCGACGGGTAGTGGTGAACGCGGAGGGGGGTTTGAAGGGTGAAACCCCTTTCCAAAATTCGGAAAATATATTACAAAAGTGAAGCCTTATATCCAAATTGATGTATTTGTTTCTAAAGTTTTTTTGTTCCATGATACTCTGGATGGAAAAACAGTTTTAAAGAAGATGTTGAAATTTTTATTTCAAATGCGCAATTTCATCTATACAATTAAAAAGAAGAGCATAAAATATTCATGATTTTGAAGAAAGCGAATGTTTGAAAACTTTTTTTAAATTTATAATGCAAAAATTTTTAAGCTTTCACAGTATTTTCGAATAATATAAAAAAATATAAATTAAAAATCAACAATAGTGTACAATTTTACACAATGATACACAGTTTTAAATGATCTTCAATAAATCTTCAAATTAATCAACATACAGTTTTGTTGCTTTTTCCAATATCTTGTCATTCACAAAAATTTCTTGGTAGCAGACGTTTTTTGACCAGTCAAGTAGTCATTTTTAATCAAACAGTTAAGGCTCATACCTGATATCACTGTTTATTTTACGTTCATCTAACGCAAAGTTAACTTGGATATTCGAAAATCATACTTTTTCAAATCTTTGTATGAAAAAAATCAACTTTTGTAAATTCGTTCCGAATCGAACCATCAGAAATTTTTTTAAATCTAGTCACGAATTTGCCATTATGCAGTAAAACATAGAGCCTTGATAATTACAATTTTTCTAGGGGTGGTAAGTACGTATCGACATATTGGAATCATGTTTCTTTTCGATAATTCAGACTTTTATATGTTTATTCTTTAACCAACAATCGTTTGAACGTTATTTTTGTTGTTATATAAACCGATAACGCAACTATTTTGTGTTAAAGAGAATACAAAGAAAATTATCTTTTTTTAAAATTTACCCATTCATTATTCAGGTCACTGATTCCTCCCACTGTCACTTTCACTCTTCTTTTCAAAAGTTTCGAATTATCAAAATATGATAGTGTTAAAGTCTATACAGAGTATAGTATTTAGCTATCAGTTTCGAAAATATGATTGCAAGAATATTCAATAAGCTTGAAAATTCTTCTCTAACGACATTTTCAAGATTTTTTTTTTCATGAATCAGATATACTCGGTAAAACCAACAAAATATATCTATGTTACAAAAATTGGTGTGACAATACATTGAAAATCAATGAAATACCAAGAATTCATGTAGCAGCTGTTCCATGAAGGATTAATTATTACACTAAAAATCAGTACAATACTAAATTATAGAGTATGAAATCACGAAAATCAATATGAATATTATATGAAACAAGTAACATTTTTGAATTTTTTAGAAAATATTGCGAAGTAAAATAAATGAGAAAAAAATATGAATTAAATACTAGAAATCAGAAAACTACTTATAAATCCCAATTTTATTATTTCGAAAATTTATGATAATTCGGAAAAATAATTTAACTTTGATTTCTAGAGAATTAAATTTCATAAATCTATATAGAAAAATATAGGATCCCTCAAAATCTCTGAACTCCTGGAAAATCTTACGAAATTCAAAAGATACACAAAAATACTCAAAATACACGAAATTGGTATGATACTCATGAATACTGATTTGAATTTTTCGAGAGTCTGGGAAAATTCTGAAAATCAATAAAACTTTGATTTCTAGAGCATTGAATTTGAGGAATCTATATGAGAGTGTACAAAAATACTAAAAATCTCTAAATCTCCTGGAAAATCTTACAAAATTCAATAAATTGAAAGAGTACATATTTGAAAAATGCTGAGATATTATGAGATGCTGGTAAATGCTAATTGAATTTTATCTTTAATCTATCAAAAATTTGTAAATGAGTAAATGTCATAGGAATTTGTAAAAATACTAAGAAACTTAATGTTTGTTAGATAATCTCATAAAATTGAATACATAGTTACCCGTATATGTAAAAATACTGAAAACACTTTAAATTGAAAAAGACTGATTCAATTTCCTTAAGTATTCATAAAAATTTTAAATAGTCAGAAAACTATCAGCTTGAAGAATTGAATCCTAAAAATTTATCTCTTAGTCAATAAAAGTACCAGGAAATCCTTCGAATTATAAAAATTCTTGGAAAATACGTGAATACTGAAGGTACTTACTAGTTTAAATCTACGTTATCTGATAAATTTTTTTAATGTTTGAAATATTCCCTGATATTTCTGACTCGGGATTCAAAGAAATCACATCTTACAATTATAAATCTGAAGAGGTATTGAAAAAAAGGAAATCTTAAAAAGTTTTTTCAATACTAAACATTAAAGAAAAAAAATTTCAAATACTAAAAGTACATAAAATACTCAAAAATTATGAAAATCTCTGACTAAATCATTGAAATGTATAACTTTTTGAGGAAAATTCATAGGGATACCAAAAAATCCATTAAATCGTATTAATCCTGAAGACAAAGCATAATAAAAAACTCGGAATCTTACAAAATATTATTTTTTTTGAGAAATCTATTGAATAAAAATAAAATTACATCAACTTTCATTTCTGAGGAACGTATTTTTAGAAAACTCACTCAGAGAAATTCATAAAAACACCAAAAACGAAATAAAATAATAGAAATCACAAAACAATCGATGAATATTTAAAATTACATAAAAATTTCGAAAATCCATGCAAGTATAACTGTCTTGAGCTATCTGAAATTATTTTGGATTTCGAATACCATGGGTTTAAATTCAATATATCTACGTAGGAATCCATCCAAAAGTTTAAAGCTAAACGAAAATGAAAAAAATTTGAATTTTTTTATTTTTTGTCATGATAAGAAGTGTGACGAATTTTTTTTAGGGAGCATGAAGTTTGGTGATAGGATCAAAAATTGTTCAAAAGCAGCTAAAATATTTTTTTTCTACATTTACCGATAATTTTTTTCGTTTGATTTTAAACTTTTGGAACTTCAGGTACATTAAAATGTCAGAAAAACACTTCACATTATATCACTACTGAAAAACACCACCAGTACCATAGATCTATAAAAAAACTGTTTCGTTAAAAATCCATGAAAAATCTCTGCGAAACAGCATATATGTTCTCCGATACATCGATATTCAATGCCAGATAAAAATATACGTAAAGATATATCAGCTAATATTGATATTTTTCGTTTCGATTACAATCCAATTTCTTTGAATGTTGACGAATCGACTTTTCATAGTTCATTTCCCAAAGGTTAATTGATTCGTGGCCTGATGTATTTAAAGCTGCACGCATTTTGACCTCGTATAATCTTGAATCAGGTTGCAAGCTCCGCTCTAGGGCTGCAGAATGTTGATCAGCTGCTCATCCCAGCTCTTCGAGTGTTGACCGAATACGATCCTCCTCGCGCTCTAATTACTGCGATCCGGCCCGCCGTTTATTGCACTTGATGCGCTTGCGTCTCCTTTCATTCTTGCAGGCGCCAAGTGCTTTTACGAGCACAGGAAAAAAGCAATTTCAGGACAGTAAGAACAGCCAATAAACGGTTTGCTGCATTCGGAAAAAACCCCAAAACTACTGAATACATTTGATAAAAAACACGAATTTTATTCTATTTCTTGCTTTAGACAGAGCTTCAAAATTTCAACTTCAAGGAATTCATTTATTTCCCTATTTTCTCTGGGGAAAGACATCACAAAAAAAATTATTCCCTCGTCATTTCACCTAAATTATCGACTTCTCTCAATACTCCTCGTCAATAAAAAAAGCTCATGTTGCAAATCAAGCTACAAACATTATCAATCAAAGATTGTTTACTCTCGCAATATTTTATACCCAAGAGGTTCCATGGCTTCGCGCCACGAGTAAAATACGAAAACCAAAAAATGACTTTCGTCTCATCCATATTTCATGTCAATTCATGATTCAACTCGGTTTGCGATAAAAGCGATAAAAGAAAAATCATGGGCATGACTTTTCACGAGAATAATTCGCGTTTTGTCGAATTTTCCGTCGTATCGACTTGCCGTAAATTCACCTCGGCACGCATGTACATCACCCGCGTTGCATTATAAAATACAGAAGCACGTTTTCTTTTTACGAAGAGCCCATTTGCAAGCAGCACGTGAAAAGTGGCTTTATATCCACGATTTCGTACCGAGCTTTTGCCGTTTAAAAAAACCCTATTGGCCCCTTCTCCTGAAATGAATCGCGATTCATCGGCCTCACTTTTCTCCTTTCCTCGGCCCATTTCGTCGCTCGCGTTTCGAGCTTCATTTATTCGCAAGCACGTTTTTACAGCCTTAATTGAAACGCTCGCAAAAGTTGCACGCGAGTGAAAACAATGACAAAGTTTGCGAAGCGACAATCCCGAATGATGGGAACGCGTAATAATTACCGGCTGATGAATTAATCAGCCACTGCGATCACCTTGTCTGCTTCCAACCCGCATTTCATTTTCGCGCATTGTCCCGTGGAAAAACGAGCGACGAGAGAAGGAACTTGATTTTTTTCTTTTTTCCTCTTTATCTTTTCATTAACGTGTCAACAGAGACAAAGACGAGCAGCGTTTTTTGTGTAATATTGTGCAACCGTACGGAATAAGAGGAGTGATTTGAAAGTACAATATTCATTATTTGCAGAATTATGATTCGTTTGAGTGTCGATCTCGGGGAGGGATAATTTAGTTTAGAACGCGGAAAATCGAAGGAAAGTAGACCTTCAAGACTGGTTTCAAACCAACCGTTTAAAATGTTTATTACATTTTGATCTCGAGCACCACTTCAAAAATGATCGAATATTTTATTCCCTACTTGTCAAGATTTGTTAATAGAATTTTAATAGATAATTTTGATGATTTAATGTAAACAAAGCATCCAATAGTGTTAATAATAACTAAGTACTAGGGTGGTTTGAAAATATCCTTGGAAACTTTGATAATTTTTACCTCGGTTTTAAATAAACGTCGAGGGAAAATTTTTTTTCCATGAGTTACTGATAATCTTACTTCTATGAATACCGCAAATATTAGTAATACTTGTTTAATTGTGTATTAAAAAATGCACTTAAGATGAAGATATTTTTCAAAAAAATCTTGTTTTTTTTATTGATTTGTTTAATTGCAAAAAAAATTTGTATGACAATTTTGTATTACTGAAATCCAAAGTTAAACAAATGAACTTTCGATTCCTGAGTGGCAATTTTTCATGATTATTATTCAATATAATAAAGTTCGATTTAGGTGACCTAAACGCAAGTCACTGAGGCTTAAATTCTTGTTCTATTATTTAATTTTGGCACTTTCCATATTTCTTTCGTATTTTCACAACATATAGGATTTTCCGATAAAGAAATACATTTTTTATAGTTTTTAAGAATGTAATGCTCTAGGAATTAAAATCCTACCAAATTTAACATTATTTATATTGATTTTTGTGGAAATTAGATCTTGTTATATCTTAATTCATAGATTTCTATTATTTTTGTATTGTATGTCATTTATCAAATTTTGTAGTTTCTCCTGGTAATTATGCATTTTGCAAGTATTTTTTTTATCTCCCAAAGTTTTTCTTGAATTTAATGCTATAGTTTTTTAATAATAATGATTTTTATGAAAATTCAATTGATTCTTTAGTAAACTCTATCTTTTACACAGATTTCCAATACGATAATGTTCTTTATCTTTCTTTTTAATAGTTATACAATTTGAAAAACTTGCTGGTATATTTATGGGTTACGACATATATTTCTAGGGAAAGTAACATGCTTAAAGATTTAAAATTTTATAAATTTTGAAAAACATTTATTACTATAGTTTTTAAATATCATAAGATTGCTAGTATATCTTTGAATTTTTTCAGTATTAATTATTCTGAAAAGAAATTGTTAATTATCTCAATTTGCTTAATGACCCCGTAATTGTCAATACATCAGGTTAATCAGTCCCTCAAGGTCAGGTTTAACCTGAAGTATTGACAATCACTAATTAACTAATTAACCAAAACCTGACTGACTAATTAACCAAAACCTGACCTTGAGGGACTAATTAACCTGAAGAAATTGGTAATCTTTTTTCCAATATATAGAATGTTTGTAGACTGCTATATAGATTTTCGAAATTCGATGTTCAGGAACGAAAATTTTAATTGATTTGTAGTAATTTCAAAAATTTTCTGAAAAATTATCTAAAGATATATTTCATGTTTTGTGGATTTCTTTTTTTTTTCATATTTTTTTGGTATTGATAAAATTTTGTACCATTTTATAGCATTTTTATACATCACTCAATACATACGTATTTAAGAACTAGATGTTCTGGAATTGAAAATTAAGTTTATCTTTTGTATTTCTTAAGATTTTTTATGAAACAACATTTTTACAGATGTTTATTATTTTCAGAATTTTTATTGTTTACATTATTCTAGTCGAACATTTATATTAAGAATTCTGTTTGAGAAAAAACTATACCGAAGAAATTACACTCAATCATAGATTGTCGTTATTTTTGAGTCGGTGAGATTAAGAATTCTGAATTTATGTGAGTTAAAAGAACTTATATGAAACTATATTTGCTAATTTATCCTTTTCGTTTCAGTGAGTACATTCTTGATAATTGTAACGTTTTTCTTCAGTATTATTTTTGTTTTATGGATTTTAGAGAATCGAAATTTTCATTACGTTTCAAATTTTTTATTTTTATTAACTGATGAATATCGAAATTGAATTATTTTCCAAAATTGAAAAAAACACATGTTTCAAATCATAATAATCATGAAACTATCTCAAAAAATATATACATTTATATTATCTTTTTCGCAAAATGATATTTTTCGGAATCAAAAGAGCATGAAAATTTAAACAATTTCAGAAGCTGATATAATTTTTTTTCTCCGAAAAACGGTTAGTATCAAAGACGCAGAAAAATACAGAACATTCAACAATTTTTATTGATTTTCGTTACAATTTGATGATATATCTAAAGTTATTTCTATTCATAAAAATAAAAACTTTTAACAAGACGAATCATTATCATGTTCATACAGATAATATTCTTCTCGCATTTCAGAAATAAATATTCCATTTTTCATCGTACAAGTCGAAGATTCTTAATCTTCACTGAGAAAAAAACTTGCAGTTTCAATTGAAACAACTGAATTTTCGTTAGAATAGGCATGATTGAAAATTTCAGCTTCACTTATTGAATTTTAAGTCACTCTAACTAAAAAACTAAATTGGCGCTGCCAAGTAAATAAACTTTTTATTGCGGCTATTTTACATTTTACTCATAACAACGGTACTTTTCAGTTCCCACAAGCGAATTTTTCAGTTATGACAATGCCATATCTAAATTTCTCAGTTGCTCCATTTCCAACTGTTCTTTGTTTCAGCCAGAATGATTGAATTTTCCAGTAGCAGCTATGACGCTAACAGAATTTTTCAAAAACATGCAGTTTAAGCATCTGAATCGATTTTTCTCTGGTGTTCGAAAATGAGCTACCTCGCCACCTTCAAACATAAAAAAAGGTTGATGAAAGAGCGTTGATGTAATTCGGAGGTGATTGCGTGAATTTCATGGACACTGCGAATTTCGGGCCGTCGACCTCGTTGCATGCCGAGCGGTAGTGTGAGTCGTGAGTAGTACGGTTCGCACAGCGGTTGCAGCGCAATGTCCCACGAGTATACTCAACTTTTACACCTGTATGCCTACACATCTGCAGCCATATGGTGTATACATACATAAATGTGCATTCGTTGAGTAAGGCTGGGATGAAGGATGAAGCTGAGGGAAGGCCCTTCTCCTCCTCCTCCTCCCTCTCCCATTCACCAACACTCGCATTGTTCGCACATCATGAGCGATTCACTCTCATTACACTACTTAATTACCCCGTTTTAAGCGAATCTTTCATCAAATGTACCTTCCTAGAAGATATTGAAAAAATCATTTATGTACGTGAGGTTCACATATTTTTCTCTGAAATATTTATCCTTGTAATGAAATCATTTACTTATTGTGATGCAGCATTATTCGAGGACATATAATATAAATAGTCTTTTTCAAAATATCTTTAATATTTCGAATAAAACCCTATAAACATTGGTGCCTCAAGACATTTGCACAGAAGTATGTCCACAAGTCTTAGAAAATTAAATGATCAAACACAATGTTGATAAACCGAATTCCAGCATCGTGGCAAGAATCTGGAAACGCGGATCTAAACCATTGCGTACTAAAATCCCGCAGCTTTTCTGGAAGTGTTTTTCATGTCCGTTCGAGATGTATGCGCTCGCGGTGCACAATTTTCATTTCCCAACGGATTACGCGTTACGGAATATAAAATCAATATCGAATCCACACGAAGATGGCCGGTTTTCGTCGCTGTTGCTGAATAACAACTCGCGAATCCCCTGATAAGACGGTAATGCCACGTAATCTCGGACCCTCCACCGCCTTACAAAACAGTTTCCACCGGAAATCGGCCATGCACCATGAGACATCACAAGGATCTACAAGCTGGATTTAGGTGTTTTTGTTGCTGCTGTTGAACAGTGGCAGCGATAATTTGTACATGTACCAGGAGCTAAGCCAGTAGAATTGTCAACGAGCGGTTATATATAAAAAATTGAAGTTCATCTTCAATTTGATAGATTATCCAATTCCTAATAATAATACTATTTTTATCCATGAATATTCATGTACTTTCAATAACACCCACGAATTCAACCAACTTGTTAGTATACTCCACCAAAATAAGTTCCAAGTAAATGCGACTGAAATAATCGAGCTCTGAGTTCTGTAAGCAAGTTTCATCTAATTTATGCGCATTATTCCCCAACGTAATCCTAATCACGATGCAAATCGAAAATCCCTAGTTGTCGGACGAGATTACTTGATTGAGATTGTGACGGAGCCGTTAAAGCTCGACAATAATCATCTTCATTCCAACTTGGGAACTGCTTTTGCCAACTTTTGTATCGAGCAATCGTTTCAAACATCGAAAACAAACAGGGAATCGCTTTCACACCATAATACTTCTGATTCTCATTAAACTCTGCGAGAAGCTCCAAATCCTGTCAAACTTTTTGAATTACTCGCGAGATTTGAATATAGTTGAGTTTATAACTTTTCCTAAATTTTTTGTAAATAGGAAACATGTTCTCCGTTACAAACGATTTTCGAGCATATGAATCCTTTCTTGAAATGATGAACTGAGTTTTGTGACAAGTGAAGGTTGCCGCATTGATTCTTTGGGCACGCATGAAGGTGGCTGACGTTTGATTTCGTAAACAAAGCAAAAAGAATTGAAGTCGTTATGAAAATGAGTCGTGATGAATTAATAAATGAAGAAAATCGTGCGTACCGATGCTTGGTTTTCCTTCAATTTTGTTATTTAATATCGGGAATTGCATGTTTTTGTTTGTGTTTACATTATGACATTTTAAGGCTATATATTCCGCGGCTGACATTGGATGCAATGTCATCATATGTCATCTTCAAAAATGTTTTGTACTAAAAAAAAATACAATATGAAGTATGTACTTTAAAAAATGACCATTTTTCTCGATGTTTTCTGCCAAAAAAACCGAACTTCCATGTTTGTTTATGTTTTGAATGTTATTAATTTGAAAATTCGCATCAAATTATAGAAAAAATGTCTTTTTATCTTAAGATAACTTTTTGAGTTAACTGTATAAAATTTTGTAACCCAACACTTTAAATTGAACCATGTGCAATATATACTTTCGATGAACAAATTTTTCAATGCGAAATCGATCAAAAATTTCATAAATTTTTCTACATAAAATTCAATTTTCCACAACTTAACATATTTGTAAAAAAGGAGAATAATAATCAATATAATTTGATCATAGTTATACATAATTTTGAAAACGAAAGTTATTTATTATTTATTTTTATTAAAAAATTGGGATGATGAATGTTGAATTATTGACAATGACAAATTAAATAAGAATAATTTGATTCATTTATTATTATCAATTATGATTTGAGTTATTATTTCATTTCTTCATTATTTATATATTAACTTATCTATGATTCGTTCAATTTAGTAAGAGAGTAGAATTCAATTAGTAATAGTATCATACGTATATCAATATAAAGATAGTATTACATTATTTGAATAATCAATTCCAAATCATTTTCTTGAATATATATACCGAATAATAATTTATAGATTGAGTATTTACATTTGAGTATAATCAAATATCAATTCAAGAATGTAAAAGGTCGATTCAATACTTTTAATGATAATTTCAAATAATATTATAATTCTTTGATAAAATTTGAGTATGATGACGTGAATGCATCAGTAAAAAACAGGTGTATGTATATTTTATAAATCCGAAAAATTGCACACTCAAGATATCCTTTCAAAGATCAATTTCATACTTCAAATTTTTAAATACATGTATATTTTTGTTCAAAGGAAATTACTCTTAATATACAAAATTTTAATATTCTTCATCAATCATAGCAGAGCCAAATGATTAGAAAAGACAAAAATTTTATTTCACTTTTTAATTTTCAAATATTTGAAAGTTTATAATTTCTCTGGAATCGTTTTAAGTGTATAAAAAATGAAGGTTAAAATTTACTACTCAAAAATTTATAACAAGTGGACAATCCGAAATTCGAATGGTTATAATGGGAAAGAAAAATTTTTCAATGATTCAATAACCACAATTAAGAAATTGATTTTTATAATAGTCATTTTTGTTCATGTTCTAAAAGCATAATTGTTTAGGCAGGATAACAAAAAAACGTATGTTTATTAAAATATCAAAAAGGTCAAAAGGAAGTTACTTTTTTTTCATTCATCTTATTTATATTCTAGGTTAGGTAAAAAAGAATTGACAAATTTTTTCAAGAGCATCTTATTCGTTGCTATAACGTTGAAAAAAGTTTGGTAAATTTTCCTTAAAAGTATTGAAGTTCTAAACGCACATCCTGAATGGAATTGTTCTTAATAATTGCTTTGGATACGTGATAGAAATTATTCTACAAATCCTGGAAAAATTACATTGATTTGTTGTTTGTTCTTATGAAATAATGTAAAATAATAACTTGATCATGACAAACTACGTGCCAAATTGATTCCCGACAAAACAGCTTTGACTTGCCATTTAATTCAATTTAAATTTTGCGGAAAAAATGAATAATTAATTGATGATTAAATATTTATTTAGCTGTCACTTATCTGTGGAATCCATTTCAGAGTGTGTATTGCAATTTTTCCATATTTTACATGTTATAATAAGATATTATTGTATGATTCAAATGTTCATAAATTTAATGGCGCTTACAAGCAAGTCGACACTTTTCGAGCAAAGCTCAAGCTGCCCTACGCAAATGATAAAAAATTTAATTTTCTATCGTTAGCAGCACTATCTGCTCAATGTCAGTAACCAAACAGTCAGACATTTTGAAAGTTTACATACTTTTTTTAACTTCTGTCCAAATGATGATTTTTGTATATTGAATCTAGTTCAATAAAAATGATCGTTTTCTCATTTTTCGCCCTTTTTCCTACAGAAACGCCATCCCTTATCCATTTACTGATTCGCACATCGAGTAATTCATGCCCAAACACGAACCACAATAAGATAATAGAAGTGCTCTCGAATAATCCGACATAGGCAGAGAATTGCGCACATGCGAGACGGTCAACTCGCATGTACGCGATGGCATGTACGAAGGCCATATGTAATGTATGTATGTTATGAGAGTTATGGTTAATGCATATTTCATGTGCGGGATTTATGAATAATAAGAGTAGACGAAAAACTTCGGCCCAAGCTGCACGAGGAATATGCTCGTTGGCGCTATTACTACCGCTACGACTGCTGGCGCTGCTAGAAATTCGGCAAGAATAATTGCATCCGAGGGCGGGGAATTCTCATTACGGCATATTTCGACGTATACGCAGCTTGATGTACGTTACAAATGCATTAGCCCTGCGAGCCGCGTAAACTCTCGCTAGCTCGCATCGCTGCAGGGACGAATTGCGGCGCTTTCTGCTTCAAACATAGCCCACCGATAGAACTTGTGCACGTATTATTATGTATGAACGCATCGCGGACGATTTTGTCAATTTACGTGATTTCTACGACTTGTCTCGTTTTCCCTCAATTTCACGTGTTTTCGGAATCGAGCGAAATATAGCATTATCTGAATGCATACTGAATTTATATATAAAATCTGCACTATATTAAACGATTCCAGTGTTTCGAGGTAATGGTCGTTTTTTAGGTTTGGAAGTAACGCATTACTCTGAAATGTTATATTTTTTACTGTTACGATAACGTGACGCGTTATATTAATTAACAAGTAACGATAACGGGAACGAGTCACTTTTTTGGTAACGAGTAACGAATATCCCGTTATTTTACGTTACTTTTATCAGTGTCAACAAGTTTTTAGAACGGATCGTAACTTTTTCAGAAATTTACTGAAACTAAGATATAAGTAGTTTTCAAGTTCTCCATTTTTGAATAAAAAAATCAATATTAATAATTTTTAATGGAACAATGTGCAGTATAAGTGATTTATTTAAAAATATTGACAAAGAATGTGCTTCTCTACTTCTTATTAGATCTATTAGAAACTTTCACAATTCAATGCGTTGAATTTTAGAAATTTGCAATAAACTATATAAAAACACTTAGAATCTATAAATCTCAAAATATACATATAACAGGATCTGTGAGATCTAGAGATACTGCTAGTAAATCTTATAAAACATAATAAATACAAAAAAAAAAAAAAAAATGGAAAAATACTCGAAATGCTAGATTTTAAAAGGTCTCATCTTTATTTGATTCTTGAAAAATATATGTAATTCCAGGAATCAAAAAATTTAAATTTCTAGAGCGTTGAATTCTAAAAATACATCTTGATAAAAGTCTATATGAAGATAAGAAAATTTTTCGAATCGTTTAACTCTGTGGCAAATAAAAAAAATATTGAGGCCACTCCCAATCTATAAAGAAACTATTTTCTGCAAAAGCAATCGAATCACTTTAGAAATTTCGAACTTTCAATTTTATCTTATTCTGGAAATTCAAAGGGACATTTAATGTACGATAATTACACGACCAAATAAACCTACGAATTCGAAGTATTTATTTAATATAAATCAGATAATGAAAACATTTTACCTTTAAATAATTTCTCATTAAAAATGTGTATTCAAACTTTAGTGAATTCAAGTGAATTTCAACATTCATTTTTCTAGAGTAGATTTTCCCTAATTCATCAGCAGCTATTTGATTAAAACAAAAAATCTATATTGTATGGAATATACGTTGTACAAAAAAAATTATATTGTGTATTTGATAATATGCAGAAGATATTTTAAGATATTCACACATGTTGTGTCTTAAAATAAAATTAACAATAAAAAATAATGAAATTATGATATCGAATGAAAAACAATGTATTTGATATAAATTTCTCAGAAATCCTTTTCATATACGTCTCCATGAAATTTCAAACATTATTTTAAGAGAAAGTCTATAAAAGATATTTCAAATTTCAAATTTTTTGACTCTGCAGAAATATATAAAAATATTGAACGATCCTAGGAATCATAGAAAGACTGAAGTTATACGAAAAGTATTGGAATAGGTAAAAATCTATCAAGGCACTGTTTTCTGAAAAATCCTGTAAAACACGGAAAATTTGAATATGTTCTAATTCTAGAGTTCGAAATTCTTGAAATGTATAAAAAAATTATTTTATAAATATACTAAAATTATGTAAAAATACTATAAAATTCTGCGACATTCTATCATCCTGAAAAATACGAATAGTTCCAAAAAAACTGAACAATCCTTCTAATCGTATAAAAATTGAAAATGTATCAAAAAAATCTAAGGAAATGAAAATCTTTATAGACACTATTTGCTGAAAAATTCTCTCAAATACAAATAATTTAAGGTAATTTGAATTCTAGAGCATGAAATTCCTTAAATCTATATATCAATGTACAGAAAAATAGTACCAAGTTTTAAAAATACTAGAAAATCCTGCAACATTTTATACGTACTGAAAAATACGAATAAATTCAAAAATTCTGAAAATCTGGGTAGGTATTAAGGTTCTCTCGAAAGTCTATTAAATTTGCGAATGTTTCCTTGTGGCTAACATTGAATTAAATGTCAAATTCATAAATTTTGAGAAATCGAAAAAAAAAAAAAACAACTTTTTAAAGTGGTAACGGCTACGAGTTACTATTTCTTTTCAAGTAACGGTAACGTAACGATTTACTTTTTTCACCTTTGCAACGGTAACGTAAAGCGTTACATTTTTTTAAGTAATTGTTCAAACCCTGGTTTATAATAATAAAATTATTTGGAAATTTCACGAATAAATGGGTTGTATGAAAAAAAAATGTCTGGTTGTGGGCGCTCTTTTGTTTTTGGCTTATAACTTTTGAACAAGTTAATATATTACAGAAATATGGGTATCTATGAGAAGCTAAAGACCTTAGCTAACTTCTTCATGATGAATTTTTGCGATTTGCAATTTGTTAAAGAAGTCATTTTCGGTGGAAATTTTTTTTGTTTCTTTTGTTGGCACCATCGGAAAATCTGCTAGATTTTCACCTTTCGAAGATTTTAATTCTTAGTTAGGATGTCATGAGGTGACCCTACAAGGTTTTAATATAATAAGCAGGGCAACCAAAAATATTTACGAAAAAAAGCAAAATATCTATTTATTATTTACGAAAAAAAAGCATAAATATTTATGAAAGATGTTAAATATTTATAATAATTCATTATTCCCAAAATTCCATCGATACTTCAATTGAATGAACTATTATTCACTTTGATCTTTTTATTAATTAAAATATAATACTACATGCTGAAAAAGATTTCCGAAAATGAAAAATAAACTCCGTCGATCATCAAAGATTATTTATTTTGAGTATGAGGCCACAACTCGTTTGATAAAATTCGAAGAACTCTCTTTTATTTAGCATTTCGTGTTGATCAGGATTCTAATTTTGTACTAAACGAAAGGAAATGTTTCATGCATCCAATGAAAATTTCATTGCCCATATATTGTATGTAATTGTTGTAATTTTGTATTGATACAAGGAATATTTTCATTAGCTCAAAACACATGATACTTGTACCAAAATAACAAGTTATTAGGCTAAGAAAAACCTTACTTATCCCAATGAATAAAATTTGCTTGATATATGGACGATAAAATTTTCATTGGATATTTTTTTCTGTTAAATTGCTGTCAAAATTTAAAAAAAAACTAAAAGCAGCACCAAATTACATTCATTTATTACTTGTCGTTTGTCGAATCGCGAGATTCATTCATATTCGAGGGCAAAAGAGTCAGGAATATTTCCTAAAAACTAGAATATTGACGGAATAGGTATAATAAATATCATATTTATTTATTGACGTTTACAATCAAAATATTTATTTAAATATTTTTTAATTTAAATTAATTTTTTTGGTTGCCCTGATAATAAGTTTCATAACTATTCTAGCAACTGAAAAAAAGGAAAATGTCGGAATAATGTCGTCCTGGTTTTCGAATATGAACGTCAGGTGATGAGAATAAGGGATGAGAAAGAAGGCTATGGACGAAAAAGGGCGTGAAATGAGGGCGTCGATGGGCAAATCATGCCTGCACCGATATCTCGCGTCTCGTGTTTCGCGTGTCGTGTGCGATGAGCGCATTAACTGCAGCTGTCACAGCAGCAGTCACGACCTAGCTCTGTTTCTGCTACATGCATGCATGCATAGGACGTGGCAGGCACCGATCATGTCATCCCCGCCGCAATCCCATAGCATCGTTTTTACTCTTATCATTATAATCCAGGTTCAGTGAAAAATATTTCGATACCCTATACTGATTGAATTGTCGATCACGTGGATAGTAACTAAACGTAGATGTGGATTTTTAAGATCGCTAGTGACAATTTGAATTTTTTACCATGGAAAGCGTTTTTCAAAATCTGGGATGGAAATAGGCCCAACTGTAAGGCATAAAGGAAATTTCTTTGTGTGAAATACTAAAAAATAACCACGCGAAAATGCATCAATTTACGAAGTTTTTGTAATTTTTCACAATTTTCAAAATTTTTTTACATTTCTTGATATTCTAGATTTTCATTGGATTTCCGAAATTAAAGACAACCTTTTATGTGGAATAATATGTGATTCCAAAAAAATTTGATGTTGTAAATTTGTTCGCGCATTTTTGAGAATTTCAATTATTTCCCATGATTTATAAAATTTGTAAATATTCCCTGGAATTTAACAAATTTTACAAATTCGTGAGGATCTTTAGAATTTTCTCAGCTTTTTGATAAATTTATACAAACGATTTCGAAGAATAATTAATAAAAATTTGTCTATTTCATTTGAATTTATTGTAATTTGACAATATATTTAACCAAATTTGTAAACTTTTCGAATTTCAATGTTCAAAATTATTGAAAAAAACACCGCACACAGTTTCGAAAAAAGTGATTATGAACAGAATCTACAAAATTTACAAAAAATCTCCGGAATTAGAAAAATTCTTTAAATTTCATAGAAATATCTATTGAGACTTGTACAAATTTTCTATATTTTCCAATTTTTCAAAATTCTTGAAAATGCAAACATGATATCTACAAAAAATTAAAAACTTTTCAAATTGTAGAAAAATTTGTCGAAATCACAAAGTTTTTTCGTACTTTTATAATACTTTTTGATTTTTCCAGATTATTAGAAGAAAAAACAAAAAAAAACTGTATTTTTAATAAATATCATTATATGAACACTATCTTTCAAATCTACGATTATATTATAAAATTTTACAAATTTTTCGTATTGTTTAGAATTGTTGATAATTTGAAACATTTTCAATGTTTTTTATGATTCTTCGAATTTTCAAATTTTCAAACTATTCGAAATTTTATGAACGTTTGGCCAATCCGTCGGGACTACTTTTAGATCCAGAAACCTAACTTTGTACCTCTTCATTAAAAAATGGAAAAACAATAGCACGTATATGTTGATAAAATATTATAAACACAATATACTTATTTTATGAACATTTCCTAAGTTAAGAAAAACCTTAAATTTTATACAATTATCTTCATTTTTTGGAATGTTTTATAGTATTTGATTTTCCAAATTATAAATATTGGAAACAATAAATAACTTGAATAAAATATCCAAAATGTTGTTAAAATTTGCATAAATCTTATGGAATTTTTGTATAAACTCTCTCCTCTACCATTTCATATTTTTATTTTTCGAAAAAATAATCTCGCATTATCCAAAAAAAATAATAACGATGAATATAATTTATAATATTTATGAGCATTCCCTGATACTTTAAGAATTTTACGAATTTTGATAATCATTGACAATCTTCGAAATTTTCAATGTGTTTGTTAGATTTTAGGATTTTTTAGTTTGGAACAATATTCATACTACTTGCTTCCTATATTTGATAAGAAATCGTGTAAATCATCAAAATTTTCCGTAATTTGTAAATGATTTTCTAGATTTTAATATTTTAATGTGAAAATTGAAAACTATTATCATGCGTATATCCCAAACGATGACGATAAAAAACGCAATTCACCAAATCAATTAAAATCATCAAATATATTCTAAAACCTTTTAGAATTTCGTAGAAATATTGACAATCTTTGAAATGTTTCATTTGTACATTTTTCGAAATTCAATACATTTATAACTCACCAATTTTTAAAAATTTTTTTCACTTATGAAATTTTTTCTCAATTATTATAAGCAGAGACCATGGTTGGTTGGGACACTTTTGATTTCCGAGATTTTTAAATTTTTTCAGTAAATATTTTAACAGCGCTTTTAAGTTGCTATTATAAAGCATATATATAGTTGCGCATGTAAATTTTCGTAGCATGTAATATTGATTCCTGTAATTTTGGTGAAAAAAACAATTTAGGCAATGTCCAGGGTCCCAACCTGCACCGTATACGGGAAGTTTGGGGTAATGCTTGGAGTAGATTGGGACTGATAAAAGAATTTTTTTTTTTTATTTCCTCTTCAATAGAAAGAGAAGAAACATGCTCAACACATATTCTCGAATATTTTGCATTTATTTTCTTAAAGTTCGTTGTCTTTGAAATTGAAAAAATGTCAAAGAATCATATTTTGCAAATGTCCGAGTTATATATTTACAAAAACCATGTAAATTTTTTTTCTTATGTAATAGCTTAAATAAGCTATATGTCTAACACCTCTCTAAAAATAGTAAAAAAACAAAACAATTCAATCGTCCTAACTTGCCCCGACCGAATTTTACAAAAAAAAATAACGTTACACTGTAGTCGGTTCAAAGTTGAGAGAATTTCTTTAAAAGTCTTGTAACTCTTAGTTTGTTTTTTTGACATTTATAATCATTGTAATGGTAAGATAAGCATTTGGTGACAAAATCAAGAAAAATCAAGAATCAAGAAATCCCAGAACCTAACCTCTGAAACTCCAAAGGAAACCATCCCAACTCCAGAAGTCCCAAAAACTAGATAACGAATCCTAACGTTATTTGAGAAAGAGGGAGAACACCTGTAATGAACTTGATAATGGCAATATTGCCAGCAAAGATAATTAATATGTGACGGTATGAAGGCAAGGGGTTAGGTGGGGAGGGAGGGGGAGGGGGACGGGGGTGGTTGGGAGGGCTGGATTCAGGCAAACGGTAGTGAGTTAGCGGGGTAAGGTAAGTTATTCAAGTCGGTGCGGAATCTCGGGGCCAAGTAGTCGAGAGAGTTGAGTTGGAATCAAGGCAACTACTCAAAGCCGGCATAACTTGGGTGCGCTAAGCCCGGAGCAAGTTGAGACTGAAAGCTTCATAAATCGAGCATAAGCCCTTCATTACCGCGCGAGAGTGTGCAGCAGCAGCGTCTCGTTGTTCAGGCTAATGGCAATAAAATTCATAGACAACGTAGACGCAAGTATTGTCAATTAAGATGCATTCTGGCAATGCAGAAATACCACCTCCTCCTCCTCACACCCCCAAAAAATTCCAACTAGTTGGTATTATTCTTTTTCAGAATAATATCGGAATCATTTATAATCAAAAGTAAATCTTGCAACAACTGCTCAATTTTCAGTCTCAATGCTATAAATTTAAAAAAAGTTCGACATTGTGATGAGTTAAATAGAGTTCAAACTTCAACATCTTCAAATATGTATGAAATTTGACTCTGGGATAGGGGAACAGATTTAATCACAATTAGTTCATTACCCAGTGATAACACTTTCATGATTTGCAATTAAAAACGAATCCCAAGGATGGAATGAAAAATCGAAGTTGCTGGAGCTACGAAATCGCAGAGCTTTGATTGGCTTGCGCAAAACGTGTTTGCTACATACACTGGTAAAGAAAACACGGAGAGGAATAAATTGCAAGGGGAAAAGTTTACTTCCCCGAGAAGGCGAAATCTAAAGCTATGAAAATTGATTGACCCAACGCCCAGATTTCTCTCTCTCCAATTTAACTAGGGAAATCCTGGCTGTTACTTCTAATTAGTTCAATTTTTAGTATTTTTTAGTTCTTGATGTTTCTGGAATATCGAGTTAGGTTTCAATAATTGAGCGGTAGCAGTTTGACTGATTGGAATAAGAAACAAGGGTCTGGTAAATGAATCACTTCAATCGAATGAATTTAACCAAGACAACTATCGCTTTGCACGTCTAAGAGAATATTCCATCTCCGGACCAAGAGTTATTGTGCGTCCTCTGGCTGTTCTAGCTTTCCTTCAAGGCCCTAATTCAATCATCAACCTTAACGACAATGATTCTTGTGACAGTTCAAACTTGCTGAAGGCATTGGCCAACATCCAACAATGCAGAATGAACTTGGAGTTGGTTTATTTAGATACACTGCGACGCGTCGATCGTTCAAATCTATGGGGGTGGTTTTGGAACTTGGAAGAAATTCCTTTTGAAGTTGAATTAGATTCTAATCAGAAATGCCTCAAAATACAGAAGCTCCAATATTGGAGATTAAAAAAATTATTGAATTTAATCGATTCTGATATACAAAAATAAGAGATCAGTTATTTTACACTATTTTACATTTTAATTGGGGACTTAAAAAATTACTTCTTCCATACTCTACCTACTTTGATTGATTGAACTGACAATTTTTTAGACTTATATTGTCACCTTCACATTTTTTGAAAAAACTCACAGTATGACAATGAATTCGAAAAGTCTATCTGACGTAATACATTATAAACATTTTTCTTGCCGATGCAACCCTTGGAAAAATAAATCAATTTTTTTAACATCAGACTGTACACCTCCAGCTAACGATAATCAATTGTATTTGAAAATCGAATATTCTATGAATTTTCAAGTACCTAACCACAAAAAAATATATGAAACTGCGAATAAAGTACAAAACATGTTTTTTAATTAAAAAGCATATGAAAAACCAAGGCAATCGAATATTGGAAAAATACCGAAAGTTGGAAAAGGGTTCATAAAAGGAACAAATTAATCAAGGGAGAAAGAGAAATTAAAAGTACCTATGTAATTTTTTATCAATGTTATACTTTTTTATACGTAGGTCTGTAATCTCTATTCTTTTCCATTTTTATTACGATAGATACGATGACATCAAAGGAGTTTTGCAAAAAAATTTAATCAATGAATCTTTCAAAATAATGCAAATGCGACGTGTTTTTCGAGTTTGGCAACAACTATAATCGAAAATGCATTTTTAACGTTTGAAAAACATACTTATCAACAAAGTTGTAACTTTACAGTGAAAATTCACCGCATAAGAAAGTCAAATTTCATTTTAAAATAAATCTTGTATTTTCGATAAATTATTCGTTTGTGTATTTTAAGAGAGTGATTTACTCTTTTTATCTGAATCTGTTGAATTTCAACAGATTGCAATGTATTAGCAATTTTTACGAAAATATCTGTACTTTTAACATATGTATGTCAGATTTAACAGATTGTCTGTTGTTTTCAAGAGAATGTCTGTTGTATTCAACAGATTCAATCTGTTAATTTTCTACAGATTACAATTGTAAAAAGTTGAGTATAGAAATCTGAATAAAACAGATAATCTGCTGAATTCAACAGATTCAGATTAAGAGAGTATATTTACATTTTCCCCGAAATCAAAGGTTCTAGTCCTCAAAGCTATCAATATTGAGACTTTTTTGTTGTTTTTTTTTTGTGAATGAACGATTGAAAGCATTTTATTACCACTTATCCATTTTGTAAAAAAAAACTAACAGTTTAACAAAGAATCAGAAATATCTTGTTAACGTTATCTTATCAAGATTTTACATGCATAATTTTATTTGCATTGTATAATTAATATTTAACCTGCTTTCTTATGCTGAAAAAAATTCATCAATTTCCAAATAAGCACATTGTTTACCTTTTATTGACAAAGTTCAATAGTATTCGGAAATCAAATATCCTATTAACTTTCATGTAACCGGGAAATACGCAATATTGCAAACAAAGTACAAAACATATTTTAATTGAGAAACATATGAAAAACCAAGGCAATCGAATATTGGAAAAATACCTGAAATTAAAACAAGTTTCATAAAAAAAACGAAATTAATCAAGGGAGAAAGATGAACTAAAAGTACCAACGTATTTTAATCAATGTTACACTTTTTCATGTAGGTGATAAATATTGTTTTTTTTTTTTTTTTTTTTTCAATTTTAATCACGACAGATGCAATAACATCAAAAAAGTTTGTAAAAAAATGCAATGAATGAATATATCAAAATAATCTGAATGCGAAAAGTATTTACAGTCTGACGCTAATTATAATCCAAACATCTTATTTTTAAAATCCTTCCATTCCAACATGGGTGGATAAATAGAATTTAGAATATTTGATATAAAAAATATTAAAGATTCGATCAGTTTTGCTTAATAATTTGCTTCAATATTTTTTATTCCAAATGATTGCTTTTATTTTGTTAGAAGATGTTTATTTTAAAGTAAAATGAGAAAATTATACAGTTTCGGACATTTTTAAACAAAAATTAGAAAGTTGATTTTACATGATTCATTCATGTTTGCATATTGAAGGATCAGTATTGAGAGGGATAATCACAATATAAATAAAAAAAAAAGAAAAAAAATTTTATTACATAAATGAGATTAAAAGTTCTGTTAGGTTAGGGAAAAAACTTAAGTAGGTGATTTTAAAGTAACGATCAGGAAAGAAATAAAATTAAATGAACAACGTAATGATGAAAACTGGCCTCTAAGTAGTATGTATAGTAATTTGCGAAAATTCTATAAAAATGTTTCAACCAAACGTGCTTACACAAGATTAATAAAAATTGACTTGAAAATACACTTAAATCTTACTCTGGAACTTTAATACAGTAAAATTCTACTGATTCGAATCAAAAGACAAAATCATTCACTGATAAGTTATGTTCCAATAACGATAAGGAAAAATAATGAAAGGTAAAATAATTAAAAAATTCCCAGTAAAATAAAAATCAATCTTTTTTTAACCCAGTCGAAAGAAAAGAGAAAAAAAATCACATAAATTCAAAGTAACATCTTATAATATGTATGAATTCACGCATGATATTTAAAAAGGAAATGTACGAAATTTCATATAAACAAAAAATATGATAAATCATGTAAAAAATGGTCATTTTCAGTCATATTTTCTCAGAGTTCTATATAAGAAAGGTGTGAGAAGCGCGTGAATTCGTACCCTGTCTGTTCTACCTTTCGCGTAACGCCGCCGCTGCACTTGTGAATACAAGTAGCAGCAAATCGCGTAATAATTCATAGGCGTGAGCAATCGACGATAGGAATACAAAATCCAGCAGCTCGTGCCGCTCTTCCGAAGCCGCCTTATTGTTATTCAAGTCGACGTTCGTTGTTCCAAAGAGCAGACCCTTTTCTCTCTTCGCCCAACTATCGCTGTTTTCTTCCGCACCCACGAGTGCGGCAATTTTACCACCACCGATTCAACCCCAACTCCAACCACCGTGATCCGGAACTTCACGTCATCTTCAACCACCAGATTTTTCTTTCTTGGCCAATTTAGCAGGGTGAGTGAACGTCCTGATTTATATCAGGACTTGTGATTGTAAGGTACATACGCTGGAAGTGCCCTAGCTGACGTTTTATTTCGTTCCGATGACTTGACTTTTTCAAAGCTGACCTTCAGAAGGTTTTTTCTTTTTAGGTGAACTCTGAATTTTTCAGATCTGGGATATCTATGAACAGTTGAAACTCATCCATTTTATACAAAATTTTCAATGTTCTATTATTAGTATTTGTAAGAAATTATCATCAAATTTTTCTTAGCAATGAAAATTTATTCTCCAAATTGAAATTCGAATTGTTTGATAGAATTAACTAATTTCCTTGTTTCATTTTGATAAAAAATTTGTCATTATTGTTTTAAAATTGTAATGTTGGCATCTTTTGGAATTGATTATATTATTGAAATGAAGAGTCAAACTTTTTGAAACGTAAGTGAATTGCAGTTTTTATTGTAGATTTTGAAATTTTTGACTTTATAATTTCTACAACAGAATTATTTACTGTTATTTTATCCTAGGCTCTTTTTTAACATTTAAATTTCACTTGAGTCGTTACACATACTTTTTCTAATCAAAAATAAGTGTTTTTATTCGAATCAGGAATTCTGGAAAGTCCATCAGCGAATTTTACAATATTCAAATTCTAAAAAGTTGAATATAAAAATGGACAATTCTTCGCTTGAAATTTCGAAACTTAAATCTATAAATTTTCAACTCCCTAAATTCCCTAACATTTCCGAATACCAATATATTTTTTTGATCATTTATTGAATTGTCGAATTTTACCATAATCAAATGTTCGAGTTTTTGGTTGGAACCAGAGATATCTTTTGCTCAAGTTCGCAAATTCTATAAGCAACTACTGATTATTATTTATTTATTTATTTTTTACACGGGTTTAGCTTTTTTTTTACAAAATAAATTCATAATTGTTGCGCATAATTACACAGTAATCCCACCTAAATTTTTACTGTAACTACAAAAATTCCACTTAACTATACATAACATACAATATCAAGGACAATGTGTATCATGATAATGAAACCTGTGTAGAATTAGGTCCAAGCCAAAATATCAAATGAAATCAGAGTCTATGACACAAACCCCAATTTAAGTTAGACCTAAATCTGATTACCGATGTTTCAAAAAAATCCAATTTTTTCGCTAGTTCATTGCCTAGTGATGATAAACGGTTCAGAGTATCACTCATCGAAAAATTCGTCTGAACTCTCGATTCATACATCCCCTTTGTCCATTAATAATTTTGAATATAAAAATAAGATCACTCATTTGTCTTCTTAACAGCAAAGGATGAATATTATATTCTGAATACATATAGAAAATCTAAGACGTGATCAGTATAATGTATGGGCCTACCTGATATACAAGATAATCTTCTTAAAAATTTACGTTGCATTGCTTCCAGTACATACTATGTATATATTATGATTTTTTCTGGACTGATGATTATAAAACACGAATTTTCTAGAACGCACAAAAATAAATTTTCAATCCTAAATATCTTCTATTCGAAATGCATATGATTTTATACACTTATAAACTTACAATTGGAATGATGTTTTTCTTCAGAACAATATGTCAGAAGTTCGGAATTTCCCTTTTCGTATTAATTTTTATAACGTTTGAATCATTTTTCTCTGAGACTTTAGAATTATGAAAATATGAATTGAACGATGTTCGAAATCTTCATTTTTCAAGACAAGATTCCTTCATCATCGAATTAATGAAAAAATAAAATTAGAATTCAATGACTCAAAATGTACAAAACATATTTTTTCGGTATCATTGAAGGATGACCACACTTGATTACATATTTGGAGGAGGTAAAAGTCGTAACAAGGTTTCCGTAGGTGAACTTGCAGAAGAATCATTAATGAATGATGCAACTTTCAAAATCAAAATACAAACCTACATTGATCGATTTCTCAAGATACAAAAAATGAGTACTTGATATTAAATGTCTACTACATACTGAACTAGAAAGTTTCCGAAAAATTCAAAAAGTATCATATCCTATACATAACACCATAGTTTCACTGCTAACCATTATAACCACATTATTAAAATCTTTTCTAATGGCTAACAGAAGTAAATCATTATTGAATAGTTTCCAGTACTGACATTTGCGTTTCGTTTTCCAAACCACGAAAGAGTGACTTCTGGCCAATTTCAGTTGAAAAAAACCTTCCTCGCACTAGTCTACCTTAGGACCATTAAGGCCATTTCTTGAATCATAACAGTAGTTTGAATGGCGACGAAAGCATTACAACAACAAGATCGCAAAGTGGAAGAGGGGGAAAGGGGTAGAGGAAGGAAGAATTCGTACCAAGGATAGAAAGAATGTATAAAGTAAAGGCCAAGGCGAAAGACTAAGGAGAAAAAGACCGCATGGTGCCCATGCTGGTCTGCTGTTGCATGGTGGGGATGGAACGTCGTTGGTTTACTTTCCCAAACACGCAGAGCGGAGTATAAGACGATAGTATTATTACGGCAGAGGGTTCCAGAGGGTTCTTCAAGGCGCGGTTGCCCAGTGCAGGTCGTTGTAGAGTACTACTAGCTCCTAGGTGGAAATACTACGATTCTGTCATTAATGAAACGTCAAGCCTTACATAAATCAAAGTCTAGTTGCAAGGTGCCTAAATTAGTCAGAAGCTTGACAACTAGGAAGAATCAAGATCAGCAGTAAGTGAAAAAAAGGTTGAAAATAACGATTATTTGATAATTGAACTGACTGCCAGAGTGATGTCAATTACAAATGCTGCAGATGAACAGTAAGTTAGTGATGTGTCAGATTTCAAGAAGGAGACAAGCAGAATTTTATTCTGATCAAGCTTTTCTACTCTGTTAAGGGTATATCTATTCAATTCTCTTCTAAAATCCACTTTCGACTTTGCACCGTAGTATAAGCTGACACAAATTCGGAAATGGAAAGGTGAGTGAGATATCTCAAAAAGGGCTGTCCGATTTTCTCAGTCGGGCACCAAGTCACCCGAAATGAAAAGTTCAACTGCAGTTTCCCAATCGAAAAACTGCCACGCGGAACGTGTGCGCTAACATGGATGATTTCTGACGGGAGTAAAGGTAAAAAAGCAAGTAAAAAAAACACGGTTGACCGGCCAAAGTGAGGCATAATATTACGAGGAGGAAAAATTCTGTCAGCAAGGGGGAATAAATTTCGCAGTAACATGGCGTGAAAAGCATGTCGCTTCTTTTCCGGGACGTTGGGTTTACAACTGGGATAGGGGAAAAATACGGCAGGGCAGGGATGTGTGTCGCGTCTTTTCCCTGTATAAATTTCATGTCGCCAGTTTCCTCTAGCTTGTTTGTCAGCTCGAACAACGTGTCAAAGGACCACCGGGGCCCCAGTTATTCCCTGGCGTCTTTTCTATTTTTTTTTTTTTTTATTTCGCCTTCAAAGAGCGAGCCAAAAATCGTGTCTCCCGTTGACGGCGAATTATTATTCGACAAAAAAGGCGCATTGATCGGCAAACAAGCTGGTGAAAGAGAAGGATGCAATAAAAAGAGAATCAGGTTGAGCGACCTCGACAATGGAAATTGAACGACGTGAACGATGGGAAATTCATGTCGGATTATAGCTGCAGCCAGGGCGATGCTATCTTTCACGTCCTTTCCTCTATCTTCTCATTCTTATTCTTCTACTTTTCTCCTTTTTCTTCCCACTATATTTACACACTATAACTCGGAGTTGGGTAAGACGACCAATTTTTCACTACATACGCTGTAGAAACTGCAATTTTAAAAATCTAATCAAAGCTGAACTACTTCCAGAAAGTTGGGCCTTACAAAATTTATCGCTCTAATTTAGTTGTTTGTCTAAAATTTGTACATTTTAATTATAATATATTTTTATTCGATCGTTTTGAGTAGATCACTTTTTTTACGTGAAATAATTTAAAATTATTATAAGTGATACGTTTCAGAAAGATGAGACTTTCATTTTCATAATTCACTTTTAAATCTAGGGGAGACCGGAGTATTGTGAGCCACTTTTTTATATTGCCAACAGGTTGCTATTGAATCATGTTTTCCTTTAAATTTCAACCCTGTATGTTGTAGTATAAAGAATAACCTTTCTTTTAGTAACAATTTTTCTATACCCCCGCCCCCATTAATACCCTCACTTTAGATCATCCCCAGACGATTGCAAAAAACTTGAATTTTCTGTAGTTTGAAAAATCTCGGGGAATCGTGAGTCACCTTGTAAATGGGATAAATAAATAAATGGAGTTAATAAAATTGATAATATTTGTTAGAAAATGCTTATTCATGTGTTTGGATCGCAAAATTTGTTCAATGTTTCAAAAAGTATTTGTAATACAAAGAATCAGGACGTGCTCTAATTCCTCCATCATTCCAGGAGAATAATACAAATCATTGATGAGATGACAAAGTCAAACTCAATTCAATAAACGATTCTTTCGTGTTCATGTTCAAGACACTTCTAATGAGTGATACTTTCAAGAAAAATTGCCATTCAGATTCTTGTAAACTGCTGTTTTTTTTTCTATTTTCCGAATAATGATTCAAATTTCTTAGGACTTATCGATAAATACTTTCTGAAAAATAAATTATTCGTATGTGGTACTGTATTTTGCCAATGGCTTCCTGCGTTTCCGCCGTTTCCGCATGGTCGGCGCTCTTTGAAGGAGGAAAGGAAGCGCGGGAAAATGCGAATTTGTGTATAATTCCCTCTCAGCGTGGGAAAGTTGCGTGCTTTCGCACAAAAGTATAACGCTTGGATGCACGCGCGTGAATATTTCGGAAGGAGAGTCGAAGAATGGAAGGAAGCAATGAGGAATCAGGGAAAAAGGGAAAAAATCCATCCCCGCAATCACAGATTTTCACATGTCGCTATATAGTCGCGTGAATACGGAGTTTTCTATGACACTTGGAAATTCACAGAGTTTTGCAATACCAATTGTTTGCGTTCTCGTTGATTTTACAGCTCCCGAAGCCTTTGAAAACAATTTATGATATGGGGCTTAGAAATTATCAACAGGAAAACAATACTCAAGTTTATTTGAAATCAATCTTGTCTTTTGATTTCACTTTCATGTTCACAAAACTGTCAGAAATTGCAGACACTCAATTTTTGGTAATGTCCGTACAACAAAAATGACACTTGTAACAAAATGTTGGTACAATCGTTGCGCGAAATTCATTGACATTTTATTCTGACATAAAACTTTTGAATATTTTATTTCTATGAAATATTCATCATTGTTTATTCATTATATTTTCCTATAAACAATGTAATTTTATCAATGTAGGTTTTTTACATATTTATGTTATACTTCTAAATACTGATGATCCCAATTAAAAGGTACATTTTAAATTCCTATATACTCATGAAAATCTCATAAATTTTGTTTTAAATATAGACTTCTAACCATAACATCACAAACAATATTGAACTTTACGCATTTAAAGGTAATTAAATTCTTCTAGAAAAATCTCATCGATAAGTTGGACTCAGGTAAATATCGTAAGTAGGATCGATTTCAAAAACTCTTCACGAAAGTTAAAACAATAATTCATCACAGTATCGATGGGATCAACCGAACAATGAATTTCGTAAACAGTATATCGTTATTTATTCGCATTGTATGCGATTCATGCAATGTCATCATTGAGAAAAAAAGGCTTCACCCTCTTTCTTTGTCCGAAAAAATTCCTATCAAATTTGAAAGAGGTGGGGCCGGAACCGTTTCATATAAATTTGCTCACATTTTTCTGGTTCTGCTATGTATATGTAGAAAAGTATGGGATCCCAAATAATTTCAACGTATACTTTAATTTTCTACGTCAATTCTAAACAAATGTAAAAAAAAATTATGGAACAATCAAACAAAACTTTTTTATCGATTCTTTTTTTTGAAAATTTTTGTATCGATTCTTGCTGTTGTATTACGTGATTTTTCGCTGAAATTCGATTTGGTAATTTTTTATGTAAATATGATGAAACCGTGAAAAGAAAACAGTGTCAGAAATGTCAACGCAGTCATTTGCATCAACACAAAGAATAACACAATTATTTGCAAACTTTAAAAATCATGAAGTAGCAAAATTTTGAGGCTAGGAAATATCTAAAAATGTTAGTAAATGAATAGTGATAACTGAACGGTCCGAGAACGAAAAGAGTTATTATACAAATCTCTTAAGTTCAATTAAATAATCATCAAGTTTAAAATTTAAACTTTTGTTTGTTACATGCACACAGTATTTCGTCAGAAATAATAAGTAGTCTATTTTACTAACCTTATCTATCCGTTTGACACGTCGAATTTTAGTCAAGTATGGATTCCAGTTGAGTGTAAAAAAATTTCATAACTGTATACCAATATTTCACGTGTTACCTATCACGAAGAAAATTGAATTTATTGCAAATTTTTGGTATTTTTCGAGAAAATTGGCATTTTTCGACAATTTTCGACTGATCTGCTCCATTTTCAGTGCAAATTTGTCTACATTGTAAAATTGTTGATACATTAGAGTATTATTAGAGCAAAATTCACAAACTCACAATTGTTCTAATCCATTTATAGCTTACTTTTCATGAAAACAATAGGTACATAAATAATATAAAAAATTTACTCGTCACGCAAAAATAATATATTGTATGAATGAACAAAATATAATGACATGAGGCGTATATCATTGTATGTCAGACTCAAACCAACATATTCATTGTAATAATACGGAAGAAAAATGTGGAAATGCGTAATATACGATACATTGATCATTTCATGAATTTATAAACAAATTATAATATATATATTGGTCTCATTATCTTGTTCGTTGTTTTTATTACTGCTTTTGTTAAAAGGTCAATTTCATCACAATTCAACAGCAAATCAGCTCTCTTATTAACTTTGACAATGAATTCAGATTCTTTGATGTCCATTTTCATCGTTCTTATTCGTGAATGATGAATAAATCTTTGAGAAATACTATGAATTATTCAACATAAATGATTTTTTCGTATAAACAGTAAGATACAATTTGAGAAGAGCAATTGTTAATTTGTAAATTTTACTCTATTAATATTTTCTGTATTAACAAGTTAAATTCGATAGAAATTTTGCATCGTAAATAGAGATCAGTCGAAAATTGTCGAAAACATCGAATTTCTCAAAAAATACCTATGATTTGCATAAAACTCAATTTTCTTGATGATGACTAACACATCAAATATTAGTGTACTGTTTCAAAAAAAATGTTACAGTTAACTGCAACTCTTGCCTACAATTTGACGTGTCAAACTGATTTTTAAGACCTCTTATGTGCCCATGAAAAATTAGAGACCCAGATAAGGACAAAATCCCATGTAATTTGAATGGGAAAAAAGAGGGGTCTATAGGCACGGGCAAACGTTGAGTTTATAGTCTCCTAATTTTCTGGAGCTGATTTTGAGGTCATCGCGGGTAAAATTCCACCAAAGCCACTTTAAGGACCACCCTAAAGTAGATACAAAAAATATCTTCTGATCCGTGTTGAACCCTTAGAGAACGTTAACCAATGTTCGGCATATGAAAGAATGAAACGACATAGATCATGACACAAATATGACATATACATATTATATGTAATATATCACATAATATTCGTGTTATACATTTGTCAGACGTGTCATCACATAAAAGATACTTATATATAAGTTGTTTGTAAGTAATTTACGTTTGATATTGAAAAGATATACCATTCATATCACATCTTTCATATACATACACCAAATGTGGGTCATCGTGTTCTAAAGGAAATATACTGACTTTGATAGAAAAAGTTCCGAAAATTCTTGAAACTTGCACAGCACAACAAACATACTTCAGTATACGTAAACTCAAATCTTTGTGCTAAACGTCTTATGACTATTGATATTTTTTTTATCGTACCAAGTCTTTTACAATCAAAATTTAATCGCGGGAAATGTAGTGGTCTAGAAGATAACATATAATATGCGTAAGTGCATCCCTACATCTACAGGTAATAGTATATTTTACTTATTTATTTATTTAGTATCAACGGTTATTAACCCTTTACATAGTATACTCAAATTGCAACATGTAGGCAACTTAAGGTGGCTCGGGCAGGATATTATTGTGTATATTATAATACATTATTGTGCGTTTTGGCGAATGTCGGCTGTGACGATACGGAGATTTGCAGTCCTCGGCTTCGCCTCGGACCGTAATCGTTTCGTCAAAATAGGCATTGCCAAAATGTACTCTAAGGTATTCTATCCGTAGATGACGAGTGAAACGTGAATTTGTAATTCCTGACTACCGGATATTTTCCGTTTTCTCGTCTTTTACAGGTTAAACACTTCCGAGCACAACAGAAAACGACTTCTCCGCAAGGACTCATTGCGAACTCAAACCCGCCAAATGATCGCTTTTCATAGAAAACTCACCGAGACGAGCGGAAAAATCTTCTCACTCCACTTTCCTCATCCCTCCGGAAAAGTGTCGCGACTGAAAAAGCACTCTCAGCAGTATATCATTTCTGCAAAACACCGCGACAAGAAACCCTAGTTGTGCGAGGTCACTCGCACTGAAGGAACGAACAAGCGACGCGAAAAGGACGCGGCGGCGGTTGCAAGTCTTCAAGTCAAATCGCGCTAGGACTTGATTGTGCGACCGCTCAAACTCGACACACGCGACGCGGCACTTGACGCGCCAATTGTAATTCGTGTCAATTGAGGCACAACTGCACAGAAAGAGCGCGTGGGGCACGATCGGACGCGCGAAAAAGCGCGACGCAAAACATGAGACGGCTTAGGAGCGTCAGTTCCGGCAGCGGCTCAGTGGTCGCGTGCGCGTGTTTGCTTACTAACACAAGCTCCCATTCGCATGAGAAAAGGGCAAACCAAGCGCCGCGAGCGGTGCCGGTACTGCGTTGTCGATTCGGAGTTTGCCAGAGTGTGCAGAAAGCGGATTGGCGCAGATTCCAGAAGAATCGAGGAATGCGGGATGCGACCCGGAAGAGAAAACGGGCAGACAGTGCCACCTGTGCGAACCTAGCCAATGAGAGCGGAGTGTAGGAGTCACGGCCAATCAGGAGAGCGCTACTTTACCGAATTTCTCCAGGGACGTTGGGACGTTGTGCAACGAAGGTTCCCATTGGGGGAAGGAAAATTTGGATGCCAAAGTGTTTGATCAGGGGGGCGCAACTCCATGTTAAGAGTTTGTACCGTTAAAGTATATGGCCGCTAGAGGCGCGATTTTTCGCGCGAACATTTGAAATATTCTAATCAATTCTTCAAATCGTACTGTAAATTTAGTGTTAAAGCAAGAATTTACTATCGAGTACGTTACATGTTTTCTCATAACATGTATTTCCTCCAGAATTGTCAGTAGATTAGTTTTTTCATAAAAAAGTTTTCCAATATTTGGTTGAAAATATGCTTCAAAAGGTAAGAGGAATAAACAGCTTTCATAAGAAAATATTTTCTTAGAAATCATCGAAGAATCAATTAATTTTGACTGACAACACTTTTTTTTATACCCAGAATATTTTCAGTTATTAAAATATGTACTTAATTTATTGCATGTTTGACTTTGTGGGCAATCGTTTGTATCGTTGATAATTTCGAAAGATATGGAACGGCGGCAAATGACGGGAACCAATAAAAAGAGCCTGGCAAGACTGCAGCGCCTCTAGCGGCCATATGTACAAACTAGCCCATTTAAAAAGGCCGAAGTTGCACCCCCCTGGGTTTGTTCATGGTAGAATTAGACAAGGTGTGTTCAATATGAGGACGCGTTTTCGTTCAGTTAGCGCATGTGGGCCAACCGACGCCATCTTGGTTTTATTCCGCCACGAATTCAAATGTTGTAAAACATGTGAATCATAATATTCTGCTCCTGTGTTAATTCTCGGTGAAAATGTCTGTTTTAGATTATGGAGTTGATCATCATTGCATATTGCAATTATTGAAGAAAAATAACATCACATAATGCTTACGATTTTTGGCTTTAATTACTGTAAGCCCAGTTGCCAGCGTTCACTTTTCTCTAAAAAATGGATCCTTTGGGAATCGAAAAAATTTTATAGTCGTCGCGGTCGGCACACACTGGTTTTTTCTCCAAACGTTTTTGCAATATTTTACTTTACACGCACTCATTGTAATCAAAGTGACTGATGTAAATAAACAAACAATATGGCGGTGGCTGGCCCACGGTGCGAGAGAGATTACCCAGGCAAGAGAAGGTAAGAGCATTCCCCCACCATACCCCCACATGCGCGGTGAACATACCTTGTCTATATATATATACTAGGACCAGTATTTTTTTCTTTATATATAAATGATTTACTGTTAGATAATGATTCCGGAAATGTAGCCCTTTTTTCAGATGATGCAGCTATAGTGAATATGGCGAATTCTTGGCAGGAAATTGAGAGAGATACAGATATGGATATAAATAAGGGTAAGGATTGGTTGGACTTTAATTGTTTGTCGATGAACTTAAATAAGACTGTTTGGTCCATAGAAGGATAGCACACCTACGGACTTCAAAATTAAAATTCATAAAGTTACGTGAACCGGGAAAGTTGTGTTTTTCCATGTATTCAGAGGGTTCAGTCCATAATACAAAATATCTGGGTTTGATTATTGATGAGAATATTAAGTGGGGTGAGCATGTGGCGAGTATTGCCGAAAGAAATAGATATCTACTGTACGTATTCTACAAGCTTAGGCTAGTTTTGAATGTGAGGCAACAACTGCAGATATACTATGCTTTACTTTGGTATGTGGCTTCATATGGTTTGATGTGTTTGGGTAGCGCAGATCGTGTCGCCGTGAGACAGTTGGAAGTAGTCTAGAAAGATAGAAAATATCTATCATTATCATTATTTAGGGAACAACAGATTATCTTAGCATGAGGAATGATTCATAAAGATTTGAAATATTTAATCAGCTACCGGATGAACTGAAACTCTGGGAGGGACCTTATCCTAAGACTAAAATAAAACATTCGATTCTGAATTTAAATGACGTGATTGTAGATAAGATACTCCATTTGATGAACCATAATCGTTATCGTTTCATATCGGAACTGGATCTGTCGTATGATGTATGCCTTAATCTACTTAGGTGTGGATTATTATGTGGAAATGATTCAGTATAGTTAGGCCCATGTAGGCACTTTTTTTAATTTGTATCGGATAACGTTCTTGCGATAATGCGAAGTGAGTATGAAATTTACTATGACGGCCGTACTCAGAAATATTGTTTTCTAAACGGGGTTTGATGTATTGAATGTACACAAACATCGTAATTTTAAGAATCAAGAAATACGAACATTTAAAAATCCATTGTACAGTATAACTTACATTGTATTTTTTAAAAAAAAATACATACTTCCTTATTTGATATCAAGTTGACATGTCCTTCACTACTTATTACAAAACTCAAAATTGAAAAAGTTATTCAAATCAAAAGGTTTATCAATAAATGCGCTCTCTCGACAAGTTGGGGTCGACTTCACGGACCAAACTTGAGACAAATTTCCTTAATATTTTTAAGTTGAAAAGTCCTTTGCGACTTTTCACAAAAATTGAAAATCAAAAAAGATGTTCAGATCACAAGTTCTAACCGATGAGCTCTCTTATACATATTTCATGCTTGAATATCTTTTTCGATTTTGAGTTTTGTGAAGAGCGGCAAAGGACTTTTCGACTCAGAAAAATATGAAAAAAATTTTAGTACAATATGATTCGTAAAGTGGACACTAACGTGTCGAGAGAGTGCATTTATTGTTTGAACTTGAACCTGCAATAACTTTTTTATTTTTAGTTTCATAAAAAGTGGTAAAGGACTTTCCAACTTGAAACTGATTAGGTAAGTATGTATTATTTTTAACACGGAGAATCGGATACGCCCTGTATAGTATTCAAATATTTTAAAATTCTAAGCACTAGCGAGATAGATCTTGCGATCTATCAGTGTTTTTTTTTTTTTATTGTAATTATTCTAGACTCTAGATGTGATTTTCAAGATATAGAGAAAACGTGATTTCCAGAAATTGATAAATTCTTAACCAATAATCCTAATTAAAGCGGTATTCGTTAGCAAAACAGCAACGTAGTAAGTACTGTGGATTCATATGTTGACCAATTTCACTAGCTGGGTGGCGACGAATGAAAATATCACTTGCGAGTCAGACCGAATAATACTCAGATTACTCGGATAGCGCCGAGTACTCAGAGAATACACATAACACGCTCGAGTACCACCGAATACCAAACTAAGCTTGGCGAGTTGATGGCAAAAAGAAAGAGTAAACGCTTTTTATCATAACAAGTGATCCAAGTTATTTTACGCGTAAATGTATGAATAAGCTTATCACGGAACAGTAAAAGCCGAGTAATTTGTTCTGTTTGAATATACTCGAAAGGGAAACACCCCTCGGTATTTCGATTGATTTTGCATGCGGAAAGCAGTTTCTTAATAGATTTAGATTGCCATCAATATTTTTCGTCTTTTTTACAAACTTTAACAATTTAAAAAATTTTATGGTATTTTCATTGACTTCTAATACATACACATATATTTTTGAATTCAATGTTCGGGAATTTGAAATTTCTGGATTCCTGGAATAACATACATTTTCGAAGAGTCTAGCGTATTATAAGAAACTAAATAAAAATTAGTATCTTTAAATCCTACATTTTCACGATCAGACTAAATATTCAGGATTTATAGATTTTAGGAATCCTTCTATAGGTAGACTCTGATATCTATAGATTTTAAGTATATTATTTATTTTCATACAGATTTCTGAAACTTATTACTTTGATTTGATAAAGTTTGTAATTGTCTAAAGTAAAAAAGCATATCCTTTATCTTTATTCGTACACAAATTATTTACTAATATTCCACTTTGTTCCATTGAAAATTATATATGCAGAATTTTCATTTGGAAACGAGGAAGTTAAAAATTACGAATATCTCAATCCCAGGACAATCCTTAAAAAGTTCAAAAATGTCCTCACAGCTTAATGAGACTGATAAGAGTAACGTGAAATAACGGGACTTTTGTTACTCGTCACCAAAGTAATAGAGTTTTTCATCCCGTTATCGTTACTTGTAGATTAATGTAACGCGTTACGTTATCGTGACAGTAAAATTAGAGTAACGCGTTACAAGTAACTCGTTTCTTCCAAACCCTGTGTATAACTTGAAAGTAATTATTTCGTAACTAATTGCTAAACCTCAAGCTATCCCCCTCTGCCATTGGGGGAGGAGGATAGCTTGGATAATTTTATTTATTATTATTAATTACTTATCAATATTATCATGTACCTGATTATTTTCTCAATTAACTGAAAAATAATTACTTAAATTGAAAGGACACAACAAGCAATATTTTCTTGCTTGGAAATTTATGTGATAAATATGTATTATACGAAATAAACAATATCTCAAGGTTGTCTTAACATATAAAATATAAAGTATAAAATAATTAAATGTTGAATGAATAAATTTGAAATTAAAAAATTAAATTATTAAATGAAGATTTTATTAAACAGGAAAAACTACGGAAAAATGAAAACGGCAGTGGACTAAGTCGGAGAGGCTGGTAAGGGGAAGGGTGCTCAAAAAAGTTATGAAACTGGCGCTTATGAAATCTATCAAAATAATTACCTAAATTGACATCAATTGACTCAATTTATTAGTTTAATTTATATCAGGTCGTGTACTGAATTTTATTTAATTTTATATTCATTAGACGTGGGTAATTTTTTCCATTTATTTCAGTGTAAGCGCACAAATCTCACACTGATTTCAATAAAAGAAGGTTTTTTACTTCAAGTGAACATAACTTATTTTACAAAAAATTCCAAGATTTACAACGTTTTTTTATGTGTTAATTAGGGAAAATCATATTTATCAAAAGTTTATTGAATAAATTTACATTATATAAGTGCGATGTAAATGTGTTATAATTGTTGTCGCTAATTTCGTTATAGCAGTAAATGTTATAATATTTTCATTATATTCAAATATACACATTTTTTATGAGGCATACAATTCATACCCAATGAAAAATGCGTTCGCTAAATGCGTATACTATACATACAGTTTTTGTAGCTTTTACCAAATAATTGAAAAAAATATATGATATACAGTAATTTAAGTAAGCAGTTATGTTAAAAAAGTTTGATAAGGTGACAAGCGACATTGTTTTATTCACAGAACATTTTTTAAATGTAACTAACATGTATCTTTTATTTTTACAGGTGACTATAATAAATAAAATAAATTATATTACATCTGTCGTGATTTATTGACCCATCATTTTTTTGAACTATATAAAAATTGTTAAACTTTTGAAGTTACCAAAATACGAAAATTATTATAATTTTATTGTATTTTTCTTGAGTTCCTAAAGTTTACTGGTTTTACTGCCACAGTAAGAAGAACAATTGTGGCGAGCGAGCTTCGAACAAACCAACGATGATCGATGTAATCCGAAATGATTCTCCTTAGATATGTTGATCTCCGCTCACTTGTACAGAAAGGACCCCAATAAAAACTCCGCTTAAAGTGGGCCTCCAGGTTGTCTTAGGAAATCAGAGGGAAATATTCGAGAAATTATAACCAAAAGTCTTATATATCTTTATCCAGCAAAACTGGAGTTATTATTGTCAATATTTCATATGAATTACAAATTTTATGTTTACAATCTTGATCAAAATTCTATCCAAGTCGTCATTGACATAAATCTACTCAAACTATTATTATAACAGAAATCCAACTCATTATTCTATATTCAAGTCTCTCAGCGTCTCAGAACCAAAGTTCTCCCATCTCAGCCATTTCTTTCATTAATAAAGAATGGGTTTCAATCTTCGTATTTCCTTGCTCACAATCTTTAACTCATACATGTTTAATCTCTTTAACGTAATAATATTGGTTCCTGCAACGCCTTTAAACTACCAAAATCTCTCTCTTTTCTGATAAATCCCGGATCAATGCATAATATATGTGGCTGACCTATTCACTACCTGACAACAAATCTCTACTAATGACACTGCAAAATACTAGACCGATCCAACATCATAATAAATTATCTGAATATATATATATATATATATATATATATATATATATATGACCCCTTTTAAAATAGTGAAACATTAATGATAGATCTGTTTATTACTTTTATTCTTATTGATATTATTTCATTTTACTCATATATCGTCTGATTACTTTACTCTATTCATTTCGTATTTACTCGTTGTTGAATTTAATTTACTGTTTCAATTAGTCCAAAATCGCTCTAGTGCCAATTTATATATATTGAAAATAAAAGAAAGAGAAACAGTTGGGAAGGCTTGAATCGAGCTGCCCTGGAACTAAGCTAAAAGGGGATTAACCCTTTCACTCAATTCTTGCCTGCAACTGGACTCCTTAATTTTGAAAGCTTACTTTTGAAAAGAACTTCTAATCCTCGTGCAAATCAGTTTGCGGACCTAGAGTACAACTCTGGTTTCCACTGTTGTGCACTTGGCAAGATGGAGCAAGAAGGGTCGTCGTTAGGTCGGACACCTTATAGGGCTCAGAGAAGAGAGTTTTGAGTTTCTTTGGGGCTCCTTTTGGACTCGTGAGAGCTATGGAGGAAGCTTTTTCTGGAACTCTTGGAACCTCTTCTGAATTTCTAGCCCGGGATCCGCCGTTTTTATACCTTTTCCGAAGGGGAGTTTTTGAATAAAATAAAAAGGTAGGAGCAAAAACGGGTTCCGTTTTGGCAAAAAGTCATTCAGATAATTCGTTGAAGCAATAAGTTGCTAATTTTCAACGGTGATTGAAGTTGCCGTAATGCATGCTATCAAAATGATTTCCTATTGGAAATCCCGCATGTTATCGAAAATGACTTCCGTTGAAATTTCGACAGTCTGTGATATCTGAATGAGTGGTAAATACCTCGCTCGTTACAACAATAAAAATTTAATACTGGCACTGTATGTAAAATTAAAGTATATAAGAATTTAAATATCCCGCCTATGGTTTGGCTTTACCCAACACCAGATGGCGTTGAAGTACCGTGGCAATACGTTAACATGGGAGTTTCAGACGCCTGGATAACCTTATAATATTAGAGATATGACTCGTTGGAAAAATCGACGAAAGAAAGTATGAATAGTACATTTATTTTTCCTTATCAATTCTGAACTGAAAATAATTTAATGGGAATGGTACATTACACCGTTGATTATCAGGGTTCGAAATAATTTATACTTTTACAAAATTTTATAAAAATTAAAGTCTGTTTATACCCTTTATTTTTTTAATGGCGAAAAAATATTTCATATGGGAAACCAAATAGTATTTTATATAGAATCCCACGTAGGAATTTATATGGGAATCCATATGGAAACCATATGGCATTACAGATCAATTGGCTGTCTGGGATGCAACCCGGTATACGACTAGGTATCCACATGACGGGCATATAGGATCCCACATGTAAATTCTAAACTAGAATTTTCAAAAAAAAAAAAAAAATATAATTAAGTCCCGAAAAATAATGGCAACCCTGGCTCAAGTAAAGATTTTTTTTAAACAGTATTTTGATGATAAATGTCCGGCTGAGATTACGTAGAAGAGAAATATTTGGAAAATTATTTGAATCCACTGAATATAAAAGAAAAGAAAATTTACACGTATCATAAAAAAGTTAAAAATGTTTTTTTCAATTCTTTTTCCTTGTTTTTATCAAATGTGCTTGGTAACGAGCTAATATTATGCCAATAATTGACTCTTAATATTTACTATCTGAAAAAGAAATAAATTTCACAGTAATACACACTTCTTATATACGATTAACGAGGTTCATACTAGAAAAAAATTATCTTAATACGTTTTACTCTTGATATATCATGAAATATGAAAAAGTGCTTTCGAAGAGAAGGTCGAAGAAAATTTTCCTTTGATGAAATGAAATAACGGTTGGCAAAAATGTTATTATAATCAGTAAAATATTGATTTATGAACAGAATTTAAAACTTGCTATATTAACGAAATCTTTAGCTCGTTGTAGAAATGGAATCTAGAAATCATTAAGCATTCTGATATACACCCCAGAATTATTCGAATTTGGCAGTCACAAAATAAAATTTGAGTCTTGAACATACTGAATTTTAGGGAACGGCAGTGTTGGAGAAATAAGGTAAATAATTCATAATATTCTATGGAAGTTACAGTATTCGTGGGTAAAAAACATACATGATGGTATTTTTATAATATTAATAATAATGGTTTGCAGACATCAGAAAAATGAAATGGTACTTCGGAATATTCTTTTTGTGCATTCCTGCTGAATTTTTGGGCGGCCCTGTAATTTCCGAACCACCATGTGAGTATGAGAGGAAAGAGGTTACATAGCACATTATAAAATGTTGGAAATGTCGATATTTCTTTTGTTTCGATTTATTGACACTTGTAAATATCTTTCGTCGATTTGCACATGTCCAAGATTATTTTTCTATTATTATTTTGTTAAAGCGAATGGAAATTTCGTGCTACCTGAATTTCATCTTCCCGACGATTTCTAAAGAATGAAATTTTGTCATATTTTAATAATAATCGAAAAATTATGACTTTCTGCGTAACAAAATAAATTTTGCGTTAAACCTTACTATGACTAAAGATAACAAATCTAATTTTTCTAAGTTTTACAATGAAATCTAATATACCGAAGAAAAACCAATCACCAATGGAAAAAATTCATAAAATATACTAATAAGTCAAAAATTATAACAAAATTTTGTAAAATGTGGATATAATTCATACGAATTGGATTTTTTAGAGAGTTGTATTATCTACAGGTATCCCGGAAAGAAGACTCAGAACAACGGAATCGAGCGTAAGGAGCGATAAATCAGCAGGTATGATATGATGCAAATAAGCTTATTCCAATTATTAAAAAAGCACTTTTTTAAAAAAATAGAGTGAATAAAATAACTTACAAATGCTGTTTGAGTTGAACGTATTTCAACTTTATAATTCATTATAAAAAAAAAGTCTGTTTAAAATTGAATGTAATTTGATAAGTTTCATTAGAGATTGTTTCTACGAGTAAAAAAACTGAATTCATACGAAAATTATATTCAAAAGTAGCTACCACGCAGATCAACTATGCTATAGATGGAGGAACTCTGTTACCACACGAAATTCTTTTGCAAATTTTTGAATGCGCGGATGACAAAGATCTTATGCAAATGAGAGATGTCTGTCAACCTTGGAGATCAATTATCGATACGAACACAATTCCTGAAAGAGCTGATAAGGCGTCTGGAATACGTATTCCAAGAGATGGCCCATTGACTCTGCAGGATTATCGAACAATTTACAAGATTACTGAGCAAAACTTATGGAATTATTACTTCGAAAATCGCCCATGGTGAATTTTTTACTATAAGCCAAGTACGCTAATTCGATGCAGAAGAACGTCAAATCGATTGACGTTTTTTTTGCAGAAAACTGTACAGCAACATTTGCTTTGATAAAGAATTTGACATATTGTTTTATAATAAGCAAATAATACTAATTCCAGCTTGATTCTATTGAGCTCATATTAATAAACTAAAAATTAAACTACGCGTTAACTGTGGCAACTTTTTTGTCAAAGGTACGGTAAAATGATTTACTTCGCAGACGTGATGAGGCACGATTTATTTCAAAAAGACTATTTTTTATTTAATTAGAGATATAAATAATCCAAAAATCTTCCGAATATATTTTCCAAACCAGATCTCAAGAATCTCACTCTGAATCCATTATTTGGCACATGGTATCGAGTTTTTTATCATCATATGACTCAAAATTGTATTCTTTTTATGTTTGTAACCTACCTAATTAATAATGTATACGTATTAAATACGTTCTTCTGTTGGATCTATCGAATTTTTCCAGGTTACATGGAAAAAAAAATTCACCAATAGAGAGTAGAGCTGTGTTAGATCCAAAAGTAGAAAAACACACGATGCGACGTTTCTATACCGCAGATGCAAGTTCCCCTGACAAGAGGGTTTTAGACCTCGTTAGGTTAGGTCTTAAACCCTTTTACCTTGATGAGGTGCAACCCATCTTTGAAGTAAGCAAGCAAAAACCTCATATTTACATATAAACCTGAGAGCTTGAAGTGATAATTATTTCATCTTACAGGTCAGAGAATGGATCTTCCATAAACCTGGAGAGCCTGAGTCCTCTCTTTTGACCATAAATCTTGTTGATGAACATCAAAAAGCATTCAGTTCATACAAACATTACTTTACTAAAAATTCATCAATTGAAGGAAAATGGGAAGAGGTAAAACGCGAATTCAAAATTTCCACCCTGTAATTTTATACTTTTGTAAAACTTACAAAAAATCTCCGAGTATCATCAATTTATCCCTATTTTTATTTTTCAGTATTATTTACGGAGATACTAACCTTAAATTAAAATTGTCAATTGTTTTTCCCAGAAAGTTTTGTATTTCGAGAATTATGGCCCTGGACTGCGAAAAATTGAATTCTGGCGCTATTATGAGAGAAGAACGGAAGGTGCGGATATTTTCATCCGAAAATTTACAAAAAATGACGAATCGAGTGCAAAAATAACCTAAATGAGCGCATTCTATGTCGTAAAATTTTTTTTTACTGAGCGTTTCGTATGTTTGCCTATGAAGAAATCATCTTGGCTCGTCGTTGTTTATGAATGTTACCAATTTTCTGTATTATCTACCTAATCTTGATGAAAACAATAAAAAATATTTATCAACGTACTTAATGAATCCGTAGAATTTTCAAAGATTTAGACGATAGGAGGGGTGCAGTTGACTTATTTTTATTTACGAGTTTTAGTAAAAAAGTAATGGGAACAGAATTATTTTGCAACTTTTTTTCATAAATATTATTTAAGCATATTTAAATATGATTTGGTTTCGGAATATTTTCCTAGGCGTTGTCGAAATATTTTTTCCTACTACATAGACTAAAGGCCAAGAAAATATTGTTTTAAGCACCCATGCTCAGTTTTGTAGTCGATAATAAAATATAAAAATTCATGAAATCTTTCCATCGAAAAGTTATACTCGCTCATGACTTTATTTTTGTCGAATTGGTGTCCTTGAAATAATCGAATATGCTTCTCTACAGCTCATATCATATAAGTGATAGACAAGAAATGGCTATGATTTGAGAAAGAGAGAATGTATCTAAGGATAGACACTTCTCACTAAGTACCGAGCTGTATGCTACGAAAACTTCACTTTCATAAGTTAAACTTTATTTATATCATAAAGTAGTAATGAGAAATGCTTTAAGATGAACGTAAAAGAAAATTGAAAAAATAATCTTACAAAAGTGATTGTTTATCACTAAAATGTTGTACGAGAGAAATTTAAAGATCATCGAACATTCACACGTATACTCTAACATCACTAAAATTTCTCAATCATAATAAAAATACGAATTTCGAACATAGATGCAGTTAGATAATGACAGTCTGTGGCAGATAAGGCAATGAATATTTCAAAATCTACTGTCATTACTAACATCGTGAGTCAAAAGAATATATTTACTTCCTTAGATGAGAAAACATACGGAAAGTTATTTCCACTGAATTTGTCATATATTCATCAATATGAAAAATGGTTCGCAGATACTGAAAAAATGAATTGGTTCTTCGGAGTATTCTTTTTGTACATTCCTGCTGAAATTTTGTGTGGCCCCGTAATTTCAAAACTACCATGTGAGTACACGAAGAAATGGGGTTTAATTGAGCATCAGAAATTTTGGAACTAGTCAATATTTTTTTTCGTTTCGATTATCCGACAGTTACGAATAGCTATCTTTGATTTTCCCATGGATAAGAAATTGTTTCTATTCTTGAAAAGCTCCTTTTCAAGTATTATGAGATCGCAGTTAAAGTGAATAAAAATTCGTGTAACATAAGTTTTGTCTTCTATGGATATTCTCAAATATCAAATCATGTAATTCGTTAAAAATATGAGTATGCCTTTTGCCTAACTAAATTAATTTTGCATCAAACTTAAATATTTACAACTGAAATATTTCCAAATCTTACGATGTGAGCTGAAACAATAAACCAAAAATTGTTGACCATGAGAAAATACCAAAGGAGAAAATTTATGAAATTTACTGATAAGTAAAACATTATATCAGTATCACGTAAAATTTAGATCCGCCTCATAAGAATTGTTTTTTTTTTCACTTAATCTAAATAGGTGTCCCAAAAAAAAGGGTCAGAACAACGGAATCGAGTATAAGGATCGACGATACAGCAGGTATGATTTATTTTGCGACCAAATTTAACAATTTTAACTTATTTTAACTTACTTGCTCATTGTAAATAAAAATAGAACGTCTTAAATTGAATGTCGTGGCTTGATTTACATTAAAGTTTGTTTTCAAGAGTAAAAACAAACTAAATGACGACGAAAATTACATTCAACTGTAACTACCATGCACAACGACAATGTTATAGATGGTGGAGCTCTGTTACCACACGAAATTCTTCTGCAAATTTTCGAATGCGCGGATGACAAAGATCTTATGCGAATGAGAGATGTCTGTCAACCTTGGAGATCAATTATCGATACGAACACAATTCCTAAAAGAGCTGATGAGGCGTCTGGACTGCGAATCCCAAGAGATGGTCCTTTGACTGTGAATGATTATCGTAGAATTTACCAAATTACTGGTCACAATTTGTGGAAGTATCACTTCGAAAAGCGACCGAGGTCAATTTTTTTTACTTTTTGGTGAATTTAAAATGTATCCCTTTTTTGTTGCGAAAACTGTCCAGTAACTTTTGCCTGCATGAAGCATTTTACCAAGTGATTTAAAATATGTAAATAATATTTTAGTCCTACATAGTACCTAACAGCCAATTTCTACATATCTAATGTTATCTTGTTGTTTACAATCTTTTGCAAGAGAGGATCTGTTATAATTGTTCATATCGTCATGTGATTTTTATAGGCAACATGGAAAAGAAAATTTACCTGAAAAGAGTGAAGCTGTGCTAGATCCAACAGTGAAGAATCACACCTTGCGAAGTTTCTATATTGTAGATACACATGATCGTTACGTAAGGGTTATGGACCTCGTTGAACTTGGTCTTCATCCGTTTTACCTTGATAACGTGCAACCTACCTTTGAAGTAGGCAAGCAAAAACTTGATATCTACATATTAATCCGAGATCTCGAAGTGATAATTTTATTCTCATAGGTCAGAGAATGGATCTTTCATTATCCTGGAGAGGCTCCCTTCGCTTTTTTGAGCATATATCTTCTTGATGAACATGAAAACCAATTAGGTTCATACACACATACCTTCACCAGCGATCCGTCAAATGAACAAAAGTGGGAAGAGGTAAAACGCAAATTCAAAGTCTTAATCCCGTAATTATACTTTAGAAAAACTCGAAAATGAAAATTCCTTTAAAATACCTTCAGATCAATCCTATGTCTAGTAATACACTCTGAAAAGAACTCCAAGTATTATGAGTTCATTCCTCTCTTCGTTTTTGAATACTGATTGAGGAGATGATAATCTTTGTTAAAGTTGTGAATTATATTCTTCAGAAAGTTCTGTTTTTGGAGAATTATGGCCCTGGACTACGAAAAATTCGATTCAGGCGCATTTACAATGTAAGAACGGAAGGTATGGATATTTGTATCCGAAAACCAACGAAAAACACGACTATCCGATCGCAAAAGTAACTGAAATAAGCACGTTCTTTTCCTTTAAAACTTTTTTTCTGGGAGCTTCAAGATTATTTGGTATGTTTGCGTCAAGAGATCTTGGCTCGTCGTTGTATATGAATTACACATAGTAACTTTAGATATTTTATTTAACCTTCTAAAAACCAAATAAAAAAGACTCATCCACATATATATTTGTCTTGCACGAACTTTGCCTATCATCAATTTATTTTGAGTTACAAATTTATTCCTAGCGTACGTATGTCTTTAATACGGTAATATGTCACATTACTTTGTCTTACTGAATGAGTACCTAGGCGATTGACATTTCAAAAATTAATAAAGTTTCACATTAAAGCATAGAAGAAAATACAATAGTTGGATCGGCAAATAAAAAAAATATATACGCAAATATTATGAACAAACGATTGACAATGCGTTTGCAGCGGTGAAAACTTTTTTTTTCATACTATACGTAAACATTAAAAAAGTTTTAATGCAAAAGTGTCCATTTTTACGTGTCCCCAACATTTTCGAATTTCGTGAAATTCTGCTTCATTTTCGCCAACCATTCACTTATTTTATAGTATATTACATTACAAGGACTGTAAAATCATTTCCCACGAATGTGAGGGTGGTGGTCCGAAGCGAAGTCGAGGACCATAATCACACGAGTGAGAAAATGATACATACATCTGCTTGTCAATTTTGATTTTTGGCGTATATTTTTCGAATTTCTGGAGGGGTTTCAAAACCCCAACCCCCCTCTATGTTCACCACTGGCAGCAAGCGTTAGGAAAAGATCGTACTTGGTGACAGCAGCATGATCTTTCATCACTGTCATATTATGAGCCATTGTGTCATTAACAGCACAAAAATCATCATTTGTATCCAAACATATCATCTGGGAATTCTTAAAAATGTTTTGAATAACAGTGTATGAATCTGATTCAAGCTGGCAATTTATCAGTTCCTACATGTGTTTTTCGAAATGGTAAAAAAAATTTGTTCAAGTGAATTTTTTTTTCCAGTATTGATAAAACTACAATCCAGCTGATTTCGGCTGTTATGAGTTTTGAGGTTAGGTTTGGAAGTATCAGTGTTTTCGACATTTTCAATCATGTCTGTGGTTATGTTTAATAATTTTAACGGAACAAGTGCCATTTTTAAATATGGTTCGTTTTCGAAGGCTTAAATAAAAAACTTTTTGATTTGGGATCCTGGAAGTCAAACCTGAACCTACACAGTCTGAAATTTTGAATGCTTTCTCATCCGTATTTTAGGATCTACTTGATTGTGATCCCGGTATCCAGACACAAAAATCTTAGATTACCACAGTGGCGAATGTCTTATTGTTAGTTGAAAAAAATGGAAATGTCGGTATTCGAAAGTTCTAAACTTTCTAGTGTGTATTCATAAGCAACTCAAATCGAATTAACCTTGAATTCACTTATATTGTCATATTCTGTAAAAAAATCTGCCTTGTTTTAAGAGACGTTTATTTTTTATTCTTCAGTAAGCAATAAGCGTTTTTTAGATTGTATGTTGTTTTCAACATTCATAAATGTGAAACAGCGTCTTGGTAAAATCGATGTATTAAACATTTCTGATTATTTCTTTAAGTATACAACATATTTCAGAGCCCTAGTTACTAGTTACGCCTTCGCTGATCAACCGTACATATTGAAGGTGAACCGGGAAAGATAGCTTGATAGCTAATAGCTGTAATTATAAGCAGAAATATGACAGCTATATCCAAATATAAACAAAGAACTGCAAAAGCGTATTCTCTTGGCATGACCGAGTGGTGATGATTGTTTGTAACCATTATCCAAATTTCTATCGCAACATACAATGAGTAGACCATTACAGTGCCGCAAGCAATTAAAATGTTTCTCTTTAATTCGTCTTCTTTGATAAAAAAGAACACCAAACCAACTATGATCGAAATGAAACTGACGAGAAAAATCAAACTACCGCAATGACTGATGTCGAGTTTTATTTGGTACGTCATAAGTGAAAGCGACATGCAGATGAATGTGATCAATCCATAGGAGCCCAGTACCTGTAAAAAAGAATGTTTTAAATTTATTTTATAGGCATATGAGCAAATACATAACTGTTCGTGTTAACTTTCGAGTTAGAACGGGTATAAATGATGCGAATTTTTTTCAATCATAACTTGATGTTGAAATCTATTTCAGATGTAAAATTCGAGCCATTTTCGTAAGTGACATTTACATATATAGTTAGTATGATCTGTTCGTAAGTTTTCACGATGATGCAACATTTATGTGAGGTAAATTATTTATTAGTCGGATATCAAAAGCCAAAAAAGCTTTTTCAAGTATATGATAAGCGCCGAAGAAAATTGTTCAAAGGCGCCATATTAAAAGTAGCTAATGCGCCAAACAAGTGGTAGAAGCTAGAAAGAATATATACATAGTAAATCTTGTCATTTTCTTTAATATTGATTAATTATCCGAACCAGCAGAGATTGTTTACAAGGTACAGTAAAACATTAGTGTAGTGGCTTTTTCAAAAATGACCTGGAGTTTCTATTGACGATTTTTTAATAATCGGACATTTTGCCGTGAATTATTAGCATACTGTCAATAAAAAACCGTTAAGTCAATTTTGGGAATTGCCTTATCTGACGAAACTATGAGTAATCTACTTTTTATTTCAAAATCGATGTAATCCAGCATATATTTTGCAGAACATTGAAAAGTTGAGGTGAGGGGAGGGCCAACGGTGCGCCTGTTTATTTAAATTAAAACCTTACTTCACCTAAAGTTGCTTTTAACTGAAAAGAATATAAAAAAATGAATCAGAAAATGAAAAGTACTGGGCTCTTAAAAACTTGCTCGTATTACTTGTTCGGTATTTTTTAAATATTTCATATATTGCTTTTGAAATATTTCGTTCGACACTTTTAAAAGATTTCATTTTTCATTTTTGAAAGGATAATTTTACGATATTGCTGTTTATGATAGGTTGCGAAATTATAAATTAATTTGAGTTCTAGATTGGCTTTGATGCATATCAGTAAAAATGATTGAGAAATATATCTTAGAAAATTTCATACCATTCTGAAGTCTGTTCCCATAGCTAGTACAGATATACCAAAAGCTTCAATTGTTATCATAATTTCGATTATGATGATGTTTGTGGGATTTTTCCGTCCTAGTCTATCAAAGCAACCCAGAAAGAGCATGACAAACCATAAGCCTACTGCTGGAGCAAAAAACGCAGCTAGATTTTTGCCCACGAATTCCTTTGCAGATTCAAATGATACTGCTACGGCAGCAATTGTGATAATTATGACGAATCGGAAGGTAAGCACGGTATAAACGTTCCTGGAATTTAAAAAAAAAACCATCAGTCTATTCTATTCCAGTTTTTTTAATACGAAAATACTACAGTTGGTAGTTTTTCTCACACAACATTCGATGGAAAAATTTTTCGATTCTCACTATGAAGTGGAAACCTCGGAAAAACCTTTCAGATTCGCCTTAAAAAAGACAGTTAATGCACCTGCAGCATACTTCGTTGATTTACTTGGAAAAATGAACATTATTTTGGTGAAAAATTATGTATATGTGCGTGTATTATAAAGAGCTATTATTTTACTATAGAAGTATATGAATGTCTACTTTAATAAGTTTTACGTCTCTATTGGACAATAGCGTGAATCGAGATCGTTAAGGACTGTGAGTTTATCATTTACGTCTTTAATTAGCTCAGTAGTGTAAGCATTTTCTTTGCAATCAAAAGTAAAAGGTTTGGATCTTTTCTTGCAAAGCGTTCCGCGTTTTCAGTAAAACATCAGAAACTTATGTAGGATTGAAACGGTCCGGATCAACTCATTAGTTGAAAGTATGTTTGTTGTCTTAAATAGAAGAAAAATTCCTTCCATGTTGAAAAAATGTATCTAGCATCATTTGAAACGGCTGCTAATAATGAATTTCGAATAATAAAATTTCAAAAAATTTTAGATGTTTGACAATAATGATGCAGAGCATAGTGTCGTTGGTTATATAAGACCAAGTTTCACCATAGGCAGCCGGAGAGTCACAAGAATCGGCTTGGTTTTGAAAATCGAGGTCTCGAAAGACATTGAACTTTAAATGAGGAACCTCATTCACCAATCCCTTTTACATTCTTCATTGTTTTAGGTTTTTGATCTGTACATTTTGTATTCGAAAATCGCACATTATCAAAAGTAAGTAACAATATGTATGATTATAATAGCACTGGCACAGCATGAAATGAACTTTGGAAAGCTGATTGCGAAACACGAAAGTTTACGGCCTTCTGATACAACGTGTAAAAGAATTTTTATAAGTTAGCTCGAATAAGCAGGACATCTAGTAACTGAGTTGCTATTTCAATTCATTGCTTATATTTCGAAACAGTATTACAAAACGCGTGTACGCTGAATTTTATAGTCTCTAATTCGTTTCAAACCGTCTCCAATTTTTAATCTAGAAATTTTCATTCACAGAACTTCAATTGAATTTTCGTGAGCCTTTTGAGACCTTAAAATTGTTTGTTTTGAATTATGATTCATTTGTGAGATCACCTGAGACTTTTTTGAGCATAGATTGAGACCGCTTGGGACTGCTCGTCTCAGGATATGTGATAAAGAACAATAGATTGAAGAGTGAAGACCGTTGACGACTCTTTGAAAACTTTCAGATATCGATTGAAGGTACGGAAAAATGTTTTGTTTAATTTATAGTGGATGAACGAATCGTCAAGTATAAAATTGAAGCCTCAAAAAGACGCGCTTTGTCAGCCTACTGTGATGAATGCTCGCTGTACGATTTAGTTTATTTGTTTTCAGTCAACTGACATGAACAATTAATAATTCTCGCACCAGAAGTTCTGATGACTGCTATGTCCGATATACAGTTTTGCGGTGCTAATGATTTTTTCCCAAAAAAGAGCCATGCCCTGATTTTCTTTATTATTAATATAAACTCATTATTATTTCGAGGTGATTCATGACAACGAAAAAGTTTTCATTCATATATCGATGTATCAATAACCTTCAAAACGCGGTAACATCTATTAATGAGTATACTTAAGCATACTTATAACACGTTAACTTTATCGTAATCCTCAACGAATCGTAAAAATGTAGTTGTGAAATAATTTGTCACTATAAAATACCTTGCAAAATCATGTCGAACTTTTATGTCGGAAAAATTCTCGGGAAGAGAAGAATGATCCGTCAAATTAATTCGATTTTGAATGTAATTTGATGCCATTTCTTTGAAATACAACTGTGTACTGTTATCACACAGAGGATAGATAAATCTATATTACGTTTCAATCCCGACAGTTTGAAAAACATCACCACATTGTAACACTTGATCGACTGATGTAAGGACTGACGAGTCAATGACGATTTATGACGATTTGAAGTTTTATTCAATGCGCAAGCGTTGGCAGTCGGCGCAATGTTTAAATACTCATTATTTTTCGCTGTATTGGTAACTCATTTTGAATGATTGTGAAAGAGCTTTCTACTATCTTGTAGATACTGTCCTCACCAATGACATCAACCAATGCAATATGAATCGACGCAAGTGATATTGATCACGAGTGAATTTTTCAATAAGAAATAACAAAATGTTATTCATGAAAGTTTGAATATATTACTTGTATGTTTTCCCATGTATTACTTGTTTGTGTTCTGTTTGTTTTCCTGAATTGGATAAAAACATATATTTATCTGGTCATTTATAAATAGAAGTTTCGAAATGGAGGTTTTCCAATAGATGCTACCTCAAAATAAAATTGCTCATCTGAGTGCAAGCGAAGAAAACTCAACTGCTAAACTCTAGTTAAGGGGGTCTACGCATTTAGATCTCGAAAAATAAGGTTGTTTTTCTCAATTCAATTTGATCATTGAATTCGATAATCGATTAACCACAGATGCAAAAATTCTGATTCAAATTCATGATCATCCATATAAACCTATACGATCTTGAATTTGGAATACTAACCGTTTGCTGTTACATGATTTTCGTACTTCTGATTCGGATATTCACTTTTATAAAAAACATTGCTGATTTCCTCGGAAGCAAATGCCTTAACTGAAGTACATATGAATTTCGATATTTCAAAATTCTGAAATTCTGACTGTGTATTCGAAAGCTACCGAAGTCTTATTGAGCTCGAGATTCCAATTCTTCTGTATTTAAAATGCTGAACCTGAATTTTTTTTCTAACTTTTATTTTCCAGTTCTTAACAAACGTTACAACTTTGTTATAAACTTTGCTTTTGAACGTTAAACGCGAAGTTTAACGTTTCCAAATCTAAATTTTAGTCCTGATTTGAACATTACGATCTTTTTGATCGTTATTAGAAAATTTTAAACTTTTTATATGAAGAAAGAACCTTCTTTAGACCTGTTGATCATATCCGAGTCAAAATTTTAGTCCTTGTTTGAGCATTTTAGATCGATTTGATCCTCGGTGCGACATATATCAGTCTTTCAAGTTCCTGTCTTACACATTTTAAACTTTCTAAATAAAAGATCTAATATGATCATATAACATGTATTTATTATTATTATACATGCATTAGTATAATACATGTATGTATTCTGAATAAACTTTTGTATTAAGAATAATACATGTTCATGAAAATCTTTAGACAGTTTATGAAAAATCCTTATATTATATATTGAATCCCAATCGCACACACTATGCTTGGATTTAATACACTTTAATGTATGAAAGTATATTAAGATTGATTCATTTCTGTGCGAATTCTAAATCAATAAGCATGTTATTTGGAATTTATAAATATGTATGTCGAACTCCTAATACAAGCATTATTTTTTAGTATATCATTAATTCAAAACGATTCCCGGACACTTTCCGGAATCCGTTTTCCGGAAGGATTATTTTCCAGAATGACAATTTTCCGGAATGCCATTTTCCGGAATGCCAATTTCCGGAATGACTTCTTTCTGGAATCACTGTTAGACAAGTATTCGCATTGCATCAAAATTTTATCTTCCAGTTTTATCCGAAAGTACAATAGTGTATCAAAAGAGTTGAAAAAGAGTATCAAAAAAGTCGGAGAAGTTTATCAAAAAAGTCTAAATATAGTCAAAAAAGGGAACCAAAAATTTCGGAAAAGGGGAACGAAATTAGACGTTAATATTATGACCAATCAACTATGTGATAATTTTTTTACTTGAACGTGTTATTAATTTTCAATAACTATACAGTGTTTATTGAAAATTCTAAGCCTGTGCATTAAACCTTTGAATGCATATATGATCTGAAAAGAAATAACATTTGTCAGATGTGACATTAGCTCAGTTATCAAAACGTATAGGCTGGAGTTATTTCGCAATTTTCGAAAGCTTGTAGTAAAATATACAGAAGAAAACTATAAAATTGTTTTTTTTTTTTTTTTTTTTTTTTCGAAAGTTTAAACAAAATATGCATCAAATGTTTATTAAATTTCACAAACCATATAAAATTTAGTATACTTGTATATGAATATTTTATATACAAGTTTATTAAAATCCGCTAACAGATTTATTGAGATTCAAAAACGTTTATGCAATTTTAAGAACACCGTATAATAAATTAAACATGCGTTTATGTAAAAAACTTCCAACACAAGTTTATTAAAACCAATACGAAAATTTCTAACAGTGTCGAGCATAATGTTGGCTCAAGCATTCGCACTCATCGGCATCGCATACACATCTGAATATTTTTACAAAACATTGAATTATAGCTAACATCTTTTCTTGACCCATATAGAATTGAACAACCGATGATTCCGTTTGAAATATTTTGCCATACAATCTCGACACATACAACTTGTTATTTTTTAACAGTTGAAAATGCTTCCAAATCAAACGATCATTTAATTCTTTATCGCTGTTTTGCATCGCATTCAATATAAAATCTAGTAAGTCTTCTACATTCTTGATGAAACTAATAAATACATTTCATGAAATCCTTATATAAACATTTTGCACCTTAATATCCCTCAAACAAAAACCCTCTTTGACCACACAGAAAAAAATTTTCGGGTCAAATTCCCATAACAAACTGGAATGACAGGACGAGGGTCGAATTTCTATTTTTGTCCTTATTTAGCTCACTGCAGGTAATACGAAATTGTATTCCTTCGTGCTGTTAGAACATGCTATAAGTCAAACATTTATGGGAAAAAAAGAATTAAGCATCATTTCATATTTTAATCCCCACTATTTACTGTAAGCCCACGATATGTTCCCAGACGTTTGGTAAAAATTGACGAGCTGAATGTCACGTGATACGTGGGTGATTCAAGTCGCATCGTAACTCTCTAAGATACCGAAGGAATCTCATGGAATTGTTGCATCGCAAATGCCCCATCAGTCGCCCAAGTCAAGCTGCTGGAGTAACTGAGGTCGCAACTAGGATGAGTCAACGCGCGTGTTATGTCTCAGATTTCAACGAAAAAAATTCTACTTCTGACGACCCTCTCGGGTTAAATGAAAAAATTTCATCTTATAAGTTTGTCGTAACAAAATTCAATTTCATGGCTAGTCTGTTTGATATGAAATCCAATAAAATCGCAAAAAATGCTTTTAACTTTGTAGATACGTACTCTGAAGATTTTGAAGCAACTTTTGCGAACAAGCTTATTCAGCTTGAAAAATTCGCTGATCTCCAACACTGAGAAAAAAATTTCGGGGCGGCCACGATTTCGTCAAGCGCAGTTACGATTTCAACCGGACTCATTCCGATCCAATGGGACAATACTGAAATCTAAGAAACGTCTACTGTTTCAATAGGAGTCATTCCGTTTTCTCCCGGGACTATATATGACGATTTAACCGACAGTAACTATTACGCTACTGATCATAACGTCTCAGTTCGGATACGGAAGGATTCCTGTATGGGTCTGGGCGTCTCCGTCGAGATTCCGGTAACGTCGCGAGTGATCCCTCGATATCAATCGATTGCGTGTTTAACCTCACGATCAACTATCAAGTGTTGTTGCATGGGCGTAGCCAGGAATTTTTTTAGGTCTTTTTTCGAGGGCAATTTCTCAAAAATCAATGAAAAAACGAGGACATTTTTTTGAAAAAAAAAGTAGGACATATTTATTGACAAGAATATTGAGAGATACTTTAAAAGTATCATTTTTTGATTTCTCAAAATAGAGAAACATCGTTAGTATATGAAATGAATCAAATTGATTTTATAAATTTTTACCATTTATTTCGCGTTTTATAAAACCAATTTTCTGGGATTTTCAGCAAATTTCCTGAGGACTTCATCTTCTATTTCGGTTTTTCTTTCCTTTACCATTTTCCGATGCACACTGAGCATGCATAGTCCTGAAAAAAATAAAAACATCGTTATCATATGAAATGAATCAAATTAGTTTTCTAAAACTTTAACATTTAGTCGATTTTCGCCCATGGTTGATCTTAGCCAGGTTTTAACACGCCGCAAAGTGCTGAACGACCTTTCTACGGTGCAAGTCGTGCAGAGTAGTGCCAATAATATTTCCAATGCATGTGATACAGCAGGAAAAAAGGTGCCCGCTTCCGTGATTACGTCGCACACTTCCAAATTTTTCATCGCTTCTTCACTAAGCTGTTTGTCTTTCCAAGTGTTATACCATAATTCAATTTCTGCACTTAGATCCAATTCATAAAATTCTGAAAATGGCTTGATGTCTTTTTTCAAATCGCCAATACTTTTTTTCAACATAATGTATGGATGCAATGTGAGTAGTGAAAATGCAGGCAAATTGGATGGCGCGAATCGATTTGCAAGCGATGATATCAACAAATCCAAATACGGAATTAGCAACGATATTTTCCAATAATCATTTGGATTCGATGCAGGTTGATTTGAACGATGCTGCTGTCGTTGGGTTAGTCTGGGCATATCCAATTCAATATCAATCGAGTTCGCTATTTCTTTTGCCTCGTCTAGAATTTCATCAATCACGGTATCTACAGCGGTTCGATGGCTAGAGATAACAGTTGATATTCTATCAAGATGGTCTTTGCATTTGAGCAGGTCAAGACTTTTAGATTGAAGACCATTCACGACAGGCTCAAGAATATCCGAATATTTGGCAATTATTGAAGTGCATATGATAAATACAGGTTTCGTTGCTGCAGAGTGTAGCTGAAATGCAGCTGATCGCGTTTTTGCATTGCCTTCGGTGGATAAAGTCAGTAATGCGTTCACGATCTCAACGAAATTGGCTTTAAAAACAGCAATGCTCTTGTGTTTTTGAGACCAACGAGTTTCACAAAGGGCGGGTATGTTCGGAGCACACTTTCGCCGTAGCACTTATTCTCGGAAAAATCTTATTATGTCTTTGATGGTGCCAATAGTGTTTCGTACTTCCGGGACCGTGTTCAAATCATTAACAACAAGGTTCAATCTGTGGCTTGCGCAGTGGAAAAACAATGTTTTTTTGTATTTTTTTCGGATATGTGCTTGAAAGCCTCCTTCTTTTCCGGCCATAGCACTGCAGCCACCGTACCCTTGCCCAACGCATTTGTTCGGTTCAAGTTCACAGCTCACGACTGCGCGATAAATTTCATCTGCAATTGTTGGAGCGTCCATCGCATTTAGTGCAGAGAAACCCATGAATTCTTCTCGTATTTTTGCTTGGCTTTTGTCGTAAAATCGAATACCCAATGACAGTTGCTCTTTTCCTGATATATCTGCTGTTTCATCAGCCAAAATGATGTATGCTGATGCCTTTTTAGCGTCAGCAATTATCATATCTTTCACTACCTCGCCACATAATGCAATTATCTCGTTTTGAATTTCTGGTGAGGTGTATTTCGCATTTTTTGGTCCTTCTTCAAAGTGTTTTTTAAGAGATTCATCTCCGGCCTCAATTCTCAAGCGAATGAGATCCATGAACATTCCTAAAAATATTATAGAATTTTATCAAAAGACGAAAATATGATAAATTTCAATCTGAAATATTTTACCGGAATCTGCATCTTTTCCTCTTAATGGTGAATCGGTTGTTCCACAGAAAATTATGTTTGATATGATCGAACGGATTATTTTCTTGTTTTCTTCAATTAACTTCTGATGTCCTGTTACCATCTGTAGGTCCACTGGTTTGGCAGTTGTAAATTCAGTAGCAGCTTTCATTGAAGTTTGATGCCATTTGCTTCTTGCGTGATTTCTGCTCAATTCGTGCATATCTTTGTATTTGGTGAATGGCTTAACAACGAATGCGCCTAAAAAGCCTTGCACTGTAGTTTTATGAAATAGAACGCAATGTAAGCAAAGAGCGCCCTTTTCTTTCTTTGAATAAACAAGCCAAGGTTTATAAACTTGTAACCAATTGTGAAGAAATTTTCGTTTTGAATCATCGGAGTCTGCTGCAAAATCGTAGTCTTGTGGTGGTACCCAACATCTTTTTAATAACAGAGATCTTTGCTTTGATGATAATGGCTTGTTCATAAATAGACCCAAGTCGAATTCGGAAATGACTTCAGTTGTGTCAATGGTTGAATCATCCATTGGAATTGAATCTTCTTCGTGGGTTTCGGTTGTTTCGCTAGTTGTTTCGTGCATTTCAGTGAAATCGGTATGCTCATCGTAATTTTCCGTTTCCATTGCATCAGTAGGTTCATTTATCTGCATTGCACTCGCACTTAGATTCGACACTTCAGCTTCACTTTGACTTGACGTGACAGCATCACTTTGGCTTGACGTGCCAGCTTCACTTTGTCTTGACGTGCCAGCTTCACTTTGTCTTGACGTGCCAGCTTCACTTTGGCTCGACAGTGGAGGAGCAACCGGTTCTTTACAAATATACGCACATTTCAAAAGTATAAATCGCAAAACACTTTGAACTAATTCATCAACAAAAAACTGATCCCTCGGAGCCAAGTATGCAAGAGTTGAAATTAATAATAAACCAAATTACAATAGTCCAATATATATTTCGGCTTAAATGAAGCCCTCTTCAGAATCTACATAAACATCTCATTCTCAGTAAAAATATTAAAATGATAAAAAGAAAAAACAAAAATACACAATTAAGAAAAACTCACAGATATTAAGAAATTCATATTTTCCACATGAAGGTCGTTCATGATAAAACGCAGTATAGCGCGTGTCAAATATATTCGTCACAAAAACAACACGTCAAAGGCCATGATTCACCTTCAGAATCTTCCTGACTTTCTCCAAAAAGGAAAAATATGAATATACACAATTCTTTGAAAAAAGGCGTAAAATTTAGAAAGACGATAAATACGTCATCATTCAAAGAGCCTTGTAACGGAACTAACATTTATCACTGCCCACAATTACTATCGAAACCTTATCATGTAAGCAAACCAAAAAATCAACAACCCCAAAATAAAAAAAAATAATGGATCTAAAACATTCCCAAATATTTATCGTAAATTGAATTCAAATTCTTGGTATCATCCTGTTTATTAATCGTATTATTGGTCCTCTTAATAAAAATCATTTCAGAAACACTTCTCTTAAAATATCTTTTTTCTTTATCTAAAACTTTAACATTACGTCAATCAAAATCATGTCCTTTGTCAAGAAATATATATTGGACTATTGTAATTTGGTTTATCATTGATTTCAACTCTTGCATACTTGGCTCCGAGGAATCAGTTTTTTGTTGATGAATTTAAAATTTATGGAACGGAGCAATTAAGAGATTTATTACCATACTTTAAACTAATTTTGGAAAAACAAAATATAATAAACAGAAACTTACTAAAAAATGATTGCACTCCTCCTGCACGTAGTTTATGATATTTGTCTTTAGCATGTTCTGTAATAGCTCCGTCTCCTTTGTTGTCGGTTCGGAAAGTAGTTTTGCAATATGTGCAATACGCCGAATGCTCACTTGCCTTTTTAATCCATGGATATTTTTTTGTCCACAATTTACCACATGAGGTTTTCTTTTTTTCTTTATCCATTACAAAAAAACCAAAAATTGATGTTCACAAAGCGAAGAAAAAATTGATATCACAAGACAACGATAAAATCAATTAGTATTCACACTTTCACTTTTCTTTCCACTTGTTGTATTGAGCTGAACCGTTAGAACGATCAATCGCGACTAATTGTTGTTGCCGCAATGCCGCATTCAAAATGCCGCATTCAGATGATTCAGAATTTCTTTCGGCTCAATTTAGATAAACATAAAACGTTTTGAATAGCGGCAATATCATAAATACCGCGCAGAGAAAACGTTTGGATTTGTGTGAGCATAATCGAGATTTATATACATTATCGCTTCTCAGAAACAATAACAAACACACCAGTATAAACAATTTCGATACTGTCCAAATTTTTGTTTGATTTCAATTAGGTGCTGTGTTTACATTTTTGTTTATCGATACGAGGAATCAACGATAGCAGAATCAACAGTGCACATAAAATTCAGTGTTTACATTAAAATACGTTCGTTAACAGAAATCAAATTCAAACCTTGTGACAACTTGCTCGCATTATTTTGCGCTTGTGTATATACAAGCATTTGTTAAAATCAATCTCGGGTTTGACTGGAGAATTTTTTGATTCGAAGAGTTATAAATATAAATGTCCAAATATGCTTGTGTAATATTTCTAGATGTTAAAGAAATCTCATTGAAAAGTCCTCGTTTTTCGGCAATTTTGCGAATTGTCCTCATTTTTTATAAAAATTTTCATTGACATTCCTCGTTTTTTCCGCTATTTTCCCAAATCGTCTTCGTTTTTTACGAGAATACTCTTTGAAAAGTCCTCGTTGTTTCAGCATTTTCTCCAAATGTCCTCGAGGACAAAGATTCATTTTTTCTTAAAAAACGCAGAATTTTTCGAGGACATTTGGCTTAGGTTAGGGCATTTGCCCCTACCTGCCCCTACCTGGCTACGCCCATGTGTTGTTGTGCTTTTTTTTTCAAATTTTAGGTTTTTTTTACTTATATGTATAAGTTGGTCACTTTGTCCAGAAATGAAATCTCAGGAAATTTGATTTATTATCAATAATTTTGGAAACGATAAACGAAATAATGCCTATCTTTTACACAAGGTTCGTTGTGTAGAGAAAACTTTTTTTTATTATGAATCGTATGTATTTCATAAAGTATTTCAATTAATAAGAACTGGTAATGGATTTAAATTATATTCAGCAAAAAAGTCGCTACTCGTAAATTGATATTTTTTTAACAATTCTCAAATTATCGTCTTTTACTTAAAATTATTTTTACTGCTGCATTATCTTTAATTCAAAAAATTGCTCGAAAATGTTTTCTTAACTCTTGTCTTCATTCTATAAAAACCTCAATTTTTGAATTTCATTTCCTTCTTTTACTGGAATAGTTTTTATTTACAAAAAATTTCATGTTGCTAGACTTTGTTGAATCTATTTCTAAAACTATTTTTTTATCAATTGCGATTGATAATGAACAAGTTTTTTGCACTATACGGAATAAAAAAATAAAGATCAAATAACGAAAGTCGAATTTGGTCTATTTTTGAATCTCATATACATTAAATTACATGTCAAGTAATGTATCCAGGACAACAAGCAGTCATTTCTGTACACTTCGGAACGACTATGATTTCAAACGTGACGATTCCGTTTGAGACTGGAATAGTTACGATACACTAATTCCGATATCGAACGGAATGATTCCGACGCGCATGGTAGCTGCTGTGGTCAGTTCAGTTTCAGTGGCTACCACTGCTCAACGCAACTTTTTCCACGGACTGTAACCATTCCGGTCGAGCTATGAGCCGCGCCGAAATTTTTTCCTCGGTGAAGGAACAAAAGAGAATGAACGAGTTGAAATTTTGAAATGAAACTTCTAATGGCTCGTGGGAAGTAAAATCCGTTTGATCCGTTTGAAAGCGTAACAATGGTTTGGGAACAAAGACTGGCGCTACAAAGGCTTGGGAACAAGGTCTGGGAACAAAGCTTAGACCATATAATAGACACTGAAAACGCTAATTCTTACAAGAATTTTAGGGAAATAGTAAATGTAAAACCTACATTTTTAGTTGCATCTTTTTGATTCATTTTACAACAATTACAGTTGAAGAAATTATTTTTTATTTAATTTGTAATAGTAGAAAAATATTATGCAAACTTTATTTTCAGATGATTGAAATTGAAATTCACTATATTTTAATTTTTTTTCTCAACTTTCTTGATATTGTGAAATACAAATTAATATAAAATGCTCATCCTTCAATTCAATTTCAGAGAAATGGTCAACGTGCAACCTACATTTTTAGTTCCATCTTTTTTATCTATTCTATAATTTTAACTATTACTGAAATTGATTGCTTCACATAAATTAGACATTAAAAAATATTTTTTTCTGAAAACTTATCATCTGAAAAATCAAAGTGGATATCTTATTTTTTCAGTAATCATTAACTTGAAAAAAATATCAAGTTCATTATTCTGAAATGATGAAATACATGACTTTCTTAAATAAGTGTGTTAAAAATTTGAAACGGAAAATTCATATTTCTCGTTTTAACTTTTTACACTAATTTCATCATAAATAACATTTGAAAAAAAACTGGCGTGAGTTTAAAAATTCGCAAGAGAAGTGACACTTCTCACGGCAAACTACTGCAAGTTTCATTAAACAAAAAAGAAAGTTCGTTTAATTTTATGAAAAAAACAACTAAAGAAACCATTAGAACTAAAGCATGAACTGCGTTCAAAACTGTAGCTTGAAACAGATCAAATTCAAATCGGAATTTAAAACAAACGAAATTCAAATTCAAATTTGAAATTTGACGACAAAGATTCACTTTCCTTCCACAGCTCAAATCGTATGATATACGTGCAATGAGGAAGAAAAGTGTAACTTGTCAAATTTCACATTTAAATATGAATTTTATTCGTGTAAAATTCCCATTTGAATTTAATCTGTTTCAAGTTTCAAGCTAAAGTAAAGTTTTGAACACAGTTCGTGCTTTGATTTTAATGGATTTTTGAGTTGTTTTTTTTTGTATAAAATTGAACGAACTTTCTTTTTCGTTTAAATAAACTTGCAGTAGTTCGCCATGTGAAGTTTCACTTCTCTCGCGAGTTGTTAAACTCACACCAGTTTTTTTTTACATCGCATTATTAAAAAAAATGGATAAAATTCGACATATGTTAAGTTTCACTTTTCTCGCGAGTTTTCAAACTCACACCAGTTTTTTTTTTACATCGCATTATTAAAAAAATAGATAAAATTCGACATTTATTAATGCAGAAATTGTTTTACGTTTATATACCTATCAATCGACTGCGAGATTGACTGGTTCATTCGGTACTTCTCAGTTCACAAAGAGACATAATTCACGAAATAATGATATTGTTAAGAATTTCGCGAATGAGAAATGCCGGAAAAAGTCTTTCTAATCATAAAATTTGATAGTTGATTGGTTTCTACTGTATTGAGATATATTTTGAAACATTTACTAATGTTTAACTCTACTAAATTCTACGCTGTATTAGATGACTAAGTTAAATTTGTGATGATAAATAAATAAAAAAAATTGAAGATATAATCTTATTGTATAATGTAATTAATTTGTGACCGCAAAAGGGCCCCCGCTCATCGATCAGCCCTAGGGCCCCTACATTCTGAATCCGGCCATGATTACGGTCATAGATACTGGATCTATGATCACGGTACATGTCACTTTCACTTTAGTATACGAAAAACTTTGTCCGGACTATTTTTCGACTGACTTTTTAGAGTGTAATGCTAGCCACGGATGATGCAAATAAATTTTCTTCGAATAATAAATAAAAAATAATGCAAACAGTTGAATTTAGAAACAAATAATATTGATGCAAATAAATGAAAAAACATTGCATAAATAAAACTTTTCGGCAAAGTAATGAATTACTCGCTAGATTTTCGTTTGCGGCATGAGCGCGAATTTATATTAGTTAATAAATGTGATATTTTTTATAATCGAAAAAATGACTATTTAGACTATTTACTTTTTCTAAGAAAACAAACAATTTTTACACTATACGTATACATCTTACGCCAAAAACGCGCACGCAAGCGAACTGAGCTCACTAGTACTTTTTTACAGTAAATTACAAGTTGGCAATTTACGGTCACCCGTTTGGCGCAATAGGGCCTAGTCCTTGCGTATAATAGTATATTTCATATCAAGGGGGAAAATAGCGTCTTTTCACTCGTTCCGAAAATATTGCTTGAGCCGTGAAAAGACTCTCCCCCGTGATATGCACTATGCTTTTTTTGGTAGCCACGCAAAATGAGAAGCGTGTTTGGCTGCGTAGCGGATTGAGCGTAGGTTCCCCTTTTCGAGTCAGTGAAAGAACCGGTGGCTAAACAACGGTGTTTAGCCACGGGTGCACGTAAACACCGTTGTTTAGCCACGGGACCTTTCACCGCTCGAAAAGAGGACTCTTACGCTCAATCCGCGAGCAGCAAAACACGCTCATTTTATGTGGCTACCATAAAAAACACATTATGAATTGTTATAAATGGAAACCGGACGCTCGACTTATTTTCACTTTTATTGAAATACCTCGTGAATTCATGTCGTATTTTAATGTCGGTAAATTCCTCTTGAGAAGGAGCATAAACCAACAAGTCACTTTGATTTTGAGAGCCATTTTTTACCATTTTGTTAGAAACAATGGACAACCGTATTTACTCAAGGAAATAAAGGCAAATTTTTGTTTTGCATTTTTGCTCGAAGTTTGAAAAACATTCCCACACAGTCCCACTGGTCCTGGTCACACTGTGAGACATAATCGACAAGATAAAATCGATGACTATTTGAATCATTCCAATGCGCACTGCGCAAGCGTGGGCGAAATTTTCGTACCCTCTTGATGCTCGTGATTCATCGCTGTCATGCCTGTTTTTACTACTTTTGAATGATTTTGGAACAACTTGTAAGTTGTAACTATCTTGCATTGTTTCGATGAATAAAGACAATACAGAGCTATACGTACGTCATTCTAAACGTAAGCGAATTTTTTCCAGAAAATAACCAATTTTGTTACTTTGGAAGATAATTTATTACTTTACTCTTTTGTCTTCTCAGCTCTATAAAATTTGATTTTTTTAAAAAACCATGATTTTTCATAACAGATTTTGGAAATGGAATTTCCAGTAGTAGAAGCCCCATCAATATTATAATTAAAACGTGGAAAACTATTTTCCAACTCATTTATTTAAATAGTAGGCTAAAAATAATTAATTTAGTATGTTCTTTTTTTTTGTAATTATTTGTAACTTGAAATTTTAAGTCAGATTCGGCATCGAGGTTTAGTTTGATCAAATAACAAGTAATTTCTGAATCAAAGTGATTTTACAATTTATTGTTATGACTTTAAAAGTCGATATGACACTTTATATTTTTTGTCCATTTTCAAAAGTCTGCGAAAATAGTCACAATCGAACATCGTGAATCTTTTAAATTGATTATTTGAATTTGATTTACTATCTCAAGTTTTTCAATATAGGATGAAATTTATGAAAGTGATGAATCATCAAAGACCGACATTTAAAATTTCATCTCCTTGTTTAGTCAAAGTGAAAATAATTTCATTTCTAACAAGAACATTAATGTGAGTCGAACCACAGAACATCGCCAATGTATAAAGGCGAGAATTAATAAAAATAGAGAATAAAATTAGAATCACGAGAGAATCTAATGAAAAAAATGGGATACAAAAGTATTGAAATCAGTATCCAATTAACATGCAAGGAAAGTACTTATCTTGAAACGGAAAGAAAAAGTGTGATATAGTTTAAATAATATTCTTAACTCTACTAGATAAAATGTTAAAAAGTAAATAAGCTATACTAAAAAAAGGATTCCAGTATATTATGTGATAAACAACTACATTTGTGTGATAAACAAAAAAAATGTTTAAACACCAGTTTTTACAGTAAGTACATGGACACGGGAAACTTTCTAAAATTTAAGTTCTATGATAGTCTAATTTAGTCTCAAAAATAAAAGTGGCTTGATATTCATTCGTGGGCTGCTGTCAGAATTGATAAAATTCACTGTTTTTCATGTCACATAATATGTTAGATGCATATAGTCATGCTACTATTGCTATCGTGTCTTTCTATACTCTATTTATGCTTCATTTTAACTTATTTCCCCGATTAAGGAAGTTATGATTTTTAGTTTCAAGATTGATTAACAGTTATAGTCAAGTACTTTTCTTGCATATAAATTTGGTACTGATTTAAATACTTTTGTATCTCACTTTTTTCATTAGGTTCACTCGTGATTCTAATTTTATTCTCTATTTTCATTCTTATTATTATTTGATTTTTATTTGATTTATTATCATTTAACTTTTCATAAAAACAAACTTTTGTTTCGGTTTGAAATAGTTCCTTGGCATCCCCTATGACAATAAAAAAGTTCTCAGTGGACTATGGGAGAACTATTAGCATTGAAATTATTGCATTGAAGGGCAAAGAAAGATAATAAATCATCGTTTAAACGAGAAATTTGTGATTTAAATGTTATCCTACTGATTGGCAATCTGTCTGCGCCAAAATTTATGGTATTATCATATGTATTTTTGCAGTTTGGAACACCCTAAAAGCGACGGCCGACCTTCACATTTGCAATGTATGTTTGGGTTAGGAGGGAGGGGGATATCATAACTTTTAAAGAGGTGATATTAAGCAGTATAGTCCACTACATTTTATAAATCGTTGAATGTAGCAACTTGGCAAGTTGTATTTTTTTGCTACGCCAGTTACAGGTTGTGGAAAGTGAATTATCGAAAGCTTTTGAATATACACTAACATCATTATTTTACATTTTGTCATCACTTTGGTAGGTTGATATTATGAAATTTTCTTCATCATTTTTCACAAATAACTTTACGACATAAAATACTTGATTTCTAAAGATATATGTGCCATAAGCATCATCTTCTGCGTCATAATTTTTATGGCAAAACTTCTCAAAAAATAAGGAAAATTTCTAGAATAAGTATAAATTTTTTTGTTCCAATTATACAAGGTGTCCCAGAAACCGCGGTACGAAAAAAAATCATGGATTCTTTGCGCAATTCTAAGACATTTTTTCCTTTGCGATTTTTCAACATTCGCAATATTTTTGGAGATATAGGTGAGCATGTAATCACGTGCAATAGCTAATCAGCGCTCGACGCATGGTGTGAAAATCCAGGGAAAGTCGCCCGTGAGGAGAATGAGAACCTTTCTAAAGGCCCGGCGGAATCTCCTCCTCCTTTACAATAATATACTTTGTAGCTAGGAGCAAAAACAGCCAATTTAGAACTAGCAATTTAGAACTTGTGTAAGTTTTTCCGCCTGAACGAAAGTACGCAAGATACTTTTTGCCTCGAAAACAGTAAAAATGAGCGTATCGAAACTATTTCTACATGGCAAATGAAGTATTGAAGGTCGACACGGAGGCTGGAGAAAATGACAGACGGCAGGGGAAAGGGGAGTCCTTTTTGGCCCACCGGGAATCCGAGGAGCTAAAAGAGCCCGCTTTTCACCTCGCCGATTGTCATTTGTCGACAGCCTGCGTGTTGGCCTGTAATACTTCGTTTGTGTATGCAGAAACGTGTTTTGAAACGCTCCTTTTTGGTGTTTGAGAGGCAAAAAAGTTGTTTTTCCGGCGGTACTCGACCCATCTTTTAAAGATTTTTCGATGACGAGCGCGTTGAAGTTGGAAAAGAAAACACAATGACAAGGAAAACGAGGAATGCTGATATGCGTGAAAATAGGGACCTCGAACTTTCTGACAAAATTATTCATGATTCAGATGCCTTGATTTTTTTCCAATCCAAGCAAATTTTCGATTGTAACGATTATGTGATTTCAAAACGAAAAACTTGTACATCGAGAAAGTGAATTTTTTATTTCGAATCTGTAATTCGAACGATTGAATATTTTTGCGATTTTGAAATTCAAGAAAGTGCAGTGTGTAAATGAAACGCATGATGATTTTCGAATTTTCGACATGTACAAAAATGTCAACTGTCTTTTTACAATGAAATACATATCTGTGAGAATCCGCAGTCAAGAAATTAAAAAAAAATTGTTTTGTTCACATTTGAAAATACAAAAACTGTACGTATGAAAACATCTTGAAATTCAAAGTGAAAATCTTTGATTTTTTCTTTTAGATTAGATGTTGCAAAAAGGTTTGAATTTCAAAAACAGCCTTCAACAATTGTATTGATCAAACTGTTCAATTTCTCATTTTACATATATCATTCGAAATGCAACCATTAAAAATTCGGTACTCAATTATTTCAACCTCAAATCTGAATTGAAAATTACCTGTTCTCACTTTACATTTTGATTGAAAATCAAACACGTACATGTCATAATAATAGTTAGGGAAACATGTAGGTATGCTAAATAAAAACTGCTGACACTGTCATTTCAAAAATTTAAAAATAACAATAATCTATAGATAAAAACTAGCCAGAGCTCTAATATTTAAATTTCGAAATTTCCTTAGTCTCCAATTACTCTACTTGATGCAGAATAATATTGCGAGAATCACTCAGAAACTTTTGCGATATCTTCTTCTTGGAATTCTTAATCAATTGATATAGTAAAAATTTTGTATTTCCTCACAAAATCACTACTTGAATTTTCGAAAATTCTTTGACCACCGCGTTTTTCAAATGAATCTACTAAATTTTATCAAAGAAGATTGGGTATAAAACATTAAAGTATCTACAATCAGCACTTAAATGTCGTTTGATACAGCCTATAAAACATTTTGTAGTTACTAGATTAAATTAACTTAATTTTCGGTAGAGTTACGTAAATATTTTCAATACTTCTTATATCAAGTTTTGCGAAATTTAAATTCATCATAGCTGGCCTCAATTTTATGCAATCAATAAAATTGTAACTTGTCAAATAGCTATCGAAATTTCGGTAGGTTGTGTCAAACGCCATTTTCAATGGGATGATATTAGTTTCTTTCGAAATTTCCGAAGTGTAAAGAAGATATTTCGGCTTTCTTACTTAGGCTTACTTCTTTATACCAAAATTAGTGATCTCTTCATCTGTATCAGTTATGTTCAACATACATATTGTCTGCTGTCTTTCACAGATTGTGCTGTTAAAATTTTGACTAATAAATTTGTAAAAACATAAGAGAATAAATGTGGAAAATATGTGACACTAATTTGTTAGAACAACAAGCAATCTGTTTCATATTTGTTGAATATTTGAATCATCAGCACCTTTAACAGATGTGTCTGTCAAATATTTCCTTGTTCTTAGTAATTCCTAAGTATCTTCGGAAATTACAATCTCAAATGCACTTAATTTTACAACTAAAAAATAAACAGATTACATGGATACCATTCGTATTGCGATTTTTATTCAAACAATTTTTTTCAATCTTTCTTACACTACGTTTACAATTTAGAAATCGCAAAATATTCAATCGTTCGAATTACAGATTCGAAATAAAAAATTCACTATCTCGATGTACAAGTTTTTCGTTTTGAAATCAAATAATCGTTACGGTCAATAATTTGCTTAGATTGAAAAAAAATTCAACGAATCTGAATCATGAATAATTTTGTCGAAAATTTCGAGGTCCCCATTTTCACGCATATCAGCATTCCTCGTTTTCCGTGTCACAGTGTTTTTTTTGTTTTAACGCGCTCGTCATTGACAAATCTCAAAAGATGGGTCGAGTACCGCTAGAAAAACAATTTTTTTATCATAGCGGTCTAAAAAGTCTACTTTTTTGCTCGCTTCGCGGGCAAAAATCGGCTTTTTCTCCCGCTACGATAAAAAAAATCGTTCGCACCATGGAAAAAAATAAATTGGATCTTTCCACCGCGCTTAAGTCGAGCGCTGATTAGCTATTGCACGTGATTACATGCTCACCTATATCTCCAAAAATATTGCGAATTTTTAAAAATACAAAAGAAAAAATGTCTTAAAATTGCGCAAGGAATCCATGATTTTTTTTGTGCCGCGGTTTCTGGAACACCCTGTATATACATACATCTATCTTCAATCAATCAATGTACCATTTTCCCCAGCTGAATCATCGCTCAGATCAAATCCATTCCTTCCATCTTCAAAGGAAAAAAATTCCGGCAAACAATGGTTCCTTCTGCAAAAATAATCCTCTCCACTTTCTTCATCCCTATGGCACCAAGTACCATCTGGAAAATAAGGATTCCATCCAAACTCATACGCCTCCATACGTGGAGCATACAAATCTAGATTATCTCTTCTTTTGCAAAAAATGGCGCAGCTCTTCCAAGGTAAAAGCGTTTCGTGGGGTTGTTGTGATCCATCGGCGGCAAGATGGTGCAATTTTTCAGCAAACAAGGCGCATTTCGTGCGGGCGAATTGATTGGCACTTCGACGTTGTCTAGGACAGAGCCGATCATCACGGCATAGGATGAGGGAGGCCAGGACGTCGAAAATAACACCTCGTGAACGCTGCAAACAGCCACTGGAACAACTACCCAGGCATTCGCCGCTTCTGCATTCCTTATTCAGGGCGCAACTTGAGCCTTCAAGAGCTGGGCCAGCGTAAAATGTTTCGCCCCTTCGACTTTTGCATTTGATACCATAACAAGGATTTTCCGTTGTCACGACTTTTGCGTCTTTGTCACGGAGGAAAACTTCGCATTGACGTTTCAGGGTCCATGCTTTGCCTGGCGAATCCTAAATCGATTCATTGTTGATAAAAAAAATTTTTTTGTCACTAGCAGAATTCATAGAAACCAGCTGGTTCCATAATTTTAAAATATATTTATATTGAGGACCTGAAATTTTTCATGGTTCGTGCTCTCCTTTTTATGGCTTGGTGTGTCCAGTAAGCATGGCATTGTTCGGGGCAGTTTTCTGGCAACAGAGCGACTGCATTCAGACCACGATGTTTCACCCTGAGCGCCTCTGCTCGGGGACATTATGAACCCATTTTTCGGACAAAAATTCCCGCTCGAGTCATGCTGCATGCCTAAACTAGTAAAACAAAAAGTCTGTCCGGAAACAGATAAAAACAATAGAGGAATCTGAATTGATTCTGAATGATGACTTCTGATGATTTTCTGTGAAAGCACTTACTTGTGTCCAATTTCATGGGCTGCGATGAAAACCGAAGTGAACCCTGCCGATGGGTAAGGCTTCCCAAAATGGTTCATCACCCCAAACTCCGCTATGACACACCCTGTAGATCTGGAACAAGCTCCCCCAACAGCGGCTAACCCCATGGTGACACTGTCTCTCCACCCATTTTCGAAACTAAACAAATCCAGGCCTGAAATGTAGAGTCCAACATCCCAGTGTCTTGGGTCATCGTCTTTTTCTGGATTCAAATCTTTGGAATAGCTGCAAAAAGAATCTAAAAGCCTGTCCCTCTCTCCATCGAAATGGGGCAGAGTTCGTGGTTGCTTTTCCATTAGTTCTAATCTTACAAGTGCGATGTCTATCTTCCGGCCCAAACTTGGCTGATGGTACAAAGCTTGGATCCCGTTCACGTAAGCTAGTAGCATGTCGCGAATTTTGAGCTCGTTTTTGTTAAGCAAAGGACTAAAGTTGTAGTAAGCTGTTTCGTCGAAGAAGACGGCTAGTTCTATGGTGAGCTTCGGATCAAATGGGTCACGTTCTTGACGAGAGAATATTTTACTCGTTGAAGTGTTTTGAGGGGTGCGAGATTTTTTTATCACGTGGGGTATGAACTCGGGAGATGAGAATCTGGGGTTGTTTTCTTCGAGTGGAGAAATTTCAAATGTGGAGTTTTCACGGAATATGAGGCCTTGCTGTGAATATTGAAAATGTCTTAGGCTTGATGTTTCTTTCAGGGATGAAGATTTAATTTTATTTGTCTTGGTGCAAGGTATGATTTACACTATACTGTTGAATTAGATAAGAAATTTTTAAAATTCTATAACTTAATGCGATCAAAATTTACTCACAACCGCCTTAGATTGGCAAAAACTCAATGCTGCAGAAGTGTAAAAATCACTGTACAAATAATGACAAGAAGCTGGTTCATTGAGCTCCACAATAGCTCGAGTACTTCCATTTTTATCGTGCTTCAAAACTTGAAAATCCGAAGTAACGAGATGATTGTTTCGTCTAAACAACAACTCGAATTTTTCACCGAAGGCCGTAAAATTCAAAGGCATCTACAAATAATCAGCCTTTTTAGTTATATTTAGCCCTCAACCAATTCAATTTATTTTCACCTGATGGGAACGATCGTAGTTCTCAAAATCCCACGTGGGCAAAAAAACGATTTCTTCTTCTTCCTCCATTCCATAACCTCGAAAAATACCAACAATGAAGAAAATCGAAAAAAATAAAAAAACCTTCATGTTCGGCTGAAAGCCTGAAACTGTATTGAAACTTCACTTCATGTTTCGTTTTGTAGCAAAATTTCATTTTATATCTTTAGTGTCATAGTTCGATACTTGGAGTATATTTTATGCTGGCGCCTGTATGATTACAAAAACGGCTCTTTACTTTCACTACGATGTTTTTCGTAATGTTTCTCGAATATTTGTGTTGGCTTGGACTTAAATTCTAGGCAAGTTCCTATTTCCGACAAATAAAAAAATTGTGGAGGAATCAAATCAATCAACACATAATGTACATACAAAATGCATACATGTATTTTTACAAGATGAAAATATATTACATTCAGTAGCAATAACAAATGTATAAACTTTGAAAATTCGTAATCAAATGCATGTCAAATAACAAATTTGTGTTGTTTTAACCGTTGCACCTCAGTAGTCCTCATCATACTTAGCCTGCAAAAAAAAATCTGATGAACCGAAGAATCTTGAAATCCGTTCATAATTATTTGTTTTAAATACTTTGGGATGGAATTGGTTGCTGTCGAATGATTTATCTATAATATTTCGATGAAAAATTATTCTTCCATGAGATCGTATCCCTCTCATCTTATTTCCGCACCCACGCACACACTTCCCATAATATATAATGATTTAAGGTAAAAGACCACAAATGAGTGAATGAATAAATAACATAATTCATTCATAATTTGACACAACGTGCACAAAAAAATTTCATGATGAAACGCAGGACCAAAATGATTTTTGTGTAACGAAAAAAAATTTCCATTTTCACCTTCAACCCACTCCCATGCTCACGTTTAAGGGATTAGATACACCGAAATGCATGAATTGGCACACAATTTATTGATGAAATATCACCATACAAAATAATGACACCATTTGTCATGCGTGCACAGAGAAAGTAACAATAAAAAAAATGCATGTGTAAATGAAACTTATAAGAGTTTTCGTAATACTGAAAGATGCTGAAATTGGTCTCATTTATGAATGAGACCTGTGTACCTTCATGAAGGCTCGAAAACCGACAGTAGCCAAAATTCCAAGACCGAACATTATAATGTAAGGTAAGAATTGGATGCCAGGAATTGAAGGTCGTTTTCTGATGAGCAGGTCCAGCATTTTCAAATTTTTGTCTGAATATGGTGGATAGCGGCACCTGGAATTTCAATTATTTCCCTATGATTCAGCGAATCCAATAATTTGTACTTTCAGCGTAATTAAAAAAATACGATAACGACTGAATGTTAAACTATGGTAATACAATTGAGGAAAATCAAAGTTTAACAATATTCTGGATAAAACCTCTAAAATAACTTTTATCTACCATTAAGAACAATTTGTTAGGAAAGAAAATTCTAATAAAAATTATTTCTCAAAAATTACAAAAATAAAAATCCGAAAAATTGTTTCAACCTAGTAAATTGAAAAGAAAAATTAGAAACCAAGCAATTGCTAAAAATCTAAAAAACTTTGAATCTGTAGCATCGAATTCTAGAAATCCACATAGGAATCTACAAAAGTTTTATAGATTTGAAAGAGCGGAAATTTATTGATACTAAAAAACCATGGAGATAATATATTTTTTTTTAAATATATAAAACCTTGAATCCAAGAAAATTACAAATGATTTAATGAAAATACTGGAGAACCCTTCTATTGGAAAAAAAAAAAACAATTATCTCGAATCTCGGCTGAAATCATTTTCCATGTAAAGAATATTGACATTTGAAAATTCAAAACTCATTTACCGATTCATAGAACTTAAAAGCTTGGTTTTGTTGTTTTAAATGTTAGATGTAATTTTTTTAACTATATTACATTAGAGTCGAAACTTACCTACTATATTTTCTTAGTTTACAAATTGAAAAATCAGTTTTTTGAATACAATGAGAAAAAACTTTTTTTTATATTTTATTAAAATTTGTATACTATATTCCACTTACGATCCTAATTTTTCGGATATGATGTTGAAGTTTTTAATGAGGCAGCCTTTTTCGTGGACAAACGTGTCAAACGTGTATTTTCCATGGTACGCCCCCATTCCAGATGAACCGACTCCACCAAAAGGCAAAGAATCCACTGTAAATTGTTGATAAAAATGAATAAATAATTGAGTGATTGCATGCTCAAAGCTTAAATAGATCAAATTTTGAAAAAAGACTTATTGAATGAATTTTTCGATATATTTTCTATGGTTTATCAAGATGATGAATGGATAAATGAAAGTAAACAAACTCAATTTGAAAAATGCCTAAAAAACAAAGATCAAATATTGAACTGAAGAAGACAGTTTACAAAAAATTACTCACCTCCGAATTGCATAATCGTATCATTAATGCACATGGCACCGCACCGAATTTGTTTTATAAACAAATCTTGCACTGTTTTGCTCGAGGTGAATAAATACGCCGTGAGTGGGATTTCGCTAGAAACAAAAAAATTCAACAGATTTATTATAAAATAATTGACATTTTTCCCAAGCTTCAACATAAAAATTTCTTGTTCTTTGAAACCATAGTAAAGTTTTGTTTTTTTGTAACAATATCTTAATATTTTACTTGAAACTTTCTAACAATTATAATAAGATGTTATATGAGAAGAAGGGTAAAAATTTAAAAGTGTTATAAATATTCTCGATCAAATTCGACATTCGTTATTTTGATAGAAGGTATCATTCCGAATACATTGGAATGCATTTTTTTTTTTAATATATAATGAACCTGATACCATTGAATATCCATCAAATTTTTAATTGGTACAAAATTGAATAACTCCAAAGATTAATACGTCATTTTAAAAATTTTCGTAATTCGCATTAACTGAAAAAACCAGCGAATCATCTGTGAAAAAAAATTATTCGAGTGATTATTTACCGTTCACTTATGAACTGAATGGCTTCATGAGCATTTTCGACGTTGACGATCGGCAAAATGGGCCCAAAAATTTCCTCTTGCATGACAGGATCGGAATGTTTAACGTCGACGAGGATTGTAGGAGAAATGTATTTTTCGGATGGATCCATTTTTCCGCCTATCGCGACTTTTCCGTTTCTAATGAAGTTGGTTAATCGTCTGAAATTTGAAAATTTGAAAGATGCATAGTATTTTTTGAAAGAAATGTTTGGGGTTTCCATAGATTACTGAAAACAGTTGGTTATCAGGCAACGGGAAATCATTTATAAGTTGATGGTTATGGAATACTTTGAATATTTTGAAATATTCCAGATTTGCTGAAAACTTAACCTTTGTGATGAAGTACATGAAAATTTTTGGAAATCTTTAAAATTATGAGAAATTTCCATAAGCGATACACAAAATTTGAATTGTTTCGGAACTTGAAAATCTAAATGTTTCGAAAGTTTGCACTCATTCTCAAATTTTAATGAATAAAAATACTACTGCACCTGTTGAGATAAATGTATTTTCAATAGTCAAATTTTAAAAAAAATTTACGACTCTTTGGACTACATTAATACTTATCAAAATTTTCCGATTTTTGATTGAATAATGAAGAAAAATAGGTACACAAAAAACTGATACGTCAAAATAGTCAAAAATTTCCGTAGAACATGAAAAATCTATCAATAACCTATTTCAAAAATTTTGAGGTTAGGAAAATACTCCCAAACTCGTGAAAAAATAAGTTTGTAATGATAAGGAGATCTCTGTAGATTCTAAAATATTTAAAAATATACATATATAATACATCGATGCCAACCAATGAGAATCCAAAAATCAATTAATTTATAATTAAGGATATTGTTGATTTCATAAATTATTGAATATCAGGAAAATCCTGTAGAAAATTTCAGACATTTTAAAAAATTATGGAATGAACTATTTCAATACATTGTGAAAATTCGTAGAATGTTTAATAATTAAAAATTACATGAGAACACTGAATTTCTTGAAGTATAAGAAATTTTTTATACAAATGTATATAATGTTTAACAAAAATTCGATCATCTCTCAGAAATAATAACCATGACACTGGCTTTAGAAGAACTTTTTCTTTGATCGAATTCTAATCATGAATTTTGGGCTAGGATAACGTAGAAGATTAAAAATGAGAAAATTTTTTCAACACAGTGTATTATATATAAAGATCAATTAGAATCTACGAAAATGTCAAAAATTCAAAATCATGAACCTTGAAGAATGGAATTTTATACATCTAAATGGACATTTACAAAAATATTAGATACATATTCAAATATTGGAAACTCTGAAGGAATACTAAAAGTAATATCTGTGGCTTGCCGCCATAACAGAGAAAGTCACTTATGCCATAAGGCTCATTTGAAATCATACTCTGATGACATTTTGAACGTTATGAGATTTGTGACTTTCTCTGTTATGGCGGGAAGCCACAGATATAATATCATGAAATAACTGTTTTCTGAAAAATCCTAGCAAATACTGAAGATCTAAAAAATTGCGAATTCTATAGCATTAAATTCTGAAAAACGTGTACCTTCTAATTGCAATTTGTAGAAACATTAGAGATTTATAAAAATACTAGAAAAACATAGTAAATTCCATAAATATTAAAATAAAACAAGAATGCAAGAAATATATCTTCTAAACACGAAAAATTTCTAACGATTGCATTTTCCCAGAAATGTAGAAGTTACTGAAAATCGATTAATATTTGAATTCTAGAGCATCATATTTTAAAAATATAATATTATGGCGATCTACGAAAATTTTAGAAATCTATTAAAGTACTACAAAATTCTTTCAAGTTTCATAAATACTGCAAAAATGTGAGAAACGCTAGAAATCTTTAAAAACTTAAAAACTAAAAGAATTTACTTTATTTCAAAGTTCGTGAAACTTTTAATCCAAGCACAAATAATTCTATAAATTCATACGTAAATTCAGAAGCATACCCAAAAATTTTCTCAAACTGTATAAAATACTTAAAAGATACAAAAAAAAAAAAAACATATTGTATAGGAAATCTAGATAAAAGATTAAGTTTTCTGAAAAATAGATTGAAATACTCCTAATCTTTGGAATTTTCAATGCACTAGCATCAAATTCTAGAAATTTGAAGAATGATCCATAGAGACACTAGAAATCTATCAAAATACAAAAAAATGTTACAAAATTGTATGAATAAAATTAAATACGAAAACTATATAAATCCAATAAATACTTTATCTTATATACATGATTTCTTAAAAACTCTATAAAAAATTATTGAAAATTTTGTATAACTTTGATTATTAGAACATCGAATTTTAAACAGCTACATAAATAATTCATTATTATATTAGAAAATTCTCCAAGTTGTATAAATACTAAAGATTAATGAAAAGTGCGGACAGTATTCAAAAAAATCTAAACCTCAGTGCCTTAAAGATCACATAAATTAGATCACATTACATTATATACGAACATGAAAAATGTGTGACTCTGGACACCAAAAAGTTAAATAAATTTTGAATCATAAAATTCAAAAACTTGTTAAATCTTGAAGAACTTGAAATTGCGAAAGTATACAGATATTATATTTTTTCAAAAAACCCCTCCTGAAACTTTTTCCGCCTACGTCCCTTATTTTAGCCAATTTAATGCTTTTTAAATTTCATCCATCAGTGGAATGTAATTACTTACTGGTAATGATTGTCGCTAATTATTCTGACTAAATCCGGACTTTGTTGTGGGTCCTGGCCATAAAACTCTTTGATCGCTTGAGTTGCTGCAATCACGAAGCGTTCCTGAACTTCTCGCGAGCACAGCACGTAATCCGGAGCGATGCAAGTTTGTCCACAGTTTATCAATTTTCCCCATATCACGCGTTTCACTGCAATCTCCATATCTACTGTATTATCAATGTACACTGGGCTGCAATATAAAATTACTCATTTTATTTTTTTGTCCATTTCAGCCATTCTGATTATGATTGATTTTCACCAAAAACTTTTTTGTGATTTCTGAGTAGTTTATAAAAATGACAAAATGAAAATTTCATGGTGTTTTATTTTTTGTATAAGGTAACTGTATGAAAGTGGATATTTTCTGCAAAGAAAGTTTTTCATTATTTTTCCATTTTTCAAAATTTCGAAAGCTTCTCATATATATACATACGTAATGAAAAGAGAAAATTTTAGTTCAGCTGAATCGAAAGTATTTTTCAAAACGTATAAAATCGAAATAACTGAAATAATGTACTGGAACGAGTTCATAGGACTATTTCAATTTCAAATGTAATTGTAGAAAAAAATATTCATTTGCTTTCGCTGTCCACTCAACACGGTTTTCGAGAAAAAATTTTGAAACTAAAGTGAAAGGTTAAAATTCAACAAATTACATTTTCTAGTGATGTATATTTATAGGTGAAAAAACAAATATTATCGTCATTTAATTTATTACAAAATTATTTTTTAATTGATGAATCATATAATCAGTTTTTGAACCTTTTTCCTCCTAATTCTAGAGTGACTGGAGTCAGAAATTTGTTGGACGCCTTGCGAACAATTTTTCCAACAGTCGTCGATCCCGTGTAAAAAATGTAATCGAATCTTTGGTTTAAAAGTTCGGTTGTTTCTGTCACTCCTCCACATACTACTTGGTAACATTCCTAAACAGGAAAATATAAATGTGTATACCACTATATACCTTTTTGTTAAAAGCAAAAGTTTGAGTTTGAATAAAAACCATCTATTTTCACAGCCAAAATTTTTTTTAATAGTATATGTAGCGTCATTTTCGAACAGATTTATCGAAAAAAAAAAATACTAATAAAAATAAATTACATGTAAGATTTTTGTAACAGAAATTTTGACAACTATATCTAGATATTTTTATTTTTCAAACATTCGCCTTGATTCAACATTTCTTGAGAAAAAACTCCTCTTGAATTTTTTGTTACAATGACAACTGGTGTTAGAATTCAAAAAAATTTCAATTTCATTCACAAATTATAATACAACTATGGTTATTTACAAGAATATTTGCTGTAATTAAGAAATATTTGACGTAAAAATATTACAATATGGAAGAATTTTTAATGAAGAAATGCACGTAACGGAAAAGTGATAAAAATCATGAAATTAAAAATCGGGAAAACCTCTATTATTTCTTACGTCTAGTTTATTTGGTAAATTTTCTATGATCAACTGAGCACGAAAAACATCCATGGAGTCAAAAACTAATTACCCTTTGCGAAACATTACGTAAATTTACAACCATTAACTTCATATAAGGATTCTAATCAGCCAGAAATCCACTATTCATCAAACGTTGCACAAAAACATTGATTACGTATACTGGAATTGCCACTTCGATTTCAAGAAAAAATATTAGAGCATTTGACCTCAAACGACACCAGAAAATAGAGGAATATTTTTCGACTGTTTTTTTTATCGAACAGTCAAATAATGTTGAGTAGAAAATATTTAAAAATTCTCTTATGCTAGTAGAATGAAACCATCTTAGTTTTATGGCAAATCCAGAATATATATTACAAAATCTAATGAAAAATACAATTTGGTGATTTTCCTTTTTGATTTTATTATTTCTTAACAATAAATTCTCATTTTTTATCCCTAGAAATCCAGTAACCACATCATAACACTATCGTAACAAACTAATAACATCGTAGTAACATTATGATTCAACCAAACATTATGACATTTTCGCAGTAAACATTGTTCCTCGGATTAACATTCTTATTTTCGGCAATAAATTACAGCCAATAAGTATTTTGAAACGGAAAATATAGATTTCCAAAGTTTTATTATAAATATTTGACAATAATTATTTGCTTCCAGTTTCTTTGTGAATGTATTCACTTTCTGAAATAATCATATTTATCAGATGAAAATGTTACTACGATGTTACTCCAATGTTACAATGCTGTCACAATATTGTGATTACGCTAACATTGCTAGATATTTTACGTAAAATTGGTATAGATCTAATAGAAGAATTGTTTTTATCCATTCTGGACATACTCACAGAATCTAAATATTTAGGTATAAGTTCGGCCAGAACTTTTGTGGTCGCTTTTGACACTTCGGACGGTTTCATAATGACGCAATTGCCACCCGCAATCGCGCCAATAACTGGGCAAAGTAGCAACTGTACGGGGTAGTTCCAGGCCCCAATGACTAATACAACTCCATATGGGTCTTTGTGAACTTCCACTACATCTAGCCAATTCGCGAAAGCTTTGCTTGGCTACAAAACAAACGTCAAAAAAATATCAAAAGACCATAATATCGAATTTTCTAAAACTTTCTTACGAAACAATTTATATTTTAAAAATAAAAGTGAAACTAAAAAGAGATGTTCTTCAAATACATACGTACGTGTTCTGATCATTCAGATATCTAGTTTTGAAATATTCACTTAAAATCCAGATAATGTTACAAATATATTTATTATTTCAATAAAGAAGTTGCAAAACTATCTATGAGCCTAAGAAACCAGAACAAAAATCACAAAATGCCATAAAGATCAAGTCATTTTTATGAATTTTTTTCTATTTTTCGATGATAAATCATGACTTAAAAAACTGCTTGTAACATTTTCATCGTAAAAATAATCCTGCAGAACAATAAATAAGCATAAAAAGGTATGCATAAAATTTTGTGTACCAACTTTTATGTGAATTTTTTCGAAACCACTTTTACACGTATTCAATTTCACAGAAAAAAAGTTTTCACAAAACATAAAAGAAGGCAAAAAATTAAATTGCTATCATAAAGGTCGAAATGAATATCCATTCCAAGCATATTTGATATTTGCATGATTACTCACCTTTACTACTGCTGACCATTCTTTTATGTTCATCAGCATATGTCTTATGTCATTTATAGTGAACTCTATTTCGAAGAGAATGCTCTCAAATTTGCTCTGAAAAATAGAATATCAATATTCTGATCAGTGCCTTTTGCATTAAACAAAAAATTTTTTATTACTCAAAGGAACAATAAAGGCATGAAAGATAATAGCTACAAAAAATTCTATTTTAAACTGATTCCTAAAGAAATGAAATAATTATGTCGTTTCTTAACTTCAGTATAGGTTTTCACGCCCCACCCCCCTCCTCAACCTTTCTGAGTACCTTAAAGAAATACATTTATTTTACAGTTGTTTAATCCAGTATTTTATATTTGATGACATGTATTTTACGAGATTTTTGTTTTTATTTTTAGTGCAATGATTAAATACTTTTTATTACATTCTATCTTTTTATTATTTATGCATTCTTTTTTTTTGCAATTTATTCTTCCCATAATACAGTTCTACATTTCTTTTTCTAACTTTTTATTATTCTTAATAATGAACAATTCATCAGAATTAACATTACTTTTCGCAAATCCTTGCTCAGAGCCTGCACAAGTTGCGGGGTATTTTCCTGCAGAAGTTTTTCGAGGCGTTTTAGCTGATCTATCCTCCAGCTGAGGGGGCGCGTTTTTCCGCTGAAATACGCATTGCGGGCGCGCTGTACAATCTGCAGAGAATTTTGGACGACAATGAATTTTTGTTTGTTTATCTTGATCGTCAAGGACGTTGAAACGCAATCGTTTCGGGTGGGTTATAAATGATACTTAAGTAACGAGGAAAAAAAAGAAAATTATTTTATTTCTTATATAAATCACATATATATGTGATGAAGATTTTTTATTTTAAATATTATCATGGAGAATTGGAAAGGTGATAGTAAATTACTGAAAATAATAATGAGTTATACGAAATTGTATAGAAATTTTAAAAGTTTTGAATGATTGGTATCATTTTTATAAATGAATGTAGTTCAATGATTACAGCGTTGCCAATTTTCAATTTCATTTTTATTCTAATGTTATCATTAGATTTCGATGGTTTGAATTGTGTTTGAAATCTATAAAGTTCTGGAAAATCGGAAAACATTCGAAATTTTAATTATTGTTATTAATTCAAAGAATTTTTACAATTTCCAAGAAAGTTAATGAATTTTGTGTATTCTGTTAAATATCATATTTTTTCGGACACACGGCAGTACATTTAACATTTAACATTTGTATATAAAATTTTCAATAAAAATATGAGAAACTCCTAAAGCATTATAGAACTAAAAAAATCTCAATGAGTTAGACAAATTTTTATCTTGTTTGAAAGTTTGATTGAGCTTTTGTATTGAAAAATTTCGAACAAGTAAGATTTATTAAAAATTTTGAAGAATGCAAAGTATACTTTAAAATTCGAAAATTTGTCGAATTTTCAAAATTTTCGATACATTTCCTTAATTGTGCTCATTATCGTATTCCTTCTATAAAAACATGACAATGATATTCCATTTTAATAAAAAAATCTGACAGATTTGATGAGTATTGAGAAGTCGTTTAAAATCTCATCAAATCAGACAGTCCTTTTTAAAATATCTAAGGTTTGGCATAGTTTGAATAATGTTTGAGTAATGTAAATTTCGAAAAAAATAAAAACATTTAAGTTTCAAAAATTATGAATGCATAGTTCTGGAAAATTTTGAAAATTAGTAGAACTTCGAAAAATGTTTATGGATTTTGTACCTTATATTTTTTATCATAATTCATCAAAAAAGACATGATATTGTTCATCAATACCTAATACAATTTAAAAAACTTAAAAAGTATTCAAAAATACTGAAGATTCGTCAATAGTTCGTAAAATTTTCATAAAATTTGAAGATTTCGTATTTTGTTTGAAATTTTGAAAATTTTGACTGATCAAATCACATTGAAAATCGAAAATCGTCAATAACTCGTAAAAAATTAAAAAATTTATAGAATTTCATTTATTATTAGAAAGTCAATAATTTATTTTGTAGATTGCGTTCATTATGATATTTATTTGAAAGATGATGAAAACGTTTTACATATTTCTTTCTCATGAAAATTCAGAAAACTTGAAAAATTTTCAAACAATATCAAAAATTTTTATGAGTTGCAAAAAGTTTTAGTAAATTCGAATAATTTGGAATAGCTCACATCACGTTTTAAATTTTTGAAATTTCAATAAATCAAAAAACATTCATAATAAGTTTCAAGATTATGAATAGAATTCGAAATATTGGTAGGGTTCCAAGAAATGTGTAGAAATTGTGTAGATTCTCTTGTATTTAATTTATTTTTTAAATGTGTCTGATGTTCTATCTGATTTTGGAGACAAATCTGAAGAACTCAATAAGTATTAGAAGATTGCGCAAAAAGTCCCAATGAATTTGACAAAGTTTTATAATATTTGGAAATTTTCAATAGTTCGTTGTTTACAGTTTTCAGTTTACAGTTTACAGTTTTCAGACTTTATTGAAATTTAAAAAAACTTTAAAGTTCTGGGAGGGTTACCAATGATTTAAACATACTCGAATAAATCGTAGAATTTTAGAAAATGTTAATTAATTCTATTAACTGTCGACAATTTTTTTTAATTCTTTTAATCTGCAGAAACAATGTAAAAGTCTTAGAATTTTTGAAAATCAAGAAATGTTCTTTCTATTTTACGAAGATAATGACAGATTGAGAAAATTCTAACAAGAATCTAGGGTTTTAGAATATGTTGAGAAATTCGATACATTTTTAAACGTTATGGTGATTTGGAGAAACTACAATGTGTAAATTGATGCATTTGCGTTTTTTTTTTTTTCGATTTTGATAATTATCTACGTATTCTGACGCCCATTTGAATCGTTTATTCATTCTAAAAAGATGGATAATACTTCAAAGCAGAAAAATAAACGTACATATTGTACTTAATGTACATAATACATATAATTATCTCTATTTTATACGTTACTATTGAAAAATATATGAGATAAATTGTGTAAATATTGAAGTATCAATACATTGCTACGATTTATACATTTTTATTCCAAGAACGTATGTATAGTAAAAAAATTTTGTTGAAATTAAAAAAATATTTTTGGCGTATACTCACGTCTGCGTAGTCAGTCATGCCTGCTTTACCGTTCTGATGAACTGCAAATCAAAAAATGTCGTTCCTTTACTTATCGAGGAAAATCTTAACTTTAGTTGACCCTTAATTCACTTCTAACTTAGTGGGTAAAACCTTCATTTTTCAAGGCATTTTCATTTTTTTAGTGGTTTTTATTCAACTTGAAAGTAAAACCCTGAAATTTAGTGAAAATGCAATTTTCCGAGGGTTCAATTATAAAATTTTTTTTACTTATGTATTTGACAAATTTGAAGCAGTTATTAGATTTAAAACTCTTTTGATTCAAAATTTGAATTTTTCAATTTAGTCAACAAAACTTTTTACAACTTTCCAAAATGTTTATGTGTTCAACATCTTGAAAAGAATTTCGTGCTTCAAAAATTTGTAAAGCATTACAAAAAAAAAAATATAAAAACGTTTCAAACGTGAACGATTTTGTTTGAGGTTCTGAAAATCTTTGGGACAATGAATGTTTATAAAAGAATTTGAATACTTAATGAATCAAATTCACAGATAACTCGTAACGATTTCATCAACATAATATATTTACAATTATTTTGAGATTATAAAGTGGCCTGGGCATATAAAAAAATTGAAGACAAAATTTATACCATTTTTCTTTAAAGGAAGTGTGAATTTTATCAGAAAATTCAAAAATTTTGTAAGTAACCCGTAAAAATGGAAAATTTCTTCGATTATCTATAAATATTCAATGATTCTCCAATTTTACACAGTTTTGAGAATCTATCAAATAATTTTTGTGTAACAAAAAAACGCTTAAATACCTTATAAGCATTTGAAGTCTGACATATTCAATTTTTCCATTTATAGATCCAAACTTTTTTTTATCTTCGAAATCTGAAATCTGATTGTTTTGACTTCGCGCTAACAAAACATCAAATATTTAAAATTCAAAAGTTCACAAGACATAATATTTTAACGACCAAAATTTCGTATTTGCAAATATAACATAAAAGTAAAACTCGTAATAACCTGAAAAGCCCTTTTTCATATATTTTCAACACCAGACACTTTTCATTACATTTTATTTAAAAAAAAGCTTATTCCGGACGAAAAAAACTTACGATTTGAAGTTTTTTCAGGTCATTAAATGACACTAGAAAAATAAATTGTTGAAAGTCGATAAATAATTATTCCAAAAGAAGCCAAGTCTAGACTAAAAATAGAGTCAATAATGAGTGGATAATGCAGTGATAAATTGAAAAATATTAAATTGTTCGTTCATTTTCTTCTTGAAAAAGTTCAACTATCAAAAACTACACTTAAAAATGCATTGTAACTTCCATTCATTTCCGATTAATAGTGTGGTGTTTTCAAATACGTTTTAAATATTCATAATACGAATATCTCATCCTAAATGAAAAAACTTACGTAAAATTTTGTCGAATCATTCTGTTCTTCAAAAGTGTTTCGTGATTTTTTATCAAATTGAAATTATTTTAGTGCACTCAAAAGTACGCAATTTATGTACTCTTTAAAGAATTGTAGAAAGTTTTCATTAGGAAAGTTCATTAAATTTTATAATTAATTTCGAGAAATCTTGTGTAAAAATTACTTTTGTATTTGATACTTTCCTAAAATATCATTCCTTAAAAAAAAAGAGGCAATGACTTCGAATATATCACGTAATATTTTAACAAAATTTTTAGAACATTAATTTGTGTATCTTAGTGTTATAACAAAATTCTCTATAATTTCAGAGTTACTTGACACATAAAAAAAAATTTATAAGCAACTAGAATGTTCTATAAGAAATTCCATTGTTTCATTATTTTCTAATGAAGTTAAAAATATTTTAAAAAACCTTTTTGCGAAGGCAGAATTAGAATTCTGCACTTGGTCACTACATAAACCACTATGATAAGTGTTTGTACGAACATGCGTGCCAAGGTCACACAGCAGTCAATAAATTGCAGAGTATTTGAGTCATTATTCGCACATATTTTTGCTTCAGAAACAACTATTATCGACAGATTTTGTTTTCGTTGAATTTACAGGATTTTTCTGCCATTGAAGTAAAAAAAAATCTATAGTATTTTTTACAGAAATATTTCATGCCTGTCATTCATGCTTATGATATGAAATAAAAATGCAAAAATAATAGTTAGAGGTATGTAGAATAATTTGGAATTTTTATTTTACTATTCAATTAAATTCATGGTGTCAAATACTGCATCAGAACTACAAGAAGAGTCGTGGAAAATTTATCTCTTTATTCAAAAATGAATAATGCAAAAGTATTTCACGTGACAAGTTTAATGAATATTGACGATATACTTAGTTTTTTTGTGATAGAAAAAGCATAAAAGTGTCCAACATCAATCCGAAGGAGCAACATGTAATTGAGTCCCCGGATGCAATAACTCGCCGAGCGTTCGAAAACGCTTAAAAGTATTGTCCGCGCGGTGATGTCACGAGTCAAAATCAAGATCCGAATTTAGAAAAATGAAAAATACTACTTGATAGCTTTTGAAGAATGAATGTTAGTCTACGTTTGAACTTTTTTTGTAAACGTCATAGTTTTAGTTGAAAAAAATAAAAAACGGCGATTTTTGAATCGAAAAATCAATGTTTTTTAAAACTTACATCGCCGCTGAGCATTCATTTTTCCATGTATGTACATAACCTTCGTATACTTTTGTTCAGGAAGATCTAGCGATGATCACAGTATCAAAATATTTATAAAAAGTTATAAACAACTGACTTTTTTTTAATCCGACTGAAAAACCATATTTTTTGACGTTCGCATTAAAAATGTATCGAGGGAATTTTCCTTTTTAACGGGGCTTTTAAGCTTGTCATAATTTTAAGTGTATTGTCGAACTTTTTGGAAAGTTTGAGCTCTCTAAAACTATTATTTGTAGAAAAGCTAGCAGGTTGAACACAACGCGCAGCGCGATGTGATTGAATTTTACGCGCTCGAGCTCCGTGATTAGTCCTACCAGCGAAAAATTCAAGCACATCGCGCTGCGCGTTGTGTTCAACCTGCTAGCTTTTCTACAAATAATAGTTTAAGGGAGCTCAAACTTTCCAAAAAGTTCGACAATACACTTAAAATTATGACATGCTTAAAAACCCCGTTAAAAAGGAAAATTCCCTCGATACATTTTTAATGCGAACGTCAAAAAACATGGTTTTTCAGTCGGATTAAAAAAAAGTCAGTTGTTAATAACTTTTTATAAATATTTTGATACTGTGATCATCGTTAGACCTTCCCGAACAAAAGTATACGAAGGTTATGTAAATACATGGAAAAATGAATGCTCAGCGGCGATGTAAGTTTTAAAAAACATTAATTTTTCGAATAAAAAATCGCTGTTTTTAATTTTTTTCAACTAAAACTATGAAGCTTACAAAAAAAGTTTAAACGTTGACTAACATTTATTTTTCAAAAGCTATCGAGTTGTATTTTTCATTTTTCTAAATTCGGATTTTGATTTTGACTCGTGACATCACCGCGCGGACAATACTTTTAAGCGTTTTCGAGCGCTCGGCGAGTTATTGCATTCGGGGACTCAATTGGTTCGACACTTTCCTGAAATTGGGAAACTATAAAAAAACATGTTTTGCTTTAATTGGATCATTATAGCTATACAAGAGCCAGTGCACAATCACACTAAAAGCATAACATGTTGTTACTTCGTGAATTTTATATGTATTGAGAAAAAAAAATGTCTTTTTGTTTCGTTGACTCTTTTTGAAAACAGAATTTTTTAAATTCATTGCTTATTCGGTTCAGTTGACATCAAATGTTGTCATATATTAATAAAAAAAAAAAACAAACAAACAAACAACTCGTCTATTTTGAAAGAGTAAATCGTAAAATCTTTGAGAGTCTTTACTGGAAAATGCTAAATTATATTACGTGCATTATTTTTATGGTGATGACTGAAAACTACTTAAATTGGAGTTATAATCATAATGACTTTTGAATTCAAAAAAGTTTTCAAATAACACCGCAATACCAAAATCATTACTAGTTACTGCATAATTATACAAAGTACTTGATGTTGTGTAAAATATCAAAAACATGTTTCCCATTATTCTTGACCGCAATAAGAATCATTCCTTCGAATATATTCATTTTCAATATTCAAAATTATTCGTAATATTATGAGAAAATCAAATTTTTCATGTTGAAGATCAAAAAAATTCTTTCAAATTATTTTGGTTTCTATGAAAAGTTTTGGTAGATTTTTCTAGCGTTACTTCATTTTTCGAAAATCAGATTTAATAACTTTTTTTAGTATTAAAAAAAAATCAAAAGTTTATGAAAATTCTAAAATAGAAAAAAAAGAGATGTATAAAGTTACCATTTAAAATCGTAGAATGTATGTGTTTAAAATAACGTAAATTTTTGAACGTTAAATCACGTTTCCTTTATTCGAAAATTGTATTAAAAATCGTAAAAACTATTGAAAATTAGACAATTTCTCCCATTGTTGCACTTAATGTGTGCTAATTATATGGGTTTTTTCAAAGAACTTTAATCATTTCAATAACCTGAATATTTGAAATATCCCTTTCATTTAATATGGAGCAGCAGCATTGACAATGAGGCGAACTGTATCATTTTGTATAACTTTAAAAAAATTTCATAAAATTTTTCGTTAAATTCCAAGTAGTTAACGGACATCATTTTTGTTTACAGTAAAATATAAAATCTCCATCCTCCCAGTCGTTATAAAATTTTTTTACTCGCTTTTCACGCAGTTGTTTTTTTTTTTTTTTTTTCTTTTCGAAAAAAAAGTCAACCCAGCACAATTTCTCAGTATATGATCAGTAATGTGCAAAAATGTTTCGAATCAGTAGAAAAAATTAAACACTCAAAACTAAAAGGGTGGAAAGCGATTTTTCTGGCTGACTACAAATTAAAGCTCAGGCAAAGGATGCTTGATATTTCGAAATATTTTTGAACATTTTTATTCATTTTGTAAAAAAAACAACAAAAAAACTCGAAATCTCTTCAAAATTACGAATGATCCTAAGCATGCATGCAAATTTTATTAAAATTCAGATAGTTGTGATTACTGTGCATGATATCTAAAAATTTTTTAATTTGCGAAATTCAAAAAACATTGAAGATTTTCTCATTGTGAATCATAATACGTAATTCAGAAAATTTTTGGAATTTTAAAAAAAGTTAGCAAATTGTGTAGAACGGCTTATTGATATTTTTTTGTAATGTGTATGAAATTTTTTTGAACTTTTGTAAAGATATCTGAGAACCTTGAAGGGAACAAAAAAATACGGAAAATTTTGATCAGTTTGACGAATTTTTCTAAAATTTCGAAAGATTTTGTGTTACACATGCTGTTTTTTTTGTTACATTTTGTGTTAAATTTGCGTTACACATGCTGTACGTGTTACATATGTTTTAAAACTTGGAAACGCCAAAAAATTAAAAAACATTTCAACTTTTTGAATTTTTCAATAATCTTACTCAATTTGAAAAGTTTGTAATTCTGTGGAAATGTTTTCTAGTTTTTAAAATGTATTTATGATATTTTCTTCAAAATATACATTATATTTTCTTCCATTTCTGAATGAATACCTGAAAAAATTAAAAAGGATCAAAAAAGTACAGAAAATTTTTCCAAGTTGTATCTATTTTGAATAATCTCGGTTGATTTTTGTTATTTGTACTATAAATATTCAAAATCTTGGAACTTTCGCTAAATTCAAAAACATCGAGAATCAAAGAACGTATTGGTACTTTTACAGAATTAAAAAATTTGTAAAATTTCAGAATATATTTTTAATTTCATAAATTATTCTCTTCATAATGATATTTTTTCAAAATATGTATGATAACATTTTTTAAAAGCTTATGGATGTTTCTTATTGTTTTAATTTTAGAAAAATTTGAAAAATAAAACTACATCAAAACTTTGCAAGATTGTAGATCATCTTCAAAAACTCGAGAAAGTCATAGAATTTTACAAAATTTTCGTGACTTTTGTAGATTATGTTAATTATCATTTCTTCGAATTACGCAAAGGAATTTTATTTCACTATCGAAGAAAATACAACAAACTCAAAAAGTATTATAAAATTGTAAAAAATCGAATTCGCATAAAATTTTGAATTTTTCGAAAGGTCTGTGTTGTGTTCGAAGTATCGTAAGTTTTGAGAAATTGAAAAACTTCCGAAATTAATAAAACTATCAGTAATTTTAAAAATTTAAGATAATTTGTAGAATTTTGGCAAATGATTATTAATATTGCACATTGTGTTAAAAATATGTTCGCACAATAGGTTTTATGCTACTTTTTTCATTTTCAATTGCAAACCTAAAAAACTTGGAATATATCAAAAAATTACAAAGGTTCTCAGTTCCAAAAATTTTTGGAAAATTTGGAAAGTTCAAAGCGGTTAGTACTATGTTGGTAATTTCAAAAAGTTTATAAGATGAAAAAATAGAAAATTTCGAAGATTTCAAGTAATTTTACAGATTTTTCGTAATTGGTTGAATCAATTAATTTTCTAGATTGTGCTCCTAATAATAACATTTTTCCGAAATCTTAACAATTTAAAAAACTGAAACGTATCAAGATCTTACCCAAAATAAGAAAAAATTTAATGAAATACAAAATTCAATAAAGTACAAAAGTCTCAAGTGTTTTATATTATGTTTGCAATTTCGCAAATTATGAAGAATTCAAAAACCTCGAAAATTTTCAAAAATAAGGATAATTCTCAAAGATTTTAAGAATTCGTAGAATAATTAAATATTTTTACAAACTCGTAAATCGCAAAAAGTTCTAAGTTTTGTTCAAATTTAGAAAACCATGTTATATTTAAAAAATGTTTCGTATCAAAAATTTTTTTACAGTATGGAGATGGTTAATGACATGCATACAAAATTTTAATGATCATACAGAATTATAAAAAGTTGATAAATATTTCGAATCCTTATATAAGTTTCAGAGATTTGATATAATGACAGTTTGCAATTTTTCGCACAAATTCGTGAGTATTTTGTATATTTTTCCCATCTTCAACAATCCCAAATTAAAATTACTACCATCATGATATTTCTACGAAAAATCAAGTAATTTCCAACTCCCCAAAAATTCAAACATCGAAACCTGTAAAAAAATTCCGAATACTCAAAATCACGTAAACTCAGTCACGGAACAAGTTTTCATGCCGAAAAAGTCAATCGATTAAGCAATCGTGAATCAAATATGAAATATCTGGTTCCGACGAGGCGGCACTTCGCCGCATTACATAAGTAAAAAAAGTACAAGTCCAACATTCGCATAACATGGAGAAAGTTGAGAAACGTTCAAAACTAGCCTTTCCTTCACCGTCATAATATTACACAGTAACCGACTTCCGCTTTTCCCCGCGATTCAATTTCCTACTCCCCCCCCCCCCACCCCCCGCCACCACCGTCCAACGATTTTCAAATTTAAATTGATCAATGATCTTACCGTTAAATGAGATGCACTGCTGTAATTATGAGCCCCTTCCCTCACTATGTGTAAGAGCAAAATAAATGTATGGAATGAAGAATATTATAAAGTGTAATTTTGTACGAGTGTCTATCACGATCGAGCGATTGAATGAAACTGAATTAAATTGAATGAAACGAGGAACTAAGAGTAGTCTGGAGTAGAGATGTCGGGGATTTGGAGTAGGAGGATGAAGAGGAGAACTCTCTGAAACCGGCTGACAACGAACAGAGAGAGGATTGAAAATCAGCTGGTTCTGGACTGGAAGCAGTGCCGGGTTAGGTGGAACACAACCCTTGGGCAATGGAATATTTCAACAAAATTTGCCTTTTACAAAAATCTTCGCGAAACTTTTGCAATAAGAGATCCATAGGTCTTCAATAAATTAACCCCAAAAGGATTCTGAAAAATTAGCTTGATTTTTCGAGTTATCAACAATAACAAATGGAAATTGAAAAACCTCTAAACTACGTTGAATTTCGTAAGATAAAAATACAATAATAATGTGATTTACATGAGGAATTCATTTTTGCAAGTTCGTTTTGCGAAATAATGATTTTTTATTGTTAGTTACTTCGAGTCTAGAAATACAACATTATTTTCCTGGTGGGGTGGCCTGCCCAAATAGTATGAATATATTTGTATGTACTATTTGGGTAACATATTATGTTATACTTAATATGTAATGAATATTATTCTTATATCATCATATTTTTTCGATATTATCTACACATATAAACCTGTACTTTTACTTTTTTAAACTTTATATACGTGTTTTGAAGGTTTTTTGATTTCAATTTGTAACTGTCCATAAATTGAGAAATTGAGCTAAACTTACAAAATCCTTTTGGTGTATATTTATTAACGACCAAAGGTATCTATTTTTGCAAAAATATCTCGAACATTTTTTTTCATTGAATTGTGTAGTCAAAAGTGCAAGAGTGTTCATTTTAATACATCACTGACAGTGTTCTCGCACTTATTGTCAGTGAAAAATTGAACCCCCGGATGCAATTACTACCCGAGTGCTCGAAAACGCGTAAAAGTATTGTCCGCACGGTGATGTCACGAGTCGAAATCGTAAGTCCGAATTTGGAAAAATGAAAAATACTGCTGGATAGCTTTTGAAAAATGAATGTTAGACTCCGTTGAAACTTTTTTTGTAAATGTCATAGTTTTTGTTTAAAAAAAAATCAAAACCGATGAATTTTGAACCGAAAACTCCATGTTTTGAAAAATTTACATCGCCGCTGAGCATTCATTTTTCAACGTATTTACATAACATTTGTATATTTTTGTTCGGAAAAGTCTAGTGATTAACGCAGTATCAAAATATTCATCGAAAGTTGATATAAATCGACTTTTTTTTTAATCTAGATGAAAAACCATGTTTATGACGTTCGCATTAAATATGTATCGAGGAAATTTTCGTTTTTAACGGGGTTTTCACGCTTGTCATAGTCTTAAGTGTGTTGTCAAACTTTTTGAAAAGTAAGAGCTCTCTAAAACTATTATTTATAAAAAATCCAGCAAGTTGAACACAACGTGCAGAGCGATGTATGTAATTATTGAATTTTACGCGCGCGAGCTCCGTATAGTTTGTCGTATCAGCGAAAAAACAATCACATCGCGCTGCGCGTTGTGTTAAACCTGCTAGCTTTTCTATAAATAATAGTTTTAGAGAGCTCAAACTTTCCAAAAAGTTCGACGATACACTTAAGATTATGACAAGCGTGAAAACCCCGATAAAAACGAAAATTCTCTCGATATATTTTTAATGCGAACGTCAGAAAACATGGTTTTTCATTCGGATTAAAAAAAGTTGATTGTTATTAACTTTTTATCATAATCTTATACTGTGTTCATTGCTAGACCTTCCCGAACAAAAGTATACAAAAGTCATGTAAATACATTGAAAAATGAATGCTCAGTGGCGGTGTAAATTTTTCAAAACATGGAGTTTTCGGTTCAAAATTCATCGGTTTCGATTTTTTTTAAACAAAAACTATGACATTTACAAAAAAAGTTTCAACGAAGACTGACATTCATTTTTCAAAAGCTATCGAGCAGTATTTTTTATTTTTCCGAATTCGGACTTTCGATTTCGACTTGCGGCATCAGCGCGCGGACAATAATTTTACGCGTTTTCGAGCGCTCGACCAGTCATTGCATCCGGGGGCTCAATATAACTATTAAAAATTCATCTACAAAAGCGAAATTTTTTTGATAAAATAAGAATTCTTGGTAATTGCAAATAGAAGAAAATTTTAGCGATGTTAAAAAAACCCTGAATTCTATTTACGAAAAATCGTACAAACTCGAGAAATATTCTACGAAAAAATCCGAAATATTTAATGAACATAACCATCAGATTCTGTTAAAATTTAGATCATATACAAAATTCAACCAGTTTTCCTGCGAGAATAATTTTGCATTGTAAGGAAAATTGAATTTTTATCTGCACACAACGATAGCGCTATATTCTTTTTTCAAAACAAGTGTTTCCTTCAAAAAAAGTTTTTCGAAGTATGTAAAAAGTGCAAAAATGACATGATTACACCGCGAATTTTCCTAGACACTGTTTTGCATAATAAACTGAGGAATAAAAAATTTTTTTTTCATCTGCAATAATTTTCCGTAATCACGTATGACGCCTGCAAATTCATGTGCAAATCTTCAAAAAACTGATTGCTAATTCGATGACTATCTATTAACTTATATAATTTTCGTTCATTCATTGATTAGCGTGTAGAAATGTGAAGGAAAAAATTATTTTGCCTTTGTAATTTCATACTCGAACTCTGATTTCCTTTCCAGAAGAATTTTCAGCTAATAAGCTTAAAAATATCGACAAATTTCAGGTCAGAATATAATTTAATTGTTTAATAAACAATTTTTTATATTCTAGTTTATCTTTGGAGTCTGGAATAATAACTTGAAAGTTTATAAATGCAGTTTTTGAATTTGTGATTTTTCCGTTTTCAGATTCAGAATCATGTGTAGGTAGTAGTTTCAAACGAATTTAATTCATAATTATATTTTAACTGTTTTTGTAAAACATGAAAATGAAATTTCAATTGGTATTTAATTGTAGTAATTTTCAATAAATGTAGAAATTTCTAATTTTTCTCACTTTTTCGATTCTATGTATATCTAATTTTGGTCAAACCCTATAATTCTTCAATTGGAACTCTTAAACGTAAAATGCTCTAGTCACGATTTGAATAAAAGAATTTTTCGTGTTAAAATTTTAAAAACTTTAATGTACCCTTTTTCTGACCTATCTCAAAAAAATCTTGAATTTCTTGTAATTTTGTAGAATTGAATGAAATGAATCCTCTGATAAATTCATCACAAACAATAAAGAGATAAATTTCATTTATTAATATTAGCTTTTGTTCTCGGATTTCCAATAATCAAGATTTTTTGTTCTACAGTAATCGAACGTGATAAAAGTCAGCTGTTATCATCGTTCCCTTGATCTTTGGAATGTATTCAATCAAGCTACGAAAGTTCACGCGAGAATACATTCAACGAGTGACTTATGAAAACATCACGTTGAGTATACAAGAGTAAAAAATGTCAAGTTTATTTCAAGTAAACACACAATCTTATGAAAAAAAATGGAAATTCTGAAACATGAATTTCAATAGAAATTCTGAATAGTTCGTCGTATTTTCTTACGACTTTTGCTTTTTACAATGAAATCAACACATCTTCGCAAAAATAAAGCAGTCTTATCGGAAATCATCAATATGCTGCTTTACATTCCAGAGATACTTTTGTATAGTTAGCGAATTCATCATTTTTGTATGAGAAAAGTATAGTAAACTTTGAAAAATTTTTCTCATACATTCCAAATATCGATGTTTCAAGAACTGACTTGCAATTCAAATCGCCATTAATTAAAAAAATGAAGCAAACTCATTTCCAATATACTTCATTGAAGTTTGCAAAAATAATTTTTGATCTACTATTACTGAATTTCCATAATTGATAGTGAACAACGAGAAATCGCTGTGACATTTTATTCAAATACATGTATCTATGAGGATATTTTAGACTATTACAACAATTTTTTCCATACTTATAAAAAGTTCTGAATTTTAATCACTACGAAAAAAATATCTTTCATGTCTAAAAATTGAGTTTAAATTTAACTTCAAGTAATTTTTGTATAGGGATGAAACGGAAATAATTTCAGAGCCTTCTCGTTTCAAAATGGAACTCTTACCCTTTAATTTTAAAATAAAAGATGTTTATAAGTTAAAGGGAATCCCTTTCCTTTTGAAACGAAAAATTTTGAAACGCAATCCCTTTTAACTGTACGGAGAGTTTACTGAGTGTACTATAGATAAAACTGTCAAGCTATCGATAATAATAATAACAGAAGATGAAGAAATACGTAAAAAAGTTTACAGGAATAAATTTTAATAAAGATATATATTATGGGAATTATTATACATATTATTCATGGTATGAAATACATTATATTCATAATTGTATTCGATATAACATTTATTTACTAACTTAATAAATTAATTACTACTAAAAATACAACTTTTATGTAGATTATTTAATAATATATTATCAAATTATTATTTAATAATCGTAAATTTCAGAACTGAATAGAAAAACAAGAAAAAAAGGCTGTTTTTATGGATTATTATTAGTCAGTGAACTAGTTCTAATTTGATAAGAGCTCTTATCAAAATAGATACTGAAACTTAAGTACATAAAACTCTAACAAACATGAAAGTGTTCCTTTTATACAAATTAATGCAAAAAATCACCAGAATAAAAAATGAGGTAATTGAACTGTTTACATTATTTTTCTGTGGAGTTTAGAAAAAAAGTGTAAAGATTCAACAATTTTAGGGGTGGATGAATTTTTCTGAATTTTCGAAGTAAATTTTATGCAAATAGATTATAGGAAGTTGATGTTAAGTTTGTATTACATTCACATAAGTTATAACTAAACTTTTACAGTTGATTTAAATGAAATTTGTGTAAGCTATTATTTATATGTTAATCGAATGAGACGTTAAGATATAAAAGTAACTTCAAGTGTTTGCAATAAATTTACGTAAATTTCATTATAATTATTGTAAAGTAAACTTTCACGTTATTAGTAAGCAAGTGCAATAAATTTATTGTTCATGTAAAGTTTATATTCGTTAGAAATAAGAGTATACATAAAAATCACAAATAAAAGCTACAAATATATGACTTATTTCATGTAAATGGAAAACAGTATACTCAAATTATTTTTATCATTATAAATATTTTTGTTTAAACTATAAAAAATAAGGTATAAGCCTTCATTACTAGTGATCAGTAGGTTTTCCTGAATAATTTACCACGATCATAATATTATTTCGCAGCGCTCACATTCAAAGAAGAAAAAGTAAATCATACGTCAATTTAAAGTCAACTGGTATACTTTTAAATAAACCCCACCCTCTGTTTCGAATTTTATTAAATATTAATAATCATTCTGATTTTCACTGTTTTTTAGTTTTGCGAGTTTCTTTGAATTCAAATTACAATCAAAACCATATAATATTCCCAGATTTTATGAAAATTTGTCAAATTCATGAAGATTTTTCATTGTTTTTTCGAAAAATTTTGAGTTTTTCCCATTCTCGTTCAAAGATTATGCATATTTTGAAGAAAAAATATTATTTACAAAATTGTGTTTTCTGAAAAACTGCACATTTTTCGAATTTCATGAAAATTTAAATGATCTTGAAAATTTTTCGTAATCATATGTCGAATTTTTGGGAATTGCGAAAATATTAAACAAAACAAAACTATTCAATTTTTTACGAATTTGTGAAACTAATCAGGGTTTTCTAATTTTTTCGTAATTTTGAAAAGTTTAAAATTTGTTGTAATAATGAAATAACATTAATATGCATATGTTCAGAAAGAAATTGAAATATGAGTACAATCTGTCATTTCTTTTTATCATTTTTTGTCATTCTACAAGTTTTTTGAATTTCATAAAAATAATGACAACCTTAAAAATTGTTAATGTTTTTATTTTTTGAAAATTCTCTGAGTTTCACTGGCAATCCGAACTATTTATAATTTCCAAACTTCATAAAAATCGGTCGTAATCATTAGGATTTATGGCAATATTTCCAAGTTTCTCATACTTTTGTTCGAAAATTTGAAGAGCATTATCAATGAGACATTGAGGTGAAAATCACGTGAAATAATTGCATTCAATTCACGTCAATTTCATATAAATTATTTATCGATAAAATATCCAAATAATTAAGCGGGTGACACGAATTGTTCATATAAAGTTAACTCCATAGGAATAAAAATAAATAAAAATCATCAATTAAAGCTGCAATTAATTCTCAATGAAACACAGTACATTCAAATTTTTTTAACATTACCAACATTCTTGTCAAAAAAGTAAAAAACGAAATAAGCCTTTATACCTAATCATCGTTAGTTTTTCCATAGTCATTATCATAATCATCAAAACTTTTTCGCAACAGATCACATTTCACGAGCAAACAGCAAGTCATATGTCAACTTAATTTCAACTGAACCATTAAAAAAATCATTCAAACTTCCCTCGAGTTTAATAAATCCCACCTTATGTTTCACTTTAGAAAGTTCATTACAAGACTAATAAAAAAAAAAGCAATAAACTTTCAAAATGAAAAGTATGAAATCTACTGACGAACTCGTTAACTACCGGACACTATCACACTTAACACAGTTATACCTCTCGAATTGTAATAAACAAAGATTTTCACAGCTTCGGTTGGGAGAGAACACTTCCAACTCTCGCAAGTGCGCGACTGGCATTGCGAGAATCCAAAGTTGAGGGATTAAGTGATAAAAAACAACGCCCAACAAAAGATAAGAGCAATTGTTATTGATAAGACTTACTGTTGTTGTCACTGGCAGTAACATTGGAGTCCTCAGTGGAGTCAATATCGATGACTGTCATTGGTTGGACGTCCACCCGATGTATATTCGCCGGTGACAAACCGTTCTCGCCACCATCTTCAATATTTTCTTTCGCCTCGAAATTCACTACGAAAGCCTACGATTACAAAAACAACAAATTTTATGAATATGCAATATTCTACAAAAAAGTCATCTGGCAGGCTTTTTTCCCGTTTCTGGTAAATTTTGGCTTTGTCTCTCTGGATTTCATTCAGTTTAAGAAATATTCATAGTAATTAACCGTTTTTCAAACATGTGATTTGTTCAATTTTTCTTTTTTTGGGCGTTATATTATAATTACTTTTGAGAGATAATTTAATTTTATTTGAAAATATGCAATATTTTTAAATATTCATCAATATTATCTGCATAATATTGTATATATTTTTTCATATCAGCCGAATTGTTCTGTTTCGATTAACAGTTTTATAAGTGATGCAAAATTTCTTTTTTTGAATAAGACAAACTGGGGAAAATATATCAAACCGACTTGTTTCTTAAAAAATGTTGTTTTAAAAGCCTGCTAATTTTTGTACAAACACGTCACATTGCCTCGGCTTTTCCCGATACAAATATTAGTGATTGAGGATTGAGATCATACTAGGAGTTTATGTAATGGGAGCGTACGAAGAAAAATCGATTAAATTGCTTCAACTGCATTTTTTCAATCAGGAGACGAAAAAAAATGACGTTACGGAAAATCTTGTTTGCTCCGACTAGAAAATTCTGTTAGCGTCGTAGCAGTTACTGAAAAATTCAATCATTTTTACTGAAACAAAAGTTAAGAATGTTGCAACTGAGATATTTTGTTACGACTAGGGATGGGCGATACTAGTATCGATACCCATGGTATCGATACTTTAGTAAAAAGTATCGAGTACTTTGCGCCGATACTTGGTGGACCGCTTATCGGGTATCGATACTTTTAATACGATACTATCGGAGAGTTTTTTATCAAAGCGGTAAAGCGACATTGTTGCCACCAGTGGCCAATGCGCAATGAATCTAGTTGTTTCCTAGTGACTTAAGTGGTATTTGTTTTTTAGTTGGCAGAATTTACACTTGCATTATTTATTTATTCATACTTATTCAAATTACTTACGGACTTATTGATTTATAACGAAACAAATGATAAACGATACGAATCGACTGTGTGTTGTTGTCAAAATAATTTTGCAAAGGCAATTATAAGAGTTTCTTTTCTTCGTTGGATTTTTATAAAGTATGTTGTTATGTTGATAAAAATCAAAATTTCAATTTTCTGAGCATGTGTAAAATAAAACATTATATTGATTATCTACATTTTTACCAAAATTTGGGATTGTTTATATAGGTGACAGGTAATTTTGATCAAATATGGTCCGGCAAAATTGCAATAGCGGTGTATGGGATTTTGTTGCAAAAATCGATGGTTCCAAAAAGGCTAAGTGTCAAATATGCCACAAAATGTACACAACATCCGGAAACACCACGAATGTTTGGAAACATTTCCACAATCATCAAATCACTCCCCAAAATTTCAAGAACGCGGTCATCGGCGAACACGGTGGCGTGCAATTTAAACAAGCTGAAGAAGATTCTGTTGCCAATGTGGTAAGATAAATTAATGGAAATCATGATCAATTTCCATAGGGAAAATTTCCGTGATTTCTTGATTAGGCAAAATATGAAAGGTTCTAAATTTGAAAAAAACCTTAATTGACAATAGAAAAATTTTAAGAGATCGTTAATTCACATATACATTGATATTTACAATATGAAAAATACTGAATCTTTTTTGTGTTATTTTTCAATAATGAAACTGCTAGATTGGTACTGAAAAACGCAATATTTGAAAAAAGTCAATAATTTTATAAATTTAGAATTAAAATACTTCCTAATGATTGTTAGGGAAAAAATTGTGTATAAACAATATTGTGATAATATTTTAACTTTTATACCATCACGTAAAACGTGTTAAAAAAAATTCTAGTGTCTGAAAAAGCAATATTTTATATTATAATATTCCTAACTTATTGATACTTTTATATTCATTTTAACTTTGGAACATTTTTATGATTTTCTTCTAAATATTGTAAAATCAATTGAAATCATAAGTTTCAGAATTTATATTAATTATTTCATTTCAAAAATTGGCGAATGTCTAATTTTTTAACACTCTATAGAGAGATGAAACCAGAACATCAAGGTCTTCTGCGACGAGTACTACACATTCATCAGTGCAATCAGCATCATCTGCATCATCAACTTCTTCACCTCAACCTCACATTAATCGACTACTTGTTCAACCAACCCTTAATTCCATTGTGGAACGAGAAAAATCTCTTCAAGGTATCATTGAATATATAAATATCCTGAGATTCCTGAGTAATAAGTGAAAAACATTGTCAAAAGTTTACATATGTAATATTTGAATTGATTTATCATGAAACAGTTAATTTTATGTAGATTTTAAATACTTGTACTTCATGTTCTTTTGTATTTTTATAGTTAAAAGTATGTTCAATTGTTTAAAATGTAGAAATCTAATTGGACGTAGTTTCATTGTTTTCCATATCAATTTCTAGAATTATTTCTAGAATAATTTCATGATTGAATAATGTATAGAAGTTTATTTATAAATATTCTCTAGACATGGAAGTTGTCAAAATTTTTAAGAAAATTGACGGGCTTGGAGCAAAAGTGACGCAAGTAGAGACGGAAAATATGGGTTTTCATACCTATCTGTCTCTTTGTCTCGTACTTGTTTCACTTTTGCTCCAAGCCCGTCAATTATAACTACATAGTTTTCATGTAGGTATTAAAAAATTTATACTAGTATTTTTCGCATTTTTCTAGTACAGAACAAAACTCTGGGGGATTTCACAGCAGTTTTATTAAGTTCTTATATTTTTTGCAGATTGCTACAATGATTCAAAAAAACTCAACCCTTTAAAATGTGATTCTCGATCTATTCTCAGTCATTCCATAAATTAATAAGAAAATCACATTTAGAAAATTTTTCGTTTTCATTTTTAAAAAAATAAGTATAAAATAAGGTATATCATGATGAAATCAAAAAATGATTTTTTTTTCTTAAGAAAATATATGTGTGAAATGTAAAATTAGAAATGCAAATATAAATATACAAGTTGATCATACTACAAAAATCATACGTATATATACATAAAATTAGTGGTGTCACTGAAACATTTAATTTTTGTTTTGCAGAAGGTGGCGCACGTGATACTGTTATTACCGATGCACTACTGTTTATGGTGCTACGTAATAACCTGAGTTTATCAACACCTGAGAATGAGGGATTTCGATATTTTTGCAAAAAAACTATACCAATTTGGAAACCGCCCGGCAGAAAAACGTTAACTACAAAAATGGAAAAAAAAATACGACGTGCTATCGAAGATCGTACGTACCGAGCTGTCAACACTTTCATCAGTTTCAATCACAATAGACTGCTGGACTGAGCCCCATCAAACCCAAAGTTTCCTAGGAGTCACTGTCCATTATGCAGTTGCAGATACGATGAAGTCGGCTATATTGGGAGTTCAACCGCTCATGGAAGCTCATACATCCACGTACCTTAAAACAGAAGCCTTGGCATTCTGCGAAGAGTGGGGCATCACGTCAGACAAAGTATCCCAGGTCATCACTGACAATGCCCCAAATATAGTTTTAGCGGCAAAGAATGCTTTTGGGCCATCAAAGCATATAGGATGTTTCAACCATACTCTGAACCTCATACCGTCAAGTGCAGTTGGTTTCAAAGTCGTTGATGGAAAAAAAGAACCAAACGTACCAGGCGTCCCGGAACTTATCAAAAAAGTTAAAGATATTGTAAGCTTTTCTCACAGGAGTTACAAATTTTCTAACGAGTTCCGGAGAATCCAGATCGAGCGAGGGGCTACTGAGGGCACCCTGCTGCGGTTACCACAAGATGTATGTACGAGGTGGAACTCTACATATTTGACCTGCAACCAATTTCATGAACTGCAAGCAATCGTTTCGGAAGCAGTTCTAAAGTTTCCAGAGCTTAAAATGCTTACTGCAGCCGAATTGGCTACTTTGAGAATCGTTCTCGACCTTCTCTGGCCATTTTACGATGCAACTGTAGAAATGTCAGCTGAAAAACTGATAACTGCAAGCAAAGCTATCCCAATCGTTTCCATGATCAATAAGGCATGTTTTATTTTTTCTAAATTTTTAACTTTTAAATGTAATATTGGAAAGAAAAATGCTAGTTCCATGTGATGAATTGTTCTTTTCAAAAAAAAAAAAACCTTAGTGACAAGTTGCATGTCTTCATTATTTGTACTTGTATCTAATCAATTCCAATAAGGCAATTGAAAATATTTGTGTAAGATAACAATGGATTTCTTTATTATTTTTCAATTTTTTTTTGTTTAACTTTCTAGGTATTGGAAAAGGTTGAGATTCCAGCCTGGGATTACGTAGTACAGGAATTCAAAAAGTTTCTCATCCAACAAATGGAAAAACGATTCAAAGATGTCGAATTCAATATGCTGCTAGCTATGGCAACTCTACTCGATCCCCGTTTCCTGAAAGTATATTTCCGACTTCCCTCCTCTGTCTAGCAAGCTATTAGTCTCTTTGAAGATGAAATCATCAAGGAACTTGAAAAAGAATCCTTGGAAGCTTTCGAAAAAAATCATATACCAAGTACTTCCCAAGAATCAACCTCAAATGAGAACTTGATTTCGCAAAAGCGAAGAAAGTTGTGGGATGCCCACGATGAAGTCGTCAGTAAAAATAATGCGTCACATTCATCGGACGATTTTCGCAGCGCAGCTCAGCAAGAAATAAAAGCATTTTTTTCGAGGAACATCATTTCGCGGTCATCCAATCCCCTTACTATTTGGAACGCGCAGTTGAGACATCAGTATCCGCGACTTTACAAGTTGTCGCTGATATTTCTTCCAGCTCCCGGAACATCAACACCGTCGGAGAGACTGTTTTCTTTATCAGGACGGATTATGGATGATGAAAATCCCCGATTAACTAAAAAACATCTGCAGCAGAGAATATTTTTAGCTAGCTGTGATGTTAACATTTGGAATGAATAGTTCCTTTTATTTCCAATCGTGAAATCAAAATAATTTTGAGCACAAAAGCGGTTTCTTAAATATTTGGTTTCGTAAGTACTCCTTGTAATAACAATATACGTGTACGAGGTTTTTCTTACTTTGTTGTTGAAAGTTAAAAGTTTATTATAATTATAATGCCAATAAAAAAATTCCACTATGTATTGATTTTTGAACAATTCTTACGTTGAAATTGCTCAAACTTTTAAATATTCTACTTGATACTCGATACTATCGAAGGTATCGATACTTTCATGGTCGATACTCCGATACCCAGTATCGGAATGATTTTAAAGTATCGTGATACTCGAGTATCGATACTTTCCTCAGTATCGCCTATCCCTAGTTACGACACCGTCATGACTATAAAATTCAGTTGTGCGAACTAAAAACAGTCTTTGTTCATAAGTAGAATTTGAAATAAGCGCAATAAAAACATTATTCATGTAATAGTGCTAATTTTTTTCAGTAAAAGCAATTGAAAATTCGATCAGTACGACTGCAAACTTTATCGTCACGACAGATATTTTCAATGATGCCGATTTCAACTTGAATTCAGTTAGATTGAATGAAACTGATGAAGTATTTTCTCAGTGTAAAAGCAGTATGATATTATATTGACTTACATGTATATGAGTTAAGGACAGATTCTTAAAAATCATCAAAAAAAAAAAAAAAGAACGAAGCATATTTCGATAATAAACAAATAATCTTGAACCTAGATTATAAAACTAACTTGATGATTGAAACTTCAAGGGTTAGGATTAAGAAAGATCTTCGTTTATATTGTGGGATTGCAGTAATGAATATTGTCAAATTTATGACGATTTTCGGAATTTTCGATTAGTTTTTAAGTTTTGTGGATTTCAATTTGAACAACGAAAAAACAACGGATCCTTCATTATTTCAAAGAAATATTATGTTGAACACAATTTGCAAAATCTTGGAACATTTTCTGAAATTCTGCAAGTTTTTCGAATTCTGTAGAATTACTGAAAATCTGGACAGTTTTGGATAATCTTCTATATTCCTAATTTTCCGGAATTTTGAACACGAAAGAAATTTCCCAAAACTGTTAAGATTCTATGAAAGTTCGTTAGAGTCATCAAGATATTTTGAAATTTTTTACCCACTATTTTTAAGTTTTTTTTCTTATTTTTTATTCAACATTTAAATGCTTACTTTGAAGAAATATGACAATGAACACAATCAACAATATTTTTCAACATTTTCTGTATTTTTACAAATTTTTCGAACTATATTCAAATATCCACAACTTTAAAATATGTATTCAAAATGTTTTTCAACTTTTCGTAACTTTCAGAATGTAAATTCTTATTCTTAATTTTCGAAATTTCCAAATTTTATGAAAATTTGTATAACTCGTTGAGATATTGTGAACTTGCTTAGTTTTTTAGATTTTCGTTCAAATATTAAAAAACTTTATTGTCATGCGTTTTTTGAGAAAATATAATATTAGCACCATCAAAAAAAATTTTTAAGATTTTCTGAAGTACTAATAAGTACTGCCATTTTCTTGAATCACATAAAATGATTCACGATCTCGAAATCGTTGAATGATTTCTAACTTTCCTAAATTATTTCCAAAATATATATTTTACATATATGTATGTAACATTATTCAACTTTTTTCTGAATTGTTCGAATTTCAGAACAATTCTTTTACTAATTGCAATTTTCGAATTTTTATATGATATTTCAATAATTAAAATTTGTTCAAAACTGAAAACCTGTTATAAGGTATTTTTTTAAAATACATGATGAATACTATTTAGAAATATGTGCATGCATTTTTTGTCATTCTACATTTTTCGTGACCTTTATTGAACATTGGCATGCTTTTCTAACTCTTAATGTTTTTTAATTTTTCAAAATTTCCAAATTTACAATATGAAAAGTGTTAAATTTCTAAATTTTATAAAAATATGTAACGCTTATTAAGATTTCTCGTGATTTTTGGTAGATTTAAAGTTTTTAAGATTTCCTTCAAAAGTTGAAAAAACATCATCATGTATGTTTTAAAAAAATATATGATAATGAACACGATCTGTAAAATTTTGAACTTTTTTGATTCTTCGAATTTGTAAAACACTATTCGAATATTTATGATCTTTTTATTTTTAATGTATGTCGGTTTCTAGAAATTTTTGAAACTTTAATTATATTCCTAATTATATAAGTCATTAAAATTCCCCATAAGATTTTTTCATCTTTTTGAATTTTCCTGATTTTTGTTCAAAAACAAGAAAACATTATCATGCATATATTAAAGGAATTAGATAATTTCCCAATCGATTTATTTCAGAACCTTTTTTGATATACTTCGAATTTTTCAAAGTTCATATAACGTTTAATGATTCAATGATTATGAGTATTTTCCAATGTGCCGAAGTTCTTAAGTTTTTAAAAAACTAAGCACAAACTTTTGAAAACTGCTCCATTTAAATACAATGGTACAAAAATCTGATACGAATTGTGATTCTTGAAATCGTACGATTTTATACAGTTTTTCAATTTTCATAAATAATGAAATATTATTATCATACGTTTTTAGAAGAATTGTAAAAATGAACACAATCTAAATAATTTTTGAACAATTACTGCCTTTCTGCGAATTCTCCTAATTTTTTTGAATATGATTATTTTTTTAAATTTTCAGTGTTTTTTTTTATTACCGCAGTTCCTCTCACAATTCAAACTATTCAAAATTTTTAAAATTTACTGAGCACTTTTCCAACTACATAATTAGGATATCTCGCAATTTTTCGAACTTATTAAGTTTTCCATCGCGCATATTTCGAAGAAATATGATAATGAATACAGCCAATGATATTCATGTATAATTTTATAAAATTGCACACATTTTTCAAATTTTTGGAAATTATTGTCAATTTTCAAGATTTTCGATATTTCTTGATTATTCAAGATTCCGATAACTTTGAACATAGTAAAAACCATGTTATTCAAAAAATTACACTGAAAGCTTGAGAATTGAGTTGAAATTGAAAATCGGGATTGACGTAATCATTTGATTTACATCATATACTTCACTGATCATGTTTATAATCGTGTAATACAAACACTTAAAAACTTTGTATATCTATCCACAACCGCCATGTTAGGAGCTGATAACCCCCCTTGAAAAATGAGCGTTCCGTCACTCATTACTGTATGTCGAACAGCTGTGATCACGTTAATAGTTCTGGAAACCGCCGACCAATAACGCACAATACTTTCACCCTTCGCATTATGGATTCATAACATTACGACATCAAGAACAACCTGTCTCGAATGTCTTTTCGAACTTCCCGCGTGAAGAAAGCAGCCAATGATCGCAAAATTTACAAGACTCACAAGCACTTACAAAAACTTAAGATAACAGTTGTTTTTGCCAGGGCCAGTTTTTGCGCCATATCATTAATAGGTGACACAACGCTCATTTGTCAAGGGACGTTACGAGCTCCTAAAATGACTATCGCGGGTAAAATATGGTACATTACTCGTAATGTAATATACTATTGCTCATAAAATTTATTCAACTTATAAAGCTTTTCTTCTTTTATGCTTTTTAATTTTTTTAGATTCAAATTAAAACTAACCAGATATTATCATGCATTTCTTTAAGAATAGAACGCTGGCGCGCTATGCGTGCCGCATTCTAGTCTTTACTTCATCTTCTACTCTCATTTAAACTTATATCACCATCCAATTTTCATTAAATATATACATAAATATATATTTCATCTGTTTTTCCTGTCTTCCATCTTATCATGTACAGTCGATATTCAATGACGTTTTTTTCATACTTTCATGTGATTTTAATTTTACCTTATTTTTATACTATACATTCTAATTACTCTATTTTAAATTTTTGTATGTTTATTTATAAATTATTGTTCTGAGCCCCACACCCCCATTTTTTCAAATTTATTATCAATTTTGATATTCATTATCTCAAGTCCCATGTTCAAATCATTAATTTATGCAAACTATTTCGAATTGTGGTGACTCCATTTGTTTGTAATTCTAATATTTATTCTTCAATAACTGTGGACCATTCAACTATTTTAATTATTATTTTTAGAGTTCGATGTCTTTTTAGTCATGTTGTACTGTACAGAATGTTTATTATTTGAGTTCATGTATTTAATTTATTGACCATTATTATGATAATAATTCAGCGAATTCATGATTCTTGGCTCTATAATATGCATTTCTATCCTTTTTTAATACATTATCCTTATTAACTATCATTCATTTATTTCTTTATTGTCATGCATGCAAACTGCTAGCGATTTCTACAATTTTACTCTGGAAAAAGCAACAGACAATTATTGACCATGACTGAAAACATGTTTTTTCTAATAAATGTTCTCAAAAGTTTGTTCTTGCGAGTAGTCATTGTATAGCTAAATTACTTTTCTTTCGAATTTTTTTTTTTCGAATATTCGCCAACACCCTTCCATAGGTTCACATATCGTGCTTCAATTTAATCACGAATTTAGTGATGATCAATTCTCGATTCTTCCGTTTCTTTGTGACTATCACTATGTAACACTTGCAAATAGATTTCTTTTTAACTCAACCTTTTTTTTTTGTTAAAATACTAACTTGAGATGAGATTACATAAATGATACTATTCCAATCCTGCATTACGAAGCTGACGTTAATAATTAAACTCATTTTTTTTATACTTTTATATACAGTTCGTCATATGCAGTGTTCCATAAATTTCAATTCATTAATAATTTCATACACTTGTAAATAAAAATATAAGCATTATGTAAGGAATATAGTACATTACGTGCCAGGCACGGATGTGCGAATTTGGCGAAACGGCAATATAATTGACCGAAATGAAGCTGAGGTCTGTTAGCCGGTTCGCCAAATTGCACATCCGTGCCTGTTACGTGAAGTATTTTACGCCATAATAACCGAGAAGTCACTTCAAAGTGTCAGTTTCGAGGTTAAAATGGCATAAAATATGTTTCTTGTCCTGTTTTCATATATCAACAAAAAAAAAAAAAAAAATAAATAAATAAATAAACATTTTCGATAGTGTACAAATATACTTGTAAAAGCAGATGTTTCGAAGATTATCAAGGGTTATTTACAAAAATCTGATATTCAAAATAAATAGTAAGGATAACTATACATTTAATTCAGAAACACAGTATACAATTAGACATAAAAAAAGGAGAATCAACTTTGTGATTCTTCATCCTTCACACAGGCTCACGATTCTTTCAATTACAACTATCATTATTCAAAATTTTCGGATATATATACTTTTAGTATTTACAAAACTTGAAGGATTTTCTGATATTATTACAAATTTTTATATAGCTTGTAACGTGGTGCCCACTGCCGGGCCCACCAAGTTACCTTATCCCCGCAGAAGAGGACGATGTTCCCCGACGAGCCACGTCAATCGCCGCAGAGGGGAGGGGAAAGGGGCAATAGAGGGTTTCCCGGGGGAGGGCGAGAAATGAAACACAAACACCACCGATTTACAAATAATTGACGCGTTTATTCAATAATTAATTAATAAAGAAACCAAGGCATGTATAAAATGATCCTGGGGAGGGGGAACCAACGCCGCCCTCGACCCGCACACAACGCCCGAAATCCCGACAAAATCATCCATCCACACCAAGCCCCGACTCGAAATTACATCTCGGATACCAAAAGTAGACCTAAATTCCCACCCACAAAGAAAACCCCAGCTAAAAGAATATTAAACTAAATCCCAGCTAAGATTTCCGACACGAGAAAAACCCTCCTATGACGGCCCGCGCACTATCCCCCGCTTACTCACAACCTGGGGCCATCACCCCCCGCCGACGATGGTGTTGCAGGAACCCTGAAGCCGCCGATTCCATCCTCTGAGACGTCGTGGTGTCTAGCCCGCCATCCTGGACCTGCTTTCCGTGACCCTCGCCGTCATCTCCCGGTTCTCACCTTCCCAAAAAGAATCTTCTTTTCCTCTTCTCTCTTTCTTTCACCCAACTCGACTCCCCGAATCTCTGGCTTCCACTCGTGACGACCCAGTGTCGGCCACTCTCCATAAGAAGCAATGAGGAAAGGAATTTAGTTCCATTTGAGTACAGAACCTTTGCAGGTGTCGCTAGTTAAGCACTCGAGGACGAATATTTGACAAGGCGGGAAATTATTCGAATAACAGTTCTCGCGAATTTTGAATTTTTCGGCTGCAAAAATGCATTTTTACGAAAATTGCGAATTCGTCATGTGTATTTCCGAGGTTTTGTAGAAAAATGTAGGCAATCATAGAAAGTTAAAAATGTTTCAATTGCAAAAAAATGTCATTGTTAATACAAAAAAGATATATTTATGTAAAACAATTGTAAAGTTGAAAATGTCGCAGTAAAAATGTAAAAATGTAGTAAAAATGTAGTTGCATAAAAAAATTTAAAAGCACATTTGTTAAGTTGTAATATATTTTTTTGTGTAGTGTAGATTGAGTTCATTTATTTATAAAAAGAACATTACACTTTAACGTCAACCTTTTGAACTGTAAATATTAAAAGTTTTTACTATAATTTAAATTTTCTACTGACATGATGAAATTAAATTTAATTTCATATAAATAAAATGAAGGCGTTTTATCGGTTATCAAAATATCTCTAAAATAATTTCCAGTTGATAGTAACTAAAATTTAAAAAAATAACTCAAAAATCAACACAATATTTATATAGTTCTATTCATGTCTTTCAGAACATTTTTTTCAATTTCTCGCAGGTTTTTTTTTACTTCAACCGCTCGGCACCAGCCACTCATAAGCTCTTGAGCCAAGGTGTCATACGAATCGAGGTTTATTTCCTTCCGGTGCTCATAGCAAACAAACATGTTGGAGCGTAAATTTTCCATGAGTTTCTCCTGTACCTTTTGAAGGACACGTCGAAAATGGATGATACTATCTACTTTCTGAGCCACCGGCTCGATAGCTCGTTCCACTCTGCTCTTGAGCGACGGCGAAGTGAATTTTTCACTGCAATCGTTGCAAGCGAGATTGCAGTGACTGCGAGCCAGAGCTACATCGATGTCGCTTGATTCCAATAACTCTGTCGCTGTTATTGAGAAGTCAGAAGGGCCCTCGTGTCGCCGGTCTTTCGTCTCCAGCTCCGCCAATTCGGACATTAGATTTTTTTTGCCCAAAGCATTTGCAAATGTAACATGAAGAAAACTGGAGCTATCTGCCTCGCAGTTTCTTCCTTCAGGAATTGAGCTCTGAAGGTTGCCTCTTGCCATAGCAACCATGAATTTTTCGTGGTACTGAAAAGCCGTCGGCATGCGGTTTGTTACGCCGAAGGATCTGATACGCCCGAAGAAATTTTCCAGTGCATCCTGGTTCGCAAACCGAGGATAAAAATTGTCGAAATTTTCGAGCTGCAGTCTTTTCCACAAGCGTTCAAACCCTTCTATTGTAGTTATTCAATTCTTGAGAGACGGCACATAAGCCGTCTTACCAGAATGGATATCAACAAACTGCATCGACTTCAAAATTTCCTTCGCTTCACGCCAAAATTCGTGGTGCCCAGATTCTTTTGAGACAGCACATCGCAAAGAATTTCTTGTACCAGTGGGGCCACCATTCACAGAATAAAATAAGTCGTTGAAAAATTTTAATGTTTTCTCAGTTGCCTTGGCGTCCAGCCCACCATTGTCGTCAAGAAAAATGGACCCTCGATGGAAAACAGGCAAGGGTTGCCCTTCAGCTACATAATAAGTTCAGAAGTTAAAATTTCTGAAGTTTTTTTTTGTAATTTTGACCAAATATAAATCTCTTACCTTGATCGACAATGATTGACCCAATGCATGATGCGCAAGTATCACTGAAAACCTGCGATGCCAGGTATACTCGCATTTTGGTTTTTCCCTTAGGATCAATATGTTGGTTCGTGATTTTTTGGATCATACGCTTTTTTCTTTTCGTGAAGTCAATGGAAAACGCATTTTTAATAACGTTCCATGTCCCTCGACCTCCGAGTTCGCAAAATCGTAAGCATGATAGATTTTTGGTCAATAAATTGTTTCTTATGCCCTTCAATAAATGCGGGGCATCAAAAAGGGGGATGACCTCATTTTCATCAACAGTAAACGTTGGACCTGCAGTCAATACAGGTTTATAAATGTTACGTACATTATATATAATACAATGGAAAAATAACCGCAATAGAAAAATAATTACGTTCTCCGCTGGTTTTCCCACAGTTTGATTTCTTAATCAATTCCTGGATTGCTGGCACATTACAACACCCTTGGTCGGAGAAAATAGCTAAACAACATTAGACGACAAATAAAAAACATGCAACGAGTTTTTCAGACACAGCCATTATTTCAAAGTTCAACGCACCCACAACTGTCAATCCAACTTCAAATGCTTTTCTAATATGCGCCTCAATGCAGGCTGCTAGAGTTTGCGTTGGCACTGTTTTCGATAAAAAATTGAAAGACATGGGGAAAATCCATCCCGATTTCAGCCCGCGCAAAAGGAATACCAATGCGTGATCGGCCATTTTGTTGGAACCGTACAGTCCATAATCATCCAATCCATAAATTTTATCCCTTTTCAGCTCAATTTTTTCTTTTATAGCCATCTCATCAATTTGCAAAGAGCAAACTCTCTCCCCCGATGGCAAATTTTTTACTTTTTATCGGAGCAACTCCATGAAAAATGAGGAGATGCCGCAAGGAAGAGGAATTTTGGCAAAATGGTTTTTCAAGCATGATGGAGAAGAATAGCCAAAATTTTGTCGAACAGTTTTGTACCCTGATCCTTCAATGCGCTTGTACATAACCATGGCGTCAGCCTTGGTTTGATCGTCATAATGTTTAATCTGTAAGTGATGAGGAAAAAAATGATAAGAATAACAATCTGTTGAAATTAAATTTTTCTTTTACTTTTTTTTTTCAAGATTCTCCAAGTAATATTTTTACAAAAACGACGACCCTCTTAAAGTATTTGTATAAATTTTCACTGCACTGAGAAAAAAACCTAGTAATTCGTACTATAAATATTAGAGAAATTACTATATTCTAAGAAAATTTACTATATTATATTAATTTTTCGCATATTATAGTACGTTTCGCCATGAATATATTAAGTTTTAGTATACTGTATACTAAAAAATGCGATACGAATAATTGAAGTAATAATATACTGTATACTAATAACTACAATTCGAACATTATAAGTATTACTATACTGTTAACTAAAATTTACTATATTTCATCCCGATTCCCCATAAGTATATATTCTAGTAAAAAGTGTTATATTTTTTTCTCAGTGTGCTATAGTAATTTGATCACAGTATACTATCCGAGAAACATTTCATTACGATAACGTACGAACAATATTAAAAATAAACTTACATAATGTCAAACACTTGCGATTTGATTACATTGTGTGCAAAAAAAATTAAAAAGTTCTCAATTCATTATTTGTTCAGTTAGTGTCATACAGAATTATGTCATAAATAATTGACTATTTTAAAATACCTTACATCCTCTTGTTGTGCGCGTATGACCCTGCATGCGCGCCCATTGATTCCCCTGCCGCGAGCCGGGGACTCATAGCGTAAACGGGGACCCGCCTCGGTCCGACCGCAGCGGCGATCGCCACGATACTAGCCCGCGTGGGCTGGCTGGCCGGAGGGGGGGGGGGGGGCGGACAATAGTTCGCCTCTCGCCGCTGCGTGGCGTACGGGAATTTTTGCGCGTGGGTGAGATTAGATTAGGAGTGAATAAGTAAGGGCTAATGCGGACGGGGAAAACGAGCGCTCCGCGATAGTTCCGAAGCTGTAACGTAGTAATGAAGACGTTCCGAACTAAGAACTATCGAGTTTTATTGGAAACGCCGGGTTCTCTTGGGAAAGCCATAGAGTAAAGCTCTATTATTTTTGGGTAGCCATCAGCGGCTCCACCAGTGACTTCTTCCAGCTCTCACTAGAAGAAGTTATCACCCCCTTATTTTCCTATTTCCCTGGTAGCTTTCAACAGCTCCAGGATATCCTCCTCCCTCTGGTAGCCTACAGCGGCTCCAGGAAATTCCTCCTCAATCTGGTAGCCTTCAGCGGCTCCAGGGGTTTATCCTGACTACCCGGCAGCCTCCAGCGGCTCCTGGTACCTACCCTCACTCCCTGGTAGCCTCCAGCGGCTCCAAGGAAAAATCAATCTCCCCCATCCCTTCCTTCTGTGTGAGTCTTCCGTGACTCTAGGGGAAACCCGGGTGAACCTATCCTTGCCATCCTTCACGATTCCGAATGCCCAAAAGGTGTGGACGACGTGCACGGGAACGATGGGCCCTCGTTAAGCGTCGCGAAGAACGAGAGGCGGAACTTATACTTCGCCGAGTTCTGGGCCGATCGTGGCAGGAAGCAGCTCAACTCCGAGAGAATCGAGACGCGGAATTGCCCGTCGAGGAAATTTCATGGACTTCCCCTCGCATTCGGTCGGTCGTAGTTGTACCCGAGGGGTCGTCTTTATCCAGGGTCGAAGAGGCCCCCAAGGAACTAACACCGCCTGGTGCCCCTGTTATTGAGTCGAATGAACGCTTCACGCGAAAAATTCACGTGCTTCCCCCAACGGAGAACGACGTTATCGATATTACCTTGTCTCCGACCTTTGTACGAGAAATTGAAATGTTATATTGATATTGGAGAATAAACGAGAAGGCATCCCCCTCCCCCCCAGAAAGAAAAAAAAATAAGTAATAATAATAAGGGAAGGAAAGAACATATGACCTTCGTATACTCAATCCCTAGAAGCCTTCAGCGGCTCCAGACGCATTACCCCCTCCTGGCAGCCTCCAGCGGCTCCAGGCCTGCGACCAACTCTCTGGTAGCCTCCAGCGGCTCCAAGAGTCCCCCCTTCCCCCTGTTATCCGGCATCGCCCCAGGTCCACAGATAACACTTTTCTTGCTGCCAGTAACACCGATTGTTTTATTTGTGGATCGAAGCCTTCACACAATTGTTCGAACAAGGCCAAACGATCTCTTCGTTTAATTTTTTTTAAATTGATTTGTTGAGATCCTGACCAATTAGCTTGCATTCTTGTTTTTGTAAGGGAGTTCTTTAATACACAGATTTGTTTTTTGCATTTTTTAACTGCATTGTATAGTGGGATCTCTGTAGGCGTTTCCAAGTTTGTAGCTCTTCAAACATCTCCCAGTATTGATAAACTGCGGCGATGTAAAGAGGACGGAAGTTGTGCAGGAACCTCATTATTTTCGACAGGCATAGTAGGCGGTACCTCTGCTTCTGTTTCATAATTTTCATCTGCCACTTCGTCAACTGCATTTGTTGCTGGTCAAGAATTGATGACTCAGAATTTCTCCTACCCAAGTCAAGAGGTGATCGACTTCGTGATCTCGTATCCTTACCCTCTCGTGTACGACTCCGACTTTGCCTTAGGATTTAACACGGAGCCCTACAAATTTTCTGATTATTTATTTCACATTCATGGAAACATATGCAATATACAAATATATAATATATAATTATGAAAAGTGTATTCAGTAATTATAAAAGTGTATAAAGTAATTTCAAAGAATTTATATGAATGTAGAAAATGTTTCAACTTTTTTTATGTGTATATTAATAGAATAATTTACAAACCAAAAAACGATACATTGAATATAATTTATGGGTGTAATTGTAAATAATTTGTATAAATTTAATACCAATAAGTGTAAGAAAATATGAACCTTTTTTATATTTTTTTATATGTCTGAATAAAAATGTGATTGATAAATCAAAAAAATATATCATAAGTGTAATAATATGAATCTAATTTCAAAAAATGTGTATAAAAATATGTCATTTAAATAACTAAAGAGGCAATATTTTGAAATTTCAAAAGTATTTTAAAAAATTAAAGACATCAATTAAATGCAGGGTAAAGTAGTATTTTAAATCAAATAAGAATTTCTCTTACATGTCACTGGTGCTCTCGGAACAATTATCTTGCAAGCAAAGGCTGGGAATCGTTCCTTTTATTAATTGTCTCTGCTTTAGTTTATACGGATCGATGGCTTCCTCTGGGAAATGGCGATAGCATACCCCGTGACGTTGTCGCACATTTTTTGGACAATCTAAAATGTTCAATAAATTATTGAAAGATAATAAAAAATGAAAAAAAAAAAATTTATTACATTTCCTCTGATTTTACTGAATTCTCACAGAAGCAGGTACTTTTAAATAACGTACCTAACAAATCCAGCCGGTTGATAGCTGTCAACCAGCGAACCTGGAGCTCTTGATTTAACGGAATCGCATGTGTTGGCTTTGTAGTATTACTGGTGCAACCAGGAACACAACATTTTCGAGTCACCATCTCTTAGATGAAAAAAATTTCATACGATTCGCATTCAAGAAACCTGTTACTCGCGTAAATATTTATCAATATTTATGTTTTGAATGTCACAGGTAGTCACAGCCTGATCCAGCCTGATCAAGCGATACAGCTGATCAAGCTAATTTGATTTTCAAATTCCCGCTCTCCGCCTATTCTGCATCACTAGCGCCTCTACGAAAGTCCTCTGCTCTATCAGAACTAAATTCCTTTCCAAGGACACTGGCCGAAGTGGCCGACACTGTGACGACCGACTGAGAGTCCTTCGCGTGGAGGCAACGACCCCCGCTCTTCCCGCTCTTGCGTCCGAGAGCCCGGATTGGCCCGACGACCCACGACGACGCGACCCGCCAACGCCGGCAACCCCGCTCACACGCGGCAACACTGTATTGTGGGCCAACGGTTTTACCCCCCTTTCCGAGTTTCTCGCAAGAAGGCTAGAAACTAAGGAGATATAACTCGCAGGCTAAACTAAAGAATCGAGGGGGCCGAAAGCCGTATCCTCGATGCGAAGCAAAACGCTGTACTGCACATGTGCCACTTGTCACGTAGTTTTGATCTCGATGTTGGCGTTGGCTGGGAATTTGGGATGGCGGCAAAGCAGCGAGACGCGCACGCGTGTCACCACTCGATTCCTGGAAATCGGGATACGGATTTCGGACTGACACCCTACTGGGAGTTATATCTCCTTAGTATCTAGCCTTCTTGGTTTCTTGGAATCGTGGCTGTTCTTGGGACTCCGCTAGCCCCGTAAGTGACGGTTGGAATGAAATACCCAAAAATCCCGAAATAAACTGAGCGGGAAAATCCAACCGTCACAAGCTACCTAGAATTCGATACTTCAGGAATTAAAGTTCTACAAAATTTTTATCTTTTCATGTTTTTTTAGGTAATTTTAAGCACACCAGATATGAAGTATTGCATATCATATTTTTCGAGAATTTCGTTATTGTATGTTATTTATGAAATTTGGCAGCATTGTCTGGTATTGTTATATATTTCTAGAAATTGATGCCAGAATATTGAAATTTTCAACGACTTTGCGTGTTTAAATCAATTTCCTGAAGGAGATATATGTCATATAATTTGTCTATACAATCTTATTTGATATTTTATTGGTATTCATATAGTTGAAAGAATGGCGAATCATATAAATTGAACAGAATATATTTCCAATAATTTCTTAAATATTCATATTATGAATTTCTAAAATAATTTTTATCATTAGCTTAATCTATATGATAATGAATTAAAATACATAAGTATATTCTATAGAATTCCAAGATAATTAAATTTTCTAAAACATGATATCAACATAGTTTTCATGTATCAAAAAATGTCTCGTATTTTACGCATTTTTGTACTATACGCAACCTTTAAGAATTCCTCAGATATTCTCATACATTTCTAATGCTTTTGTTGATTGCTACATATATTTAAAAAATTCAATTCTCTAGAGTCTCAAATGCGAATTTCGATCTATTCTCGGTTATTTCAAAGATTTATAAAAAAATCACATTTATAGAGATTTTTCGTATTTTCTGAAGTTCTTGTTTTTTCATACTTCTGAAGTATTTTAAAGATATTGTCGCGTTCTCTAGAAATTTTCTAGATTTAGAAATAACTATGTGTTTCTCTATTCGTTTCTTAGAATTAGACGCTCTGGAATTCAAAATATTAAAAATCATAGGAATTTGTTGAGATTTTTCAGAAAACACTTTTTTCATAGATTCCCTATATGTAGGAATTCCTACATTCCATATATGAGGCACTTAGAGCAAGAGAAAGAAAGTTATCAATGCCTAGGTAGAGTACGATTGAAAAACAGTTGGTGGAAGAGGAAGAAAAAATTTTACTCTACCTAGGCATTTGATAAGTTTTTTTTTCTTGTTCTAAGTGCCTCATATTACTTTTTGTATAACTCCGGAATTATTATGATTCGAATGATTTTATAATACTCTAATAAGTATTCTACATAGATTTCTATAATTTCTTAATCACAGGTTAATAGATTTTCAGATGTTCAGCATGTTCGAAGATTTTTACTTTTCTCTATTATTTACTGCGTTGAAGCAATTTTTCAAATTGTTACTTTCTACGTAATCGTACGTTATAATAATTTTTGCTTTTTCATTGAATAAACATCACTTACGTTTTCATGCATTATTTGTATAACTCGTGTTTTAATTATATTTTAAGTTTAAAATATCATTGTTTATACACAAAAACATACTTAATTTTATCCGAATTTCGGGAATGGTTTGAACCCCAAAAACCAACCTCTGCTTACGCGCCTGACAATAGCATTAGACTGTGTTTTGTTTAAATGTGTATCTCCTCTCTCTCTCTCTCTCTCAGCTGCCAACTTTCATTTTTATAATATTTTGTTTTTTACACAAAACTTTCAACATAAAAACACTTCAACTTGAAATTTTCATGCAAATTTTAATTTTTCGCGAATTACGGCTCACTTCGATGATATCGGTACATGTCGCGAATTTCTAATTTATTCTCATTCAAAGTTCAAATTTTACTCCACCGCCAACTTAACTTTCCAATCAGCCAATCACATCACGAATAAAACATCACTAATCTGAAGTTTGCTATTCGACATCAACTTTATTTTTTAGCATCATGTTGATGAACCACCTAAAAAAATCACGTTTCGCCGGCCCAGAAGTTAAAAAATAAATAATCTTGTAATTTATGCCAAACGCCCCAGGGAATGTAAATACGGCACTAGTTTCCCTTCAATTAGTTTTCTGAAGTTCTCATTTGAATCGATGACAAAAATAAACACAGTTATCAAATGCATAAATAAACGTGTTGAGTGATGGCCGTAGATAGCTATATTATTCATAAACAGCTTATGTTTTTCATGAATTTTCACATATGTGTTACGACTTCCAATTTTTTAATAAATTCATGAAGGACAAACATAATCAAACTTGTTGCATAGATATTGCGCTTTCGTGTCAATGCATTTGCAATCCACATATTTCATATTTTGCGCTTCTTTCTTTTTTTATTGTTATTAATCTTTATCACTACAATTATTGTTAGCATTACGAAAAACTTTCTTCATAAAGATTTATCGTTATCAGAATCATATGTCAGCATGATAAATAATATTTTACTTTTTTTTATTCATTCATCTATGTATTGTATTCAATAATTATTATTAAACATAATTTCAGTTACGTTTATACAGAAAATTAGATATTAGAAGATATTTCATGTGTTAAAAAATATTTGTATACAGGGATACTCAATTATTTATTATGAACATAGCATGTAAGTTTTTCAATGAAAACACTGATTTATTGCTAATGAAAATTTTTAATCATAATTTACAATAACATCAATAAAGTGTTCATAATTATCAAAATAATTGTTGTATCTAACATCTAAAAATTTTTTTTATAATGTAATTATTCATTTTTTATTATCTCAGGTAAAAATAAAGTAAATATTATGCGTTCATGAGCATAAAACCAACCTTTTTTTCCAATTCTCTTTACGTACGAGCACTTAAAAAAATTAGCTTCGAACTTTTCCGAATGTTTTTCAAATATACCTCAAACTAATAAAAGCAACGCGTCTATTCAGCTCGATGTCACTGCAAAACTAGGTGATGTCACAAGAAGAATTTGTCAATAAAAACAGTGGGTATACCAACTGAAAGCATAGAAAAAAGTTTTGAAATTGATCGCCCAGAGCCAAGTTGCAGTTGAATGTTTGAAATGAGGAAAATCGTTGGAAATGTGTTGTATTTTCTAGTTTCCAGATTTTTAATTTAGATAAAAGAATATATAAAAATGTCAGTGAACTCGAAAATGAAAACAATGTCATAGACTTTCGTCTTGTGAACACTATTAAAAAATATCATATCTATTAGCCAATTTACAAATGTGGATAAAAACATAAATTTTTTCATAACATCTAGCATAAAATGTGATATTCACACATTTTTGGGGTTTTTAAAAACTTGGGATCAAAAATTAAGATAATTCTAAAGTTGTACCTAACTATACATGACAATTTTGCCAAAATTAAACGCAACTTTTATAACGATTTCACTTTTCATTGCTTTCTCATAATTTTGAAGAAAAAAGCTGTTTCTCATTTCCTGTAAAAATTACTTTTGGGAAAAATGTTTTAAGGATAATTGCAGTCAGAAAAATTGTAGAAAAAATTTTATGTGGTGAAAACTTACGTTAAGAAAAAAGTTTTTTTAAAAATTATTCTTGGGTAAGTGACCAGAAACCATTGAAATGCAATTGGAAAAATAATGTAGCATTATTAGCGATTTCGCCTGAATGTTTCACATGGTGATTGTTTCTCAATTCGCGAACGTCATCGAAATTGAATGCTCCGTCACACAAATGTTCTCGACAGTATATGCTGTAGCGTGTAACTTGTAATTCAACTCTTTTCATTCAATGGCTGCAAATTGTACCGTTGATCACACGATAATAACCAGTTTCTCAATAATTCGATCCAATGTGCCTCGGCACTACTGAATTTTCACTTCAGCAGTTAAAATTTCGCCCTTTTTTTTCTACTACCTCAGGTTGAATTCGAGAAAAATCGTTAATTTTTATAGGCCTACTTTTCTCTTTTTCAATTTTCATTTTTTTTTTTACTGATTATGGGTGATTATTTCATTATTTACGATAAGTCAATACTTACTAACTATTATTGTCAAGACATGACTATTTATAGAGTAAAATTTAACAAATTAACTAGGAGAAAATTACTAATTGTTAGTAAAAATCACTAATTGAGAAAGAGAAAAGTTTGCCAGTGAAAATTAGTTACTGAATGCTGATTTAACCTGAGACAGTACCTTAATTTGTGTAAATATATATAAGAAACAGATTCTAGGTTTTTTAAAATTATGTTTTCTCTTCATTAAATTCGAAAATATCGAGGAAGAACCTTTTTCAACTGTTAAATGTTAGAAATTATAGGCTTCGATATATAAGACAAAATATTGTTCAGTTTTTTATTGTAGAAATGATAATTCGTAACTAGACGTGAAATATGTATCAAATAAATTTACTAGTTAAATTTTTGGCTTATTATTTAGGACCCTTTCAAAACCTACAAATTCCAACATGTCTTTTTCAAAAAGAAATTTTTAAAGAACTTGGAAGAATAAAAAATATATAAAATAAACTTATAATAAATTATAGTCGCTTATTTTGTTAAAAAAACCATAAAAATTTTTTAGAAGAGAAAGTCATGTAACAAACATTTTGAGTCAGTTTTTTTTATTGGAAAATTTATATAACACCGAATATATGAAACTTGTTATTTTTGATTCTTTTCTCAAATTTTTTTTCAAACTTTTTTTCAAATTTTTTACTCTATAATAAAAATTACTTGCAAATAAAAACTTTTTTTCACGTTCTTATATTAAAGTTTGATTATTGAAAAATAATAAATTTTGCAAGAGTGCAAACTGTTCAACCAAAAAAAAATATTCTATTAGGAATTTTTCAAAAATTATGACATGAAAAAATATGATTCCTAAATCCTAGTTATTGAATGTTCAAGAATTCTAAAAAACGATCCCATTTTCTGTCACATTAGTTTTTTTTCACAAGCTTTGTATTTGTTTGATTTTGCAGAGCTCGAAAAAAACTCTATGTACTAGAGAAATAAAAATTTTTAGATGATAAATAATATGAGATAGAACAACCCTAGTCAACTTGAAATGTATAAGTTTTCGTTGAAACGTGTAATTTTTCAAATTTCCGTGTAAGTTTATAAAAAAACTTATGAAAATTTCAAAAAGTTGGCCGTCTAAAATTTGTTAAGTTTCCAAAATTTCATAAAGTAAACTTATAAGTTTTTTGGTCTGACTTATATGTTTTTTGCCTTATAAAAAAAAAAAATTTTCAAGTCTACCTGGTCTACCTTATAAAATTGTGGGAACTTATAAAATTTGATACGGTCAACTTAAGTTTCCGAAATTTTTATAAGTTTTTTCATAAACTTAAACAGAAATTTGAAAACTTATACGTTTAAACGAAAACTTATGAATTTTAATTTTACTAGGGAATTTCAAAAATTTAACATTGTCATACCAATTCTTGTTCTATAGAATACAAGATTGAGGTCTAAAAAACAAGTGAATTGGAATTTTTTTTTACTATTCACATTTAACGAATACAATCATTACTATTTAAGGATTTTTCATTCAATACTAAGCAATGTTTAACAAGCGTGTAGATGACGTTATAAATTTTTATTCAGTTGATACAGAGAAAGAAATGTTTGGATCCAGCAACCAAATCAATTAGAATAATATGGACCAACTAAAATGTTGGATATGGAAGAGTTTTGGTTATGTAAATATCAAGTTTTCATTACGAAAATTCAATTTTGGTTGTCATAACGAAAACTTTAGTTGTCGTACCCAAAAATTTGATTGGTCCATATTCTAGCAGATGAATGGTCGCTGAAACCAAACTTTTCTTTCCATGTATAATTTACAAACTTAAAATTTCGCAAATTTTGAATTCACTGCGAGAATTTCAACTTTTAATAATAGTTGGAATTTCGAGCTCATAACATGAAAAAATTAATTCATAGTTTCTATTTAAGTCTCTCTCATAAAAAATATTGTCGTCTAGAATACGAAATTCTCAATCGTCAAAGCTGTGGGTTTTAAGTTGAATATTTTCACTTTTCACGTTATAATACCAAAATCCTGAAATTTAAAGCAATCATTATTTATAAATATTTATTATCCAATTTTCAATGAACTATATTCAATTTTTCGTCTGGTTCGAATCGTCTCCTTACTTTCAAATAGTAAATTTTAATGTTTATAGAGAGTTCAAATTTTGAGCTCAAAAATATTAAAAATACATTTGAAAATATTAGATATCTTACCAATATGTATTATTGCCATCAAGAATACAAAGTTTTGATCGTCAAAAACTTGATTTAAATGTTGTTCATGATTCACGTTTAATAAAAAAATTTTGTTGTTCAAAGGATTCAACATTCAAAATTTCACGCTTCAATTTTCACATTATATCAATTCAAGATTATAATTCATCAATTTGAACTTTCGTATTCCTAACATTTTGATTAAAAAAGTTCCTTCTTACTTACATAATGTTGAAAAATTTGAAGGTTTTGGAAATGACTCCTTTGTCACTATAAAAAGTTCAAATGCTTCCTTGCATGAAATATCAATTCAACATATCAAAAAAACACGTTTCAAATACAAACTTTAGTTCTGAGTTTTCCTATTTTATTCAATTCTAATTTTTTGAATTTTCCTAAGACCAGTGAAATTTTCAAACCAGAAACTCCACAGTACATACGCCCCTTTACCGTGAGAAACTTTTCAACAATTTCAACATACAAAACATATGGCAATTTGCAAAACGCGACTCTCGAAGCATAAATCACGAACAGTGAAAGTTGGGAAAATTATGAAAATTGGCATTCTTTCTGAAATGCTAATCTTGGGTTATAAGCGATGTCGCAGTTTATATTATTTTACGACAAGTTCGAACATGGAAAAAGTAAGTAAACAAGGCAACCTTTGAAACAAGAGAAGGAAAAATAGCGGAAAATCTTCGTCGATATTTTTCCTTCTATCGAAGCGAAAAATCCTTGATGATTGCAAGACTGACCAGAAAACTATCGTTCAAGTATTCCAAGGCCTTTTAGCGAGCGCTTTTTTGCTGACTCCGGAAACGTAATCATCGCTTGATCATGAAAATAATGATTAATTGAGAGTTTTTATGTGTTCAGAAATTAAGAAATTGCTATGATGAAGATTGCAAGAAAATTGCAATAAGTTTGATGATTTAAATTATATTGAAATGGTTTTGAAATGATGTTTAAATATTTTAGATTTTTCATTAAGACATTTCTTGGAAATATCAAAAGTGAGATTGAAAAATTCAACTGTTTCGTTTGATGTAAAATTCTGTAAAATAAACATGATAGAAATAAAAAAGTTGACCATGCAACAAATAAATCGATTATTCTCAAGTTTTTCGTTGTTTTGATATAAATTTTTGGTGTATAGAAAGTTTTGAAATACTGATGAAATACACGCTGAAATTAAGATTGTAGACGATACGATTTTTTTACAGAATAAAATCGAAGATATGTACGAAGTTCATTATTTGTCAATATTACACTACAATGTTCACTCTTGTCATGTTGTTTTTTAATAAAAATTTTGGCTTGTTAACAAATCAAATACTTTATCTGGCCGAAGTCAAAAAACACTTGAAATTTATGTAAGATTTCAAGAGTCAAGTTCTGATATTAAATATTCAATATGATGATAAAGAAATTGAAATTGAGAAACTTTGGAATCTTCGATTTTCTGACATTAAAGAGTTCGATTTGGTATCCTCATAATCTCAAGATTATGAATGGAATAAGATTATGAATGGAATAATCAAATAGGAAATTTAAGAATTCAACTGGGTTGTTTGGTGTCGAAATTCTGTAAAATAAACTCGATAGAAATAAAATAAGTGGCCATAAAACAAATAAATCGATGATTGTCGAAGTTTATCGTTGTTTGATAAAAATTTTGGGTATATACAAAATTTCGAATTACTGATGAAATATACGTTGAATTGAAAATTAATAACAATACAATTTTTTCACAGAAAAAAATCGAAGATACGTACAAAGTTCATTATTTGTCAATATTTTACTACAATTTTCACTCTGAAAATGATGTTTTTCAATAAAAATTTCAACTTGTTAACAAAATTCAAATACTTGTATTTAGCTGAACTCAAAAAAAAAACTTGAAAGTTATGCAAGAATAAGAAACTTTGGAACCTTCGATTTCCTGAAATTAAAGAGTTCGATTTGGAATCTTAATAATTACAAGATTTCAAAAAAAGACCATTTGTTTTTTAAGATCTTAAAATTTGGTAAACTTAAAATCAGAAATCTGCAAATTTCAACTAATTTTCCAGGCACAACATTTTTCGAAAAACAAAAATTATCATTCAGCTGATAAAAATAAATTTTAAAAAAAATTATTGCATCATTTGTTTCAGAAACAGAAATACTGACCACCTTAAAGTTCTAGAGTATAAATAATTAGGAAATAAAATTCAATCGCAGAATTACAACTGTCGAAAAAAAAATTTTACCATGCAGTTGCATATTCATTGTAAAAGTCTAATATTTTCTAGTAGAAAATTTCCAAAACTTGAAGAATTTAAACATTCTCCAAATTTTTCAATTCATACTATACACCAAGGTAAAATCATCAAAAACACAAAAGAAAAACTAAAATAGTTCATCTCATCACTCTATGAAAGTCTCAACAATAAAACGAACATGAATTTGATACAAAAAAAAACCAGTCGAATTAATTTATGCGCATTCATTAACCCAAAGCCGCAAAGGTTACTCACCGGCGTCCTAAAGAGAAGAATTTTCGAAAAATGCGCCACATAATTTTTTCGAAATATTAAAAAACAGACAACTCATTCATCAAATATTCGCCAAAAAAAAAAGAATACAAATCAAAAGCTTCGAAAACAAGTTATAAAAATTCATTCTACCACTTCATTTTTGAATTCTTGGGTACCAAAAGTATGAAATAAATGTTATGGGGGAGAGAAAAAAACCAAAAAGGGAATTTTCGTCAGGTGAATGAAAATTCGGTGTACATACCATGATTTTCTTGGCCGGTTTTCAAATGGTATTCCACACGTTGCTGATCGGTGCAACAGTAACAGCGCACTGCGGAGGCATTCAACTTGGCCACAAGCAAGAACCACATGAACTGATTAGCGCGTGTTGCCGGCGTCCGGTCAGTCTTCATTTCATGCATATACGTTCTTGTCAATAGACAATCTTTTATTCATGGCACTTTAAATTCGTGTAATACGTGAAATACCTGAAGTTCGAGTTCCAATTTCATATAGAGATAGAGAGAATGAAGTTTGCAGACTCCAGAGAACAAAAATAACTTGGTTTTACGGTTGCCCGTCACAACTTGAAATTTCTTATAGGTTTTTCTGATTGGAAAATTCACTAGAAAAAGGGCCGTTTTTCCAATTGCTTTTGTAATCGAAAATCTAACTGGGTCATTTCATTTCAAATCGTCCAGGCTGGTTGGGTCAGGTATTTTTGTTTGCATGAAAGTTTTTTTTTATAGTTTCTACATCAAAATCAATGAGACATGTATTTTTTCTTTTTGCTCGATTTTGAGTTCTTTCGTCAGGGTGAATTTTTAAAAATTCGTCTAATAACTCGATTTTGCTGTATTGGGGAATTTTGATTTTTTTTGAAAAAGCGATAACTTTGCGAAAAAATGACCAACCTTTAAAATTATTTTTTTCTGTCTGTAGGTAAAAGGTTTCTCTAAAAGAAAAAAGTAAGATGCATGGTATATTTAGAAAATGCATCGATTTTTTTTCCTTCATATGTTTTTTGTGAGAAGAGTTATATATAAAAAAAATTATGTAGCAGCCTCTACGAGCCAGCATCCGTTTTTTTGAGAATTACGATTTTTTAAAGAAAATCATAATTGTAAAAAAACGAAATTGGATTTATTGAAAATTCTTCTGAAAATCTTCAACATGCATATAATACTAATCGAAAACAGAAATCAAGAATGTAAAAATCGAAGCAAGGCCGAAATTTTTGGGTTAAAAATTATTCAATTTTTTGTATATTTTAAAGATGCTTATGGAAGAAAGTTCCAAAAATTTACTTGACTTAATAATTTCCTATTTTAGAATAAACCTTGAGGATTCTGTCAACATTTAAATTTAACTGTTGACAGAAATAAATGATGCAGTTTTAAATTTTTTGCGTCAAAAAATGTTTGATTTTTTCAAAAATTACGATATGCAAAAAAAATTCTCAAAATATAGCATGTATTAAATTTTTTTTTATAAGAACCATATACCTACAAACAGGAAAATTAATTTTAAAGGTCAATCATTTTTTCGCAAAGTTATCGCATTTGCAAAAGAAATCAACATGCGCCAGTAGAGCGAAATCGAGTTTTTAGACAAATTTTTGAAAATTCCCTATGACGGAAGAACTCAAAATCAAGCAAAAAGAAAAAATTCGTTTCTCATCGATTTCGATTTAAAAACTATAAAAACAATTTGATAAAAAAAAAACTGACCCTAACTGCCTGGACAATTTAAAATGAAATGACCCAACTGTAAAAATGACTGTTTTTTCAATCGATTTGTCGAATTGGAAAACCAACTGAATTTCAATTTAGTTTTTTCGATTAGTTTTTCAACCGAAATACTTACTGGAAAATGGAAATTTTTACAATTTTTGGTTTTCCGAGTGGTTCGTTCTATTGGAAAAATTGATTGGATTTCCGATCAGTTTTCCAGTAGGGTTGTCCACTTGTAACCTTAATTGAGTATCAACCCTAAAAACTTAATTAGTTTGTTCTATTGCAAAAATTTTTATAAATGAACAAAGGTCACGAATACAATCAGTTGTCATTTAGAACTCTGATTGGGTTTCTATTTCGAAAACTAATTGTATTTATGATGTAAGTTGAAAAAAAAATTTCGATAGGATAAACACAACTAGAAAATCAATTAGAAAACTGATCGAAAAAACGTCTATTTTACTAATTGGAAAATAAATTAGATATTTTTAGTAAAGCGTTTCCTGAACGCGATTTCTTAGAAAACAATTTTCTCAAAAAACGTGGTTTCATAATCAGTTGTTTATTTTCTTTAAAAAAATTTTTTCGGCAGTTATCATCCTGGAAAACATTTTTCTCGACAGAATTCAACCGAAAGCCATTTTCACGTGAAATCAAACGTAGTATATTTTTACCTGTAAAAAAAAAATGTAAAATTGTTATTGTTTTCCAATTCCTTTTCATCTCTATGAAATTGAGAACTCAATAAATATATTATATGCCACTGGCACGATACTTTTATTTCCTAGTAGGAAGCTTAAAGGCCTTGGCCTTGCCTCGGCCTATAATTTTACGAGGATTATATACCAGGAAAAGTATCTGCCAGAAGTGCATACTATATTCTCATTCCGAAGAGGGAGTAAATTGCGTTGAAATAAGTAACTCTCTAGGGTTTAGAAACGCATTTTACTACCTGTAGGGCCTAAAAATGTTATAAAAGTTTCTTACCTGCCCAGACTCATTGAGGAAAATTTCTGATATTGAATGTCTATATCGAGTTATTCCATTTTATATCTTTAGGGTGATTCAGGTTTTGTCTCTTTTTTTGAGTGCACAAATTTTTTATAACTTTCGTATCGAAATTGATAAGACACGTATTTTTTCCTTTTCACTTAAGTTCGATTTTCTTCGTCGTATAGAATTTCTGAAATCTCAGCTAAAAAGTTTATGCTGTTCAGTTGTCACGTATTTTTCTTCATACAGTTCAACCTCTTTATAGGGCCTCTGAATAAGGCGCCGTTCCCTCAGTAACGCTCGAACGCTTCCCCCACTTTTTGACCCTCTGAAAAAATAGCTGCAAGTAAGTGGTTATATATTTGTTATTAGCGCTGACCTGAAATAAATAAATATGTTGTATTATATTGTAAGTGTGTATTACCAAATTTCAACATACATATGTACAAGAAAGTTGTAATCTAATCGTTGACGCTGACCTGAAAAACACATAAAAATGCAGAAAAAGCTTTGGTTCAGACGAGATTTCAACTCGCGATCTTGGCATGTTAAACTGAGACGTTACCACTGTGAGCCATTCCAATGTGTGTTTTAAGATGTAGAAAATTCCTTTACTTCGAATCCCCATGAGTATCATTTTTGGTCTTCTATCATTAGTGAACTCATTTCAATTCGAATTTAAATTAGGGGAAGACATGGATTACTTAACTCTATCTTAATTTTAGTCTCACGACCCGACTTTCTGCTTGAATTATTAACTTTTTGGTACTTTTTCACATTGAAAGCATCAATTGCGAAATATACTGGCATAAATTCAACATCGATTTTGACTTTATAAGCGAGAACTTTGTGACAACATCCTTTACCAGACATACATCATACATACACCAGATCTGGTGTATGTTTTATAATATTTATAAAACTTTTTACACACCACTGGTGGAAATGATTTTAGCCAACAAAAAACAGTAAAAACTATTGAAAACCATAGTTGGTTTTGAATGGTTTTCATTAGTCGAATTTTTGCCGCCAAGGTTGCAACAAAATAAAAGATTTGTTCCGTAAATGCGTGTTTCATTAATGATGCCACAAATTTTCTGAGAAATGTACATAGAGCTTCAATGACATGCATGAGCATCGCCTGTCATTATACGCCTACTACACTGAATACAAGTGATTTGTTTGAGTCGTTAAGTCAGTACAGCGAGTGCTCTACATATGTCCCCTGCAATACATTTCTCTCATCTACTCTATTCATAGAAATAATGTATGAATCGTCTTGTTTTCCTGGAATAATTCGTTTTCATTGTGAATAAACACTATTATCACTAGTGAATAACATACATTCAATCAATGTATATAATAATATTTATTAGTGAATAATTTATAAAAAATTGACGAACGAAATTCAAATATGCTAGTGACGATTTCAGCACCTGTAAAAAAATGCCTTCTTTACCCAACTTCACTAATACTTTGATGATGCTAGTGTAAAGCGGACTTGTTAACCCTGCTTAAAAAATCCCGTTGAAAACTATAGAATTATGTACCTATGGTATTTAATTGTGGGTAATATTGTTATGATGCGAGTCTCTTATGAAAACCATTTAATAATGACAATCAGTTTCTCGGGTTTTTGAATGGTAAAATATACATTACAGGAATGGGATCAAAGTATGTCAATTTTCAATGGATTTCAAGGTCGCTTGAACATAGCATTCAATTCTCAATAATTTCAATGTGTTGTAATATGGTGACTGATGATGAGACTTAATGTTACGTAGAAAATTCTTTCTTTGTGTAGTTGCATGAGGAGTAACCAGTAGGGGAGATGAATGTAAGTTGGACCGGGTATAATTGACTTTCACTCAATATTATGCGGAAATCCATATATCGTCTGAAAGGGGAACTCAAATGCTTTATGGTGCCAAAGACACTTATTCGATATATTATTAGATCTTATTCGATATATTGACAGGAAATTTTTTGAGCGCCAATTTCCCAAACGTCAAAAAATTACGATTTGAAATTTAAATGTGTAAGTTAGATAACCCCGAAAATTCTATCTAAAAATTGAAATTATGAGGTGAAAACACTTGATTCACAAAAATTATAGTTATCTATGGGAAGAAAAATTGAATCTTTCAGTAATGCACAGAATTCTCACTGCATTATTCTTACCTTGCCTAATACTTGCCTAGCATGACGCTGATAGGGTCAATATATATACACATATATATTAACATATATAAACACAATAAATTTTCGATAAAATGACGATTTCAAACATAAAGCGATCATCAAAAACGTCAAAATCATACGTCTGCAGAAAAAAACTAGTGGTTGAACTTACTTACCTACAAGTGGCCCAACTTACATTCTGACGTCATTTCAAAAGCAACAACAAAAATTCTTCAATTTAAGATTTGCTTAGAAAACTATTCGACTCATAAAAAAAATACACTAAACGCTCTAGCCAGCAGAAATATTACCTTAATATATTGCTGGAGTTTGTGCAACTTGAGAGTTCACGAAAATATGAGTACTTTAATCGTTACGAGGTACAGTAACAATGACGTCTGGTACAGGTACAACACATGTGTGTACATTTACATCCCTTCACGACATCTACGGTCGCTCCCTTTATTTGACACTAGACTACGTAAAGCGAATATTGGATCGTTTGATGTGTTTCACCGCCTTGCCAGACTCGCGAATGTGTCTTGTGCACAAGTCAACTAGAGCTCAATACTTTAGAAAAATTGATTTGAAATTCAAGTCGGTTAGAGAGCTGGAGCCGTTTTCACATAGAAACCTACCTATGCTTTTTGCCAATTTTCTTTCTATTTTGGATTTCATATTTCAACTTATTTGTTTTGGAAATACTTGTTTCTTTTTTCTTTTGCTTCCGCATAACGCATTTTCATTGACTCTTGAATTTTAACAAACACATATGCCCCTTTTGCAACCGGTACACTAAAAAGAGCGTCGAATTCCTATGATTCATAAATAGCTTTGGGGGTCATTTTGATCTTTAGATTCCTTATCATTTTTGTTCATTTTCTCTTCCCTTTCTATTTTAATTACTTCGTTTTCTTAATTTTTTTCTGTGTCTTCGGCAGCTTTTCAAAGATGCATACAGATTTTTCTTTTGCCTTATTGTCATACAGTGCATCTTATTTTATTTGCAAATTTCTTTTATCAACATTTTCTGAAGGTTTTTTGACTTGGGGATTTTACATTTCGATGTACTGTAAGCTTCCGCTGAAACGTAAACATTCAGCTATCTAAAGTTGAGAAGGAGTCCCACCATTGCACGCGGTTTTCGAAGTCAACGCTTATTGGCGCGCGCGTGAGAGCGAACGCGAATAAGATGATGAGCTTTGCAACTCTACTGCCCGATAGGGCGCACAATTGTTAGAGGTGGGAGATCAAGGGGAACTTTTTACTCTGATAACTGAAAGAATGCACTCTAAATAAGTAGAGGTCTATATTAAATGAAGTTCACTATATGTATTCAACAAAGTCAAATATTTTATCATTGATACAAAAGTCGCACTTATTTACGATTTTCTCAACATTGTAATTGTATTTTTCATTATGTTTGTATCATTTTCTTCTTCGCCTTCATCACTTCTATTTTTCATTTCCTCATCTGTACTCTCATTTACCTTTTTGCTTTCGATATCTTTATTTTCTTCATTTCAGTCTCGATAGTTCGAACCTTTTCATAAACTTCAATTTTCTTCTATGTATGTTTTTAATTAGCTTCTTGTCTAAATTTTTTTAGGTTTTTTCGATTCTACTGACTCATATGTCAAGTTTTGTTTCTTTTCACATTTTATGATGTTTTTGGAACAACAAAATAATTATCTTCTCTTTCTTTTTCTTTCACATTCAGAGAATTGTATTGTCATGCCATGTTGTTTTGATCAAGGCCAGTTTCATTGTTTCTATAACTGCTATCACTTTCATAGTAGCAAGTAGCAATATCTTTTTTTACTCTCTATTTTTCAGATTGTGCCCATTCTCTCGGTTCTGGCGCGCATTGCCATTGGCAGAATGCATCTATTTGCCGCCATGCATCTAATTTCTCAGGAAAAGAAAAACAGTCGAAGCTCTTGTCATATTTTGCCAGACAAGAAACTTCGACGGAACTTTTCGATTACAGAAGTTACAGAAATCAAATATGTTGAATATTAGATGTGGTGTAAAATTTTTTGAGTCATAAGTTAATTTGAAGCTATGCCCTTTGCGAAGTTTGACATCTTGACGCTCAAATTAATTTAGGTATTTTTTTATTTTTACCATATCAGTACATTCTTTGGCTTGCATGATTGCACTTTTTTTGTAACTAAGGAGAGAAGGAGATCGAGTAGAAGACGTTACGATTTGTAAATGTATTCATATACAATTTCGAGATCCTGTCCCTCAACAGGGACGCGCCCAGTCACCAGACAAGTTCTGACGAACTTGCTGATGTCGGCATCATTTCGTATATTTGAATGCAAGTTCTATGTACAATGTCATAAAAAAAATAGCAGACAATGAAGATTCCGAAGCAAAGATTAAGCTTTATCATTTAAAATGAAGCAAATTGTAATGAAATTTTATCCGACAAAAGATTTTAATTCAATCGCTTCGGTCAACTTCAGGAAATTACAGGACTGAAGTGAGCGTTCAACATGGCCGTGCCCATTGTGGTTGCTCCTTTTTCACTTTAGGACTATATTTTTTGAAGATTTCTGTGTATGAAATGAGTAATTTTATGAATGTGTACTGATTGAAGTATAGAGAAAGCAGTTATAGATCGTGTAATTTAATTTATCATGTGAAGAATTCGTCACCTTCAATTTCCAAAAATATTTTATATTGACGGCAATGTTTAACAAGGAGAAAAAAAGTTGACTGTATTATTTATTATTGGCGTATGCTGTTATTCAACCAAGGTTTTCAAGTTGCTAATTTTTAATTTTTATGGTGAATCTTGCATATCGTAATTTTTTTTTCAATCTAGTTCTGATTTTCACAATAAATGTATTATTGAAAATATATACCTAATGAGGCACAAAATTCAGTGGTCCAAAATTGGAATAAATGTATTTGAATAATAAATAATGATATAAAAAAGATGAATTTATTACATCAATTTCATCTATATTATAAATATATGGAAAAGTCTTTGCTTGGTCCATAAATTTCATCTTGATGTTGAATCATGTACTCGAATAAATCGATAAATATCTATCATTTAAAAATTGAACCTTTGCTTACAGATCATTAAGAAAATCATGTCACAGATACCAACGTTGACGAGTAGATTGTACAAATATCATGGCTGATTCTCAAAGTGAATCTGAAACAAATCAACTATTAGATAGTTTTAAAAGATCTAAAAGAAGATCTAGACAAAGTGAACCTTAAAAAATTTGTACGAAAAGTCCTAACAAAGTATTTTACTATTTTTTATTTGTAGGACTGAAGGAAACAATGGCAGTATGCTGTATGAGTGAGCTGAAAAAACACAATGAAAACGAGCTTCGAAAATATGCAAAAGCAAATTATGATTATATATATACAAACACATTTGAAAAATCACTATCTTAAAAATCGAGCACGAGGCGACGATTTCAAAAAATCTGGATCCGACAAAGAATGACAGAAACGTCCTTAGAGTTTCGACATCTATTTTAAAGAGCGTGTAAAAAATAATAAAAAAGAAAATATTATTAAAGAAATATTTAAAGCTTTTGTCTTCAGCAAAAAAGTCAGACTTGTACGGAAATTCTTTGTAAAAAAAAAGACCGAACGAGCGTAAGTATCAGAAATTTTTCTCACCCGAAAAATTTCCACGTTTTATTTATGTGCTAATTCAGGTAAACAAACATTTTAACATCAAACATTTTGTTTCATTGATTTAAAAGAAATAAAATGATTATACAGCTATTTGCAATTGTTGATTAGAGCTAACTAATTGTAAGTTTTTCGTTTTTCTTTTTTAGATGAATATAATTTATTACTTTTTACATTATATTGCTCCAAAGGATCGTCATTGATGATTCCTCATTAGATTCGAATGTCAGTAAGTGATTCCAATGATGCAATTTCATATAAACACTATTTCATTAACACGAAACTGTCAAAACTTTCACTGAAAATTTCGATCGTAGCATTTTTCTAAATTCCAGCATTGTACTTTTTCCTAGAGGGATATGAGCTCTAATGTAACTTAAAAATTGCCATCAAACAAAATTATTCAATAACTCGTAAATATACATCATACGTTTTTTTTTTATACTTGAATTATGGACAATTTTTTTACATATGTTCGAATCGACATTGAAAAACCATTGATCATCTTTTCCTCATTTTTTTATAGTTTTGAATCAGTGCAGTCATCGCCTTAATTGAGATCACGTTTTGGTTTTTTATTAGCTTGAATTCATTAAGATATAATCACAAATTATGAAACACTTGAGGGAATGGATTCAAACTGGATTTGCATGAGTTTCACAAGATTTTGAAATGAAAATTGTGTCAACTCGGTAATTTTGTAATCCGGAGGTCGAAATGTGCGAATCAAATTATAGAAAACACTTAAAATGAGAATATTTTTATTTCGGAATCCAGAAATCGTGACGTTTGGGAATGAAAAATTATAAAGTAGGATTATTTTTGTTTAGAATAACATCACTTAAACACAGAATTTGAAAACCTTATAAACTGTGAACCTGCAAATAAATGGCCTTCAAGGGTTAAAATTTATTTCTGAAAACAGCTAATCCAATAGGTGTAATAACAAAATTGTAGCATATATGTATAATATAGTTATTTTTAATTTTTTTGAACAGTAAGGTTAATACAGGTGCAGGAAAACAACGAAATTTGCCCATAAAAAAGTTTATTCGTCATTTCTCAGTAGTACAAGCGATACATAAAAACTTTCTCAATATCACAATTTTTTTTACCATGTACAACAATTTGAACAATGTAAAATACTGTTGAAAAAACATCTCAATATACACAAAAAGCAGGTCATGGAACATATGAGCAAAGTTCGATTGAATGTACACGTAAAAAAAAGACGACATAATTTATAATTATATGTACCATTTTTCGAATCTTTTGATAGCTTTCATCCATTCAGCAAAGATTGGCATGTATTTGAGTCTTTGTTTCGGATTTGGCAAGAAAACTTTTTCCACGACTCGCAGTTTCAGCAGTTCTTGTTTGTTTCTCCAAATACCTGCAAATATTTCAAGATTTCCTCTCGAAAATTGTATTCGTTTTTCAGGAATTCATTTATAATGAGAAATCTTCCAAATATATTTCTAACAAGGGGTCGACACTGAACGTAACATGTTACGTAACATAGGTGTCACATTGTGTTATGAACAATGTTACTAATAAGCAATGTTTAAGTAACTTAATGTTATAGTAACAATATTAGGTTATGAAATTGCCAGTATGCAAGGTAACAGTTAGATAACGTTGCAATGCCTGTGAAATGTGACAATATTACTGTATCATCACGAAACAAGTACATATCAACATTACAGATATAATGCATTACTATGTGACAGATGAGAAATATTGTTACGTAACGATACAGTAACACTACAACCTTACAAGATCATTGTTTAAACAAAACATTCCAATAATTAATCAAATTCAATAGTCAATTACTTCCCAATGTATGTAACAATAAAATTAACCTGTTTCATAACTGCAATGTTGCATACTATTTACATTTGTTCAATGTCACATAATATTATGATGCATTAACGTAACAGCAATCCAACTTTATAATGTATAACATTGTTTCGTAACAGTATAACGTAACATGTAACTACAACGTCACAATATAACACTTATAGTATAACAGTTTCATTATTGTTACGTCGCATTATCTATCAGCAATAAGAAAATTTTCAAGTATGATGTTTTAGTACTTTCTACATTACATGATTTTTAATGAATTAATTGGAAAAGTAAAATAAAAAGCTTTATAATATTTTTGAGTACCTTCGATTGCGAATAGAAAAACTTCGAAAATTGAATAATATTCCATTAACTTAATAATGATTCAAACTAAATATATTTGATACGTCATAGGTTTGGAAATTTTATTGAAAATAGTTTATAAAATTGTAATATGAAGTAATACCTGATTGCAATCCAGCAATAAACGCGACTCCTAAAATCGAAATTTCACTGCTCGATGCTCTTTCGACTTTCATACCACTCATATCCGCGAGTAATTGCATCATGAAGTCGTTTTGTGACACTCCTCCATCAACCCTAATACACAAATAACTCACGAATTATTTTTATCTCAAGTTCCATTTATTGTAGACATTTTTTACATCAGTTTACATGTAGGCTTTGAAAAATTCATTTAGAAAATAATTTGAAGATTTCTGAGGGACTGACTCGTTTGTTCTATACAATTTTGTTGTTAGAAAAAATTGTGGAACTTTAAATGCAATTATGGAGTGAAGAATTGGAACATTTATGATTCATCAGATTTCCGATCGGTTATTTTTGTAAAATCAAAATATTTACGTTTCTAAAATCTAATATTTTTATTTTCTGAACTTCTGATCAATAGGAAAATAATCTAAATATCAGAATTTTTACTTTTATTGAGATCGTAGACATTTAGAAACGAAATTTTTCCTGCAAGTCCTAAAATTTGTATTTCAATATTGACATAAATTAACTATTAAATTCACTAAATTTCTACTCATTGATTTCCCTGATATCAGAAACCCAGAAATCTCATTAGAAAATATCGAAAATTCTTTTGTATCGAAGAACGTTTTCGTATCAACCATTATCTGAAAAAATAAAACATAAATGATCGTTTATTTACCTAATCGTGGTGTACGAATTATGCGTTTCTTCGCAAAGGGTTTGGTACAAAACAATGACTCGAAAAACCAGACTTTCCAACACAGAGCGCACGAGATGAGCTTTGCTAGTTGTGGGTTTGATCCCCAAAAATCCAGCTGCGGCAGTTTGATCATTTATTGGAGCCTAAAATAAAAAAATTCAATAGAAGTTCATAAATATAGATTACAAACAAGATATTACGAATTCCAACATAATTAAAGTATATTTTAAGGTATACTTGTAATCCACTAAACGCAGGTACAAAAAATACTCCATCGGAATGATTAACTGAATTGGCTACTTCTGAGGAAGCCAATGCTTCTTCAATGAAACCTGAAAAAAGGAAAATGTCAATAAAATAACTTTTGAAAAAAAGCAATCATAGATGTATTGTAAGATATATAAAATAATAAATATCTTACAGATATATTCATTAGAAAATAGCAAGATTGGGAGAGTTGAGTAAAGTGGTCGTCGTTTCATATATTTATATAAATTATTCTGATACATGTATATTACTAATAACGTAATATATTACGAAAGTAATTAATATGCATAAAAAAATTGTATCTTTTTTTTACTCTTACAGATATATATTTTAAGAAAAAACGAAAATTTACCTACGCTGACGGCCCATTCAATGACAGACCCTGTGTCATTAGAACTTCCTTCAGCGATATAAACGGTTTCAGAACTAAATCGCCAACCAATCAAAGGATACAGACCTAAGAACGTATTTCGAAAAGTTATATTGTTTCTGAATCGGTAAGTTTAGGTCTTGTAATTGAATAATTTTAACACCTGCTACAGAAGCATGAGGTTCACTTCCGGTATTCACGCTTATAAAAGTTCCAGTTCCCATCGTGACCTTAAGTTCCCCAGGACCAAAACAACATGATCCAAACAACGATGCTGCTTGATCAGCCATCTTCGAAAAATACAATAACTTCCATTTTTATTTACATAAAGAAAGATTAATTTATTTAAATACAGTAACTTCATGTAGATTAAACTTTCAAATTTTATTTTCAATGTTTTGTAAAATCGCAATAGCAGTTTTTTCATGAGATCCTGCTTTTAATTACAATTTTCATAATAAGAACATTTGGAAAGTAAAAAAAGAAATATTGGTGGTTTTATTACTATAATTAGATAGTTTTCTTCAATCAATTTTTGTTTTAATAAAGGATTCATTGATGATTATACATTGTATGACTAGTGGGAGAAGTAAGATCGTCTCCCACGTTATTCTCTGCACAAGTGAGAAAAGAGAGTGCTACCGTAGTGAAAATGACAATAAATGATCCAATGAGTTGGGTATTTCTTCCTTAAGGTATCAAAGAAACTTAAAAAATTTGTTCAAGTTTTTAAAATCGTTATTTTTTATTTTCTTAAAATAGTAATAACTTGATGCGAAAACAGAAGTCACGAGCAGTAAACGCATATGACATTTTTTATAATTAATTTGGAAAGTTTTTTAAATAGTTTTGAAGGTTTTCATAGTTTTACAGTTTCTACAACTCTGGAGTTTATAAAAGTTTTGAAAGCTTTGATAGTTAGACACTTTTTTTACAGTTTATACAGTTTTAACAGGTACATAGTTCACAATAGTTTATACAGCCTTGGCACTTTGAATATTTTTGGCAATTTCAGTTACTTTTTAAAAATTTTTTTTACTGTTTGTACAGTTTTTACATATCACGATATTTTTATGACAGCTTTGACGTATTTTACTATTTTCGAAATTCACAAGGTGTTTTTTAATCGAGGATATTTCGATAGTTCAAAATTTTTGAATGTTAACTTTTCAAGGTCCAATTGGCCACAATTTTTAGAATCTGTTGAGCTATAGAATTAACTGTAAAAACTGTCATAGAATATTTCGTTGATAAAATTGTTTAAACCTAACTGTCAAAACTGATAAAAAACTTCCAGAATCTTCAAAATAACTAAAATGTATAATATGATATCGACTTTTTGGAAACGGTCAATGATTAAAAACTTTTCAACGATAACAAAACAGTAAAAAAAGTATCAACTTAATCAAAAATTGAAAAACTGCCATCAAGATAGTCTAAATGTTTTAATTCTATCACAATTTTAGAAAATCTGTATAAATAAGTAGTAATATTATAACTATCTTAACTGTTCCAAACCTTCAATATCATCAAAATAACTAAAATGCATAATATTTAAACAATTTCAAAACTGTTATAAATTACAGAATCGTCAACAATTCAGAACTGTATACGTTAAAAAATGTCATCTTTATCAAAAATTTCAAAACTTCCAAAAGTATAAGGACTGTCAAAATCATTATAATACCAATAACTTATACAAACGTTTGAAAATAGTCGAAACACTGTTAGTAAATCTGTCGAAATTTGAAATAATAATGTAAGAAACTAACTCAACACCGTGAAAAATGTATCAAAATTGTCGAAAAAACTATTAAAATCGTAAAAAAGTAACTAGAATGCATAATGACGTGTTAAAAATGTCATAGCAGTCACAAATTAGCAAATTAAAAACTTTGACAAAAACGTCCAAACTGCCAGTATTAAGAAGACTGCAGTTAAAAAATTATCGAAATGCCAAGATTTCCTAAGTGTTAGAAATACTGTCAAAATTATAAGAAACACAAATAACTATAAAAATTGTTAAAACGTTATTAAAATTTTTAAAAGTAACTCAATCGCGTTATATATCGAGAATACACAAATTAAACAATGACGACCAACAATTTCAAAACTGTGAAAAAGTCAAAGTTATCGAAAATATATCGAAACTGCCAAAAGTATATGAAGGCGGTCAAAACTATATAAAATTTATCAAAATTAAAAATAATTGTCAAAACTGTTTGAAAACTGTGTAAACCATAAAAAGTAACTGAAATGCAAATTGTTTCAAAATTTTCAAAACGGTCTCAAAATAAAAAAAATGGCGACGATTTCAAAATTGTAAAAAACATCGAATTTATCAAAATTGTCGAAACTGCCGAAATTGTTAGGGCTGCCAAAACCATGAAAATTCAAAGATAGTTTCAACGTTCAAAAACTTTCGAAGCTGTTAAAAACTACTATTAAAACCGTCAAAAGTAACTAAAACGCAAATTATATCGAAAATTCAAAATAAGTCACAAACTGAAATATCATCAACATTTCGAAAACTGTAAAAAATATCAATTTCGTTGAATATCAAAACTAATAGAAGTAAAAAGATTTTTCAAACTGTTAATGTTAAAATTTCTCAAACTTTTAAAAACTCTGAAAACCAAACAATCTATCCAAATAATTATATATAATAATTATAACTGTTCAACTGTAAAAGCTTTATAAACTTAAAAAAATGTCAAAACTGTTTTTAAAAACCTTCGGAAGATTCAAAGCTGCCATAAAGTTGTTGTGTAAGTTACAGACTACATTTATTTTTCGAAACTGTGAAGGACTTTATTAACATGCAATAATTTTTACGTTGATTTTATAGTCATAGTAATTATATTTACTCAAAATTTGTTCGAGTTGGCTAAGTTTTATAAAAGAAAAAGTCTGACATGTAAGCTCATCGCTAGAGTGACTTGCTCCACTGATAATCTGTCATTCATTATTTTTTTTATTTATTTATGTATTGAAACCAGTCCTCGGGTACAACCCATATATACAAAAAAAGAAACAAGAAAATAACAATGAGAGCACAACATGGAGAAAATAACACTCGCGTAAAAAGAAAAGAAATCCTGTAAAGGCCGAGAGGATAAATAGAATATACATTAGATCAAACATATCCACTTTATAAATCAGCGTCATTCCTAGACAAAAAATTATTAACAAATTATTTACATAAATTATTATTCTAATTTTTGAAATTTCTTAAAAAAACTACAATTTTATAAATTCCTTCTCAATCTTTCAAGAGAAGAGTTCCAAAATCGCGTATTCCCCTCAGATATAAAATTAATAACTTTCTTCAAACATTCATGATTATTTTAACATTTGAGAAAATGATTGTTCAGTTTGTGATGATAATATTTCGTTTTTTCTTACCAAACAATGAATAGGAATTTCCGTACCGAAAAGGTAACTTGGAGTACTGCCAAAGTAACCACAACTGTCAACAACTTCTGGCAGCACCGAAGGAGGAATATGAAAAAGCTTGAAGGCCCAACTGGCCCATTCCATGGTAAAGGGATCAAAAAGGCCCGTTGATGAAGCACTGGATATGTCTGTTACATGTTTCCCTAAACGTAACGTAAACTTTAAATAATTTGTAAATCATGCTAAACATCTATTTGATATGTTAAACAATAAAAACCATTATTCTACAGACTGGTCAGACCGAAGTAAATTGAAAAAACTTGTCATAACCTTATAAAATGTAAAGTAAGTGAAAGTCAAAATTTTTGAAAAAATCTATTAAGCAGAGTCCACCCGTTAAATTTTTATAAGTTTTTCAAAAACGCTATTCATCAAACAAAACTTGGAATATTTCCCCAAATTAAGCAAATGTCTTACGTGAAACTTACAAAAAAGCTTAAAAGAACTGGAAGCCTTGAAACAATTAATTCTAGATTACCAATTAATTCCCACGTACCGGTCAATTTGTATAAAAGCCAACTTTCAACTCCCCCAAAAACTGCTTTCCCTGATGGAACGTCTTTTTTCAGTTCTGGGACGTTCGATAAGGCCCAACATAATCGTAAAGTTATCTGGAAATCAGAGTTTAACTTGTTTCTTTTTCATTTTTTACGATAAAATAAGACGTTATAATTATGAATTCACGAAATTTAAAGAAACGCATGAAAGATTCTTCTAATTCGATAATGCACCTGAGTATTCATGAGCTTGAAAACGCTGCCAGCTTTGAACCTTTTGCTTCGCGTGATAGCGTACAACAAGTGCGAGCCCAGGTGAATGCCTTTCACAGTCATTGAGGAATTCCATTCCTTCACTAGGGAATCTGCCCTTAAATCCTTCCACGTTATAAAACTGCAATGAACAGTGCACTATGCGACAAGTGGGAAAAGAAGAAGATCCCACGAGAGAGCTAACACGCGTTTTTTCCAATATAGCGATTAATGATTTCGGTGATTTCCAATATAGCAATTAGAGATTGAGACTCAAACAACGAGAAGAGGGGCTTTTTTCATAATATTTCTTTAATTTATGAACAATATTGTTCATCCATTTTCAGTTGTGAGGTTTGTCAATTTGAATTGTTCTGTTCAATGCTCAAATTGTCGATCGAACAAATGATGTAAGCAATGGATCCGTCAATTAGCACTTGAAGTTTGTTTTCATGTCAAAAAAAGAGCAATTCATAGATTTTTTTTCAAAAATTTGTTTAAAATTTCATTATTATTATATTTTACTATACGTCATGAATTACTCTTTTTTTCACATGGAAAAAACTTTTGAGTGAAATTTGATTGATCCATTACGTAAACCATTTGCTCGATTCAATATGTAAATCAGTTAATCCATCCATTTGTTAAACCAAATGGTCGACCTATTAGGTAAATCAGTTGATCGATCCATTTGGTACATCATTGGTTGACCCAATGGGTAAAACAATTGATTCTTCAAATAGTGGATCTATCAAGTTGTTTCATTTAGAAACCTAAATAGATTACCTATTAATTACTTATTTAACCGAATCATTCGGAAAAATCATTGAATTCTTTTCAGCTGTTATTAGTTTCATCTTATATTTTTATTACTGTGGTTGAGGCATATTTGTTTCTCTGTTGTTTATTCATAAAAAAAAAAAAAAAATCTGAAAAATTTTGGGGGTATTCAAAAATTACGGGAATTTTCAATGAGTTGAAAAAACTTTTCTGAAATTCCGTGAGTTTTTAACAGTTCGTATATGACAGGTTACGTTTATTATAATATATTACGTTCACAAAATGATGGCAAAAAATCGAGTTTCCAATTTTATTTTGATTATCAAGCTGACAATGTAAAATCATTCGATTCACGTTGTTTGTGTAATGTTGAGGATTACAGGAATTTCGAATAATAAAAAACATGGGAGATTTTATTGATTGTCAATTCACCTACAAAATTGAGAGCAAAATTCAAGATTCAGATATTAGAATTTCAACAATTTTCATACATTGTGTAAAATATCAAAAAAAATTTTCCCAAAAAAAATTTTTTTGACATAATTATGTTCTTAAGAAGGACATATCCGGCATAAACGACATAATACGCATTTTGAAGCTTATAAAATAACAAGACATTTGACAAAAATAAAAAAGGGGGGTTCCGTTCAAATTCGGTCAAAATCCGGCAAAAATAAAATTTTATAATCAGAAAAGTACCTCAAGTCTACATTTTTCGAACTCGGCGATAATATATTCGTAATCAGCATCGTCTACAATGTTCAAATATCATATTTTCAAAACATGTTACATTGCTTACTAAACGTACTTTCCTAGATGTTCACCTAATAATATGTTTTTGAGAATCACGAAAATTCTTGATGTTTGAGATAAATTTTCACAAATTTTCGGAAAGAGTTTAAATAATGTTTCACATTGCTCTAATCTCGAAAAACTGAAAATATCAACAATTTCAAGGGTTGTAAATAGTAATTCTACAGAATCCGAAAAATGTATAGAATGTCAGAATATAATTATAAATAATGCAGATATTGTTTGTGATCATATTTATTTGAATAATGCATGCTAATGTTTTTTTTTTTTTTTTGTTTTTTTTTTATAAAGATACGGGAAACTCGAAAAACATTTAAATAAAACAAGAACATATAAAAATGATTGGGAAAATTTCAATAAAATTTGAATAGTTCAAATAAGTCTGTATTACATTTGATGTTTTGAAAAATTCAGAATCATGAAAAATATTAAAGTTTATTAATAATATCATACAATTCGACAAAATTGTAAAATTTAAGAAGATATTAATATGTATTTTAAAGATTATGTCCATTGCCGGATTTCTTTGAAAGAAACATGATGTGTTTTTATTTTCAATAAAAATCTAAAAAACCTCACAACTAGGTATTGAAAAACTACAACAAAACTTAATGAGTTGAATGAATTTTCATGAAATTCAAAATGTTTCAAATGATTCATATAAGGTTTAAAATTTTTACAATTTTTCGAGATTGAAAATGATTGAAAATTTTTAAGTTTGTGAATAATTCCATAAGATTCGAAAAATTGAAAGAATTTCAGAAAATGTTGATAAATTTTGTCAATTCAGTTTATTATTATTTTCATAAAATACTAATAACGTTTATTTCATTTTAACATAAAAATCTGACACTTGAATGTCACATTACCCAAAATCTTAATATGTTCGACAGATTTCTGTGAAATCGAGAAATTTTGAATAGTTGGTATTATTTGCTATACATATTTTTAAAACTTCATGATTATATTTCGTTATTCAACGAAAATCCGAAAGATTCAGATAGTATTAAGAACTCATGAAAGAATTGTAATCAGTTAGATGAATTTCTGTAAAGTTTGTTGAGTTTCAAAAAGTGTGTATTATTTCTAAGATTTTCAAAGTTTCAAAAAGCTATGAAACGTGGGAAATTTTTGGGATCGCCAGTAATTTTACAACATTCGAAAATCCTAATTGGTTAGACGTATTCATAAAATTTAAAAAGTTTGGAATAATTTGTATCATGCTTGAAATTTCGAAAAATAAAAAAAAATCGAACCTTTTCAAGATTTCAATGATACAAAAAGTTTAAAAATTTGTTAAATTTCAAAAAATGTTCATCAATTTTCGATTTATCTGAGAATCTTGATAGTTTTGTGAAACCACAAAAACCAGGAGTTATTTTTAAAAATGTAGGTACATATCTTTTGTCGTACGGATATGAAATATACATATATAGAGATGATTTTCAAAGTTCAATAAACACCCAGAATGTTAGAAAACGCTAATGAATTTTTTTTTATTGTGAAAAATACTAACGATAGTTTGAAACTATAATTTAATTTTCCAGATGAGTAAGGCTGCCACGTTTTTGCTTCATAATAATAAAAATCAAAAGAGAAAGTGATTGTGGGATGATAATGGGCAGTATAAGAGAAAAAAATTGGATGCAATTGGATGATATGTTGGTGGAGGGTAATTACTTGTGATAATGTTTCCCACTTTCTCTGTCCCACGTGGTGAAGGTGCCGCGTTGAGTGGATATTCCGAGGCTACTGATTGACTCAACTACTTTTTTATCACAGCCTGCAATCGAGGAAATTGACGTTTGAATCACAGCTAGTGTCTTCAATCGCTTGATTTTTATTTCTTATTTCGTATGGCATAATTTATCTTACAAATAAAAATAAACTTTTTTACATTGTATGATCGTCTACCTACTCATCACCCAAATTTAATTCTCTTCTAATTCATTTTCCTAATCGTGAAATCCTGAAGTTATATTTTCTCATATTTTTCCTTATTTTCTTAACTTGAAAGGTTCATTTATATAAATGTATTTTTTTTCGAATTTCGTTATGTATTTCCGAAGATTTCATGTATACAATTTTTTTCTGTCTATTTATGGACATGTCATCCTAAGTACGAAAAAAAGTAGTAAGAAAATGCAAATATGAAAATTATATAAGGAAAAACCAAAGAAAATTATATTATCAAAAAAAAAAGTAAATAATTTTTCCTTACCTTGAATAGTTGTTTTTATCACTCGAACTATCACATCCCAAAGATGATTTGGATCAATTTCAACGTATCCAGGTTTGGGGTATAGCAATTGAATCTGTATGTTGAGAAAAAGTATACTTATTTTAAAATTTGAACTTCTTTTACAATCATCTAGTGAAATTGACGATAAAGAATGAAAACGATTTTTTATGTTTTTATGAATAAAATATTCTATACCACGGCTGAAAGTTATATATTCATTAGCAATTAAAATATCATATTTCATTGACAAATCTAAGAAATCATTAAAATATTGTGTGAAATGTTTCAAGTTGTGTAAAAAAAATTTTTAAATCCAATGAAACAATTTTGTTGGGAATATTTTTATAATAACGTTCTCGTTGCAGCAGATTTCATTGAATTTTAAAGTTAAAATAATATAATGATACTTTCGCATCAGTCTTCTTGAGTATCCTGAGTACCTTTCTTTATTGTTCAATTACTGTCAATTTTTTTTTTTTTGTCAATGTATCAAAAATATCCAAACAGAGGCGGCAGAACACGATTTTTCCGTTCCGGGTGACAGTAAATAACTCAATTATTTTTTTTTCTTGGGGGGGGGGGTATTATTATGGTATTTTGTCGAAATGTATATTTTAATATGATAATTTCACATTTTCAAATAATAAACTGAGAAACTTAAAAAATAATGAAAATTTACGAAAATTCCTATTGAGTTGGACAACTTTTTATGATCATTGAAAATTTTTCATTGGCTTTTTATATGTTTGGAATTTCAAAAAATCGAGAACTTTTTACATTCTTAATGATTTTCGAAAATTCGCGAAATTTTTGGAACTTCAAAAATAGATTAAATTTTTTTCAACTCGCGGTTTTTCTACTTGTACTCGTAAATACGCACGATAATTTTCTCTCAAATTTCTATCAAAAATTTGAAATACTTGAAAAGGACTTTGAAATCAAAAAGAATCTTTGTAAGCTAGAGAAATTTTGATAAAATTTGGGAAATTTGAGTAGTTAGTACTATGCTAGAAATTTTGCGAATTTCGAAAAATCAGAGCAGACTGAAAATCATAGGAAAAATGTCAATAAATCTAAAAGAATAAAAATTATGTAGAATTTCAGAATCGTTCATAATTGTTCATTTCATAATTGAAATGTTCATAATTTCATAAATTATGTTTCTTATTATATTTCTTCAAAATATGCATGTAATAATATGTTTGATATTTTCAACGGAAATTCGGAATACTTGAAAGACATTTAAACATCACCAAAAAATCTTACGAGTTTGACAAATTCTAGAAAATTTTGAAAGTGTTGAGTAGTTAGTTTGATATATAACGTTATTAGAAACAATAAATGTTGAAAAATCATAACATATTAACATTTCTAAATACTATCAATTATCCTAAAGAAATCAAAATTATTGAAGAATTTCAAAAAACATCTATATCATTTTGAAAATTGTGTTCATTATTATATCTATTTCGACGTAATAGGCGTGCATAAAGATATTTTTTTAATTTTTTAATGAACATTTACATTCCGTGAAAAGCATTCAAAGATTAAGGAAAATCTTGATAAGTAAGACATTTCTCATAAAATTTCGAAAGTTATAAATAGCCCGCATCACGTTTAAAATTTTGAAACTTTGTCAAAGTCAGAAAACATTTGAAATTAATTCGTAAGATTGCGAGTAATTCAAAAAAATTCGAGAAATCGGTGGAGTTTCATAAAATTTTAATGAATTTCGTATATTGACTTCATTATTATAAGTATATTTATTACTTTTTCAAACTTCGCATAGTTAGTGTTTTTGAAATTTTTCAGGTAAAATCTAAAAAATTTGAAGAGTTTTCTAAAATCACAACAAATCTTCATGAGTTGCAAAAATCTTCGTAAAATTGTGGAAGGTTTCGATAGTTGGCATGATGTATATAAAATTTTGAAAATTTCAAAAAATGTCAACAAATTCTAGTAAAATCAAAATTTTTGTAGAATTTGAGAATATGTTAGTGTATTTCATGCATTGCGTTCATTATATGTATTTCTTCGGAATACCTATGGAATATGAAACTTTTTTTTTAATGAAAGTACTTCAAAATTAAGGTAAATTTTGCATGAGCTAGGCAAATTTTCGTAAATTGCGAAAATTTTAATATTCCATTACATTCAAAGTTAAAAAATTTTGTTTAAAACAGAAAACATTCGAAATCCTAATGATTGTCAATTACTCTGAAAAACTATAAAAATTAGTTGGATTTAAAAAAATGTACGTAAATTTTGTAGATCATAGTAATTTTCGAAAATGCTACTAATAACTACAAAACCTGCGTGTAATATTTGAAACTTTGAAAATCAAAAAGTTTTTACGGAAAATTTGAAGTTTTAGACAATTTTTATCAATTCTGTGAAATATGAAAAGTTTAACAAGTCGATAAAACGACAATTTATAAATTTATGCATTTTTGCGTTGGTATTTTTGAATATTTTACTCAAGCATCAGAATTTTTTAAGTGGGTATTGCTACCTACTGTACCCACATCTGCCGCCCCTGTGTACAAACACAAAGAATGAAAATACGGACATAATAGTAAGATTTCATAAATTGTTTTCAAAATTTTAGAAAAATAAATAAATATCATTTCAATAAATTCAAGTGAACATTTTAAGAATCCTCCCGTGTGCTACCACAAAATCAACCAAATTCTTGTTTTATTATTCATGAAGACATTGAATTTAAAGAAAAAAAAGTAAGAAAACAAAACCTAAATTTAAATATTCCCCCAGTTGCTTAAAATCATCTAAGATGAGAAGTTATGTCGAAGGCTATAATGACTTGCCTTAGCTGCAGAAATAAAACGATTTTAATGACTCTTCAAGTTACATAAACGATCATGAAAAAAGTTCAAAAAGTGTTGAGGCCGCGACTCGAAGCGTAGGAAGAGTGGTTCAATCAAGTTTAGTTCAAAAAAAAGTGAGCTGAATTGAAACCGGTGGAACCAATTATTTTTTAACGTACAGTTCAGAGATTCTAAATTTTTATTTTTAACGCGTAAAGAGTGTAAAAAAGCGAGTACAAAAAATATTAATAATTGTTGAGTAAAAATGTAAAATGAACCGAACTTCATGAGATAATAACGAACATATTAATTAAAATTATCAATAATTAATAACTTTTTCCATAATAAAGTGGAAAATTCAAAACATGAGAAATATAAACCAAATTGCTCTAAAGTGCATAATTTAACCCATTTATGCAAAATCACACATTATTTTTGAAAATTATACTTCTTATACATAAAAGCATTCATAAAATAAATTAATAATAAAATTAACATCGAAATCACTCATAAATCCTATAAATAAACAGTTACAAGGCACGATTACCAAGAAACGAAATGAAAATTAATTACAACATATAAAAAACCGTTCTCCTTTCACCATGTCCTGAAAAAAATCTGAAAAATTACGTAAATATTTCATGAATAACATTTTATCACCGTTATCTCGGCCCAAGTTCGCTCTCTTCAAAAACCGCTTCGTCAATGCAATCACTAAAAATCCTCTTTCATTGATAAATAAATACGTACCTTATCAGAAAAAAACGCGACGGTTTTCGCGTTCTCGTCAATGATATGCAACCGGACGGTCGTCGTTCCAACGTCGAGAGCCGCGATATATTTCATCTTTAAATTAACGGAAATTCTAAAAAAAAATGTTCAAACGATTCGCGGGTTCCTCTCGCACTGCGCGCATAAATGACAGAAAATATAGTACTCCAGACGCACAGCAGATAGCGCACGAACGACGGCATTCTAAATCGCTTTTTTTTGCGCATAAATTACATTTATCACAGAGGTTGCCATAATGACTGGTTTGAATGAAACACACGCGAATTTTTTTTCTTTCAAAAGATTCCTCCGAACATGTTCTGGAACTTTGGAATAAGAGTAAAACTGAGATATGTTACGATAGAAAAAAGAGGACTAAGAAGCCATTTTTTTTCGATTTATACTTTCGATAGTTACATCGATAGATGCGCGTTTTATATGTAGATTGAAAATAATGTGCACTGCGCAAGCCTGAATTAGATGACACTTTATTTAAACATGTAACATATCGTTTGCAACGAAATTTTCCATGGAAAACAAACTGGAATTTCAAAAAAATCAATAAAAATTTATTTCTATGTATCGATAGATATTTATTATAGCATGATGAATTTTGGAGATCGATTTGCAAGCTCAGCTTATACTTTTTCAAATATTTTAATGACTATTTTATTACAATATATAGTTTCTTATAATTATATATAAATTATTTCAATGATTATAATTTATATTATATAGGTATAAACAAGGTTTGGAATGTTACTTAAAAAAATGTAACGTGTTCGTTACCGTTACAAAGGTGAAAAAAGAAAAAGTCATTCGTTACGTTACCGATACTTGAAAAGAAATAGAAACTCGTTGCTGTTACCATTTAAAAAAAGTAACGTCCCGTTACTTTCGTGTTACGTTTTGGAATAAATTGAATGTAAATAACAAGACATCAAAAAATTAAGGCTGAAAAAAAACAATACCAACGTACTCGTGGTTTTGTTATGAAGAAATAGTTTTTTTCAGATATAATAAAAAATTTTAATCTGCACTTTTTCACCCTGAGAAAAAAATCAATCAGCTTGTTCAAATTTTTATATTTTTTTCAAGTTCGAAAATTTCTGAATATGACGTTTGATTCAATGTTAGCCACAAGGAAACATTCTCAAATTTATTAGATTTTTGAGAGAAACTTAATACCTACCCAGATTTTCAGGACTTTTGAATTTTTTTGTATTTTTTAGTACTATAAAATGTTGCAGGATTTTCTAGAATTTTTAAAAATTGGTACTATTTTCCTGTACATTGATATATAGATTTCAAGAATTTCATGATGCTCTAGAACTCAAAGTTCCTTAAATTATTTGTATTTGAGATAATTTTTCAGCAAATAGTGTCTATGAAGATTTTCGTTTTCTTTGAGTTTTTTTATACTTTTTCAATTTTTTCACGATTTGAAGGATTGTTCAGTATTTCTAAAACTATTCGTATTTTTCAGGATGATAGAATATGTTGCAGAATTTCCTAGTATTTTTTACATAATTTTTGTATTTTTATAATATTAATTGATATCTACATTTCAAGAATTTCGAACTCTAGAATTTGAACATAATGAGATTTTCCGTGTCTTACAAGATTTTCCAGAAAACAGTGTATTTTCACTTATTATAGTACTCTTCGTATTTTTTCAGTTTTCCGATGATTTCTAGGATTGTTCATTATTTTTACATGTATATTGCTGTATGAATTTCTGGAATTCGAGAGTTTTTTAATATTTTATACATATACACGCATTTTTCATTACAGATTTTCTTTCTGTATTTCTAAGTATCTATAGAATGTTGCGGAATTTTTCAGTTTTTTAAAAGATACCTTTGAATTTCCAGAATGAGATAAAGTTGAAAATTCGAAATTTTTGAATTATTTCGATCGATTTTGCAGAAAAATGTTTCTTCATAGATTTAGAGTGCCCTCAATATTTTTTGTATTTTTCACAGATTCATACGATTTGAAAAATTTTCTTATCTTTTAATAGACTTCTATAAACATTTTCCGAATTCAAAGCTCGAGAAATCGAATTTTTTCGATTCCTGGAATTACATAAATTTTTAAAGAACAAATAACATAATACGTATTTAAATCCAGTATTTTTCGTATTTTTTTTTTGTGTTCATTATATTCCATAAGGATCTCTAGATTTTACAGATCCTGCTATAGATTTTGAGATCTATAGATTTAATCAAGTATTTTCATATAGTTTTAAGCGAATTTCTAAAATTCAACGCTTTGAATTGTGAAAGTTTCTTATAAAAAGTAAAAAAGCATATTCTTCTTCAATATTTTTACATAAATTACTAATACTCTGCATTGTTCCATTAAAAATTATTTATATAGAATTTTTCATTCAAAAATGAGTAAGTTAAAAATTACTCATATCTCAGTTTAGAACATTCCATAAAAAGTTGCAAGTTTTGCTAAAAACTTGATGAGACAGATAAAAGTAACGTAAAATAACGGGATTTTCGTTACTCATTACCGAAAAAAGTAAGTCGTTCCCGTTATCATTACTTGTTAATTAATGTAACGCGTTACGTTGTCGTTACAGTAAAAAATTTAACGTTTTAGGGTAACGCGTTACTTCCAAAACCTGGGTATAAATAATATAAAATTGATAACATATAAGATATATTCATGATTATATTATTTATATTTATCATTTATTGTACAATGTATATTTATATCGCATTACTTTGCCAAACAACTGTTAATACTATAGTAACTATTATCATAAATCAAAAGAAAAAACAGTCACTCCGGGTTACTTGTTTGTTTATTATTTGAATTTTAACACGACGTTCGGGTTCCATAAATTTGTAATATTTTCATAGATTTTTGAGAAAATATATGCATACATTTAATGTATTTTATATTCCAGCTCCCTTCTTAGGGCATTTCTTATAATGCCTTAGCATTTTGAAAGTTTTTAGTATTTGATACTATTCATGAAATTAATGTTGAAGGATATTGTATATTGCTAGCATATTTGTAGATTTTCATGTAGGTTTTAAACATTTGATAGTTTAGAATTCTCAGTTTATTATATTTAAAGAATTTTATTTTCAAGAAAACAGCATTTTTAAAGATAAGTAACTTGAAGTCATAGATTTCTAGTATTGTGCGTATGAATCGCATTTTCCCAAGATTTTAACAATTTAGATCATTTTCTGCCATCCAAATTTTTAGCAGGATTCAAGATTTTATAGATATTTTGTAATTTGATAACCATACTTTTACATCAGGGGCGCACCCAGTAAAATTTTCCGAAAATGTTTTCCAGGAATACATCTTCTTAAAATATTTCGAATATTTGAATCATGAAATTTTTACTTCATTCGTGACGAATCCTCAATTTTGTGTCTTGAATTCAATTGAATTTTAATTTTTGTAATTCTATTTTCGATTTCAGGGTCGCTAATGCTGAATTTCGATGCATTTTTATTCACATATTCGAATTTGAAAAAAGTCTATCACAATCAACAGGTTCTCCGATTTTTCATGCGTCTTAATTGGCAATCATTCATTTTCTTTTCATAACTAACATTGATTCAGCAAAATTTCAAAGTTTAAACTATTTGATTCTTTGAATTTTTAACTACAAACAGTAATTATTCTGTACAACATTTTTTTGCAGTTTTAGCATTTACGTTGCGCAATACTCAAATACCAAATTTTGTAATCTCGAAATTACTCATTTTCATGAATTGCATGAAAAAATATAACTATTCAAAATTTTTACCTTGTCTCTCTTATAGACTTTTTCATAAGTATATTCAATTTATAAATTAGCTATAAAAAAAATTAAATCTAAAATTTAGAATAATTTTGAATTAATCGATAATAGTGATAAGAATTTTTTTAACTAAAAGTCGATGTAACGATTTCTTTATTTAGGTTTTAATTTTATGAATGCTTAATTTTTCAATGGTTGGTACAAAAATTTATAACTTTTTACCCATTCTTACATTTCACAATGAAGTTTTTAATCTAGAAACTGGTAAAATCGCAAATCACTTTATTACAATAAAACTTTTGAAAAATTGATTATTAATACGAATTTGGATCTGGCATCTACAAACTTTGATTTTCTATAAAAAAATAATCGATCTCTTGTTCCTTTACGTCATTTTTCTGTAATACTTCATGCAGTCATAAAATATTACTTTTATTCATGCAACAATGTTTCGATAAAAAACTAATTGAACTTTATCTTATTTAAAATTATTTCATTTTTAGATGGTCATTCTATTAACTTTCTAATTGTTCAATTAAAAAATATTCATTGTTTTAATGTAAATGTGGTAAGAACCCTGAGTCTCTAGATTCATATTTTCGAAACTGAAACTCAAATAAAGTATACTGAACTTTTAACGTATCGGATATGTAATATATTTTATTGAGAATCTATATGTTCTGTAATTGTTATTTCTCAGCTTAGAAATTTTTAAATTGAGATTTTCCTTATCTTTTTCAAATCGTGACATTTTTCAAAACTGTTCAATTGCATCGCTAATCAATAAACTGTCAGTACAAACAAATTTTCAAAAATTATGGGTGTATCGATTGAAGGAAATCGAAATTTGACGTTGTATGATATGAAAATGTTCTATAAGAATTTTCGATAAAGGAATTCTTGAATTAAAAAATAATACTTCTTTTTTTATCAATGAGATATTGACAAAATATTGTGTTTAAGACATCAGGTATATTCGAAGTAATATTAACGAACTGATTAATTTTAAAGAGAGCAATAAGAATTTATTAACTTTGTCTTTTTTCACTTACAATTGATATTTTTCACTCAATTCACTTATTTCTTTGGGCGAAATTTTTTCAACCGTTTCGCAATACTCGAAGAGTTTCTGGAGCACTGAAAAAAGAAAAAAAAATTAAAATATTAATAAAATGCTACATCTATAAGACGAAATTTAAAAGAACAATCTTTTGGAAAAATGTATTATCTCAAGATATGTTCAGATTCGTAAATAATCAAGTACGAAGTTGAGTTTATTTTAAATGACGTACTTTGAAATAATGTATGAAAACTTCAAATAGAAAAATATAGACTAATTGAAAAAAATATAATTTTAACAGTCGGTTTCAGTTAAAAATCGGTGAATCATTGTAATAAAATAAAGTTGAAGCAATAAATAAAAAATTATTCTGAAAAACTTTTGAAATTGATTTTGGAATTACAAAACACATCTACCAAATTTTTTCATTTATAAAATTTATTTGTTTATTCAAGATTCAAAATATAATTGAAGAATGATTTCAAAAGATGAAAAAATCAAGAAAAAGCTGTATGAAAATTATTTTCATCAATAAAGTTTACAATTAGTTGTAAACCAAAGATTCAGGAAAAAATCAGATCAAAGTTCAAAAAATGTCGATGTCACAAATGATTTCGAAAAAAATTAATTTGAAGATCATGTAAAACAAAATTTTCATCGATTTTTGATCAATGAATGATGCTAACTCCACAATAATTAAAATTCACAAATGTTCTCATCAAGTATAAAATAACATTGCTTTTAAATCCTAACCCCTAAATTTTAAAATCAGCAACTTGTAATCAGGAGTCAAAGAAAAATCGAATTACAAAAATTACCCTGTTTGTCGTTTGGTTCCAAAAACATCACAACAGCTCGGAACCTTTGTATCTTTGAAATTTCTTTCAAATAACAAAAAACTTTTTTCCTTGCTTTCACAAAACCTTCGCTCAGAACAAGGAGGATATCAGTCAGATGGTGAACCTCCAAGGAAGTCTTGAAAAGTTCCGACAAAGATTCTGGCTTCACTAACTAAAAAAAAAAAGAAATAATCCATCATAAAATCTCTGAAAAAAACTCATAATCACTACAAATACAGTTTACAATATGAAAACTGCAAATATACTTCTTGAACATTTGATACAGATTTAATACTCACTCTCTGTCATAAATAAAAATTGTAAAAAGTAACAAAAAAGTCATATACTCTACCGTCAGATACTCAGTCCGGAATTTCATCGACTCGTTTTTCTTCCAGTAAAACAAAAATTTGACGCAACTTGTGGGCACTGGAGGCGATTCTGAACTCTCATCTATTACTTCAATTAATTTACTGCTTTTTTTTGTCTCTTCCCCAATTCTCAAACTTATTGATTCATCATCTTCATCATCCGGTTTCGTAAGAATTAAACTCCTCATCTCTGATTTTTCAATCATCTCAAGTTTTTCCACTTTCGGATTTTTTTCTCCTGGCTCGTTCATTTCCGCCCTTGGAGATTCTTTTTTTCGTTCCACTGGTTCCAAACTAGATTTTGCTTTTGCAGCTTCTTTTCTTGCAATCGAAGCTTTCTCCTCTAACCAAATTTTCCGAGTTTTTTCAAATTTGTCCTCTTCTTCACTTTTTCGAGTTTTAAATTGTCCCAATGTTTTTGGTATGATTGGTTCACCAGGTTTCATTTTTTTAATCGGTATTTTTCTCATTGGACACTGAAAAATTATTGTAAAATTGCATAAGAATATCATTGTTTACTGTTCAATTTATTCACTGGGGTTTTTTTTTATTATTAATAACTCTTTAGATGTCTTTCTTTTCAAAACCCAGTCATTTATTAATTATTATTTTTTTTCTACGTTCCGATTGCTAATGCGCAATCCTTTTCCAGGGTCTCTATAATTCACAAAATTTTTTCATACATACATAATCTTCAAAATACTTATAAAACAATAACACTCAACTTACATTAATCTTCACATCATTTGATTCAACGTGTCACCTAGTTATCTCGATCGTCGTCGTGTCTATAATAATCACACTATTTATTTAATTAATTTCCCTTTCATAATTTACAATACCACATTCCTTTTACTTACATAATAATATACCGCATTCTTTCTTCCATTCTTTCTTTTATAAACTTTAAGTCTTAACAACTTAGTGTCATATGTTGTTTCCACAATGGAACATGTCACCGCTGGATACAAACTGAGACAACGCACTTTTGATCACTCATACAAACAAATCTGACAATAAAGCATCAAAATCATCTAATATACCCCACCAATAGGTCATACACGTCATTCCACTCACACAAGTCACGTTGTTTATTCAATGCTTTATCCTCATATTTCTTAATGTACGCCATTTCACAAAACAGTCGTCGAAAATAATTTTTCTCAGTGTCCAATATCTTTACATCTTCCCATTTTATGTCATGCGTAGTCACATTCCTATGCTCACTAATTACTGACAATCTTTTTCATGTTCTACCAATCTTTTTTTCAAATATCTACGAGTCTGTCCTATGTATACTTCATCACATCCGTTACAATCTATTTTATAAATAACATTTGATTTTTGAACATTGTCAATTTTATCCTTTCCTAACATGGTGAACTGCCCTTGAAATTTCCGTCAATATTATTTACTACACTTATATCTGATTGTGCCTTTAATTTTCTATTTAATCTTTCCGACAATTTTTTAACAAATGGTAAGCATAAAAACTTTTTCTCTCTTTTTCCAAATCCTCTCTCGTTTTAACGAAATCCTTTTCTCTTCTCATATTTATACTAACTATTCTTTTCTTTATGTGCTTATTCGAAAACTCTTCCGGATGTAAGATATTGGAAGATGTAAAGATATTGGACACTGAGAAAAATTATTTTCGACGACTGTTTTGTGAAATGGCGTACATTAAGAAATATGAGGATAAAGCATTGAATAAACAACGTGACTTGTGTGAGTGGAATGACGTGTATGACCTATTGGTGGGGTATATTAGATGATTTTGATGCTTTATTGTCAGATTTGTTTGTATGAGTGATCAAAAGTGCGTTGTCTCAGTTTGTATCCAGCGGTGACATGTTCCATTGTGGAAAAAACATATGACACTAAGTTGTTAAGACTTAAAGTTTATAAAAGAAAGAATGGAAGAAAGAATGCGGTATATTATTATGTAAGTAAAAGGAATGTGGTATTGTAAATTATGAAAGGGAAATAAATTAAATAAATAGTGTGATTATTATAGACACGACGACGATCGAGATAACTAGTATAGTTATCTCGATTATAGTATAGATAATCGAGATGACACGTTGAATCAAATGATGTGAAGATTAATGTAAGTTGAGTGTTATTGTTTTATAAGTATTTTGAAGATTATGTATGTATGAAAAAATTTTGTGAATTATAGAGACCCTGGAAAAGGATTGTGCATTAGCAATCGGAACGTAGAAAAAAAATAATAATTAATAAATGACTGGGTTTTGAAAAGAAAGACATTTAAACAGTTATGCATAAAAATATGTTTAGAAATACATTTTTTTTTAGTTATGCATTGGATCAAGATTAAGTCAAATAGCTTTTATGATTTAACATAAATGATAAAGCTTATGTCATTTTTAATCCACTACATGTATAAAATTTAATTCATGTGAAACCGACTTCACAGCATGGAAGTTGGCTCATTTTGAATTTCTTTACTTCCATTACATCAAAAAAACAGATGTAAGTATAAAATATATTATATATCAGTACCAAAATTTTTCAAATTTTGATTTAAAATTATACCTTCGATTGCAAATGTGCAGGTTTAAGTACAGGTTGAACAGTTTTCCATTTTCCAAGAGGGGGAACCCAGCTGGGAATTTCCTTCTCCTCCTCTTTAGAAAGACTAAAGCCATTAGCATTGGGCAAGCTCGTTTTTTTCAGTGGGTTTTCATCTTTTTTCTCAACAAGTTTTTCTTTCATTTTTTTTTCAGGCTGAAAGCAAAATGAAGATTTATAAGAAGTTTATAAGATGAACTTTGAAAATTGTGAGATCAGGGTTTTGAAATAGACAAGCTCAAAATTTTTCAATTGTGAGCTTTAAGAAAATAGGAAATCGAAAAATTCTGATCAGTGATTGTTGCATTCTCAATTAAAACATTTTTGAATCTAAGAAAGAATATCTTACATAAAATTAAATTAAATTTCAAGTGTATAATAAATGACTTCTATTATTCAAAAATAAAGTTTTAAAAAAATATTTATAAGCGCATAACAAATATACAAAATTAAATTCGTTCGAGTATTTTATACGTTAATTAGTATGTAATTTAGAAAATTAAATGAATTAGTAGTAAATAGTAAATCATAAGTATTTTTTTCAGTGCAATTAATAATTAAAACTGAATAATTATTGGTAAGCATATTATAAAACATTACAAAAAATATTTTAAAAAGTTTATCGTTTATTAGTTATTTAATTATCATATAATCAATAAAGCAAAACAATGATAATTGTATTTTAATTTAATTTTAGGAAAAATGAAATTTATTAGGCATATCATTATTGATTATTTTTCATTATGTAATCCAATAAATAATTAATGTGGAACACTAATACAAATAATTATATAATTGATTATATAATCATTAAAATAATTACCATTTGATTAGTTGAAACTGAAAAAAAAATTGTGCAACTATGAGAGGTCAACGATTAAAAACTTCATTTTTAAATTAAAAATGATAGCGGAAAAATTCAAACCTCCTTGACGTTAAGAGTTTTGTCAACTTTGGCCAGCAATGTTTTTGCATCTTTGTTTTCGGGGTCTAATCGCAATATTGTATCAAGGTCTTTTTTGGCATTTTTATAGCTTTTGAGCTCCACTCTTGCTTGGGCTCTTCGGTAATACGCTTTCACATATTTTTCCTCTATTTGAATAGCGATTGTGCAATCTGCTTCCGCAGAGTAATAACTACAAATCAAAACAAATATTTCTGGTTTAGTAATATCGAACATACCATTTTTGGTCTAATTATCATTTATTTAATGAAAAACAATTACTAGTTGTGTTAAAAAACTTTTCTTGATAGGTATCATTTTATTATTTAACATAAAATATTCGAAAATTGACGTGTTGTTAACGAAATTTAGAGTATACAAAACAGAAGAGAAATGAGAAGTTACAAATTATGGTTTGAAAAATTTCAAAAAAATTTGCATGTAAGCAGATTTCAAGTTCTGATTAATAAATAAACAGTTATTGTAAAAATAGTCATTTTCTAATACAAAATGAATTGAAATCCCAGAGTTTTGTTGAATATCTTATAACAAATAAATTTTATATCTTAAATTACCTCATGTCACAAATCCACACATTACTTAAAAATTTACAAAATGGAAGAAAAATATATTTACTTGGTCAATTTCAAGTGACAAAGTCCTCGATTGGCGAAAAATGTTGCGTCATAAGGGAAAATTTTGATCGCTTCTGTATAACATTTCAAGGCTTTCATCCATTCTTTTTTCTGAACCAAAACGTTTCCCTTATTTTTTTCCTCAGTTGCTTCCTGCTTTTTCTTTTCTTGCTCTTCTTCAGAGAGTTCGCTTCTTTCTTTTTTTTCTACGATTTTTTTGCATGCTTTTTCCTATGTATAAATAACAAAATGAAAACAAATTTTGTCCTAAATGAAACATTTCAATAAATTTTTATTCTACGTTCAATTTATAGTACCACTAGAATTTGAAAAAGTGTAAAATAAAAAGGGACCTCACAGCAACTTGAAACTTTTTGAGAAAAACGTATTTTGTCCTTTCCATTGGAGAGGGAAGGGCCAGTTCTTCTCACGATCTCTACACTACAATTTTCTATAAACTTTCAAGGGTTATCTCTGATATAAAAAATTTTTTGATAAGTTTAAGAATATGTTTATTTCAAAGAGCAAAGTTGATTCTATTTTAAATGCTTTACGCCTCAATTTCGATGTTTGGTGCTGTGAAGTCCCTTTATGTAGTCCACATCACATTTATTTACAGATGATCAGAACTGTAATTTTTGTTCTGAGTAACTGATTTTTTCCATACTTAAAGTTGGTTTGAGTTTGACTATGTACTAATCACATAATTTTTAGAAAATATGAGAGCTTACATCATTGTATGCTTTCCAATCATCTAATTCGATTTCGTTATTGCTTGATCGTTCGTTTCTCTCTCGATTTTCTCCATTATTGTCTCGTCTTCCTTGTCTGTCTCCTCTGTTTTCTCTGGATCTTGCTCCTCTGTCTTCTCTGTTTTCCACAAATTTATCTTGTCTGTTTGCCTCATCTTTTTTGAAATTTCTTGAATCGCCTCCCGGTTTTCTTCTTTTCTTTTCTTTTTCTCCATTTGCACTCTTTTGGCTATCTACCATGTCCCTTACTGCATACTTGAGTTTTTTCGATCTCACTTGAGTAACATCATCCTTGAAATGCAATGCTTTTGTTATTAAGGAATTGAGGAATAAAATTTATGATTATCTAATTGGGATGTAAGCCTTATTCAAAAGATTTAACAGTATATGTGGCATGGGCTGAAGAAAGGGTACTAACAGCACCTTGCCGCTTTTCGAAAAAAACGAGATTGAAAAGAGAAAATCCCTAAACATAGCATGGACCGTCTAATTTTGTACCTCAATTTTTTATGAAATAAAAAAATCATACATTTTTAAGAGTAGACTCGTTTGATAGAGCAAGATTTCTATATTCAGAATCACTATCTCGAATTCGATTTTTGGTGCTGTTAGTACCCTTTCTTCAGAATAATAGAATGAAATACCCTTTCATTCTATGAATTATGACCTCTTCCCTATCAAAAATCATTAGTATAAAAGATTTTACAACTATATGGCTTTAAAAATTCTAATTTCTTTCTCACTTTGAAAAAATATAAAAATGTCTTTATTGGAATATGAAAAATGTTCACATTTCAATAATTTGTTTAAGTTTTTGAATGTTAGGTAGCCTAATAATTTTTTTTAACGATTTATATTGAAATTTGATAACATTTTACTATGCAACTCAGTATTTTGTTTTTTAACAATTGAGATGTACATTTCATGATATCATTTTAAATCAGATTCAGCATATTTTTTTAAATAAAATATTTACATCCAGCTATAGGTTTACCTTACATAAAAATATTTAAATATATTTTGTATGTATAATAAATTATAATAATATGATATGATTATTCAAATATATTAAAAGTATACCTTATATGTGTATGTCAATTATATACTTTTATGTAGTAAATTTTATGTATATACTTACTTAAAGAATTAGAATATAAACATTAGGGTGGTCCTTATTTGGGTCATTTTTAAAAATCGATGCACGCGCCCCCCTAAAAGTTAAGAAATGCCAAAAAAATGCGAGTGTAAAAATTTCATCGAGATTGACGCATATTAACCCGTGCCGCAAAAAGGGTTGTTTTAAAAAATCGCCACCTTTACAAAAAAAATTTTTATATTTGAAAAAATCTCTACTTGCTTCTAATTGGTCTATTTGTCCCAATGTTTTTATGAATTTACTCGTTAGTGATACCTGAGATTAATTAAAATTAGAAAATTTGTAAAAAAATTACAATTTTCAAACGAAAAATTCTAGGAGTCAAGTTTTCTTCGTCTCGCATTTGTTTTAGATATAATATTCTTTTATGTACCTCTGGCATAGAAAAAGCGTTTCTATGCCTGCTCGAGATCTCTAAACGCGTTTTCTATGCCCTCGGTACACAAAATATCGTTCGTAACAGGCACAGATGTGCTCATAGGCATAACAGGTTACAGTCCTCGGCTTCGCCTCGGACCGTAATTTCCCCGTTTCACCAAATTCGCACATCCGTGCCTGTTACGAAATATACTATTGTCCAACTGTCATCTTTACAATGCAGTATCTTCTGATTTTTTTTCAAGAGAGATAAAAGAAACTGTTAACCTAGACTCCACTATACACACCTCAGTGATCCCAGTATTCTCATGAGAGTGAGCTAAGAAAGAGGAGGAGTCTCTTTTATGAAAAGCCCCGCCTCTCCAAAAGTTAGTAGACGACATTGAATTATTAATAACTGTTCAAGTGTTGCGAATTTTCAGAAAATGAAAAGAATAAAGTGTCTAAGAATTTTATGAGGAATTGATGATTTTCGGATGATCCCCTGACTATAGCAGACCCTACATTTCATGGTGTAAATTTTTACGAGTTTTTGTGATTTGTAGCCTTTTTTGATTTAGCGACTTTCAGTGATTTTTTGCATAGTTTTATGATTTTGTCTTTGTCATTTTTGTAACTTTTTGCTACCTTTGCAATTTTTTTTTACTTTTTGTAATTTGTGAGTGCGTGCACGCGCGCGCGCGCGCGCGCGCGTGTGTGTGTGTGTGTGTGTGTGTGTGTGATTTCAACAGTGCATCGGGGGTGTAGGTGGGGGAGTAGGACATTAAGTTTGTTGATGAAAACATGCCTATAACCTTCAAATGGCAATGGTCAATAACTGTGTAAAATTTCAGGACGTTTCGTGCAGTCGTTTTGAAGTTATAGACGAACAACGCACAGACTTTCACATTTATATATATAAATTTTTAAAGAAAAGAAGAGCATTTATTTTAGGAATATATATACATAATCAATTAGGAATATATAAATGATCAATGAAAGTAAATTAATAATCTACTTCATAATTCAAAAAAGAGCGCCTAATTTATTAATCAGAATGTTAGATATTTACTTGAACATCAATTTTCTTTAAATCCAATTAGATACACGTTCTGTATTCATAAACATTCAATAGATTAGAACAAAGAAATTTCAATATTCTTTCAATATGAAGTACTTATATTGATAATACAGTTTATTTATTAATTTTCAAAAGCTCAAATTTATAAAGGTCGATATTTTTCGTATAAATTACAATTATGTATTAAACTTCGAATTAGATATCAAAGAAAGAAACATATGCATCTGCAATTTTGGATTTTTAATAACCTCAACCTTTGTTTTTAGAAATAATATGCATGAAATTTATTTTATGAAAAGAAAAGCAAACAAGCATTTACTTAATAAATAAATGTACGGAAGCATTTATGCATAAACAATTAAAAGAAATTGATGATAGCTGTATTTTTCCAATAGAAGATAGGAGCCAATTTTTAATAAATCTGCAATATATTTTTCAAGTAAAACTTCTTAGGCATCATTGTCACTTTTCTAGAATTTAATTTATGTAGAAAGTAATTTTGAGATTTTGTTGTAATTTAAGAGTGTGAGATGTAGGCCTGTAATGTTCTCGTTTTAAGGGAGTAATTTTGAGATTTTGTAAGTCTGTAATCCTGTAAGTGTAATGTTAGATTGGTATAGTTGAAGGTCGATGATATTCGAGCGTGTTTCGAGTGCAAGGAGTAATTTTAAGATTTCGTAAATCTGTAACACTGTAGGAGTGTAGGAATGTCATTGATAGATTCGACTAAAAATTAGGAACGAAATAATTTATCAACTGATTAACAGTTTAAAAACAAGAAAAATACGACACAGAAAAAAAATAAGGATCGGCTAGAACTGAAAAAAGTAAGAGGAAAAGAGGAATAAAAATCTATACATCGGAACTTTAAAGAAAGCAGCATGAATAGTTTTACTTTTAACGCATGTTGATTCAACACGCTTCAATTTTTTCTATGCAGTTTTGTTTCTATTTTTTCATCAATCCAGTAAAATACTGATTCATCAAAAATATTACGTTTTATAATTCATAACAATGACGCTTTAAAATTTTCTCAAAACAAAATGCCCCTATTTAGAATTAAGGGTACTTATGAATTTATCAAAACTCAAATTCTTATCGGTCAATATTTTTCCTATAAATAATAATTTTCAACTTATGTTCATGTATTTAAAAAAGCATTCATTTCTGAATCTACAATGGTAAATTCTTAATAACCTTTATTTGTAGAATTCAATAAGATGCACATTTATTGTACTACATTTTAAAATTGATATCCATCAAATTACAATATTAACAAAAAATGAAATATTTGATATCGATAATGATTTATTTGATAATACTCATACTGTTTGTAAGTCTGAATTCAATCTAGTGAAAAATGTAGATTCTATTCTATGAATAAAAAATCATTTATTTTTTTACAAACTACAATGTTTTTCAGGATTTTGTTAAGTTTTGATAATTTGCTGTCAATTTTTATCACATCTATACCATACCATCTATATATATATATAAATATGAAAGTCTGTACGTGTAAGCCTATAACTTCAAAACCACTGCACGAAAAGTTTTGAAATTTTGCACAGTTATTAATTATGTTCAGCTGAAGGTTATGGGCATGTTTTTATCGATGAACTAATATGGCCTACTCCCCCACTTACACCTCTGCTGCATTTTTGAAATACACACACACACACACGCGCGCGAGCGCGAATGCATACACAGTCAAAAAATAATTAAATTTTGCTAAGGTAGCAAAAAATACAAAAACAAAATTTCTAAAATATCACGAAAAGTCACAAAATCACAAAAGGTTACAAATCATGAAAACTCATTAAAATTTACGAAACCATGAAATGCAGGGTGTCCTCAAGTCAGCAAGTCATCTAAAAATCATCAGCTCCTTATACAATTTAATGAGGAATTGATGATTTCAATTTCAATTAAAAAGAAAAAAAATATTTTTTGAAATACTTATAACATCTTTTCGACCAATATAATCTATTATATTTGTATAATATCTTTCCATAGTTATTCATTACCTACCAATTCATATTCTGTAAAAAAAAATAGAAATTGGTTCGAAAAAAAAAAAAAAAGAAGGCGAAGAAGAAGCATAAGATTTTTAAATTTGAGATTGAGATAATTTTTAGGCAATTTTCATTTTTCGATTATACAATTGACTTTTCCTGGCCGAACCATTTGTAACAAAGTGGAAACGGCGGATCAAAACCCGCTGGGACAACTAGTAATATATAAAAATTCAAAATCTATTACAATGTCACGACATAAAAGGTATGAGTCATAATTGTAATTATATAATTATATAAAAGTGACGAACTTATAATAAATCATTAATTAGAAACTAATTACTATTATATTGCAATTTTTTAATGCTAGTGAATTCGATATTCAGAGAGAAAGAAGGCTACATTCGCAATAATTTTTCTACATTTTCTTCTGAAGTACACAGTAATTTCACTATTTATCCAAAATGATTTAAAAATTTTCTTACATCCTCTTTTCTGCTTTCTCGCAATGCTTGATCTTTGCTTTTCATTTGCTGCTCCCAGTTGTTTAAATCCAACATTTCTCTTTGTATATCATCGACATTATCCTTCATTTGCTTTTGGAGCATCAATGGTTTATCCATTTTTGGTGAATTTTAGAAAAAAATGGGTGCAGGGTAATAACTTGTTAAAACTTCAAACATCCGTTTTTGAGGTTGTTTGAGGTTATGATATGTTATTTGTTACGATAACAACAGATAACAACAAAGTAAGACGCACTGACGAACACTCCCGAACATTGACGAACATTGACGAAAGCAGACATAAGATAATCTCATTAACTGACCATCTGACGATTTTATCTGAATCTGAGAGGAATATAAAAAGAATAAAAATATCGGTAAATTGTAAAAATTCAAAATGAGTGCAGTAAAAAATATAGAAAATAACAAATCATTGCAAAACATGCATGAAATAGTAAGAGAGGTTCGAGAGGTTCTCAATTTTTTTTCGAGCTTCACAATATTGTGACTGTGTGATCATTTGTGAATGTGTGATCTCATATATACATATAGTACATCATACATACAGCGTCAGATGTCAGTGGTGTCAGTGCAGTGTAGCCAGAAATGACACCGACCACGTTTTTCAATGCATGCGCATGTACGTCGATGTGCTTACTTTCGCTTGGGCCGGGGAAGCCAATAGCCGGAGAGGGTTCCCCTCGGCTACTTGGAGGGGCGACGATTTCGTCTCCCTTGACTCCCTTCTATTTCCAAAACCATGCCAAATATCTTAACAAAAAACGCATTCGAAGTTCGAAGCTGATTCACATTTTGCCTAAGGTTTGATTTCTAATGTAGATAGAGTATAAAAAAGGATTGGTTTTTTATTTATAGAATATTAATAATTAATTGTAATGGAAAATAACTATAAATAGTATTTATGAATAATTTATCAATTAAGTCTATTGTTGTTTCATTTCAGTCATTTTTACGATATTTGCAACATATTTCATTCATAATTTTTCGAAATATTTACTTCTCAAATTCTGATTCTCTACAACTTTATGTAAAAATATTGAGTGGTATGAATATATGTATAAATGTACGTATATAATATTTAGGCATGCATGATAATCGAATGTGCAAGCGTGTGTAAAATGTAGTAAGCAGTAGTTCTCACAAAAAACTGTGCGAATCACATGCGAAAGATAGGGGGCTTACGCGGATGTGTTTTCACTATTTGCTTTCATGTGAAATTTATGTGATTCTCATGCGAATCACGTTTGCGCATTTTTCGTCGAAATCTTACTTAAAGAAATAAATTTGCATGTCCTTATATGTATATTTCAATGTTTAATAAGAGAGAAATACCGTGTAAATGGCTTAAATCGTAAGTCAAGTTCGCTCGTGGATTGAAGAAAAAGTGTGAACATTTCAGAGCCACAATTCAGCATGAATGAAGTTTATTATTGATTCAAAAATAATAACATATCAATTCCGTGAAAATCATATCAACCGTTCGCGCATGTCGGCTCACAAAGTTGCACGTGCAAATGCTGCTATAATAATTTTCATTATCGTAGTATCATCAATAAACTTCATTTATGTTTAACAATTAATCTGTAACATTCATACTTTTTCTTGCTTTTCTTTTAATCCACGAGCAAACTCAGCTAGCGATTTGAGCTATTTTACACGTTGTTCATCCTTTAACAAACATAAAGCGTATGTTTTCAATGTCGTGTACGATTGTTTCACAAGAATTAAAACAGTTGTCTTTTTTTAAAAAGAAAAAAAAACCTTTCACTTAAGAATAAACAACTATTTAGAAATAAAAATATAATTAAAAACATTTTTCTAAAACGAAAAAAAAAATTTCTGAATGCTTTTTGTGATTGATGTTGAAGGGTTTTTATGTTTGTAGTCCCACAACTAAGAATAATGATACTATCAGTTCTGTCTCAGCGCCCCGGTGCTGCAGCGCGGTATCAGCAGATAAGAGTATAAAAGACGGCCGGCTTTTTGGCATTGGAGATCGATTCCTAATAAATAAATGAATGGCAGATGAAATCCGTCTCGATTTATATCTAAGTTAACATTTTTTCGGAAAGATAAGGAACGCTTGGAAAACTGGACCTATCGATATATGTAAAATTAATGATAAGTTTTTGAGAAGCTACAAATATGTGAAGGATATATATTCAGAAATAAGCAATAGATAAAGTTAAGGGGAACACGTACTTTTTTGCAATTCAGATGCAAATTTTAGGTCATAGGTCATCTTATCGCACGCATCTGTGCTACTAGAGTACATTTTAATCATTTTTTCAATTTAGAATTAGCTTTTTCATTTTTTTTACAATGCAACTAAAATTTAAAAAAATCGTACATCGAAACGATTGCCGATGATTTAATATTAGAGATACTCTGAGAAAAAATTTTTAAGTTGAAATTTATTCAAATCAGCTTTTGTTAAAAAAGTTCTTATTGAAACTGTTGTTGCACAGGTTGAATTTTAAGTCGTACTGATAGAATTGTTAGTTACTTCTACTGAAAACTAAAGTTTTCGCTTTCTTTCTATTGTGGCCATTTGAGATTTTACGTTTAATGAATATGAATAACAACGGATTTTTTAGTTTTTACAACGGAATTTTTCAAGGATTTCGGTGTCATAACTGGATATCTTAGTTGTGCCATTATCAACTTTTTCTAGTTAGAATGATTGAAATTTTAAGTGACCGCTCCGATACTAACGGAATTTTTTATATTGAGTAATTATAAAATTTTCCTACTGTTAAATTCTTCGTGTTCAAATTGGAAAAATGCGGTTAAAGCAACTGAATTGATTCTTCTTCGTGGGAATAGCATTAAAAAATTTTGATGACAAAATCTGCTTTTTTTTTTTTTAATTTTATTTTGTTCATAAATCTAGAGCGTGGGTTGAAAAATTAATGTGGAATTGTTTTATGGAAATTTTAAAAGTTATCGTCTTTGATAAATTAATTACATTTAATTCGTTTGAAAAAACCACGCATGGTTTATCATTTTTATTGCATTTTTTTCTTCTTCCCACGTGGTTCATAATCATACAAAAATTCTGAAGTCATGCGTGACACTTGCTCTTCTTTAATTTCCATATATTTTGCTTGTTCATCGCGAGATCTCATTGAATGTTTTACAGTTACAATCGCATTCACACTAGGTCGCGATAAATTCACTCTTTGATCCGTAACAATTTGATTCAGAATTGTAAAACTTCTTTCAACATCTGCATTAGAATGTGCCAAGGACCTTACTGCCGAATGATTTTTCTTAAATTTTTGAATTTGACAATGTTGTTGCTATTTTTTCCTAACAGTGCGTACTCTTACATTTTACCAAAAGACATCATATCGATTTCCGGTTCAGAAGTAAAATCTGCATGCAGTGAATCCCATTCCAATTTTGAACACTCCATTTCTTCATCATTGAAAATTTTGAATCGTTCCATAATGTATTCAACATCTTTGAAAGTCGTTTCTCGATCTGAATTGTGAAAAGTGTTTTCCGCATCGAAAACCGAAAATTTCGAAAAAAAATCATCATCAATGTATAAAAAACGTTTCACTGCACCTTTACATGTTGCAACGAAAAATTATAGAAAATTTTTACGTATTTCGTGAATTGTAACCTCATCGTCTTTCAAGCTTTTTTGCATTTCCTCGCGAATACTGTTAGTTTCAGGTCCAAAATCAATGTCATCCAATCTCTTTCTTTTTTCGAGTGAATCAAAATCGAAACTTTTCGGTGAAGCTTGAATACGAGAAAGCTCATCTACCTTCACGAAATGCTTTGCAAAAGTGATCAAAATTCTTTACAACGTGCCAAAAGTAAATGAACTTGGGTTACCTCTGCTTGAAAGAAGGCATTTAATTGATTGGAAAAATTCAAAACTTATTCTGAGAATGCGAGGTAACAGGGAATATCGGGTTTTTGCATTTCACTGAGTAAATAGGCGGTTAATTTGTTTTGTGTCTTTTGAGTTTCGTCGGCAACAAATTTGAGCTAAAGGGGATATAATTCTCGCAACCTTTGAATACATTGGTATCTACTGAGCCAATGAGAAGTACAGTATTTGAATACCTGGCGTGAATAACCTACTTCGTTTTCCATAAATATTGCAAATGCTCTCGAGCGTTTTGGACTTTCCCGGATAAAATTTACTAATCTGCCTATCAAATTTTAGAAATGTTTCGGTAAAGTATCGAAAGCATCACTAGCAAGTAAAGCGCTATGAATTTTCAGAAATTTTTTTTTCGTTTTAGAAAAATGTTTTTACTTTTATTTTTATTTCTAAATAGTTGTTTATTCTTAAGTGAAAGGTTTTTTTTCTTTTTAAAAAAAGACAACTGTTTTAATTCTTGTGAAACAATCGTACATGAAATTGAAAACATACGCTTTATGTTTGTTAAAGGATGAACAACGTGTAAAATAGCTCAAATCGCTAGCTGAGTTTGCTCGTGGATTAAAAGAAAAGCAAGAAAAAGTATGAATGTTACAGATTAATTGTTAAACATAAATGAAGTTTATTGATGATACTACGATAATGAAAATTATTATAGCAGCATTTGCACGTGCAACTTTGTGAGCCGACATGCGCGAACGGTTGATATGATTTTCACGGAATTGATATGTTATTATTTTTGAATCAATAATAAACTTCATTCATGCTGAATTGTGGCTCTGAAATGTTCACACTTTTTCTTCAATCCACGAGCGAACTTGACTTACGATTTAAGCCATTTACACGGTATTTCTCTCTTATTAAACATTGAAATATACATATAAGGACATGCAAATTTATTTCTTTAAGTAAGATTTCGACGAAAAATGCGCAAACGTGATTCGCATGAGAATCACATAAATTTCACATGAAAGCAAATAGTGAAAACACATCCGCGTAAGCCCCCTATCTTTCGCATGTGATTCGCACAGTTTTTTGTGAGAACTACTGCTTACTACATTTTACACACGCTTGCACAGGGGCGTACGCAGGGGGGGTTTGGGGGTTTAACCCCCCCTCCCCGAAACGTGGAAAAATTGTGAAATTTTTTAAGTCTTTCAAAAAACTTTCTCAGAAGTAAAAATCATGACGATTGAAACTCGCGCGCGATATGACAAATATGGCGGCGGCTGGGGTGCAGAGTGAGCGAGATGAACCATGTGCAAGAAAGTTAGAAGATGTACTCTGGGCCAACTGAAAATCCCTAAGTGGGGAGAGTCGATTCTGTCCCTGATTTGGGGATTTTCAGCGTTTTGTTCGTACGTACCAACAAAATAATCAAAAAATCCCTAAATCAGGAACAAATACAATTGTCACTGCTATTGTTTACCGTTCATTTTTGTGGTTATGTCTGTGACGAGCGAGGTTTTTCTCACTCGTCTATATTTTTATTTTTACAATAATATGAGAAAAAGAAGAAAGACAAATTCAATGTTCTATAAAATGTTTAAAAGGAAGCTATTTTTCTGAACCTTAACATAACGCGCGACAATATCAAATCGCTATGACTCGCCGGTATTGATAGTTGATGACGCTAATAATATCAATTTTTGGGCAGGAAACGATCGGACGAAAATCGTTCCGTAAAGAATGATTTTCAGACGGAAACGATATGCTCATATCTTTCTTTTAGACAATGAACCATGATTAGACTTTTTACAAAAATGATATCTAACGATTTCTTGCAATTTACACCGGATACAAACGAACGAAAAGGAACCCGAAACGAACGAAAAACGTTCCATGAGTACGATTTTCAGGCAAAAATGATAAACAGGTCAATTTTTCGAATAATGAACTACGATTACCACTTCTTTCTTTCTTCGGTATATAAACCAAGCAGTCGTGGCCGAACTTTGGCACTCACACTCCCAAGCACTTGTATTCCTTATTGTTAATAGTTTAACATATAGTAAAAGTCATAAGTTTAATAGCGTGTGGAAAGACAGTTCTCAAATTTTATTCGAAGTTTATTGATATTGAAACATCTGCTGAATTTGAGACATTATTTCGTTTGTAATAATTAACAGTGAAGCGTGTGATTTTCCTAAGAGCAATCGATCGAAGGTATGAGAGTAAAAATGATTAATAATATGTTGAAAATAAGTAAAGTTATAAATCAATACACTGTTGTACATTGTCAGAGCCATATTATTGTCATGTAAATTGTTTTGTGAATAAGAACTTCAGAAAGGATTCGTAATGCATCGAATATTTTGTATGAAAAGAGTATTTGAATAAGATATAATGTTGATTTTATCATTTTGTTAGAAAAGTCTTTTGTCTTGATTGATAGATCAAAATGTAAATGATTGTATTCGGAAGTGACTGTTCATTTTATACTAATAAAGTTAATGTTTTGTAAATTGAAAACCATCCCTCAAAAGCATTTCTTTTCCCCTGGTCCATAAGTATATAGGGAACCTAGGGTCGTGTAGGGCAGATCCTCCTACAACGGTCCTAATCTGGATGAGTTGGCCTACTTTCGGGATTTAAAAATCAACGTTGGTTTTCTCGAATTTGAGTCCGCTCGACACATGTCGGATTGACATTATAATGTGCAGTAGTGCAGTTAATAAACAATAAAAAATGAATAAACGAAAAATCACTGATTTCTTTAAACCTCAAGACCCTAACCGTGTTTCGAATGAGATTCCTGAAAATTCCAACAATGAATTCATTGAAAATCCTCCGAAAAAAAAAACAAGACAGTAGACGGCAGAACACACAAACGTAATTCGATAATTTCATCGAGAATTTTTTACAATTTACGCTCTAATTCTTGTAGTATTTATTTATCTTACTTTTTCAAAAAAAGGCCGAATGTAAAATAACTTCAAAATGTAATGTCTTCTAGTAAAAAACATAACCTGTAGTATCATTTACGAACCCTGCTAAAAAAGCTTATCGATTGCTGAAAACTGACAAGTTCACAAGAAAATTACACAAAATATACTAAAAATCTCAAGGAAATACAAAAACATACACTAAAGAATTAAAACGTTACTTATATACACAAAAACAGTATAAAATTACAAAAAGCAATTAAAAATATGGACAAAAATAAAACGAAGCAAAAAACTACAAAAAACTGGAAAAATACAGAAAAGTACAAGAAATTACAGGAAAAAAATTAAAATAGCAAGAAACTGTCTAAAACTGCAGAAAATTAGGAAAAAAAAATTTATTCTAAAAAATAATAAAAATTACAAGAAAACACAGTAAGCCTAGCGATTTAGATTATTATAAAAAAAGGCAACATTTTTATAAGAATCAGAAATTTGTAATAAAAATTCAACTATGTGAGATATATTTTTGTTTTGAAGGTTATTTCAAACGACGTTAGTCATTTTTGTCGACGAAAACTAAACGATGAAGAGAATAAGGAACTTGTCAAAAATGTGTGGGTCCCTGACACAAGTTTCGCATTCCCGGCTTCAGGCGAACGAAAACTGAAATTTCAACATTTTTGGCTTCGTTTATTCCCTTGGCTAACTTATTCTTCTGTAGAAGACGGAGCATATTGCCAATGTTGCGTTTTATTTGCACCTGAATTCGCTGGAAAAGGACAAAGTCAAAGTCTGAATTTTCTAGTTACAAAGCCATTTCAGAACTGGAAAAAGGCAATAGACACTTTTCGTAGCCACCAAGATAAAATTTATCACAAGAATGCTTGTACAGATTTTTAAAGTTTTCAACTCATTTTAAAACGAAAAAAAAGAGGACATAGTTAGCGAGCTCGACAAAAGCCGAAAAATGATGCAGATAGAGAATCGAAAAAAATTATTGCCAATCATACGAGCTGTTCTATTCTGTGGCCGGCAAGGGATCGCCCTGAGAAGTCATGAAGATCATGGTGCACTTTCAGAAAAAATGCCAGTAGAAAATGATGGCAATTTTAGAGCCTTGCTACGATTCGCATTGGAAAGCAATGACAGTGATTTGAAATCTCATCTAGATACAGCTGCTAAAAATGCAACGTATTTGAGTCCACGTATCCAAAACGAAATCATCGAAGCTGCAGGCAAAATCATTGTATCCAGTTTGGTAAAACGCGTCAACGAGTCTCAATGTTTTGCAGTTATTGCTGATGAGACGACGGATATTTGTGGAACTGAACAGTTTTCTCTTTGTGTACGATTCGTTGACAAGAAAAATGAAGAATATTGCATTCAAGAAGATTTCCTGCACTTTGTGGCTGTTAATGATCTAACTGGGAAAGGACTGGCAAACACATTACTCACTAGCTTGAAACATCTTGGTATCGATATTTCTTATCTGAGCGGTCAAGGTACTTCGCAAGATTTACATGATTCATTATATTTTCATTTGTTAATTATTTATTATTTCAAATTTGCTATCAGATAAATCATCATTAGATTACTATTTCGAATTTTAAAACATGCAATCCTAGAAATTTTCACGTGTAACTAAAAACGTAATTTGAGCAAGATTTAAATTCAGTTTTCTGGCAGTGGATTCAAAACCGTTCACAAATTTATTTTTCATCAATGTTATAGGTTTTAATTATGACTCATTTTCTCATTAAATTAAACTTAAGATGAATCTCAAGTATGGTTTGTTTGATATATTTAAACATTTTCTTCATATCTGAGCTAATTGAGTAAATTACTTTACCTACTTCCTAACATATTTCTATTTTATGTATATTTCTTCGGTGTAAAATCTAATGATAAGCATTTTCACCAGGTTATGACGGAGCAAGTGCAATGAAGGGGCAATTCAAGGGTTGCGCAGCAGAAGTCAGGAAGATCGGTCCCAAGGCTATTTATCTCCACTGCGCAAATCACAGTCTTAATCTAGCGATAACACACGCCTGCAATGTCACGCCCATCAGAAATTGCATTGGAACGATAAAAAGTGTTGTCAATTTTTTTCGTCGCAGTAACAAAGCTGGCCATATTTTGCAAAAAAAAATTAAGGATACTGTACCAAATGCATAACAAACTCGTCTATTAAAGTTTTGCGAAACGCGATGGGTAGAACACCTCGATTCCTTGCATCTTTTTTCTGAAGTGTATGAATGTGTTTGTTTTGCTTTGGAAGAATGCGATAACATAATGACAAAAGTCGAAGGAACTCAGCCTCACGCATTGCTGGCTTCAATCAAAACGTCTGAGTTCGTTATCGCTTTAGCAACTTTGAAGCCCGTTTTTAATTTGACTAAAACACTGAGTCAACTTTTGCAAAAAGAAAACTGCGATCTAAGCCTTTGCGTTCAATATGCAGATAATTTACACAAAGAAATTGAAGAAATGCGTACAAATGCAGATGTTACATTTGAGAGAATTTTCGAAACTGCCATAAAAACTGCTGAAGAAGGTGGCTTTGAACTAACAGTCCCTCGGGTTGCTGGAAGACAAAAAAATCGTGACAACTACGAAGGAGGTCCAAAGCCATATTACCGCCGATCAATAATGATTCCTTTTTTGGATCACTATTTACAAGAATTGGATACCAGATTCCTTCAACATCGTGATATTTTGTCAAATATCCAGGACCTTCTACCCTCGAAAATTCGAAATTTAGATTCAGAACAGTTGAACAAGACTGTAAAAATTTTCGAAAATTAGTGGCCGAACAATGTTTCAGTTACTGAGGAGTTTGAAGCTGAAATTGCTATGTGGAAAAGGTATTTGCTTTTGATGGTTTACTTATTTAAAACATCAAATTGCATCAAGATAATAATTTTTTTGTTTAAGATACTGCTTGAGAGTACGAGATGAGAACGAGCCAAAAATTTTCATCGAAACCCTGACTATTTGTGACAAAAAATTCTACCCAACTGTTCATCGATATCTGCAAATAGCTGCAGCTCTAACTGTATCTGCTGCACCCAGTGAACGATCGTTTTCAACTCTTCGCAGGTTGAAAACTTACTTACGCAACGCGACTGGCCAGGACAGATTGAACGGTTTGGCTCTATTGAATATTCACAGAGATATTGAAGTATCAAGTGACGAAATTTTGGACATCATGGCAGCATTGCCCAGAAGGCTGGATATTATTTTGTAACAGGTTCATTCACGAACAGAGTTCATGCATAAGTAAATATTTTTTTTTTTTTTTCAATCCAAAAATAGCACTCATTGTTCACAAAGAATAATAAATAAAAATAAAAAAAATATACCTTCACTGCATTTATTGATTATCCATTCCTCGACCTTATGCAAAATTGAATTCAACAAACCCCCCCACCCCTGAAATTTTTTTCTGCGTACGCGCCTGCGCTTGCACATTCGATTATCATGCATGCCTAAATATTATATACGTACATTTATACATATATTCATACTACTCAATATTTTTACATAAAGTTGTAGAGAATCAGAATTTGAGAAGTAAATATTTCGAAAAATTATGAATAAAATATGTTGCGAATATCGTAAAAATGACTGAAATGAAACAACAATAGACTCAATTGATAAATTATTCATAAATACTATTTATAGTTATTTACCATTACAATTAATTATTAATATTCTATAAATAAAAAACCAATCCTTTTTTATACTCTATCTACATTAGAAATCAAACCTTAGGCAAAATGTGAATCAGCTTCGAAATTCGAACGTGTTTTTTGTTAAGATATTTGGCATGGTTTTGAAAATAGAAGAGAGTTAAGGGAGACGAAATCGTCGCCCCTCCAAGTAGCCGAGGGGAACCCTCTCCGGCTATTGGCTTCCCCGGCCCAAGCGAAAGTAAGCACATCGACGTACATGCGCATGCATTGAAAAACGTGGTCGGTGTCATTTCTGGCTACACTGTGTCAATGTCATCATATGATCCATATGATCATATAACCTAACCTCAAAAAAACCAGCTTGATCTTGCTGATTAACATTGTTGCCATTGTTGATTGTTGTTGGTTTCCTGTTATTTCCCGGCATTTCCCGGTTTTCCGAATTTGACGAACGTCGCAAATACGTGAAGTAAATCGTGAAAAAATTTCAAAAGTGCTAAAATGTCTGAAGAAGTGATAGAAATCGGAAGTCACATAGTTGTGGCCAAAAACAATTTTAAAAGAGTAATACAAGTCTGTCCTGAATCGACTTTTAAAATAATTAAACAAGAAATTGAAATGAAGAATTTAGCAGGAAAACCTTTTTGGACCACTTTCAAAATAGTCCCGCCCCGAAATAAGAAAACACCGTGTACATTGGAGGTGAAAATAGTTTTTCTTATGTTGGTCATAATATTTAAAAAATGTTTAAAACTTGGCTTTTTATTAATCATGAATTCCATATTTTAAATTATTTTCAAGCTAGTTGATTAAGTTATAGATTTCTCAAATAATGCAAACTGAGTTTAAAGTTTTCAAGCAACATACTATTTAAAAAAAAAATTTTTAAATAGCCGTTATTTAATATTGTCAGAGTCATGATCAATTTTAATAAGCTATATTTGATTTTAGATTTTCTAATTTTTAACTAAAAAATTTTCAATTTTTTAATAATTAAGTTACTGATAAAGATTTTTATCATTATTATTTAAAATTCAGGCTTTTTGGAATACAAAATTTTAAAACAGCATCTGAAGTTAATATTGTATTTAAATATAACATTGTTATTTAAAATTTCTGAAATGAAAAACCGCATTTGGAATTTTCATATCCTCTTATATTCAAATTTTGTAACTATATGTGACTCGATCTGTAGAAACCTACCTAAGGACCTAATCGATAGAGCTTACTTTCTTTTTCATTTGAGATGACGAGTAGGTTGAGTCGATTTGGTCCTTGGGTAGGTTTCTACAGATCGGGTCACATATAATTTCATTTTTTTTTTTTTTTTTTTATATATTTCTCAAACATGTATAAATCATTTCAAAAACACATCAGAATAACGTTAAATTAAGAATGATCAAGATTTCGGAAGTTCTCATAATTTTATATTAGTTTTAAATCATCTTTTTTTTAAATTTTTTTTAGTGCATTGTATACTTTCTGATTCAATCAATAATATGATCCTTTTATTTTCAAATTCTTACATTGCAGAATATTTTTAACTCGTCATTTTTTTTATTTCTGTACTATTCAAGTGTAAATAATTTAATTGCAAACATCAAAATAACACAGATTTGATAGAAATAGAATCTCTTAAAAGTCTAGCAATCAATATGAAAACCAAATTTTTCAAAGTCATTCTTAACTTTCAAGTTTTTTATTTAAAAAAAAAAAAAAAAAAAAATCGAAGCTTTTTTGAATTTTGTGTTTTTCTTCTGAGGAAAGTGTTGAATATTTGACATTGTCAAAGTGGTTTCAAATGAATATAATCAAGCTTAATAAATTTGTCAGAATTTTATAGAACATTATTTTTACAAAATAATATAATTTTATTAATTTGTCAGAAAAAAATTTTCTGGCCCATTCTATCATTTGTGATTTGAAAAATAATAGTATCTTTTCATATTTGAATTCTTTTATGTAGGATCATAATAATCTTAACATTTTTTTTTCTAATTTTTTCAAATATAAATATTCAATTCATAAACTCAAAAACGTTTGATTTAGAACAATCGGAATTTTGAAAAGTCTTGCCATAAAAATTTTCGAAACTGATTTCAATCAATCTCTTGTCTTGAGTTTTTCCATCTTTGAATGGAATACAAATTTTAAAGCTTTTCCATTTTAGTTCGCAGTTATGAAATTTGAACTATTCGAAATTACGAAAGTGTAATCAAAAATATTAATATTTCAAGAAACATTTTATCATTCTTATAAAATTAATAAGCTTCATTAATTCATCATTTTATAATTTTTCATGGTACATTATATAATTTATTGATGTATAAATAATGGAATCCTTTTATTTTCAAATTCTTTCATGCTAAAACATTTAAGTATAGACATTTTTTTATACTTTTTGAATGTGTATAGTCTATTCACTTACATGAAGATAAAACTCAGAAATAATTGGAATTTCAAAAATTGTGGGACTTAAATTTTCAAAAAAAGATTTTTTAAGTCAGTTTTTCCATCTTGGAATAAATCAGAAATCTTGGAGCTTTTTTGATTTTTCAATTTTTTCTGTTTTTCAAGAATATGTGGAAATAATCTGAATCATGGAAAGGCACTAAAAATAATTGCAATCAGCCCAAATAAAGATTTTTGAATTGAATGAAAACATAATTATTTTTATAAAATTATATAAATATAAATACAATACTTCACTTAATGATTTTTTTTGTAGAATTCTTTCTATAATTTTGAGTTCAATAAATAATAGGATGCTTCCATTTTCGAATTTTCCATGTTAAAACATTTTTATCTAACTTTGTTTTGTACTTTTCAAATCTAAATAATAGATTTAAAAAAATCAGAATAACATCAGTTTGGAAGGAATCAAAATTTTGAAAATCTTTAGAAAGAAAATTAGTAAAATATATTTTCAAGTCACCCTGTCATCTTAGAGCAATTTCCATTTCATAATTTTTCTGACTTCCAAAATATATCCCTACATTCAGGTTACCACGGAAAAAGAAGATGACTTCCTGAAAGAATTGACAGAAGACCTCCAAAGTGGCTGCGACAACCGCACAATTATCAACGATAACAGTTCCCAAAAACTGTCGAAAGAAGACATCCTTAATCTCCAAGAGTCCGGAAAATCCGGAAACCAAATCATCAACGAGCTTATCGAAAACAGCTCATCATTTGCCACAAGGACCGAGTTCTCCCAAGAAAAGTACATCAAGAAGAAGACAAAAAAATACTGCCAGTACTTGGCAGTCCATAAACCGACGATTCCAGACCTCCAACAAATCGAGTCACAGAACTATAGAGGAAATAGTCTGAGAATGGATGCCCTGGCTCAAATACTGTCCTACAGCGACATACAAGCTGAAGGTTCCTATTTACTATATGACAACATTACATCAGGTCTCGTTGCTTCCTCTTTGCTTAATCGAATCGGTGCAAACACGAAAGGACAGTTGTTGAACCTTCACAGAGGTAAAAAACCTAATATAGCACATGTGAAGTACATGGATTTTCCTGAAGAGCTTACTAAACGTTTCGTCAGTGCCAACATTTTTCAACTTTTGAAGCTGTGTAAGGACAATGAATGTTCAGAAAAGAAAAGTGGAATAGAACAGATGGAAATTGAAGAGATAAGTCTGGATAACGCAGTGAGAGAAGAAATGGAAAATGGGCAACGAGATTTGACGGAGAATGAGAAGAAGGAAAAGGCGGCACAAGTAGAAGATGAGGGTGAGACAAAGGTGGCAGAGGACTGTAAGAGCGAAGAAAATTTGACAGGAAACCGTAAGAAGAGGGCATTAGAGGAAGAAATTGGGGATGTAAGTAAATCGAAACAGTTCAAGTTTGCAAATGATGAGGGTAGGGAAGCTTTGGAGATGGTTTTGAATCGCGAATTCGACTCATTGGTGATCATTGCAAAGGAACATCCTGTGAACATTGTAAGGGCGTTGCTGAAATTTTTGGCGTCTTCGAGGCCTTTCGTCATTTACCATCACCACAAAGAGCCTTTGATGGAGGCTTACGTGGAGTTAAAGCAAAACTACTCGATCGCGAATCTGAAACTTTTTTCTAATTTTCTGAGGACTTATCAGATTTTGCAAGACAGGACTCATCCGGACATTGATGCTAATGACTGCGGAGGATATATTCTGACGGGATACTTTTTGAAGTGATGTATGCTTTGTTTTTTGTAAAGAAGGGTGGGGTGAATAAAATTGAAAAAGATAAATTGTAGAGTGACTTTTTTTTTAAAGGAGGGAAGATTACTATAAAAATACAAAATACAGAGAAGAAATAATAGGATCAGGTTCAAATTTTCTTCAATCATTTGTAGGTTTTTTAATATTTTGAGATGAAGAATCCGATTGTAAAAAAGATTAATATTTTTTTATTTGTCTTTTACAAAATTCGTGCTTCCTTTTCATTTAATTCGAGTGTCCAAGAGTATTTCAACACCTGGATCTGCTTCAGGAAAATCTGATTTGTAGAAATGATTTACTATTCCGGATCCTATTGTATCAGTTACTATATTCAGTAAAGTTCGAAAACGATCCCTGAAATTGGAAAATTTTCTTATTAGGAATGATAATGTTTATTCGTCAATTATAAAATATTAGTTGATGTTTACAGATATGTTCCATAATTTCCCTTTCTTCACTGAATTGAAAATTTAGATGATATACATTTTCAGTTTTGAAAAAACTGTTCAACAAATTTATAATTTTTTATATAATTATGAAAATTTAACATTCATTCGATTTTGAGTGTACAGAATACTTATGACATTAAAGTGTATTGTGTTATAGAAAACCAGTTAACTATTTTCGGAGAAATATTTAAGTTTTTTTATTGATAAATATTATACTTACACAAAACTGTCGATTGCAATGATCAGAGTTACATCATCTGAAGGAACCCCCACTGAATTTAAGACCAAAATTAACATAACGTAGCCTCCATTTGGAAGTCCAGCTGCGCCAATGCATGAGAAAGTGCAGGTTATACTGTATAAATAATTTATACAATAGTGTATTTGTTTTTTTGGTTAATTATTTCTTTTTCTTCAGAAAGCAAGTTGACTTATATATTAATGCAGCAAATTTTACAAAGTAATTTAAAAATCATGGAAAGTTTATACAAATTTTTACAGCTAGTCTTTATCAAGTTTCAAGAAATTTCAATTGCACAAAAAATTTACAAGAAAAAAGTGACAAGTAACTCAATATCAACTTTTTTGAAATTAGGAAGTGGTAATGCTAATGTTAAAGGCATATTTTGTTACTCTAAGGTATTTTCATTACCTTAGGAGTATCATTTTTGTGAGGGGAAAATCGAGTCCTCTCATTTGTACGATAAACATGGCACCGATCGATTCGTAAAGTGCAATGCCATCCAAATTGATCGCTGCTCCGATGGGTATAACAAATCTCGAAATTTTGTTATTGATGCCACTTTTATCGAGGCATCTTAATGTCACTGGTACAGTCGCTGTGCTAAATTTGAAATTATATATTTTATTAAGGCTTCAATGGTGGATGAATATTGCAATAAAATAATTTTTTGTGATTTGTTGCGAAAACGTTTTTAGATAATTCCAAGATTTTTTAATGGTTGTGAATGATTTTGGTACATGATTTTTTATTCAACACTGTGGTTTTTCTAAAAAATGTGGAAACTTTTCAAAGACAAAATTGGATGGATTGATTTGGATTTTCTGTTTAAATTTTTTGAATTTCAAATTCTAAGATTTCATTGAAAGATTAAAATAGATCAAAATTTGCAACAATTTAATTGGATTTTTTAGCGTTATCGATGAATTTTCGGGAAATCGATGGCTTGTTTAAGTTTCACGAGTATTTTTTATTTTTGATATTTTTAATATTGAAGAAAACTTAAGAGGTTTTTCTAAGTATTTGACAATTTTTAAATGTGTTTTCATCAACTTTTTTCAACAAAAGAAAATTAATATTCTGAAAAATTTTCTTTCATTTAGATTTTCTTGATATTTCCATTATATATTTACATTATTGGAAATATTTATCTAGAAATTTGTACTACCCCTGAAAATTTTTTCTTCTGAAAAAATTGATAATGTATTCTATTTTATAACATTTGGATTTCTTCTCCTATTTAAAAATATTTCTGAAACATCTCACGAATTATTCGATATTTTTCGAAAAATCAAATAAATGACCATTCACAAATCTACTTGGGTCGTTCAACGTCAGATTTACCTCTAAAATAGAAATATAATAGAAGTTATGTTTTCCTTAATTGTGACAAGAAAATAAAACACAGATAGTCTGTAGAAAACACTTGTTTAACTCTTCAAAGTACTGATAATTATTTATCATTAGAATCGGTATTTTCTAGAATGATGTTCACAATTGTTTTCACTTAGAATTTCCAATGTATAATATATATTCTTATTGACATACAAAAATTTGAAACTAATGGGTTCAAGAAAAAAGTATCTTAATAGTGGAATATAAAATATTTCAAAATTTTATAATATTCATACAATGTCAAATTTTTCAAGTGTGTAGAAAAAAAATTCATAAACACAACGAAATTTTTCACATTCAATTTCAAAAAAAAAAAGCTTAAACTGTATAAAGTTGAGTAATAATAACTGACTTTATTTTGAAAAAATCTGACTTTTCTAGATATCTTATCTCTTGAGTATCTTTAATCTTAACACAATCATCAATTTATTGTTACGAAAATTTTGAAATAAGAAAATGATTCTTTTGTAGAACGTACAAAATAAAAATCTATCATAATATTCTATGAAACTGAATTGTTTACAATTCACAAATTCTATCAGGTAATTCAAATTGGTGCTCTTAGTGATGATATAAATTTTATATTAGGGGAGACCGGGGCATTCCAAACACCTTTTTTTCGTTTGCATTTTGCAATATCTAAAATGTATTTTTTCATCAAGTATATTGTTTACCTTGACCACAAAGTACATATGCATTCGTTTGTTATTGTTTATTATTTCCATCCCAATTCAATGTTTATTAAAAAGTCTCATCTTTCGATATCTTGAAAATTCCGGGGTAAACCGGGCACCCTCCAAAATAATCAGCTTAATGTTCGACGGAAATTCATTATTTATTGAAAATGTTATTGTTAATACAAAGTTCATTTACGATATAAACAATTACAAAAAGCTACATTTCCTATTTTTTACTATTAGATAGATGATAATATTTTGGGATTACAAAATAAGTTTTTTTTCGCAATTTTTACTCCGAATTTCAAATTTTTGACCAACAAAATTCAGGATATTAATGCATATTCTTCGACATATTCAATGCACTATTCAATCATTGAATGGGTCAGATTCGCTCAGTGTCCGGAATGCCCCGGAGTGTCGTTTGTAATAAAATAGTGTCAAACGCATAAAAAACATTTTTTCTATGGATGAAAGCTAGTTTATTATAATCCAGCATCCTTTACTCTGTAATGAATAATTATTTTGACAACAATTACTGCAACATAAGCTAAAAAGTTTTGAATCTTTCCACTATAAAATGAACTTGTTGCAATAAAAAGTAAGAGCCTTAAAATTTTATAGGTAAAGTAAGACTCCATAGGAGCAATCGTAATTTTTTCAGATTTTTGCGATTGTTAGGTTTCACAATAACCGTGGGGGTCCGGATTGCCCCGGTCTCCCCTACTACAAATTGTTTTGTATCTTTCATATTCTTAAGCCTTGGAAACAAATAATAATATTTAATCAATCGGTATTGATAATTTTTAAAATTTTATTAGGAATAAAATAATACAGGAAAAAAGCTCATTATGGGAACTGACCTAGAGGAAGTTCCAAACGCAGTTACCAAAGCAGGACCGATTTTAGATAATAGTTTATGTGGCGATTTTCGTGTACAAATATAATACAAAAAAGGCAATGTAAAAATCCCATGAATCATCAAGCCTACGAAAACCGTGACCACATAAGCTCCCAATCGACTCATCATCTTAACAAAGTCATCCATTTCTAAAATTCTTCCTGGCATCAAAAACAGAATGGCTATTGGAGTTACGCTAAAATAGTAAAATACCAATAACAAATTAAGGAATTTTGCAACATATCAACTGTAGTTTATTATATTAGATGAACCGTGATGTAATTGATTCTATAACGTATAATAATGCAATATAATATTGAAGTTTTCAAATTTGTATTGATATCGACAGAAATATAACAGTTTGATCAATAGTTTAAAAAAATTTTAAGGGATTTTTAGAATACTCAAAAACATTAGAATAATTTTAGAGAATGTCAGTTAAAAAAATGATTTATCGATTGCTTTTTTATTTAAATCATTTTTTCATTGTTTCTTGTCCTCTTTAAAGTATATTTTTTAATTTTGAGCCGATTTCACAGTAATTTGAGCATATGACGGAAACTTCGTGTTGAGGAAATTCGAGCAAAAGTAGCATACATTATGACGTAATCCATAATTTTCATCGTTGCTGCAGACAAGGCGCTGCAAAATTTGTAAACTGCGTTTTCTTCGGAATCAAATTGACCTATCGCGATGCCCAAAACTACACTAAAAAATACCACTCCCAGTACATTTGTACCACTCGTGTTTCGATGCGTTATTGATAATTCCGAAGCTGCTGTTGCATTTGTTTCATTGGTTCTCACCAAAACTGTTTGATACTGAAAATTAATTATTCATTCTCATTTTAAAGTTTAAACTTCGAAGAGCTAAAATATAATAATTTAAGAATCTGGGATAAAAAAAGAAATTTTCTCGAAAATTGAAAATTTTCTTTGTTCAGTCTGATTATATATGAATTAAATAAAGTTAATAAAAATCAGTTTATTTTATTGGATTTAAGAAGCTTACTCGAGTTTTGAAAGTTTTTCACTTGTTCAGCTTGATTACAACGCTCACTTTCAACTCGTGTCAAAAACTTTTTATACACTGGTCAAGGGATGTACTGATCTCAAAGTTTTCTCTTTAGAAAAGGTCCTTTCAAAGAATTTAACTATATTATCTTATAGTAAATTGAAGTAATAAATTAAAAGAAAAATTTGGTTTCTTATGAATTTGATAAGTTGCGAGATCTCTAGAAGAAATAACTGTCACCTTAATGACCTTTAATGCTTGTAGATTTCTGTCAATTTCACAAGGAATTCATAATTTTCGAACTATTAGTTCAGATTATCTAGATTTTGAAAATTGGAAATAACGAATTTTTTTTTAAGTTTGACAAAATTTATTTTTTGTTTTATTGCTGAATTTATTCAACGATATTGACAATATCCGAGTAAGTGTAAGTTTGTTATATCTTATTTCGATTGATTTATATAACCGATCTTGAAGATATACATATGATAATCTCACCTGTACAAGGCAGGCATTAATTATGTTATCGGGTATCAAATTTCTGTAAAAACGTAATCAGTGCATTTTATCACGTTCTTTTGGCGCAGATTTTCGACTCGATGGAAATACGCTCGTTCGAGCTGGTTTTTTTCGTGAGTTCTAGAACAATTATAGGCTTAGAAAAAATCTCGGAAAATGATAAGTTGTCACTTCTAAAGATCCAAGATTCGAATTTGTTTCTTTTGTAAAAAATGTACATTCTATAATTTTAAGAAGTTAATTTTAAATACGTTCATTAAGTTTCCATATTTATATGTATATAGATGCAAGAGCAAGTCAACTTTATTATTATTACTTTTTAGATACTCTCACTCTAGAATTTAAATGTGACATTATTTAAGCACTGTTATAATTTTAAAATGTAATTTTCAATATATTTGTGTTATTCAATCACGATAGTACGTTAATAAGAAAGTGTGCGATTTCAAAATGCAAGAACTTTATATTTAAATAAAGATTTTATGAAGTATAAGTTCGAGGATTTTGCAAAAAAAATTTCCTTCATATGTAAGACATCACAACTTCCATATGTTATTATCCGATGACTAAAAATTTAAAAGTTGTAAAAAATTGTAATTTTACTGAAATATTATTCAATATTTTTAACCTATGTGTTCATTTTCAAAAATTTGATTTGGAAGATTATACACAAATACAAGTAAAACATTTTGATATTCCTGTATTCAAAAAAAAATTATCTTGAAACCTCAAAATTTAGTATTTATAAGACTTATAAAGCTTCTATTAATTGCAAACCCAGTGTATTTTTATCATTAAGCAGCCTTGCAAATCTATCGACAGTAATTTTTTAAAATTCATGTATACACAAGTAACAATTGTTCGCAGAGCGATACCTCAACAAGTCCAATATAATGTCCATCGTTACATAATTTTCCTGGTTTTCTTGGTCTTTTTTTATGGCTTTATCGCCGAGAATATTTCCAGGTTGTATTGTTTGCACAAGGATGACACTAGTAATAATTCCGAAGGTCGTCGTTGCCGCATAGTAGTAAAGTGCTTTGATGCCTACTTTGCCTAAAAATTCGTTTTGTTGCAATATTTTATGAATAATGCAGAAAGCTTATGCATGGGAATCGTAAGATTTTGAATAGTAATCGAAAATTTATCATTTTTGAGATTCCTCATCTTACAAAATAAAAATCATTGATAAATGATACAGGAAATCTAGCGTCTTTGATTTTTCAATTTTAATTTATCTATCTGCATGACATATAAAAAAAAAAATAAATAGTAGTAACTCTTACTTTACAAATTTTGTAAAAATAATAGAAACATTTGTACCCCAAAAAATTGAAAGCTTACCAATAGTGTAAAAATTCCGAAATGAAACCTAAAAGAACTATTCAATGAAAAACAATATTTTTACAATTTCTGACACTTGGAAATTGAGATTGTATGTAAATGGTGGAATTTATATGGGGAAATCAGGAAATTTCTTGACAGATCTAATTCATTGCACTTCATCTTATACTATTTGAAAGAAAATGTAAAATTGAAATGCAATTCGAGACTCTAATAGTTAATGGACACAAAATAATTTACATTAAAAATTAAGTGATAACAAAATTGTACATTTAATGTATGGAAGTCTAGAATTGAAAATATGAAAAAATTGAATGGATACTATTATACTCTAAAACATAATGTGAATGTTAAAAATGAATCGAAAAATTTGCACCTACTGTACTTATTAGAAGTAAAAGAATGTCTACTTTTAAAAGGGGGAAATCGAAAATTTCAAATATATGTGTACTACAATGTGAATTAAACATACGTTTTGTTCGACATGCACGCTCTGATGTTGACATGGCTAATGTATGCAATGAAAATTCATATTTTATAGTAATTTAGAGTTCTGCAGTTCTCTATTACTCAATTGTCTTAATCACTATGTAAGATGAGGTGCAAAAGAAAAAATTACACGTTGTAATTGCAATACTGTAGAACGTATCAAGCACGAAGATAGTGAGTTGAGCGACAAAAAAAAGTTTATCTTTGAAATGGAAAAAAAAAATCTATGAATATATTATTAAAGGAAAACGTTTTCCGTATTATGTGGTGAAAAATTCAATTTTTTCAGCGTGAAGAAAGCATCAAAATTGCTACTGTTTATAAAAATTATGTTTGCAATTATTTGTTTAAACAATTATTAGTTGTTTTTTTGCTTTTAATACTGAACACACTCATGCAAATATACAAAAAAAATTTTATTTGATTATATCGAGTTGTTTTGGAGATATGAAGTTTTAATCAAGGCTTACAAGAAAGTTTGCTTGTAACAGCAACAAATAACAACATTTTTTAGAAATATTTACATGGTAAAATGAGTCACATGAAGACTATACAATACGCTATTTTTTTCAAAATTCCGTGTTGTAGTTGAATTTTCGTGACACACTTGACGTGTTTTGACTCATGTACAATTCTCACGAAAATTTTACAATTATACTTTTATCAATGTATTGTACCATTATTTGTACTATTGTTGTTTCCTTACTACTCAAAAATTGAATTAATATATGTCGATCACACCTTATAAGTTTTACTGGCTTCTGAAAAAGATCATTTCACCTTTACTTAGTATTTTTTCTTTAAATTGATGAAATTCTACTTCTGCTTTAATTTTCGTCTACAATAAACTATCTACATACTTAGAAAACACTGCCAATTTTCTTTAGAAATTCATTAAAACAGTAGCTTGACTATTTTGAAAATTATGAATGAAATGCAATGCTAACGAAATGTTCAACGTCACATCTTACAATTAGTGACTTTCAAACCCGGCCTAACAGAGAAAGTCACACATGCCATAACGTTTAAAATTTTATCGGAATATCATGTAAAATGAGCCTTACGGCAGAAATGACTTTGGCTGTTATTCCGGGAAGCCACAGATATGCACACAGCAGTTTAATAAAAATAACTGCTGGTTAACTTTTCGTAAAGATCCATTTGACAAAAGATAAAAAAAAACTACCCATCACGTTTCGATGAAAAATGAATTCAATACGAAAAGCATACTTGAACTTGATGAGTACGCAATCTAAAGGTGAATTTGAGACATTTGCAATGCAAGTAAGTTTTTCCAAACATAAAAAACCAGTATTACTCCATTTGTTTAGTTTTTCTGATGTCTGGGAAAACTGTTATGAAAATGTCGTCAGAAAATTTGTAACAGCTACGATATGAAGTAATTGATAAAGGCACCTTAATATTGTCAGTTAAAAAAAATTCTTCAAAAAAATTAATAAATTTATCACTTTAACGAGAAGTATGTTCCACATTTTATCATCGAACATTCCTGTAAAAAATTCTGAAAATGAACGAAAAAATTTAGTAAAAGAACCCAAACAAAATTTTAATTTATTTTCAATCTTTCGTAGAATTTTGCGTTTTGGAATACATATTTTCATATTCCCGAATCAATGTGAAAATGAAAGAAAATAGTTATCAATCTCTTTCAAAAGTAAAAGTTCGTGGACGCAATCCACCCAAATTCACCTGATTTGCTCAAATTGCAGCTCGCGCTAACGATGCTCGAAGAGATCAATGGCAAAATAAGACCATTGACGGCGCGCAAAAAGAGTTCGCCGGGAAATTGCAAGTACATAATTTCCCGCTGCGTCCATGGTCGCGACGAGGCGAATTTCAAAGTGAGCCCGATCGCAATCCCACCGGCAATACTGATAACCGTGGCGATTACTGGCCAATGCTTGAAAATAAAGCGAGTGCAGGACATATCTCGAGTGTACCGCGAAACACGCTCCAATTGACACTGAAACGCGCGAATTGCTCAAGACACGAGAAGGTGGGCAGCAAGAATATGATAAGTCAAACGCAATCTCTTTTGTAAAAGCGCATTTGCTCGTTAACTCGACACTTGCCCTATTTTTATTAAGCTTAGTTGAAAAAATAATGTAATTAATTTATCGTAAAATAAAAAAAAACCTTAAAAAAGTAAAAAAAAGTTCGGCAGCTTTCCAGGTCGAAACAATTAATTAGTTATCGTAGCTTACGTATTTAAAAAAAACTCAAACAATGCACATTAAGAAAAATCATTTCCAATCTTAGGCGTAACGGATCATTCAAATCTTTATATTTAAAAAATTGTTTGTTACAAAAACTTGTGATACCATAATGACAGGCTTCCATTATTGTTTGACATTGAAGTTTTCCGTTTACGAAGGATAATGTTTAAAATTAATGATAGAAAGCTCATAAAAAATAAGGTCCTTATCTAATATAGCACGCAATAATGATAATGCATTAAAAATATACAAAATATATACACGTTCACATTACTTTAATACACGGGTGTCTTAAATTTTATACATCATGCGTGTTGAAATTTATACAAGACATTAATATATACTTTTATTATATTCCAGATGAATTTAAGTCAGATTTGTATCAATGCACTGATGTATTAAAATCATACAAAAATATTTGAACTAATTTTAATACAAGTAATGTGTAATTTGCGTTACATTCCAACAAACTATGTCGACACAAATTTTTTTCTGTTAAAATTCTAATACAAAAAATTTTAGTTTTAAGAAAAGATTTACAGAAAACATTCTCACATGGAATTTCCCTTCTATTTATTTTAGTTATTAGTATTTTTGAATTTCAGCTGAATAAAACACTTTCAAAGATAAATAATTTCTTCGCATTTTTTGCATGTAATATTCCATCCATCAGGTCCTTCACCCACCTTCACCTTAATATTTATATGGTTTCCACTCATATTTGAAGGACTTCCACAATAATTCGCATTTGAGAAAAAATTTGGCGTAGCCACCTAGCGAGCACAAGCGTAGTAACTAACTTGTATAAAAAATGTATTTTACTCAAAAAATAAAAACTCTGTCTTAAATTGTTCATTATTATTAATGTGGAGTATATTTATCACGACGATGGATCTTCCGATTTATATTGTACTTGCTGTTCCAATATTATAAATTTACTGATACCAGATTCTCTTTCCTGATGAGGGCTGAAATAAATAGCCGAAAGCTTGAAGTAGTTGCTGAAATGGTGTTTTATTAATAAAACCCAAAATTATTACATTGGCTCTGAAGAATCATTTTTTCTAGAATTGCTGACAAAGGAAATAGTAGCGTTATCAAATTTGAAAAAAGTTTCTTTTCTTATTGAACTTGAAAGTTTTCTACCTTGTAAAACAGTATTTCAATTAATAAGTGCAATCATCGACCGAAATTTATGAAAAAAAAACCGATATTTTATGTTAAAAAAAAAATATTACCTCATGCCACATTCACCTTATAGAATCATAATTCATTTTTCCCAAGGTTGCTGAAACACCAGAAAAGCCTGCCCCAACAACCCCCCAAGTGCAAATTAATAGGCCCCAAATTAAATGGTCGATCATGGTTTATTGACTAAATTTGTATATAGATTTACATCGCCTACAGAACTAGGGTAATAAATACGATTCTTGTGTTTACGTGTATTTACAAAAAAGCTCTCTCAGGCCATGACTTTACGTATCGTTCGCCTCTTTTTTACACACGACCATTTTTTCACGGATTCGTCCAGTCGCGCGTACACTGGCTACGAACGGACATAAACTGGACGTAAGTCATCTAAAAAAAACCCCGACCTACCAACGACGTTCTCTACATTATTCAGTTACATCCTGCTGTATCCGGTCACATCCAATTTATATCCGGATACATCGCCTTCATGACCAGTGTACACGAGACACTTCTCAACGTCAATTTCACCCACAAAAAGAAAAACAAATTCAACCATCGATTCAGTGAGATCAGTACAATAAATTTTCGTAAAACGTTACATAGATCTTTTTTTTCGTTCGTTTTTTACAAAGTCTCGTTTTCCTATGTCTCCTCCTAGGTATACAATATATATTCATATATTATTAGTATTTGGTATATCTCGTTCGTCGGCTCTCGTATCTTCATTTGTTCGTTTGAGGTAATTTGATTCGGCTCAAATGAAAGGAGAAAAATCGGTTTATTGACTTTCGTTTCTTGTCGATGAATGCTCGCCAACCGCAGCTTGGGCTCGCGGCTCTGCAGTGGGTGCAGACCGCGAACTCAATTTCCTGCAAGTACAATTGACTCATCAATTTTCCTGATCGTGTGCTATCCTATAAATGGGGGGTTGGAAGGGAAAAAAATTACGTGCCTCCCGCTCCTACAAAGGCGTTTCTTTCCTCGCTTCCGCCTTCCACTGGAAGCCATTGACGCGACTTGTTATGGGCTTATTCCTGTTTGTAGCGTTTTCTATCCCGTTTCGAACACCCGCGACCAACCTCATTGCCGGGTTCGAAACGAGGCCGTTTCGCTTTGTTTTCGCGTTGCTGGTTCTGGAAATTCATAAAATCATTGAATTTATTGTATGGTCTTGGTTTTGAGGGTGGTATGATGACCTGGAATTAAGGGTTGGAATCTTTGGAGGTTATTAATGGGTGATTTATAGTTTTTGTGGAGAATTTTCTATTAATTATGTTTTTTCTATAACTCACGAAAAAATGACAGTTTTTCCCACTTTTTTCGGTGGAAAAAGTGACCGATGACACTAGTTTACAACGAAATTTACCCATGACATCTGATGGTTATTATTATAGTAAAATCGAGAACTGAATCTAAAAATGAAGTCTCAAATGCCGAAAGTGGAACAGTTTTTGAGACATTGTGAAAATCTCGTTTTTCGCGGGTTGCGAAAAAGTGTTTTCACTTCATCGCCAATATTTTTCGTTATAGTTGACCAATTTTGAAGTTTTGTGCATTAAATGAAAGGTAATTAAATTTCTATCTTTAGTATTTCGTAATTTTTCTTGTGAAATTCACCTTTCATGTGCTATACATGAAGTTATCAAAAATTTCCTGTTATTTTTAGCAAAATTTCAGAAAAAATTCCGATTTCATCGTGAATCCGAAGGGAAAAAAAGTTTTGTTGCAAATCATTTTCATTGGATGTTCTACACCGGTCTATTGCGATGAAAATAACGTATTGTTTTCAAAAATCGCTCGAGAAATAAGAAAGTTATTGGTGGTTTAATATCAGAACACGGGAATAGAGGTTTTGCCAATATTTATAAGTTTTTAAAGTATGATGATTCGATTTTAAAAGTTACAAAAAAATATTGTTCATACAACATTTTTGCTAAATAACTCATTGTCAAATGTGTTTTTCAATGATTCATAAGAGACCAGTTTTTTCCATTTGCTCCGTATTGTAAACATCCTTAGAAAAGGTGGGATATTGATCACTCAGAGCCAATTGTTTTATTTTTTTATAAAATTCAATTTTATTATAAAGAATTGAACATGGCTGCATGAAAAACCATACTGTTAATTGGATTTGAAGTTCTGATGTCTAAAAAATTGTAGTTTTAAAGAGATACGTGACAGTTTGATACTGTGACTTCGATTTTGGTTGTTTGAATTTCAACAATGGTCATTTCGACATGATTTATACGAGTCACGGTTTTTCAAAAGAGGAGAGGTTTTTTGTATTTGTAAGTAGGTTTTGTTATTAACGTTGATGATTAATTGACTTCGCTGATATTTATTGTATTTTGAAGGAAGTATGACGAAAAGCAACCGTTGGTTTTTAAATTGTGATTGAGAGAAATGTTGACCACGGTTAATTATGACTTGGCTCTCCCCTATCGCGTTTTTTCGAGGGAACGAAAAAATTGATTATTGTAAGTGAATTTTGATAGTTTAGTTTTTGGATTATTTCGTGTAAACATATTGTCTAAGAAAGGAGGTTTTTTGTAAGGATCCTGATGAGGACTTAATAAAAGTCGAAATATTGATCAACATGGAATAAATAAATGAATTTTTACAACACTGGCTCTGAGCGATCAGTTTCTCCTGTTTTTTATTTCGATGTCTATCTAGATAATTTTCTGGTAACTAAGATACAAGACGACAATTTAAAAAATCTACCGATTTTTTTAACAGTGCTCTTTTGATATGACCTGATGACCTTCATTCGAGGATTTTTCATTTTAGAGATTTCAAATAGATGATTCTCAGTTTTTATGCAAAATCTTTTATTTTGTTCGACGACGATGCAGTATTTTCATGATAATGCTAACTAAAAGGAAGAAATTCAACTTTCGAGAGAAGATGTTTTTTAATTATTGTTTTGAACCCTGCTTGCAATCCTCATTTTAATACTTTTTTTGTGAAAACCTTTCAAGGCATTTTCTTTTCAATGTACACATCAAAGGTAACACAGGCAGAACCGTAACGTCTTTCAGTCCAACATTCAATGTAAATGCAAGAAAAGAGTTACTAGGTCACACTTGCTTTTGACTGAACAAAAAAAAAGTTTTCTGCAGTGTACAAATTATTAAAAAAAATGCTTATTGCTGAAAAAAAAACCCTTGTTATGTGGTTTTTAATATTTTTTTGAATACACATGAACTGAACATTATTTTCGAAGTTTATTACACTGACTCAAATAAAGCCATTTGCTAGCTATAGCAAGGGATTGGTGTTATTTATATTTATATTCCAATGACTTTGCGATTCTCCTATTTTTTTTTCTGCATATAACTATTTAACATAATTGTTATAAATTTCATATAAATAGCCTGTACAGAAAAGGAAATATACCAAGTAACGTATTCATCCATTCATTAACTACTAATTAAATGAATAACTTACTCAGTGGCGTGCTTCGCATTACGCCCAATGGCGGCAGCACTGTTCCCGAGGATGATCCTCATGTGCGTGTCCCTCGTGAAATGGGTATCAGTGGACATGCGTTTTTCTTCCGAATGACCGTTCTTCTTGCCGATATTTAGGCCGAGCATTTCGTTGGTGAGTTCGAAGGACCTTTGGATTTCGCTGCGCTCGATGTTGATGGGTTCGTAGAGGGCGGTAGTGTGGTTGTAGGCCCCACCTTGGGTCTTGTACTGCAGAGCCACCACGCTCTGATTCACCGGGTTCTGGTTGCCCGTGAGCAAAGAAACCCCAAGCTGATTGTGGATGACACTCGCAGCGGTTTGAGCACTCGGTGGGCTTGCATTGCTGGGTGAGTAACCCACAAGACTGTCGTTGGACGGCGAATGCGGAGGCGATGCATAAATCGGACTCTGCGGCTCGCTTTTCAACGGTGACAGTAATTTACTCAAAGGACGATTTTTTGCCCCACGTGTGCATTGCTGCAGTTGCTGTGTGAAGGAGAGAGGAGCCTAAAACAAGTATTAGTAAGGTTAGGATTTTGTAAGGCGTTGACAGGCAAGTTTTTCATGAAGCTCTTGTAATGGAATCAATCTCAATTTGGGAATACTGGAGATGGCAGATAGTAGTACTGCATATCTGTATATTATAAAAAAACTTTGTCCCCCCGCTGTCGAAGTTTCGGTGAACTCAAATGAACTTGAGTGAACCCGAGTAAACTCAAGTGAACTCGAATGAACTCAAATAATTTGACCCCCGCTGCCCCCGCCGCCGTGTCAGTCGATCCTTCTCTCATCCTTCCCCCTCCTCTCCCTTCTCATCCATCTTCTTCCCTCAACTCTCTTTCTCCCATCCCCCTTTTTCTTCTCCCCTCCCCTTTTCCCCCCTAGTAATATTATATTAAATTTATATTGCATTTGATTCAGTGGTTGACTACGTCACTGAAAAAAAAAAACAGTATAAATGCCTCTAAATTTTTGGTTTAATGAGTAAAATTGAAAAGTATTCACCTTGATAACCTGATTAGCATTTGCGTTCTGATTGAACTTGACATGGTCGCTCTTCGTACTGCCCGTGAGATTGCTGCTCGACTTGCTGTTGCTGGAATTGTTCCCCAGCGAAACGCAACTTCGTCTCTTCGTAGAATCAGGAGATTCGGTAGGACTGTACTGGTTGGTCTGCATAGGGTTCAAAATAGCCGAAGATGGTTTGGTCTCGGCCGTTGAGTTCGAAGTTACCGAGGTGGCGGTACTGCTACTTCCCCCTCCTCCATTCAGGGGCTTCGCCCCGCGTTGGTTGGCTGAGTATTCTTCCAGGAGGCGCACAACGACGTCGTGTCCACTTTTTTGCGCTACTTTTTTCGCGTTTCTACCGCAATGGTCCGAGTGGTCTGGGTCGGCGCCGTGCTCCAGCAATGCTCGAACGCAAGCTTCGTGTCCTTCTTGAGCGGCTATGCCTGTACGTATTATATATTTTTTTAATTTGACAAAATAATAGTGTATTTTTTTATCCGCGAAAATGGCGTTACGGGCCTATTACGGGGTTAAATCGGGGTTATGTACCATTTTATCGACCGCTGATTTCGGTTTCACGTGGAATTCGTTAATTATCAACTACTCATCTGGGAATTAGTTCCGATTTCGGCCACCCAATAACGCATAAAATAACCCATAATGAGAAACACACTAGAGAATGAAGTCCAAATGCTTCTGTAGGAAGCGCTGATGTAGTGGAAAAGGGAGAAATCTGTAGAGCGAACGTTTTCAGTCAGAATAATATTTCCATTTCAGCGATATCGTCCATTTGTTTGAAAATTGTCGTGCCCAGTGAAAAACAGTGAAAAAGTCGTAAAAATGAGTGATTTGCCACCTTCGATTCTCGAAGCAGCAAAAAAAGCCACCGACAAAATTGTGCCCCAAAAATCTGAGGCCAAATATGTTCAAATGTACGAAAAATTCGTAGAGTGGAAAAAAACAAACAAAATCGAAAAAGGAACCGACGAAACCACGCTTTTGGCTTTTTCTTCGAAGAAAGCAATAAATTGAAATCGTCCACTTTATGGACGCACTATTCGATGCTGAAGACGATGATTTTGCTGAAGGAACATGTCAACATCGCCAATTTTCCTAACCTTCGGCGTTTTTTGTCGAAAAACAGCGTGGGTTATAAACCAAAGCAATCGAAAATTTTTGCATTCGAGGAATTGAAAAAATTCATTCTCGAAGCTCCTAACAATGATTATTTACTGTCGAAGGTGAGCAAACATAACCTATAAATCCTATAAATTTGTCAAAATTATAAATGTTAATTAAAATGAAAACAATGATAGTGAAAATCTATGTAAAACAATAACGCTAATACTTTACATGTATCTTAAATGAAATTAATTTTATATACAATTTTGAATTTTTCAATTAATGTAATATTTTTTTGTTTTACGTTTTCCTGAATGTTTGTATTTAATAATTTTGTACATTATAAGTATTTTGTAAATATTTTTTGAACAGTTTTAAATATGATTTTCATATTGAAATTATACTGAATTTATTATATAACAATTTTTAAACAGGTTGTTGCAATTTGTGGACTATATGGCGCAGCTCGAGGCGGAGAACTGAAAGCGATGACAATCCAGGATATAAAGTCAATTGAAGAAAAAAACTCAATCATGATCACCATTCCATTCACCAAAACTCACAAATCTCGATGGTTCATTGTTGACGAGGTCTACGCACCGATTATAAAAAAGTACTGGGCATTGCGTCCAAAGCGTGTCGTGACAGATCGTTTCTTTATAAATTATTCAAAAGGGAAATGTACAATGCAACCTGTGGGGGAAAACAAATTTGCGAAAATTCCTAAAGACATTGCCACATACTTGAAACTTGAAAACCCAGAATGTTACACAGGGCATGCGTATAGAAGGTCTTCTGCAACAATGTTAGCCGATTTAGGTGTCGATATCGTTACATTGAAGCGTCATGCTGGGTGGGAATCTGATGCCGTTGTTTATAGATACATTGACGAATCTATGCAGCATAAAAAAAAAGTGTGTTCAATGATTTCATCGAAAATGTCCATTCACGATGAAAATGTACCGTCAAATGCGCAACTTCCAAAACCGAATGAGAACTCGATTCCTAGTATAAATAATGTTGTCTCAGCAAATGATAAACTATCCATTGTAATGAACAATTGTTCAGTTACCGCAATTCAAAATCCTTCAAAATAAAATTGCTATTTTTGATACATGATCCCTCCAAAAATTCTTTTGAAAAGAAACGAATCAACAAAACGTTTTACAATTAAGTCGTCGAAATTTATCTTATTTATTTCTTCGAATATGAGATGTGCAATATATAGCATAAAGCATCATGATAAATAAGTACAATATTGTAAAGCGAGTAAAAGTTACCTTAATTTACATTATATTATCGACAATAAAGTAATAAAGTTTAATAAATATTTTCTAAACAAAATGTTTTTTACAATTGTTACACCTCACAATTTAAAAGTATAGGATTTTATTTTTGATGTAATAAAAAATCTAATATGAAAAAAAATTTGACGATAAAAGAGTTATCTACAAATTTTATGCAATACTTTTCTTAACAATGTATAAACTTCTGAAAAACCTTTTAATTATTCCAAAATCATAGCATACTTCCAGAATAGTTGACATAATTTGTATAATAATAATTTTATACGTTTTTCGTTGTAATAACTTCATGTTATCCCAATATAATAACCACATATAATTTATTATATGTGGTTGTAATATTATATTATATAATTATTGGTAAAAATGTATTGATAGTGCTTTTATAACTGTATGAAATGTTAATCATCTAAATCTGACGTTTATGACATTTGGGGGGGCTTCGCCCCCTGGACGTCCACCGGGGGGCAAGCCCCCCGGACCCCCCTTGGTGCCCCCCTCCCCTCGTCCACGTACATATCATTGCTTATAAACGATATTAACACTCAAACCATTATATTTTCGTGGTGCAACTGGTCGATAAAAAGCCACATAACCCCGATTTTTTTGATGACCTTATAGGTACGTAACCCAATTTTTGCGGATAAAATATCATATGCGGCTCGTGGTGCTAAACATATCTGTCACCATCAAGTACGACTCGTACTGAAAACATCGTACTCCATGGTAACCGACATGCTCAGCTCAACTCGTGGCATAATATACTATTATTGTATGTTAGATTTTTATATACATGGTTCTTCATGATATTGTAACAGTTCCTGAAGAGGGCCCAATCAGTGGTCAAAATATAGAAAAATGTTTTTAAACACTATTTGATGGAGTTGTTGAGAGGATAACCTTTATTTCTTTTGGCTTCGAGGGATCAAGATTGAATGGTTTTTAGGTTTTAGTTCAATCTAATTTATACATATTTCATACAATATCAAGCTGCTTTTTTTGGAAGTTAGATGGTAGAACAACGTGAAAAAATATGAACTTACTAAGAGCAGTGGCGCCCTGGTTGCAGGTGTGGTTAGGAGCGGCGCCTTGCTCCAAAAGAAGTCGCACGATGGCAGCGTGACCCTGCCATGCGGCCGAATGAAGAGGTGTGCGGTTTTCCTTGTCACACGCATTGACAGACGCCGCTCCGTCCGTCAATAACAAAGACACCATCTCCACGTGCCCTTGCCAAGCACTTACGTGCAACGCCGTTCGGCCCTACAAAACACAAAAGTCCTTTCCTTATTTTACCTTATATTAATAGTTATAAAGAAACAATTTGAAAGTACAACATATCATTTCAGGAATGTAAAGAACATAATTATTTAGAATTATAGGAAAAAATTGGTAGCTGATTTAAAAATGATGTAATTGTTAACAGTATTTCAAGTTTTAATGGAATCGTAACGTTTGAAAGGCGGACGAGACATAAAAAAGAGTAACGAACGAAAATAAAAAGTAAAAATCAAATCAATCGAATTATCTTCATTCCAAACTTTACACCGATTTCTAATAATAAATCGTTAAAGTGACATTTCCTATTTCAACAGATCAGCAAATAGAGAGAAAATTTGTTTACCAATTCACTTTCGACGTAAAAAAGCTGAAAAAAACCTCGCTCAATGAATAAGTAACTGGTGTGAAATTTGATAGAACGGAGGGCATGAACTGATCAAAATAAACTGTATGTTACCTCATATCAATCTGCACCGATACAAGATTCAGTTCAATAGTTCATGTGTCAATAATTTACGCGACATTATATTTGTATTACCTTCAACCTAAATAAGTCTGAATTATAGAGGAATTTCACGTACGAAAACCTAACAAAAGTATTATTTTAACGTTTCAGTAATGTGTTTGTTGAGAAAAAAAAGTATCAATAATTCACTTGCGGTATCAGAATTTCATCCGACGGTGAAAACATTTTTATGGCTTAATTCGAGGGGCTTCACGCGTCGAACCCCACGAAGGATTAGATTTAAGTAAGATACTTTCATTTTTTGTGATATATTTCTATTTAAAAAAAAATTCAGCTTCCTTCGAAGAAAGAATAGAATTTTTTAAAAAATTTGTTACCATTCTAAACGAAAAGTTCCGAAGTGACATCATTTATTATATTCCATTGAATAAAATTTTCGAAGAAGAAAAAGATTGTTAATTTTCATAGTTACGCAACAGATTTATTTGCACGGAAAGAAATGTCTGGTTCCAGCAATCCAAACAACTAGTAAAATATGGACCAACCAAAGATTTTGATTCAACAACCAAAATTTTTGTTGTGTCAACCAAAGTTTTCGTTATGAAAATTTCATACTGGTTGTAATAACGAAAACTTTGGTTGTCATAACCAAAACTTTGAAAATCATGCCCAAAACTTTGGTCGGTCCATATTTTACTATATAATTGGTTGCTGTAACTAAACATTTCTTTCCGTGTGTAATTTATTTAGAAATGCAGAAACGTGAAGATTTTAAGACACATTAAAGATTTTCATTGCGGATGTAAAAAGTATATTTATCCAATAAAAAAATATTTTCCATACAATTTTCATCGATTAATTTTAAATAAATGGAAAACTGTTACCGCTTCGCTCAATGTAATCACATATCAACATAGTATTTTCATAAAATTTTTAACCTTTTGTAATATTTTTCATTTTTATCAACTTTGATGATTTAATAAAATTTTTATGATATTCGTTTCTCGTTGTGCTGTTTGTAATTTTTGTGGTTCTTATGATATGTACTTTTTGTGATTCTTAAGATTATTGTTATTGTTTTATTTTGTTTTTGGTGATATTTTGTGAATATTGTGATTTTATGTGATCAATCTGCAGTATTGTGATTAGAATGATATTTAATAATTATAGTGATTAATTGTTTTTATTATAGTTTTGTAATCGTGCTGATTTAATTACATATAAAAATTTTCTACTATTGTAACTTTTTGTGACTCTTGAGATGTTTTGTGACAGTGGGGGTATTTTGTAATAAGATACTAGTACTATCAATATGAGCATCAGCCTACACAGCCGCAGTGGCAGCAGAAACAAAATTTTGTTCATAATTAAGAAAAGATTTTGCTTCAATTGTTATGTGTTATAATCATTATGATATTTTCTAATCATCGTAATATTTCTGATTTTCGTAAAATTTTGTGATTGTTGTGATAACTATGATATTGTGTGGTAATAAGGGAATTTCGCGATTAGTGCGATATTTTATGACTAGGGTAATATTCTATAATTATTGATATTTCGTGATCGTGCGGTTTTTGAGATTCTTACTATCATAATATTTTGTAATTTTCCTGATATTTTGTAGTAAGATACAATTGACAGAAGCATTGACTCACACGACCGCAGTGGCAGCTAAGGCAAAAGTTTTTATTTAGAAAAGATTTTGTTAGAATCGTTATACTTTTTTTCATCATTTTTTATTTTCTAATCGTCAAAAATTTTGGTGATTATTATGGTATTTCATAATCGTTGATATTAAGTGATGATGCAGAGTGATATTTCGTAATTATAATGATGCTTTGTGATTATAGCGATATTTTGTTGTCGTTGTGATATCTTATGATTGTAGTGATATTTTGTGATCACGGTGATATTTTTTGATAATATCTAGGATCCAATATGTCCTATTAGAAAGAGCATTCACGTACATGACTTCAGTGGCAATAAGTTTTTTTTATTATGTATAGAAAATAAGTACGGAATCGTTAATTTTAAATAATACAAAACTCACCTCTGAGTCTCGACTTTCGATGTCTTCTCGAGAGTGTTCTAATAAAAATCTAGCCATTGCTAACCTATTTTCTAGGGCTAGCAAATAGAGCGTACTTCGGCCATCAGCATCCTTCACATTGACGTCTGCGTTGTGAGATAACAGGACTTTGACTGTATCGTAATGACCCTCCAACCTGAATTGCGAAATCAACAATTTCAAATTCTGCTATACCTATTTTCACATAGATAAAAATTGTGTAGCTTAAAAAACAAAATACAAACTTTATAATCTAAACCATCATCCACCTGATAAATTTTAAAAATGAAATATCAAGAAAAGTTGATCGAATCTATCTCGTAATAAAATACTCAAGTTCAAATTTTCAACATTGAAAAATGAAATAAATGCAACATAGGTAGTATTAATTCTTTTAGCCAAGATTTTAGATACACGTCAGGATTTGACGAGTATGAGGCCTTGTTCAAAACTAAGGATAAAAGCTACATTTACGTTGCAAGTCTTAAGGCAGTTCTTCCATCATGAGCTCGCTGGTCAATCGGCGCAGAATGTTTCTTCAGAAGCGACTCGACAAGAGCTGCGTGAGCTTCTTGAGCAGCGAGCATCAGCGGACTTTTTCCGTCATTGTCGCACTCATCGATTTTGGCGCCCACTTCCAGCAACAAATCACAAACTTCTGCATGACCTTCGAATGAAGCGTAATGCAGTGGCGTCCATCCAGAATTGTCTCGATGTTGTTCATCCAATCCTTGACAAAAAACGTTATTTATATTCTTTTTTAGTTATGGTCAATTCCTTAAACACTTTCAAGATTTTGGGTCTTCTGTATATTACTGTAGCAGGCAGTAGCATACAATACTCGTTTTTTTTTCAGTATCTGACTGAGGAAATTGCGTTCCAGATTATTTTACTTCTAAATAGGCATGATTGAATAGAGATGATTGAAACTGATGTACCTCGGTTGAGTAGCTGTTTAACTACGTCAATATTTCCTTGAGCCGCGGCAATACTCAAGACGGTCCTGCCATCATTGTCAATGCTGTCAACGTAACATCCCCAAAAAAGAAGAAGTTCAACAACAGAGCTATGCCCAGTACTCGCAGCTGCCCAAAGAGGTGTTCGCCCTGTAGAGTCACTGTGATCAACGTCAGCTTCGTATTCCAAAAGAAGTTCGCAAACGTCACGGTGGCCTTCAAACTATTTCGAACAGAATGACTTCTTCATTATTCACATAAAACAGGTTTGCTATCTACCAGACTTTCTATTGTTCCTCAAAATACTCAAACTTCTAATCGATCATCAGTTAATGATTGTATGATGTCTGCCTTATAATTACTTCAAGTTAGAATAATGTAGCAGTGAAAAACTAGAATTTCTAGAGTTTGTATTTGATTAGGATAGCAGGAAATAATAAAAAGTCTAGCAAATAATAAAATATGACAGTACGGCAGCTACGAGTAAAGGCGTCATTCCATCCTTGTCACGATGATCAACTGTGGCCTCGCGCTCGAGAAGAATATTAACGACCTTGGCGGAGCCGTGGTTCGAAGGCGCACAAAGCTGGCGTGGAAAAACATTAATTGCTTGTGAATTTCAACGTTTGGCATGTATTTATACGATTTTAAGATTGTCCTGTCGTCACAATGTAGGAAGTATAAGCGTTTAAGGGAAGGGAAGAGCAACTGTATCTTCAAAATTTAGGAAATAGTATTTCCGAGTTTTCTTCGCAATTCGCAATAAAAAAATAATGCAATGAAATTTTTTTTGCAAAAAAATAGTACGACTACGACACGATTTTCAAAAATATTGCGCATTGGTGATTAGCAATTGGAAGACTGAACAATCTATAGTCAGATCTATATCAGCCCTGTTTCAAAAATTATGAAAATTTAGAAGAAAATAATCTCGTAGGAAGTATTTGTGCAGGTGATACTTTCTCTTAACTTTGAATTGTTCAATTTTTTCCAACAACTAGCGACAGCAAATTTTGTATACTCTGTCAAACACAAAACGTACCGCAGCTACGCTAAGAGCGGTTCGTCCATCAGCATCAGCATGATCAATAACAGCCCCGTAATCAAGAAGATGCTCAACGATCTCGCTGTGTCCCATATAAGAAGCTGCTATCAAAGCAGTTCTTCCTTCTTGGTCGCACCGATTTACGTCAGCACCACTTCGTAGAAGTGCTTTGACAATGTCTTCATGACCACCCCAACTATAAAAATATATATATTTCATACTACTGCCTCAATACACATTCCAATGAGATGTCTTACTCGAAAAAGACATGACCATTTCAAGAATAAACACATTTCGGATCGTTCAAAATTGATCGTTTTGCTGAATTCGAAACGTATGAACAAAAGCTGTTTTTGAATCAAGCATGTACGCATTTCAAGAACAGAAGAACAAAACGTCTTTCTTAATTCTATTATTTCTTGAACTTACGCAGCAGCTCTCAAAGCCGTCCGCTGGTCCCAGTCAGGACAGTCAACCGTTGCCCCATGCTCCAAAAGTTGCTCAACGACCTGCGTATGTCCACCCCAAGCACTAGCCCTAAGAGGCGTCCATCCGTCACAATCAGCATGATCCACATTAGCTCCAGCAGTTAGCAAAACGCGCACCACGTCTAAATGACCATGCCTTGCACCCAAATTCAAGGCCGTTTGCCCATGATGGTCTTTGGCTTCCAGATCGATTTGCGGATAAGCCCCCAAGGCTAGTTCCAGCAGCGTCGCGTTTCCGTCCGTTGCAAGTGTGTGTATCACTGCATGGATGTCCCCACTCGCACCCAACAGTTCACTCAAAGGCTCATCCTGACTACAGCTAGGAGTTTCTTTTTCTTCCTGCTTTTCTTCAACGTCTTCCCCTTCTTCCTCTTCTTGTTCCTCTTTTTGGTCTTCTTCTTGCTCTCCCATTTGTATTACTTCTTCTTCCTCTTCTTCAGCATCATCTTCTTCGTCCTCTCTCTCTTCTTCTTTGGTAGGCACCTTTTCTGTGGGCTTGGCCCCAGCATCGACCAGAAGGCGCATCAAGCGCGTGTCTTGCCGGGGCCAGAGTATACATTCGGATCTGTCAAGATAGCAGTTCTGCACAGGCGCACCGCTGTGCAACATCCAAAGAACCTGGATGGTATGGGCATCGAGATCAGAAGATAAAGAAGACACTTCGGGATAAGGAAGGCGCTGAAGGTGTTGCCCAAGAACACATATCTCATCAGGGTTCAGTGAAGGTCCCTTGAGAGTGTAGTGCATGGCGAGCATTGCATGACCTTCGAGAGCACAACACAGAAACTTTTTTGTACAGTGTTTCACATCGAGAAGCCATTCGGCGAAACTGTGATGGAGCAGCATCAAAGCCCCTGCGCGGGAGACTGAAATGACCCGTCGGAGAACGTGGAGTCTGCGTTTTAGGTCATCTAGGCTCAGAGTTGTCGACGAACTCGCGCGAACACACTCGAAAAGACTCTCTTGAGTAACCGGCAATTTCGCAGCGAGTATCACATTTAACAAAGGTTCAACCTTGGCAAATTGCTTTCGCGTGAAGATCCGCTGGCACAGCCAAAGATACAGGCCGTTCAAGGTACCGGGGATTTCTCGAACTTCGCGAAGCACGATGAAGTTCTCGGCAACGCCGTCGAGGACCTTCTCGAGGTACAAAAAGCAACCGTTGCTCTTGATGTGTAATTGGTTGAGCATCTCCGCGGTGTCGCGCGATATGTGTTTCCTCAACGAGTCCTCTTGGTCGAGTCTCGCCAGGATGTACTGCTGAACATCATTGACTACTTGAGGCTTGCTGAGATCGTCGAGGTAGATCTTCCGGAAGCCGGTGAACATGCGTGAAGTCGCTTTGCTCTGCCGGCGAGCTGTGCACACTAAAAGAAGCCACAAAGGGAAGAGATGATGGTGGTTGGCCAAGAGTTCGGCGATGCTTTGACTTACGACGGTGCTGCCATCTTCATGCCTGGACTCCCTTGCCCCTTGTTGCGTCATCTGTGACAAATGCTGTTGCTGACCTTCGTCTATCGAATCCACCAGCAGCATCAGGCAATTCTTCGGCGCTTCTATTTCCAGCAGAGGAAACAGCAGAGCCTTCTTCAGAGCGTCGTCTGGGTTGCGATCCAGAACATCCGGCTGCAAGGCAGCCTGTATCTCCGGGTCAGTCCTTAACTTCTCGGCGTAAGCTTCGGCTACGGCTTCTCGCGCACTTGGCGTGACCGGAGCCGTCGCCGAATTGCCGCTCGTTGGGGAATTCGGCGAAGGCAGGTGAATCCCATCGGAACTGGCTTGCAGAAGTTGCGCGACCAGTGACCTGACGAATTGCGCTGGTGACAGAGACGCCTCGCTCCTAGCTTGGCAAAAGTGTCGAGCCAGCAGTCGGTGGTTCAAGGCTCTTTGGTGCCTAGTGTGGGATCCGGTAGAGGGCCAGGCCAATTCGGCGCAAAGGGCCGTTTTGCCACTTCCCGGGCCTCCCACAATCAAGGCCCCGCAAGTTTTAGAGGCTAAACGTTGCTCCAGACAATGCGAGAGTTTCACAAACGTCCACTCGCGGCAGAAAAAGCGTTTCTTCTCTATCACCGGTGCTGCCATATTGTTTTGTTTTTATTGCTGGGAGATAAAAGTTGTGGCGCACAGTTGCAACAATGTTTTGAAGTTGGTGATTCGTTCGGCACCAATGATTCGAAATAAGATGGAAAATTTATGCAAACATCTTGTGAACCGTCAGATACTCTATTTGGTTGAAACTTGTTACTGAGGTCTTCTTAAGCAGTCTGCTGTAGGCAACCGTTTCAAATAACATCGCCGAAATGACGGACGAGGACTGATTGGCTCAATCTCCCAAGAGGCCCAAGAAAGGTTCGGATCGATGTAAAGAAGAAAAGAAGACGATCGCAGGCGATCTTGAGCAGACTAGCGAAGGTCCATCGGAGCCCCAAGGGGCTCTGCAGCTTCCTCGGGCTCCATTCACGGTTTTCATCGTGTTCTGCATTCCCATTTTAGTCCCATTCTGGTCAACTGCAACAAACAATGTACGTTTTCCAATTATTTTCCAGATGTCGATCAAACGTGAACTTTTCACAAATTATTCATTAATTGATTACTCGGGTCAATTACTATTTTACTTATGTATTCGTTGTCTATTGAAACATTTGGTTAGGATTAAATTCTAACAGTCGTGATTCGCATTGCCAAAGAATTAGTTTAGAGTGTCTATTCAACGTACATTTATTCATTTTCTGGGCGTGACACTCGAAAATCATCCGCGTAATTCCGACGCGCATTAATGCGCGACTCGGTGCTCGAGCATTCATTAAGCGCGCGGGGAAATGTATTGAATGAAAACTCGGCAATGCTCGTAATTGCGGCCAAATTGCTTTAATTGGGCTCAAGGATCTGCGGGGCCTTCATTGGAACGGGGGATAAAACAAGAGAGTTCGTGTGTCCGTTCTCGCGATAATAACTATTCACACATATTTCAGGATCCAGTCTGATTCTGCGCTTAAATTTTCAGATAACGAGAGACGTGCTAGTTTCCAACGTGTGCTATCAAGAGCTTCTTCAACGCTGCCTGATGAATCTTTTACGAGCCTCATGTTTTTCGTCACTGCTTGTTTTTTTTTTTTTTTTCTTTTCTTCTTCTATTTTCGTGAGACTAGCGTATGCTGATCGGAGGTTTAAATCAGTACTCTACGATGGTTGGAGAAGTTTTACAGCTGTTATGAAGATTTTCATTAGTTTTTGAAACTTCGCAGGATGAGAGGGGATTGTCGGATTTTTTAAAAAAAGTTCTGTGTTTTGGATGAATGATAGATATTTTTATTTAGGATGGGAATGATTTTTCAAGAGACAGGAGCGGCGGAATGTGATTTTTTTCAGGTGGTAGTAATTGATGATTTAACAAAAAATAGAAAGTCTTGTACTCATATTTTTTCACGCAGAGAAAATATTGGATGTAACGTCCATGAAAATAGACAATTTCGGACAATCCTTAAAAAAAAATGTCTTATCTATTTGAGAAAACTACCACACAGTTGAATTTGACAGTAGAAACATACTTATTGTTATGATGATGAGCTGTAATTGCACTTCATCCTTAAAATGGACGTGAAATCTTTTTTTTAAGAATTGTCCAAAATTGTCCATATGCATTAACGTGACATCCATTATTTTTTCTGCATTTTCAAAATGCGCAAGATGATGTATTTTCATTTTATTATAAAGAACATCTGGATAATTTGAGAGGTATGAAAAATTGAGAAAAACTGTTATAGGCCAGGCAAATTTTTAGAGAATTTGAAAAGTTCAGGATGGTATGTTTTATTTTAGATATTTGAAAATTTCCGAACTCTATGTTCGTAAACATTCAAAATTACATGGATTATTAAGCATGCTGAAAAAATTTGTAAAATTTTCAGGATATCAAAAAATCTTAATTAATTTTGTAGATTGTGTATATTGTCATATTTATAAAACGTCAAAAGTATCAAAAAATATAGAAATTCAGAAAGCATGGTTGATGTTTGTTAAAAAAGTTAGAGAATTTTGGAAAGTTCATAATAATTTATCATAGAAATAAGGAAAATTTATAAAACATAAAAAATATTAAAGATTGTCAGGAATTCTAAAAGTTCTTACGATATGCAGAATTTCAGGGAAATTTTATAAATTTTGTAGGTAATGATCATAATCATTTTTTTTCCGAAATGTACATGCTGATAATTTTTTTTCTATTTATGTAGAAAAATGTGAAATACTTGGAAGGCATCAAAAATCACAAAAAATCTTCATGAGAACCGATGAGAACACATTTTTCCAGACGTTGAAAAGTTTTCAACACTGATGCTATGTTTGAAATTTCAACAAGTTAAAAAAACATCGAAAATTGGGTGTCGTGTCAATATGTACAAGAAATTCAAAAAATGTATAAAATTTCAAAAAATGTTCATTCATTTCGGATATTGTATTTATTTTCAAATTTCTTTGACATTCGCATTGTAATGTTATTTTTTTTCGTTTTGTAACAAAAAATTGATAGAACTGAAAGGTATCGAAAAATTAAGTGAAATCGTTATAAGTTTGAAAAATTATTGAAAAATTTAGAAAGTTCCGAATATTTTGAATTATGTTCGAAATTATAAGAATTTCAACATGTTGAATGACATATAAAGTTTCAACAAATATCGACCAATTCCATATAATTTCCAAAATTGTTAGAATATCAAAAAATTTTCATAAATTTTGCAGATTGTGGAAAATTTCGTAAATTCTGTAGAGTTACAGGAACTACGTAATTATCTGCAAAAATGTTGATTCAAAATATGTTAATCGTCCAATGATAATCAACAATTTCTTATGTTTCAGTATAAATCTGGAACTGAAAAAAATGTTGATAAATTTCGTAAATCCTAAAAATTTGAATAACAATTATCAAATTTATCAATTTTTACCTAGATTGTTTGCACACGGAGAGAAATTTGTTGATGTAGTGTACACAAATATGGATACTGCGTCAATAAAAAAGTGATAATCCTGGCGTATCAATAAAAATGGACGTTTGATAATCGACTGTTGCTAACATAACAATTGTCATATTTATCATAAGGATAGTCATATTTGTCATGACGATTGTTATATTTGTCATAACAATTGCCATATTTGTTATGTTCATATAATGAACATGATATCCATTAATGCTGTGTCAATGTCATATTGTTAGAGGATCATCTCAATTTCGAAGACATATAAATTACGTTTGTTCATGGATCAAATGTGAATGTATATTATATCAAATGTGGTGACATCAATTGTGGCATTGATATGTCATCTAAAGCATTTCTCTCCGTACAGGTATGATTTTAATATGAATCGGAAATACAGAGTAACATAACAGACAAATAGAGAGATTATAAAAAAACATCAACCCTCTTAAATTATAAGAACAATAATAATGATTCTGAACTTGTAACCATATATTTCATCAAAACAAATCCAATATTTTAGCATAAATCACTCCTTAATTCATCGAACACTCTGTTCAGTAGAAGAAGTTGAAACATAATAGTAATTCTATTTTTTTGTGTAATTTCCAACTATGTAACTAACTCGTTGTCTAATTAAAAATTGCGGCGTGGTAAAGAAAAAACCAACATGTTTACTATCGGAATGTATCGAGGGATTATTGCGAGGGAAGATAAGCCGTTTGGAATGTTATAATTCGATCGCTGCGGAGCAAGTTTCTCGCGCGAAACGCCCAAATACGGCTTTACCTGTGTTTCCAGTACACCTTACGTATTAATTACGTGCCCCTCATAACAGCGCTGCTTGTCAATTAAAAAATTTTTGAAAGTTTTATATGACGCTTCGAAAGTTGAACCGATTTTTGGAAAAATCGCATATTTTTAATTAAGGTATATTGTACTGATCCTGAGAATGAAGACAATTTTTTTATTTGATGTGACTTTTTTTCGTGTATGAAATTAGTTGATTCAATGAATGACATTTGAAAGTATCGATTTTCATGATTTGTTTAGCTGTAGCAAAATACTCCACGATATTACCAAAAAAACTGTTATTTAAAAAACAACATTTAGGGAACAGCTGTAAAAATTTTACACAGTCGACGAAAATTTCCAAGTGGTTGTTCATAACATTTTTTGTGATAAAACTGTAAGTTTCAGTTTTAGATTATTTTGAACTTCCGTAAGTGACAAGTAAAGTAAAGAAAATTTTTATCATTTTACAAAAATATATTTTCATAATTTATATTCCAAAAGAAAAATATAAGGTTTAATTCCATTTTTATTTATAAATCTTTTCAAATTCATGTAATTCCTACTTTCTCAGTCATGCACGAATTCAACAGGTCCAAAAACTTCATGTATAAAATGAGCTTTCGATTCTGGAGATCGAAAAGATTGGAATATGCACATTTTTTACATGATAATTTTTTCGAATTCAGGTCTGTTAACGCAAGAGATGGACCTTAAAAACCTGTTTGGTTTGTTGGAAATGCAGTTATTTTTACGCGGCGAAGGAAAAAGCGACTTGGTCGTGTTGTGTAGTAGCGGATGAGCGAGATCGGCCTGTTTTCGGCCTTGTTTGGATCGGACTATTTTCGGGCTCGCTGGAACCCTCGGCGCTCTATCTGTGCTCTTGGAGAGTTATTTCGCCGATTGATTCGAGGGGATGTTATTTTGGCAGTTATCGAGTCGTTTGTTGAAAATTTATTTCGGTCATAAGGTTCGAGTTAGACTCATAAATTAAGGCTCAAAATTCGAATCTGATGAATAAGGGAAAATAAATAAATTTGGGCAAACCGTGGGATGAGTTGTCACATTCCAGAACCTTCAGTAAAGTACTAAAATATGCATTTAGAATTATTATAATAATATTCATGTAAAATTTGTGAGAATAATTTTCTATGATTCCAACAAATGCATCGAAAATCATTAATGATAACTAGTCATTTTTCTTAAGAATCGGCTAAAATTTGAAGAATTTGGTTGTTCGATTTTCATACAAGATCAAAGCTTTTTGAAGAATTTTCAAAAATGAAAACAATTAGGTAAGGATTTTTTATTGACTTACATTCTGAGAAGATTTTCAATTTATTAATGTTATATTATCCTCGAAATTTTTTGAATTAAAGCCAATTAAAAATAACTTTAGTGTTTTTTTTTTATAGTATTTAACGAAAACTTTGACTTCTGATTTCGTTTGTTTTTTACTGAATAATAGTATATAATATACTATATAATAGATTATCAATTTTACGAAAATTAGACTACAAAATATTCAGAAATAATATCTTGAACATTACACTGTTATGAAGAAACGAGACGAACATTTTTTCATGGCAGAATACATACGTAAATTGAAATTGATTGTAACTTTCAAAATTCGTTCGAACGTTATGAGATTAATTTCAGCACTTAATATCCTGAAACTTAGTAAATAAATTACAAATATAAAAAAGGTGATTATATACACTCCCTAGCAAACACCCCGGTACCTAATCGGTACTTAAGCGGTACCTTATAAGGTACCAATTAGGTACCCCTTAGGTACCAGTTAAGTACTTTCCCAAATATCTACTCCTTTTCATTGAAAATTCGTAAAACTTTTTTTTTATCTTGTAAATGAAATGTTTTTCTTCATTTTCCAGTGGTCAAATATCCGAAAAAATAGTGCATTAATTTTAAAAAACGAAAATTAGAAACACTAATTGTCAGATAAGTGTAGATAACACACTTGTCATGCGGTAGATAACATTCAGATAATGCGCTACGCGGGAAATTTGAAATGCGCCATCAACTCAGTTGTTCTCACAGGGGCGTACGTAGTCGGGGCACATCGGTCCGTGATTATTATTTTTTTGGATAGTTCTATTGCATTTCGAGTATTTCCAGCGTTTTCGAACTTCGCCATAATGATGTAATAATAGTTAACATTCGGAAAATTTTTGCTTAAGTTTTCCCGAACTTTATACACGATGAACATCGAAATTTTGTGTTGAGGGTTTTTACGACTAATTTTACCTTTAAATTATTCAAATTTATTGAGAATTTTTTGATTGCTAGAAATATCACAGGTGTATAAAAAAGTACGGTGTAAAATATTTCTGTTTTTTATTCACGATTATCATCGACATTTTGCGGTAAAGGTTTAACATCTGATTTTACCTTGAAATTATTTGAATCCAATTTCGATGTACATCGGGTATAAAGTTCGAAAACTCTGGGAACACTCGTAATGCAATAGAACTATCCAAAAAAAAATAATCGCGGACTGATGTGCCCCGACTACGTACGCCCCTGTGAGGACAACTGAGTTGATGGCGCATTTCAAATTTCCCGCGTAGTGCATTATCTGAATGTTATCTACCGCATGACAAGTGTGTTATCTACACTTACCTGACAATTAGTGTTTCTAATTTTCGTTTTTTAAAATTAATGCACTATTTTTTCGGATGTTTGCCCACTGGAAAATGAAGAAAAACACTTCATTTACAAGATAAAAAAAAAGTTTCACCTATTTTCAATGAAAAGGAGTAGATATTTGGGAAAGTACTTAACTGGTACCTAAGGGGTACCTAACTGGTACCTTATAAGGTACCGCCGCGTTTGCTAGGGCTAGACGTGTAAAATTATATAACCAATCGTTTATAAAAGCTGTGACGTATACATGTGTCCAACAAAAATCTATACTTGTTTTTCATTACAAACTTACATTTTTTCCATGATTAGCTTAATTTATGATCGCTTTAGGCTGTTTACGGAAATTAATTTATAATTTTTGATAGTCATTGCGCTGTGACTTTGAACATTTTGTTAGTTTTGTATTTTATTTATAATTTATCACAATCATATTATTATGATAGAATTGTCTGTTCTATAATTTCTCACATTATTAGGAGTTACATTTTTTTTCATTATTGTGATATGCATTTATTTTTACTCATTAAAATAACCAATTTATCAATTTTTTTAATTCAATTTTGTTCGATTTATTATTAAATTGAGTACATACATAATTTATTTGTACATCTTTTTGTATAACACTATTATGTATCAATATTATCATTAATTATTTATTTCCATCAATAATTATCAATGTTGATGAGCATAAACTAATGTTTTACATGTGCTAAGAGTTCATTGTAAACGATAAATAAAGTAAAAGTTAAATCGTAGAAGTTTCATGCTTAATTGGGGTAAAATGGACACTTTAAGGGTAAGTAAAACAAACCATAGGTAATCAATGTTTTGATTGACTATGACAAAAGTTTATGGTTTATATAAGCAATACAGAGAAATAAATTGAAAATTAAAGAAATATCAAACGATGTATGGGTCAATTAATTTGATAATTGTAAAATATGTGTAAAAATTCAACTCATACGATTTCATAGTAGTTTATAGATCAGAGTTTGTAAATTTTTGTATCAGTATAGAAGATTGTACATTTTTCTAGTAAAACCGGAAAAGATTGTAGGATTTTTTTAAAAACATTTATTCAATAATACAAATTCATCAAACAATTTCAATTGATATATGTTTCGAAACTAATTTGGAATAGTTTCTGCTTCAGATATTTCGATGTCAATAAAAAGTTACTACTGACAAATGTAACTATCATAAACGAAAAACAATGAGTTTTTAATTTAATTTTATTCTCGTTCTAATAATAACTCAAATTTTTATGATATCTATCTTTCGATTCTCTAGAGCTCTTTAGAAATTTTGAAAAATCACAATTCAGGGATTTATAAAAATTGTTAATCAATCCTCGAATATCTTGAAAATTCTATAACTTCGTGATATTCTCGTAATGTTTTTTGGGATCATCTGGAAAAAATCAAAATTCTAGATATTAGAGAAAAATCCTTGAAGATTTTTTTTCGATGATTGATTATTTTATGAAAGAGCTTGGTAATATTTCAAATTTTCAAAAAGTTCCTGAAACCACTCAAAGGAGCATAGAACTTGATTGTTGATTTTCATCGAAATTTTATAAAAAATTCATTTATCCCTTTGGCATTTCTCAAAATTCTTGAAAGCTGACAAGATACTGAATAAGTTGAATTGCTTCATTAGTAAAAGTTTAAAAAATATTCCTGCCTATTAAAAAATTCTTGTGAAATATCAACACTCACTTCATAAAGTTTTTGTGATTAATATTATATCAAAAATTGATCGAATATTATTTTTCGTGTAAGTGATTCTCAGAAAAGATAGGTAAACATACACTATTGAAAGGTATAAAACAATTTTTGGATGTCCTAAAATTTCTAAAACCAAATCTTTCAAGATATCCACAAATCCTTATCAACCGTGAATAAATCAAGATACTCCACAAAAATACCAGCAAAATAATTTAAATCTTTACACAATATATCCAGCGAATCTAAAAACTCTCTAAAAACAAGACAAAATCCAATTTAAGATCCAAAAACAAGCAATATTTCTAATGACCACGATACATAAAAAAAAGAAACAAATAAACCCCCCGAAAAAACTCACTCAGATCGTCCACAGCATAAATTCACAAACACAAAATTTACACGACAAATCACATTACAATCAAACTAGGTAAATTTTCCAGAAACTCGCTCCTAACTTTTTTTGCACCTCGAATCTTGTTCAGTTGTAATCTGTGATCTCCGAGATTCACTTGACTCGATGAAATCAGGGTGAGAATAATTAACGAAGGTCGGACTAATTAGCTCGGTCCGAGGGAAAGCCGGAAAAATCCATTTTCGCATGGTAGAAGTCGATGAAATTGAATGAAAGCGCGGGTCGCGTGGTGCTGCGTATATACGTATAGAGCTTCCACTTGACATCCCGGTGCTTTCCTCCGGTCGTCAAGCGGCGCGAGCGGATCGATAAACCGCGTGCACGTGCCGCTACAGCTGCAATTAATCCACGTAGATGAGCCCTGCGCGAGCTGCTGCTGCTGCTTTCAGAAACAATCAGCCTGATGAAATCGAACACGCGATCAGATTTCACGTCGCGACGTCCGCGATTTTTCACATAGACTGTGCGAAACGTCATTACGGAATTTAAAAGAATCTGCAAGTGCGATGAGTCATTTTTTAGTAAGAAAAGAAATCTGAGAACCCTACGCATTTTGGATCGTTTGAATATCATCAAAGATAATTTTTTTAATTACTAGGGATGCTGTCTCAATGGGGATGCAAAACTAACAAAATGTTCAAAGTCAAACATGGAGATTTCATTGTCAGTCATTATCAGAGATGGGTGTCAATTACATTTTATTTATTTTCACATTGCAAAAAAAACTACCGAAATTTAGTCACAGAATTGCGAGAATATGTCAATAGTTGTATTTTTTCCTCTATTTTTCAGAATTGCAGTAAAAAAGTATGCGGTACAGGGTTCGTTACACCTCAACAGGCGCGTAGGCATAGGAGGGTTTTTGGGGTTCAAACCTCTCCCGAAATTCTGATAAAAACAATCAATATTTCATGTAAAAATAAAAAATGTTACATCAATTAGCAATAAAAAAAAATAACAAAAAAAAAATGCATGAAAACATTAGCAATATATATTTAATAAAAAGGAAAAATTATCTAAACGTAGGATTACGAAGAAAATATGAATCAGAAAAATTGTTGCGACCCAGAGAATAATCAAGGAAAATGAAAATCTACGAAAATACTGAAAATTTACAACACTTTAAATCTTAGATTATCGAATTTTAGTAATCTTTGTAATATCCATATAAAAGTATTAAAAATCTCTCGATTTATACAAACTCCAAAGAAATGAATTCTATGAAAAAACTATTTTCTGAAAAATCTTGATAAACGCTTCTACGATCTTTAAATTTTGGGATTCCAGAGCATCAAATTCTAAATATACAATGAATCTAGAAAAATTCTAGAAAACGCAAATATTTTGAAAATACGAAAAAACAATAAAGATATAAAACATGAAAAATCTTCACGTATGTTATTTTATCATTAATTCTTAAAATTACTGAGAATAGATCGGAATTCGCATTATAAAGCGTCAAGTTTTTGAATATCTGTAGCAATCTACAAAAATACATATAAATATTCTATAGAAATATTTAGAAATCCTCCAGAGTTTCGTATATTATACTAGAAAAATATGAAAAATAAGTTTACTAGCTCACTAGTTTACTAGTTTAACAGCTTACCAATTTACTAATTTACTTATTAACGAGTTGACTAGTTCACTAGTTCACTAGCTTACTAATTGATTAGCTCACTAGTTTACCAGTTTACTATTACAAATTTGACAAGTTTACTAGTTTTCTATGTAACTGATTTACTTGTTAACGAGTTTGCTAGATTACTGTTTTTCTTTCTCACTCGTTTACTATTTTACTATTTTACAAGTTCAGTATTTTACTAGTTTACTTGCTTACTTGTTTATTAGTTTAGTAGTTTACTAGTTTGCTAATTTACTTTTTTCTAGCTTACTAGCTTACTAGCTTACCAGTTTACTAGTTTATAGTTTACTAGCTTACTAGTTTAATAGAAATCTTTCGATACATAAAAATTATTTAAATATAATTTTTTTAGAAATTCATAAAACCTTCTACCCTGGAGCATATTTGTTAATATAATAGTATAATCCTATGTAATTTTAGAATTTATTCTTGAAATTCACAAAGAACATAAAAAAATACATCCAACTCAACTGTTACAATTTATACGAACAAAAGTGTTTAAAATAACTTCATCAAAGAAAGTGTCGTCCGAAAAATCAATTGAAATTCTCAAAATCGTTGAAAGTTTCAATACTATAACATCAATTTCTAAAAATTTATTGAGCGATTTATAGAAATATTAGAAATATATAAAAATACCAGAAAATACTACAGAATTTGGTGAATAATATACTGTACGAAAATGATATTAATTTATTATGTACCTTTTATCTGTGTTGTTAAAACTTGCTTGAAAATCAATTCGTAAATATAAATTTTTCAAAAGTTTGATTCCAAAAGCATCGTATTTTAGAAAGCTCTATAGAAACCCGTATTATTATAACTTTATATCATATAATCCTTAGAGTAATATAAATTCAGAAAGTATTAGTGAAAAAAATTCAAACCTCAGTTACTGATTGAAAATCACGAAAATGGAGTTTCATTATTGACGAACATGAACAATGTGTAACTCTGGATTCCAAGAATTTTATAACTTTGAAATGGTAAACGAAATTGTAATCAAATATAAATTGCAATAAATTTTAAATAAAGTTTAATTAATTGTAAAGAAATGTAAAATATTTCAAAATCACTCTCATATCACCATATTGTTAAAGGTTAAAAATTATGAAATCCCGAAAAAAAATATTTTCATACAAACCCCTCCTGAAAACTTTTTCTGCCTACGCCGCTGCACCTCAATTACAGCAAAACCTATTTTCAATTACAAAATCCGTAATTTTAAGTAGTTTTTTCGTAATTGTGGTGTAACGAACCCTGTAACGCATTCTTTTTTACTGAAATCCTGAAAAATAGAGGAAAAAATACATCTATTGACAAATTTTTACAATTTTGTGACGAAATGTAGGTCATTTTTTGCAATGCAAATGTAAGCAAAATGTAATCGACGCCCATTTCTGGTTATTATACTTTTTACCAAGCTCTTTCTTCAAATAATTTATCATAAAAAAAAAAAAGAAAAAAAAAACCTCCGAAGATTTTTCTCTAATACCTAGAATTTATATTTTTTCTAGATGATTTAAGAATCTCTAATGAATCTGAGAGCATCTCGAAGTTATAGAATACAGGGTACACTGATTTGTGTACCCAAAAGCGTGCCACTGAGAATCAGTGGAAAACTACTAAAGCAGATAGTGGTCTGTAAGACACTGACCAGTCAGTTGTAAAGTCACTGAAAACTCAGTTGTGATGCCATCGGTGAATCAGTGGCGATCCACTGATGGACTGATGAATCAAAGACAGTACATTCAAAAATCATTAAAAAAACAAGTCAGTGGTGATCGATAAACAAACTTAAATAATAGTTTAATTTGAAATAAAAATTTCGAAATTTTATAGTTATTTTAGAGAAAGGTAATTGAAAGACCATTTTATGACTTTTTAGAGTACACTTAGGAAAATTTTACCAGCAAAATTTGCTCTAAATACGATTTAGATCAGGTCACTTTGAAACCCTAGTATTACCATCGATTGGTATAATGAGGTGACGGTTAGAATAGTGGTTCGTGGAAACAAAGAGTCTTAAAAAACTCAAAAAAAGGTAGGGAAATAATAGTATATGACGTTTTCTTGACCGCTTGCATTACTATCACATGGCGGAAATTTTTTATCATTACAATGTATTCTCAGAAGGCAACGATAGTCCAATGGATAATTTATAACGAGTCTTCAGCGTTTAAATTTTGTATAATCAAAGGAAATCAATGAGTTTACGATTACGAAATCATTTGTTCAACAATGCTTACCATTATCTATATTAAACGATTTTTTTCGATATGATATGTAAAATTTACATGGTATCATTATTTATTCTTGCAGAGTCTAATGAAGATATTTTTCCAAAAATTCTTGATCAAAAAGATTGTTTTCTCATTAGAATTACACATAATTTTTTTTTTATATTTTTCATATTTCTTCGATTCTGAAAACAATGTACTATAAAATACATGATCTATGAAAATATATATTATTATTTGTAACACATAATTTTAGTACCAGTACTGTTAAGAAATTCTAACGGTCTGACAACAATGAAATAATGTGAAACATATTTCTTACAATGAGTTTTGGTCTAATTATACGGCAAGGAAACCTAATTATTTTTTTTCACGTTAAATTAAGGAGAAAAAAGTCAGATTCTCAGGTAAAATCATCGAAACCACATCACGGAAACTCGCATCAATTTAAAAATTATTTATAATCTCTTTTGAAGAAAAAAAAATAAGAATTCACTCAAGTTCTTGCGAAATCCAAAAAATGATTTAAAACTTGGAAAAATCACGCACACTTTCGCGTTGCACGTACTGCAAATTCGATCTCTGGCAGTAACGGAAGAAAAGCCGAGCGAAGTTGTTACAATACACAGCCACTTGAACTAATGAATATCTCGAAACTCTCACCGACGCGTCGAGTCATTCAGCTAATCAAGTCAATGACGCGCCGGTGCAGTAATTGTGAATTATGAGCGCGCGGCGTCGTCGAATTCAATACGTTGTCGCGCCAAATGAAGCGGCGGAAATTCCTTAATTTTCGAAAAAAAAGGGATTTTCCTTTTATAGGGTTTGTCGCATTTTATACGTCGGATAAAAACCGCGCTCGCGGGGAATTAATGGGTGAAGGGATTCGTATCTAAGAACGATTGAGAAGAATAATCGCGAACCGGATGAATAATCATTCGAGTTCCTCGTGGTTTTTTTAAACAAACGGTTCTTGACCCGCGAGATGAGTTGGTTTTATATCGTCGTTGCATAAAACAATGGCGACCAAGTCGTTATTTTTTTATGGAAGAGCGGAAGAAGACAATTGCACGGATTTGACGAGGCTTATAGAGATATCAGTGGAAAGTCTTGCACTGATACTTTTTGCTGTAATTAGAAAATTTGAGAGAATGGAGAGTTTGTGGGAATGGAATTTTTTAGTGCAGGGCCTTGAAACATTGATTTTTAATTATTTATGTATCGTTTTAATATGTGGAATTTCAATAATTTAATAAGATTGTGGGGTTTCAGATGAAGTTCTTTTTTTTCATCATGTTGAGGAACTCGCAATCACTAGATTATATTTGTTTTTATCTGTTTTGACGAAAGTTCACAGAATTTCAAAATAGCAAAGCTCTCTTTTGAGTCATTTAAGGATGATATTCAATTTCAAATTTTCCAGGTGATTTTTTGAACTGCCTTATGTTAATTTTTATTTATAATTCATTAACCCATTCTAAAAACGATCGGTCGTAATAATTTTTTTTTCGTCTCGTAAGTTAGGTTTTATTTCAACAAAAAGAAATCCGTTGCAATTTAGACTTCTATACAAATTTTATTTTTTAATTATTATTATTTCATTACATCCTTAAATCCTATTATTCGGAAATCAAACTTTTCTTTATTTCTGATTTCTTATATTGCAAGATACAAATCGCATTATTCATCCTCTGATGAAACAAGAAATTACTTGCGAAACTCTGGAGTTTTTCTGAACAAAGAAGAATGAAACTATGCATAAAGTTTTTTTATTTTTTTCATTTATCACTTTTCCTAAGAAAAAAAAAACCTAACTATTTCAAGAAAGCTTCAATTCATTTATTTTTTATTCCAATACGGAGCTTTCATTAAATAGTAATTTTATGAAAGTAAAGCTAAATTTTGGAGGAATGAAAATCGCAGTAAAATGCTGATCAAAAATTTTACAGTTCGTGAATAAAAAACGTGCAAAAATTATCTCAAAAAATATCTATGAATAATAGCGTTTGCTGACAGTTTCGATACTTTGTCTTCCTATAGGAAAAATTGGTGAAAAAATAAGTGATCGATAATTTTTAAAATCCAAAATCAAAATTTATATGGAAAAATCTATCGATTTACAGAGTATCATTATGTGAATTATGTTCGAGTAAAATCAATACGACAGTTAAAATTATTTTATACATAGTGTAATATACATCATGAAGATTTATGCACAGTACTGCATATTGTTACTGATCAACAAAAGTTTCTTGCAAACAATTTTATTTTTTGAATTCAGTTCCAAACAAAATAACAAGAAAAAATATAGCTGATTATAACAATTTTACTAATCAGAAAAAATAAAAATAATGAAAGAATTTCAGGTTGTATATGGCCATGAGTATTAAAAAAAAATTAATTCATTATAAAACGAGTTAATGGTGAATTTGTTTGAAAGAAGAAAATTCACTGCACTTGAGAAAAAAGCTATAACCCAAATAAAGAAAATTTCCAATTTTACCATTTCTGGATTGAAAATTTGAACACTAAATGGGTAAATATTAATACTACTTCAAATTACTGATTCACTGAGTAAAAAATGTATTCTGAAAAAAAAAAGGACTCTTATGATATTGACTCACTGAAAATCAATTGTCCTGGAATTGCAGATCTCATTCTTTTCATGACGATTTTTTTTATCGAATTTACAACGAAATAAAAATTAAAAAAAGCAAGAGAGGCAAATCACTAAAAAACAGGATTAAAAATTCAATTATTGTGAAAAATATAAATTTTGAAAACGGAAAAACTTTTGGTTTTAAAATTATGAACGAGAAGTTTTGATAATCGTAAATATTTTGCATCAAAAATCAAGTTGTTTGCATTCTTATCAATTTGTGTTGATAAGTGAATGAAATTCTTTATATTCATATAATAATGATTGTAATAATAATAATAATAATAATAATAATAATAATAATAATAATAATAATAATAATAATAATAATAATAATAATAATAATAATAATAATAATAATAATAATAATAATAATAATAATAATAATGATAATAATAGTAATAATAATAATAATAATAATAATAATAATAATAATAGTAATAATAATAATAATAATAATATAATTGTTACAAATTCGTAAATTTTCAACTAAAATATTTGTATTACACATATTGCAAAGTAAAATACTCGAAAAAATTGAAGAATAAACGAAAAAAAAAATTATAAGTACCTGAAGATTTAACTACTGGAATAAAAAGTTTTGGATTCATAAAAGATTTGTGATCTCGGTGATTAAGACAAAGAATTTTTACGATAGTTGATTTTTTCGTTATTTAATGAAATAATAAATACGCATCAATAAATATAATTCATTGCATTCTGAGGCAGTTATGATTGAGATAAATGTACATTTTTTATCATTATTAACTTCTATTTTCAAACCTTTTTGCCAAATGAGCGAATCATTCGAAAAGAGCAAATATCTGCTGAATGAGAGAAAGATTAAAGAAAAAACATTCCTGCGTGTAAAATATATGATATAGACATTTAATTTCATGAAATCATTAGGTCAATATCATTTAGGGAAATAATCAAAGAGAAAGGAAAATTTATATTGACACAATTATAATTTTGAGAAATGATCAACTAATAGCATTAAATTTTGTAATTGCAATTTTAAATAAATGTGCACAAAATATTGTAATCTAAAAACTTTCTTTTCTCAAAATCTATATCTCGCTATACTTATATCGATAACTAGAATAATTCCTAATTCTTCCATTCCTCACTTTTCTTTTAAACCCTTATACAATGTATTGAATTCGATGAAAATAACTGTCTCAAAAAATCCAAGAGACATGGTATTCAAAATCATGGATTTTTAAAACAATATTAAAAATTTATAGATTCGCCAACACAAATTCACTTGAAACTCGTCATTTTCTTAAACGTATGATAATGATAAGTGCGAATTAATAAATAGAATTCATTGCATTCTGAGGCAGTTATAATTGAGATAAATATACATTTTTCATCATTTTCAACTTTTGGATTCAAACTCTATTGCCAAACAAGCGAATCATTCAAAAAAAGGAAATATCTGCTTGAATGACAGAAAAATTAGACAAAAAACATCCTTTCAGAAAAAATACATGATATAGACATTTGACTTCATGAAATCAATAAATTGATATCATTTAGGAAAATTATCAAAGGAGACAAAAAATCTATATGTCAATTTGAACGAAATGTACCCAAAATATTGTAATCCTACAATTTTCTTTCCTCAAAATACATGTATAATTCGCAATAATTATATCGATAACTAGAATAATTTCTAAGTCTTTTATTCCTTACTTTTCTTTTGACCCCGTATACTTTACATCAAATTCGATGAAAATAATTGGCTTGAAAAATCCAAGAAACATGGTATTCAAGTAAATCATTGGTTTTCAATTAGTTATAAGAAATTTTTTGATTTACCAACACAAATTCACTTGAAATTCATCATTTTTTAGAATATACTACATTATCTAGCTAAAATAAAATATCACCAAATGCTGGATACAGTAGTGCGCACTATCTCTAGTTCAATACAAAAAACACAAAGAAAAATAGGCAAAGAAACTGTCGTTCGTTCGAACGAGGAGGCGGGGTTATTAAACTCTATATATTCTCTGGCAACGTGCGTATTGTATGCAAAAAGTACCGTCGTTGCGGTACCGCGATTGCATCGATGTGACTCAACGGCGTCGAATCCTTGGCCTCCGCCAAAAGGGCGAGCTCGCGCTGAATTATCGCAAGAATTTTTTTCCCCCCCTGAAGCGCAGAGGAAAACTCGGAAAACTTTGCAAGATTTAACGGCCATCCCCGAGTACTCACGTGATTTAGCGAATCCACTCGGCGCTAAGAGGTGAATAAATTCGCCGGCTTTTCAATTTATTCTCGCACCCGACGTACCGCTTTTTTGCATGGGATATGTGGATGAGCATGAAATAGATAAACCAACTGTTTCACGAAAAAAGGGAAATTTTAATGAAAACAGTTGGCATTATGGATGCAATTCTCTTATCCAGGGTTTGGAAGAAACGCGTTACTCTGAAAAGTTACATTTTTTGCTGTAACGATGACGGTAACGCGTTACATTAATTAACAAGTAAAGATAACGGTTACGAGTTATTTTATTTCACGTTACTTTTATCATGTACCTGAAGTTCCAAACGTTTAAAATTAAACGAAAAAAAAAAATTTGAATTGTTTAATTTTTTATTATGATAGGAAATGTGACGAATATTTTTTTAGGGAATATCATGTTTGTTGCTGCGATCAAAAAGTGTTCAAAAGCCACTAGAGAGTTTTTTTCTGCTATATAAACTTATAAATTTTTTTCGTTCAAATTGAAACGTTTGAAACTTCAGGCACATACTTTTATCAGTTTCATTAAGTTTTTAGAACGATCTGTAATTATTATAAGAAATTCTGAAACTTAGATATCTAAGGGAGATTCTGTAATACTTTACCAGTGTAATACCTATTACAGTGATTAAAAAATATCGATACGTGTTGCGAAACATATAGAAAAATTCTGTAAGTTTATTCATTTGCGAAATTGTAGATAAACAATTTTTAATTTCATGTACATTGTACAAAAAGTTTCGGTGTAATAGGTGCAATAGGTATTACACTGATTACCCCTATTACAGAGAATTCAGATGATAATTTTTTCATAAAATGATTTTTTTGATGTATAATTTATGTAAAGCAATCAATTTCTGTAATAGTAACCATTACAAAATAGATGAAGAAGATGGAACTTAAAACGGAGATCGTCGAATGCGCACACTTATAACAACATTTACAAAAATATATGTTACTTATTTATATAAGTAAAATTACTTATATATATAAGTAATTTTGAATTTTGTTATTCTCGAATAAAGCATTCTAAACATATAAATTGTAATTTCCAGATGCATTATAGATCTATTAAAATGTTATGAAGTTCTTTTTCGAAATATCCTCAACATTGATAAAATGCGAGAAATACTAGATATTCATACAAATTTGAAAAGTTAGGGAGGAATGATTTTCTCTAAAATTCATAAATTTTTGAATCGTGGAACGAAATATTTACAGGAATCCATAATTATCAGAAAATTCTTCAAATTGCAGAGCTACTAAAAAATAGACATTCTTGGAATCTGTATGAAGAATACTGTTTTTTTTAATATTAATTTGAATGCTCTCAATCATTCAAATACTGAATACTATAGTATCGATTCAATAAATATATAGAACGATTCATTGAAAAACTAGAAAATTAAAAATACCATAAAATGCAACGAAATTTTATACAAAATTTATATTAAAAAAATCTAGATCTGTGTTTATATTATTTTCTCAAAAATCTCTGATAATAATAAAAACTTCGATTTCTCGAGCATCAAATTCTGAAAATATTTTCTGATGTTATCTACAAAATCATATAGATATGATAAAAAAACTATGAAAAACCTTCAAATGATCATAATAATCGAAAAATTGTGTAAAATACTGGAAATCTATCAATACGTAAATATTATTGAGGTATAATTTTCTGAAAAATTGAGACTTTTCTGAATTCTGGAAATATATACTTCTGAAAATTTATACAGAAATCCATGAGAATGCCGGCTTATTTTTCAAATAGTATATACATATACTTAAAAAATATTTAAAAAAAACAGGCATTCTAGGAATCTGTATAAAAATACTGTTTTCCAAAGAATAAATGAAAATATTCATAGTAATTAAAATTTTCGATACATTAAAATCCAATTCTGATGATCAATACAGCAATAAATAAAAATACAAAAAGTCAATGAAAATCCTAGAAGATAGAACCAAATGGTATGCAGAACATGTAATTCAAAAATTTGGGAAATCGTGAACGACCTAAAATATGTGTAGACGATATTCTCTAAAAATTCTGTAGAGATATGAAAAAATGTTATAAAGCATCGAATTCTGAAAATTTATATATGCGTAATTGTTAATGTAACAGCATGAAGTTTCAGTAATTTGTGTACAAATATCGACAAAGAATATGTTTCTCCCTTTTATTCAAAAACTTTATAATGCGAAGCATCAAATTTCAGAAATCCGTATGAAAATACATAAAAATACCTAAAATCTATAGATCATAAAATCTATAGCAGGATCTTTAAAATCTACAGATTTTGCTGTAAAATCTCACTTAATGTAATAAATACACAGAAAAAACAAAAACAAAAAAAAAACAGCTGAAAATAATATAATTAGATCAGTTTCTTATAAACGCTACTAGATCATTCAAAAATTCATAAAATTCTGGAAATCAAGAAACTTCCATTCCTCCAGGATTAATATGTAAAAAAAATATGTATATATATGTAAGTCCATTAAAACACCAGAAAATTTTTCAAATTGTTAATGTCTGTAAAAAATACAACAAATATTGAAACCCATAAGGAAACTGTTTTCTGCAAAATCATACGAATTAATTTAACTATTTTTAACATTCAATACCAGGAGATCTTATCCTGAGAAAATTCAAATAGATATTTTTGAAAAAACTAAACAACTGTATAAAATTTTATAAATAGTAAAAAATATCAAAAGGAAATATCTGAAAATAGTAAATATATGAAACAATCAAAATCTATGCAAATTGAATAACTGGGCCATCGAATTCCAGAAATTCATATAGTAGCAATATAAAAATATAGTGAACGATACTTCAAATCTCAAAAAAACTAAAAAAATTCAAAAAACACTAAAAGAACAAAAAAACCATTGAGATTATATTTTCTGAAAAATCTTTTGTAACAAGGAAAATTTTATGAATTTCGAATTCCAGAGCACGACATTTTTTTCAGTCTGTATAATAATTAAATTTAAAATACTAGAAATATATAAAAATTCTTGAAAATCTCGCAACATTTTATCCATACTGAAAAATACGAATGTTTTAAAAAATACTGAACAATACTTGAAATCGTAGAGAAACTGGAAAAGTACAAAAAATAAAACTCAAAGAAATAAAAATCTATGTGGATACTACTTTCTGAAAAATCCTCTCAAATACGAAAAATTAAATAAAATTTGAAATTCAGAGCCCGAAATTCTTGAAAGCTACATAGCGATGTAAATAAAAATAGTAGAAAATCCTGATGCAACATTTGATACACTATGAAAAATATAAATAATGTCAAAAATACTAAAAACCTAGGTAAATAAGCTTCTTTAAAAAATCCATTATATTTGAGAATTTTTCCCACTGGCAAACATTGATCGAAATATCATATTCAAAAATTTTTACAACTTGACAAAAATATAATAATTCGAACAAGCTAACTAATTTTTTTGTCAGAATGAAAAAGTACAAATTTACAAAAAAACTCAGTGACTTTCCCCGCTTCAGAAAATTTATAAAGGGCTCGTTCTTACAAACAATAGATCTCAAAAATTCAATTTTTTGTTAAAATAATAAAAAAAATTCAGTATGGGTAACATTTTTCTATTCCAAACTGTTTTATAATATTTGAAATACACAGTTTCTCTAACAAAACCATAAGTATGTTGATATTGTTTTTTCATCCTTAGTTTTTCGATCTTCTATTATTTACATTCAATGTATTCCAAAAAGTAATGTGAAAGAAACGAAACATTACTTTTTTTGAACGGTAATGATAATGTAATAACTTTTTTGTCTCTAGGTAAAAATAATAAATAAAATTATCATTTTATGTTCAAATACATTGTACTTTATAATTTGTTTAACGTTTGGCATTTGTGAATAAAATATCGTTTTTGGAGTTGTTTATAGGAGATCGACAGTGAAAGCCAGGAAAAGTGAAACGAGGCGAGAGTAAAAGGATACCTTCACAAACCGCGAAACGATAATCTAAAAGCTCGGACGCGCATTGCTCAAATACAGTTCAATACGGTTCCAACTGCTCCGAACTTGGATTTCAATAGAAACGTCGGGCTAAATTTCCTTCTCGCGATTTGCATTCATATCGAGCTTGCGACCGGTGACGATTTTCACGAACCGTCCGCTGCACTTGGCAGGCCATCGATTCCAATGGTCAGCCCTGGCGTCGGATTACCTTCTTTGCGATAAGATAATCGTGTTTTCTTTTGCGCCTATGCGAGAAAGGGCGCCTCAGATTTCTCCTTCGCAAACTTCAAAACTTGATATGATTGTTCACTGAGAAAAAAATTCTGCAGTTTCATTTGCTCCAATTTAATTTTAACTGGAATGGGCACTATTGCAAAAGGAAGCTGGAGTTGTTGAATGAATAATTTTTTTATTAGAAATATTTTACGTTTTTACTATTGATGATTAAATTTCTCAGTGGCCTTCAAATTCTTTATTAAAAACCCTCTGAAAAAGGACTCATTCTGCGTATCGCAAAAGCCAAGAAACAAATAAATTTTCTACGTGGGAAGTAAACATGAGTCACATCTAATGAAAAAATCTTCTCGTGTTTAGAAACATTGCACGATTATTGGTCAGAATGTGTATGGCATCACTGTTCTCACGTTTCAACTGAAAAATTATGCATTTACACGTAGACACTTTATCATTTATCTTACATGAAAAATATGATAAATTATGAGCAAACGAATCTGGAATTATCTGTACAGAAAATGAAGCAATATTTTCGAAATCCGATTGTTGTATTACTCTTTCATCATGACTGGTTTGCAAAATCATCAAAAGTGCAATCTCATTTCAGAATTTTTTTTCGTAGAACAATCAATTGATCTTGATACTGATAACTTTAAAATGAAAGTTTGAGGCGATCTCGGAGTGACAGGTAATCCGGTTGAAGTATGTACATATATAGAAAAGTAGATTATGTAAACATTAAGTCAGACAAGACAACTATCGAATTTTTTTATGATGTGAGGGCAGCATAAGTAGATGATAAGTTCACGAAAAGGAATAAATTGGGAATATTAACACGTGTATTTAATGTGTTTTGATGGATAAAATATTAATTTTTTCTTTTATTCTTTTTTTCAATATTTATACGTTAATGTTTTGGATTCAAAATTATTCAGTGTTTTTTACAAGTAAATTGTTTGAATTGAAAATATTCAGCGTTTATAAAAACTGTTTTGTTTCACAGTTGTAAAAATTTCAGATGGTTCGAGAAGTGAAAAATGAATTTTGTAGCTGTTCGACCAAAAGACAGACAAAATCAATATAGCATAGTATAGATTTTCTCGCCCTGCCTGAATTAACAATTAGTGCAGGTTGCAATAAATGCTTTGATATTTATTACACACATTATTTACCCTCGCCGAGGAGCTTTTCAAGAATATGTTACTTTTCGACTTACAGTGAATTAATATCATTCCATATGTAATTTCATTCAGTCTGGAATATTAAGTTTAGAATTCATTATTATTCGATAAAATAATTTATACACAATGGAAATGCACATAAGATAAAAATATCTCATTTTTCGACTGAAAAATCTATAATGAAGACGATTTAGAAATAATTAATAGATTAAAAATAACAATAATTACAAAAATAAAAACTCTGATTGTTTGAATCGAAATTCAAGGAGTTTCAATGTATCAAGTGTACTTATTTTTGATTTATCGATTTTGTCTTTGCATGTGAAATAACTAATTTGGTTACATTAATAATATGCGAATTTTGGCAAAAAGTATATGATTATGTAACGAAAAATTTGTGATTGTATTCATGAAAATTGAAAATTAAAAATAGATATTTTTTTCAGGAATAAAATTAATAATCCATGTCTTTCTTTCACATGTTCGAAGCATTTCATATTACAATTTCTCTAACTGATCGAAATAGAAAAAAGTTAATTAAAAATATTTAGCATGTAAATGAATGTGGTCTGAATGATTTACATTTGAATCCACAACATACCAAAAACATATATTCATGAATTATACCGAGTCCCCTTTTTTTGAATTTATTAACCACTTATAAGAAAAATTTATGGGTAAAATGTTAATCGAAGTAGAAAATCTTTAATTGTAGGCTTTACTGAATAAAAATTCATGGTTTATCAGAAAAGAGAAATTACAATTTTAGAATATAAATGTAGGAAATCTAGTGTACTTCATTTTTTGGTTTCTAGTTTTTCCTGTGTATACAACATGAGTATATAAATATAAATTATCTTGCTTCATTATGAAAAAATTCTAATCAGAATCAGAACATTTCGAGGTCACAAAAAATCATTTATTTTTCAAGGATTGAGAAATTTCTCTTCGCCAGATTCCTTAAGTTTAAATATTTTTTGATGTACACGAAAAATAAGTAAATTATCTAATTCCTACTGTTAATTAATCTAGCCTGTGAACTTGAAATTTTAATTCTCAAATAATAAAAATTTTCTGTATATCAGGTGAAAGAAGTTTTTAAGATTTTTTTTTTAAATAACAATAGATCAGATCGAATATTTCTTATTTTTCAGCTTCTAATTCTTACTTTTCATATTAAATGGCTAATTTAAGTATTATTATTGATACAAGTATATTGAACATTACTTATCTCAACATATAGTTAAAAGGTTAAAATGTAATGTTGACCATGATAAAAAATACCTCATTAAAACAATATTTTTTTCTGTCAGGAATGAATTTTTCTGTTTTTTTAGACTACAAAAATTATAAATTTTTTTATAATTATGTAAATTAATCTCGTGTTGAGGAATCAGGTTTGATTCCAAAATATTTTGAAAACTATTTTATAATTTTTTAAGATCGTCATAGCGTGCAGAGTTTCAAGAAAAAATTTTTAATGTTAATCGAAACGTAAAAATTTCGAGAATGAAACTTTCAATCATTTATTTTGAAATTTTTGGCGCATAAGAAAAAATGAGTAAAAATTTTCAAACAGCAATGTAAAAATCAATTTTTCCTAATTTTCGGTTCATAGTTTAAACATTGCACATAAAATAAATGATTCACTTTCCATTATTGTCAATTTACGCATTTGAAGATTAGTATTTTCAATATTTAGTAAAAAAAAGTGTAATAGGGGTAAAAAAATATTCATTTTTCCAGAAATGAAATATCTGTTTTTTGCAGGTTCTCCAAGTTTCTTAGATTCATTAGATAACCTGATACGAATGCCAGTTCACGGAAGTATCATTTTTGCTCGGTATTTATAAAGTTTTATCAACGCATTTCTCGAACAATACCCCTGCTCCTCGGCAACAATTTCGCAACAAAACTAGCAACAATAGCCGTACTAATTTTCCTCCGAAAAGATACTTGAACAAAAGAAAAACTCGCTTCAGTCGACTATCAAGCACAATGCTCATAACTCGCGACGGCTCTTAGCGGTGCTAGAGAGCTTTTCAAAACATTTAATTATCGGACTCGTCTGAATTACTGTACTTCCATAAAAATGATTTATACTATCATTGGATTATGTGCATGTAAAACAAGCTATTTTTGTATATGGGCTTGAGATTTTTGTAAACTAATGTGATTCATACGATAAAAGTAAATAATGTTCGCATTATTTCATTTTTTGCATTGAATGAACTTTTATTTATGTCTAAAGTAACATAATGAATTTTTTCAAAGGATATGGAGAAATCAAGGCACAAGAATTACGTAATTTTCAAAAATATGATGATATTTTGTTAGAAAAATTTATCTTTTTGTATTTGCTGTAATCATAATAATCCTTTGTAATACACAATTTAAAATGTATTATAAATTCATTATAAATCAAACTTCATGATAACTATGAAAATTTTCCATTTTTAATCGTAATGTTTCCTGCTCCATAGTATAAGCCTCGTGTTTTCCAACTTAAATAAATCAACTTTCTTAAAAATTAAAAAATGAAACGCCACTACCATGAAAATAGTAAAATTTGGACCAACTATTTTGATATGATTTCAATATTAGTTACCCAATCATTAATTAGTTATAAAATCCACAAATATAGTTTCACAAATGATAAATACTATTAAAATAATCATTCGTATATTTTTTAAATCTTGAAATATTTTCAAATCAGTATCAAAAAATTATCAAACTCATACCAAAGGTTCAGAAAATAAATTTGCCTTACATAATTTTGAATTGTTCATTGATATTATAAATCCAACAATCTCTAGGATTTTTTTCAAATAAAACATATTCAGCTCTTTCTTCATTAAATATTACATAATGACTCCAGCAATCATCAGTTTTTCTTCTAATAGATATCCTAACAAAAGCGAAACTCAGTTCAGCTGCTCATCGAGCACAATGCTTATAATTCAGGATCGCTCTCAGCGGCGCCAAAGAGCTTTTCAAAACACCTCAAGTAAACCAGCAGCCAACTTTAAATTTTCTCAATCCGCTTAATCAGGCTCGCAACTCCTTTTTGGCTGTTAGGAAAGGATAAAAGCTACAATCATTTATAAAATAATGGGCAGTATCAAATTTACGTTCAAACGAGGTCATTCACAGGATTTATTCATACGAAGGGGTAAAGAAAAAATTTGATCTTTCAGCTTTTCGAATGAAATAGTTATATGAAATACAAAACCTTTGAATTTTAAGAAATAAAATAAACGAATTATTGCTCTAGAGGAGAAAAACATTTCAATTTTATAAAGTATGTAAAAACACACAATATTGTATTTTCTGTTTTGAAAATCTGTTTAAACGTACATCAGTGTCGAACAAGCCACTGAGAAACAGTGATTTTTCGCTGAACAGTAGTGTAGCAATCACTAAACTTACGTGAGATAATTACTGATTATCACCAGTGAACGACTTTTCAGTGATTCATATTCAGAGAGTGAGAATTTAAAAATTTCAAAACAAGTGTCTAAGTATTCAAGAATTATTTATTGTACAATATTTCAGACAATACAATGCCAAATTGACAATTCAGGAAACAAAAATTAAAACATTAACTTCGAAATTCTGAGAATAACATATCAAACTCTATAAATATAATTCCCGAATATTGATGATTAACATATAGATGAAAAAATTCAATTTATGAAATTTACATTAAAAAATAAAGTTGACGAATTAATTACTTTCTAAATCGAAGATTCATTGTTTTCAATCAGTAAGAATGATTAAAGAACAGTAAATATTTCTTAAATAGTTTAGAAAACTGAATAACGTATTTTATGTATTGATTGTTTTTGATGAATCGAAAAGTAATCAACCAAATTTCTCATTTAACTTACTGACACTGTATAAAAATAATAATCTCTCAAAGTATTTTTTAATAGAATATAGAATAAATAAATCTTCTTATATATCCCAAGCTTTCATAAGGCCCTCTTTAGGAGCTATTTATATAAATACATACAACAAATAAGACAAATTTTTATATTAAAAAAAAATTCATTTTTTATCACTTACACAACTGTCCAGAAGCTCTATCTTATCTGCTTATAAATATTACATTTTCAAAATTCATACAATCATACAAAATGATCTTTTCAATAATTATTGAAGTGAAACTTCTAATGGCTCGTTAGGAGTAAAATCCGTTGAAGAGCGTAACAATGGTTTGGGAACAAAGGCTGGCGTAACTAAGGCTTGGGAACGAAAGATTGGAATAAAGCTTGGACCATGTATTAGACATTGAAAACGCTAATTTTACAAGAATTTTAAAAATAGTAAATATAAAACCTACATTTTTAGTAGTATCTCTTTGATTCATTGCATAATAATTCTAATTAAAGAAATTATTTGTTATTCAATTGATGATGGTAGAAAAAATTATGAAAGCATTATTTCCAGACAAGTGAAACTGAAATTCAATATCTCTCAATTTTTTTTTTTTTACTTTCTTGATATTATGAAATAAAAATTATTATAAAATGCTCATTCTAAAATAAATTTCAGAGAAATGGTCAACAGGAAACCCACATTTTTAGTTCCATCTTTTTTATCTATTTTATAATGGTGACTTTAACTGAAATTGATTGCCTAACATAAATTAGACATCGAAAAATATTATTTTATAAAGTAATTACTATCGGAAAAATCAAAGTAAATATCTCATATTTTTAGTAATCATTAATTTGAAAAAATATCAAGTTCATTGGTCTGGAATGAATGAATATAAAATTCTCTTTCTTGAATAAATGGGTTGAAAAATTAAAACGGAAAATGCGCATTTCTAGTTTTAACTTTTTACACTGATTTCAGTATGGATAGCATCTGAAAAAAAAACTGGTGTAAGTTGAAAAACTCACGAGAGAAGTGAAACTTCTCACAGCAAACTACTGCAAGTTTAACTAAACAAAAAAGAAAGTTCGTTCATTTTTTGAAAAAAACAACTAAAGAAACCATTAAAACCAAAGCATGAACTGCTTTCAAAACTGTAGCTTAAAACAGATCAAATTCAAATTGGAATTTTAAATGAGTGAAATTCAAGTATAAATTTGAAATTTGACGACAAAGATTTACTTTTCTTCCACAGCTCAAATCGTCTGGTATACATGCAATGTGGAAGAAAATTGAAACTTCCTCGTCAAACTTTAAATTTCAATTTGAATTTCATTCGTTTGAAACTCCGATTTGAATTTAGTCTGCTTGAAGCTAAAATTTTCAACGCAGTTGATACTTTGTTTTTAATAGTTTTTTTAGCTGTTTTTCTTCATAAAATTAAACGAACTTTTTTTCCGTTGAATTAAACTTACAGTAGTTCGCCGTAAGAAGTTTCACTTCTCTCCCGAGTTTTTAAACTCACCCCAGTTTTTTATTTTAATAATAATTAACTGTTGATTAATGCATATTCGATGGTATTAAATATGAAAAACATATCCAAATATTATAAGAAAATTGCTTAGAATCAGAAGGAAAAAAAATCGGATATAAAAAATACAGTTCTACCATATTATGTTCAGGATCTACTGTTTTATTCTGATTTTTAATTTATTTTAAAAATTATCATTTTATAATAATGTATAGGATTTACAACAAATTGAATGAAGGAATGATTCAAAAAGTAACGATGAATTGGGAAATATGGATGAGCAAGAAATTATTTACAGAATTGACTGTAATTATCGTGATTTCAAATAGAATACACTAATAAGAGATGCTGAAAAAACACAAAAGTAATATACTTCATTTTACCAGGAATCATTCTGTCCTAACTCAACATAGACTTTGAAAATAGCCATTATTTTAAATAGAATAATTTTAGAATTTCAGACAAAGAGAGTAATTATAGAAAAATAATAGTCTCGGAAATAATTTTCATTACGTTAAAGGAATGGGAAAATACCAAGTTTTTGGGTCCTGGTTATGATCAACATTTTGAGGGCCTGTGAAAGCATGATTTTATCAATCTCTTCAATATGTATGACCTTTCATACTTTGGTTCTTACAAACGTTGATATAATATTACCCGTTTGATGGTCGAAGAGTATGTGTTTCTCAATATAAAAAATTGGATCATTAAATGTAATCTGAATTGACAAGATCATTTTGTTTGACTGCACGGATTATAGATATCACATTTGCATATGAATTGATAAGATGGGACTTTTGAATAACTGTGTATAAGTGTTCGAACATACAATTTTGTAATTATGAAAAACTGTTTCTAATTTATTTCACCTATAAAAAAAGCTCCATAAAACAGCTTCATCATATCCAAAAGCTTGAGATATATTATTGGGTTTATGTATCATCTTTAAAAACTGACTGCTACCAAAGATCATCAATTTTTAGGGGAGTGCTATCATCATCTTTCCATAATATCAATTAGTAGCACTCTATGTATTTGTAAGATAAGTGTCACTTATTATTTTAGTGAAATTTCACTGATTGAAAAAAGCATATCGACTTTTGCTAACTTTCTGGTTTGATATGCAATTCTACAATAATAAACAGCCACTATTTCAGATATTTATACAATATGTCATAGCAAAAGCCTTTTGTAAAATTTGGGCCCTGGTCCCAATCGGAAATTGTAGGGCTTTTCGTTAGCTGCTCGTTAATAGAAGCTCTCGAGGCAATTTCGTCGCGCTGTGTTTTCATTGTTCAGCTCGAGCTTGCAGATAACGTCTGTCTCGGTCAACCTTGCACTGTTCTACCCAGTTCTACTCCTGCAAGTTCTATTGTGTCGCGTAATGCTTTATCTGTACCCCCCTCCCCCACCCTCCTCGACCACCCGCGAGCACGTACTCTCGGCTGCTGATTCCCTGCTCTCGATAACGGCTGTGAAATCCCGATTATTTATCCCCGGGAATGCTGGACAATGTCATTCTCGAAGCGAATGCACGATTCGCGAATTTTTTCCGATTTCAGGCGAAATTTCCTGAATTTTGGATGGGTGCCGTTTGAGCAAAAGGTTTTCGTGGATTGAGCATTTTCGGAATTGTTGTTTGGTGCATGAATTGACAAAAATTATTTATGCAAGTTTTTTTCATTTTTTGTTGTTGTAGATTTTTTTTCAGAATATTTTCAAACAAAATTTATATAGTTTGATTATAGCTTTCACGATGTTTTTTTTGTTTGATTTCTTAAATTGAATTTGTTTTGCATATAAATAAATTTAATTTGAAACAATTACAGGTTTTTGATTATTGCGTGTGTGAAATTTTCGAGACAAATTCATTCGATGTACATTTTGGTTAATAATATCTTCACAAAAAGACAGAGATGACATTTTCGTCGCTTATAAACGAATGTAGGTTAATCGCTGATGAACTTCCGCTGCAGCATTAAATGTACTTGAGCAGATGACCGTGTTTCAGTGATATTATAGATGTGGAAAATTTTTCACAAAAATAAGGTATCTTTACTGTTTCATTTAAGGTATTGAAATAATTAATCGATCAGAAGTTTTGAAGAACAGAGTAAAACGTTGCAAGAATATTCAAGACGGTTTATGGGTCATATTTATGAGAAATCCTCAAATCGATAGTGCAAGGAAATGTATAATTATAATGTATGTACATACTTAATGAATTGAACTATGGGAAAGTTGAGGATTGGAAGATAAAGGAATATCAAGTAATAATTTATTGATGAGATAAATTTCAGAGGAAATGTAAGGTTGAAAGTCAGTTTTGAAGTTATACCGAAGAAATTAGAAAGAATCATAAAAATACAATGAATCTTTAAAAGTCACACAAATTTTATTGAAAATTCAGAAAGTCACAAATTTTTTTTAAGACTCGAAGTTCAGAAAATTTAGAAAAATTACAAATATTAATGATGAACTTGCAACCATCTTTATAGAAAAAATTTAAAAAATATGTAAAACTTCAGCTCGAAAAAAAATCGACACGCATTTTTCTTTTCTTCATTAATCAAAAACTACGAGTGATGCAAAAGACTGTGACGTCACTACTCGCTTGAAAAACTACTGAGTAGTGACGTCACAGTTGTTTTTGAACCTCTGTATCTTCTTTAATTATTGATCAATAAAAAAAAGAAAAATCACGTGTCGATTTGTTTTTGATTTTGTATCAGACGGATAAAATGGAATTTTTCTTGCAAGTTGCTTCTTATCGATAGTTCTAAAAAATTCTAAAAATGTATGAAATTCCATAAAATGTGCATAAATTTTGTAGATTAGGTTTTATTTATTTCATATCTTTGGAATAAACATGATGGTGTTGGTTTTATTTTTGAATTTGATCTGAACATGTTTTTAAATAATAAAAAACTATTAAAAATTCCGATCGGTCGAAAAATACTTATTTGGATTAAAGAAGTTATGATTTCTTCGTATCCTGTACAATATTTCGATAACAATTATACAGTACATATTTTGGAAACTGTTGTCACAGAAAAAATTTTTGAATAAGTAAAATTTTAAAACATATTCAAAAAGTTTGTAGATTCTGTTTATTATTACATTTTTTTTTTAAATGCATGTTATTTTAATCATTTTTCTACACAAATTTAAAAAACTAATTAGATATCGAAAAATGACGAAAAATCCTAATTATTTCGGCAAAATTTTTTTTATTTGGAAAGTTTGGCACACTCCGTATTATGTTTAAAATTAAAAACATAATAAAACATGAAAATTTTAATGGTTTATTTCAGAATATATCAAAAAACTTGGTGTCTTGCCTTGTTTAACATATTTCTTTGAGATATGAATTATGATTTTTCATTTCCAGCAAAATCAGAATAACCTAAAAAAATTTTTAAATTACGAGAAACAATAATGAGTAGAAAAAATAATTTAAAAATTTGTAAAGTTTTGAATATTTCATACGATCTTTGAAATCATAACTATTTATAAGAATTGAAAAATATTGAAAATTACGAAAATCGTTAAAAATCCTAAAAATATGAAGAATACGTATTAATTCAGAGAATTTCCAGGAATTTCCTAAATTTTAGAAAATTCAGAAAATTTCGTACAACTAAATATATTTTAAATGTTCTTAAAGTTTTGTAAGTTCAAAATATGTGCTATCGTACAGAGTTCCTTAATAAATTTGAAAATTCCTTTCAAATCCTAAAATGTTAGAAAATGATAATTTTCGTAAATCGTGGGAAGTTTGATGTTCGATAGAACTCCTATTTACTAATTGATGCATTTTGAGTAGGCATTTTTAAGTATTTTACTCATTTAGAACTTTTCATACGATATTTCGAAAAATCAGTGAATCTTTCAAAATTTTACCAGGGTTTTTTTAAATTTGAAACAAACCCAGGGTACAAAAGTTTAAAATTTTCCTAAAATAGTCTAGTAAAAGCCCAAATTTAATCACTCAACTATTTTTAGCTGCAAAAACGACAAAATGTTTTTTTTTTTTCTTTGTTCTATAGTTTGAGTTGAAATATTAAACATTCCGTTAAACCTTTTTAGTTGAAAAAGCTTGCTGACCATAGATTTACAAAGTAATAATAAGAAAATTTACAAACCTAATTTTACAACTATATTACTTATAATTATTACTATATAACATTACACTACTAACTTAGATTTTCTTGCACGAGTTATTTTGCAACCGAAATCTTTTGCTGATTTCGACTCATTTATTCTTTCTCTACTCCTGATTTTGCACCCCTAATAACATGAATCCACTGACAGAATATAAGAAACTCCTTAAATGCAAGAAAAAAAATTTTTCTCTTGATTTGATTCAGTTCGCGAAAGCAAGAATTCCCTATTTTTGAGTATATAATGATGATGATTACCATCAATTCATTTATCATTATCATCACTACCATCATCAATTAAATTAATCTTCGTTCGATTCTCGTTTTCCATTCTTCATTTCAAAAATTCATTCTCCTATTTTGTTCTCACTCAAGTCATGATGATTTTCAATTACAACCCTCGATAAACGAACCCTTCAATCAATGAGCCTCGCGACATTTTCTCCGAAAGAGCAAGATGACATTTTCACGGTTCGAAAACGCCGGAAACTGCATTGAACCAAAGACCCGAGAAACAAAAACGCCCCAAACGCGCGTCCTATTCAGGATTGTTCCGCGATAACGAGAGGAAATGATTGTCATGATTGTCGCTAGCACGAGCTCGCTGCGACAAAAATAGAAAAAGAAAAAAAATATTCGAATAATTGCGACTTCAACAAACGAACACGACCGCTGCGCGAATTTGCATTTCCAGCGATTTTAGCGCATGACGCGTGATTAGCGCTGCAAAATTCACGAAAAAAAAAATATGCGTCATGAAATCGCATGAAGGGCGTTGTTGCAGTTGGGGAACATACTTCCCACGTGTTCTCTATTTACGAGTCTCACTGCTGAAGTAAAACAAGCAAGACGACAAAAACGTCGCCTTACATTCGTCTCGAGAAAAAGGAAGAACGACAAAAATTTTCATGTGTGAAAGGACAAATAAAAAAAATTTTTAGAAAACAAACAAGTTATAGAAAAAAAATTTCTCTCAAAAAATATCAAAACATTGTTTGGAGGTTAGACGGAAGTCTTTGAAATTTAGTACAGCAATGTATCGAAATTGGAACAAAACTCTCATTAATTGTGGGAAATTTGACTTTTTTATTTTATTGGGAAGAAAAAGAAAACATAAGCATAATGGTATGATATGAACCATGATGATAACGTTGATAAGGCATCTTGTAGATAGAATGCCCGTACTTCATAAATATAATTCCTTTTTTCCCTCCGCTTAAATAGTAATTATCAATCTTCTCTAACACTCGGAGTATTACATTATTTGCTTTTTTTCTGGCTTTTACTGCATTAAATGTTCACACAAATTCTTACAGTATAGACTCTGCACCTTTCTGAATCTAACAGTTCAAAGTTGTAAGGAAAAGCCAAAATATTTTTTACATCTACGGAGATCGAGTAAAACCTTCCATCGCAAGAACACAGATGAATTTATTTGAAATTATACAATCGCTAGATAAGGAACCCGAAAGCCTATGGTTCTATTTCATCTAATTGAAGGGCATATTAGGAATCAATATTGAAAACCATTTAAAAACTGTTGCTATGATGAAACGTTATTTTATTGATCGATAATAACGCTGATTGCGATGATCATATTATTGACATATTCGAAAAGCGATACACATCTACCACAGCTTATCCAAGCAGCGTCGGTGGTCCGCGTAAGAGGTTTGTGCTTTTCCACAGTCTCCTTGGTCATTCATTTGACCATTTTGATTCTCCATTTGGCCTCCTGGGCGGCTCATTTGGTTTTCTGATAGTGTGGCTCCTTCCATTTAGTTTCCTGGAGCTCCTGGATAATCAGAAGGGTTGCTAGATTCCTGGATATCCTCTTTGTCCTCCTGGATAATAAGGAGGTTGCTGGATTCCTGGATATCCTTCTTGAACTCCTGGATAATAAGGGGGTTTCTGGATTCCTGGATAATAAGGGGGTTGCTGGATTCCTGGATAATTCATTTCTAAACAAATTAGTGCTCGTTGTGTTAGAAAAATTCAATAATATTGTTAGGTCTTCATTAAACTTCTAGGTTATTGTCAATAATTTGGTATTAAGAATATCATATACTCAAAAGTTCACGAAAATTACACAAACAAAATTTCAGATCCGAATTCTGAGAAAATTATATGGCTTTTTTTTGTAATGTACACTGTAAAAAATAAATTAAATGTCTTCATACATTTGTGTGTATAATTTTTCATATCGTAGGGAAAAGTTCAATCTATGAAAAAAATCTCTTATATTTATGGAATTACTCCAGTACTTTACTAGTTTTTCCGATAAGTTTGCGGAAATTTCTATAAATTTACGGAAAAATTTCTATACATGAATAAGGATTTCATTTACAAAACTATGCAAAAATTCAAAAACGTGGTAACCGTAAATAACTTGACATACAAACGTATGAAGGTGCTCCTTAAAATTGCTTTGGTGGAATTTTAACCGTGACGCCTCGTTAATCGGCTCCGAATAATTCAAAAACAATCCTCAAATTTGTCAAACATTAGTGTCAATCATCGGAGCCAATGTTTATTCGAAATTCTAATTAAATAGAAATGAAACTCATTTTTATTTTCTTGAAAACTTTTTATATATTTGTTAATTTTCCAAGCTTTCGACCTTGTTCACGGTCCTCATCAGGGATCTAAGTTAAAATACAAACAAATAGGAGTATTTACAAATTTATCATTTTTCATACCGCAAATTTTATAAAAACAAAATTTTACTATTCCCCACAACAATTTTGCGATTACTTACATATTGAGTTTCTTTGTGGTCAATGTCTCGGGAAGTTTTTTTTTCCAAAATCTAAAATTAAATATGAATCTCAATAAAATGATATAAAGTGATCAAAGAAGCACATTCCATGTTTATGATAACTCACTTTAGTCACGTTTGTTTTTATTTCTTTGAATGTTTCAATGACGTTTTTCCATGTTGGTAGAAAATACTTTTTTTTCCTTTTTTTTAGTAAAAAAACGACAAATTTTCTATCAATAATACATTAATAAAAAAAAAAATTTTTCAAATAAATGATCCAGTCAAAAAAGTCACTAAAGTCCTTCGACACGGTAATAATTGTTGTATTGGCGTCGTGTAATTAAATATAAACGATGTAACTCACAGGAGTAAAATTGATTAATATGAAGGACGGTTTGTTAGTGCGGACATGAACTGATGTGCGGCCATTATATCCAAGATTGAAGGAAGATTGATCAGTGTTATCATTTTTTTACAAATAATAGTAATAATACGTAAGAAAAAATTATTATTAGAAACGTGTAAGATACAGTACATTCATAAGTCCATAAAAGCATAAATAAACTATATGTTTATCCATCTCACTATCTTGTTCCCCGTTTTTGTTGTTGCTATTGTTTCAATTTCAATTTTTTTACGATTCAGCAGCATACCAGCATTCTTATTTACTTTGATAATAAATTTAAATCTTTGGGAACTATTTTCATCGTTTATTTATTAAAGGAAAATTCGGAAAACTGTGTATGATTTGATATCTATAATTTTTTTGTATAAAAAGTAGGCTACAGTTTGTGAGAACGATTGTGAATATGTAAATTTCACTCTTATAATATTACTAACTATCAACCAGTCTGTAATTGAGACAAATTTGCACTGTGAATAGGAAGATCAGTCGAAAATTCTCGAAAAACATCAATTTCCTTGAAAAATACCAATAATTCGCATAAGACTCAATTTTCTGAGTGATGGCTAGCGTGCGAAATACTGGTGTACGGTGTTGAAATTTTTTTTACAGTTTACTGTAACACTTGCCTATAATTTTACGTGTCAAACCGATTTCTAAGACGTCTTATGCGCCCAATTAAAATTAGAAACCCAGATAAAGACATGATTCCATGTTATTTAAATGGGGAAAAAGAGGGCTCCATAGGCACGGGTTAACGTTGGGATAAAAGTCTGAAAAAATTTCAGAATTTTTTTTGAATCATTTTTGAGCTGATTTAGGGGGCGTCATGGTTAAAATTCCACCAAAGCCATTTTAAGGACCGCCCTAGTATATATGTGATGTTTCTATATTTTTTTACCAGTGTAGGATCAGTAGAAATCAAAATGTATGATATTGCAGAAAGCACAACATTAATATCAATATTTCTACACAATATTCGAGGAGCATACTAGGATTCATATAATAAACATTTGAAAGATTACAAATATATAGAAAAAATATAAAATACTTACCGAGCAAGCGATCTTCATGGTGTCTATTTTCAGCGTCTGGGATGAAATATGCAGAAAGCTGACTGACTACAATGGTAAAGATTCAAATTCGAGCCTGCTTTATATACCTTTTTTCATTTATCATGAAAAAATTATCTAGATTGATTTTAGCAATACAAAGTCTTCGTTTCGATGTATCGTGTATCTAATATGGTATCACTCAAATATCACTATTAATTGACACTTTTACGGCAAAGCGCATGATGATTTTGTCATATCAATACTTTTGTTTTGACATCATATCTATATGATAACCGTTGATAATCACAGACGTATCAACTTTTTCTACATTGTATAATGAATAAACAGTTAAGACAATATAACTAGAATCATGAAAAACGTATCGAATGATTATCACTCGATCTTCCAGTGTTTAAGCAACATTCTATAACTGTGAGATTTTTTGGAACTTTTGATGATAAATATTTTTATAAATTTATGATAAATAGAAGCGGTGTTTTCAATCCCTACAACTTGAAAATCTGTTGTTGCCTGGAAAAATTTTGTTTTAAAAAAGAAATATGGATTGAAAAAAGCGATAAAAACTATTTTGTCTAAGGAAGTCTTAATTGAAATGAATAATTAGGGATACCTATACAGGATCTCCTAGAGTCCACGAAGAACATTGTAATAGTTTTTTCCTCGCATTTTACGGACTTACGAACCTTGCTTTCCATACATTCACGAAATTTTCGTATTCTTTTAAAAAAAGGTTATCGAGATAAAAGATGGTCATTTTCGAAATCAGCTTGAACAAATTACTCTGAAAAAGATATATATTTCCCTGCAGCAAAATGACTGATGACCAGTGCAGTTTTCGAAACTATGGAAAAAAAATTTCCAAATATTTCTTAATATTTTTTTTTTTAATGTGACCCTGTTTAAAAAATTACGGTAGGAAAATCATAATTTCATAAAAGTATTTCTAAAAGGGTTGTTAGACACTTTCGAAATTTTCAGAAGTAAAAGAAAAATTACCTGCAGATATTTTCTGCAATCGTAAAAAACTTGAGTTTTTTGACATCTTGACGAATATGAAAATTCGAAAAAAAATGTATGTTGTTATAAAACACGAAATGAGTACTTTTTTAACATCATATTTATTAAGAAAAATTCAATGAACTTTAGCGTTTCCAAAATTTTCACAGCAACTTTAAAAGAGAAAGTTCCCTACACTGGTCACCCCAAAGATACATCTCTTCTCAAATTAAGTATTCAAGGTTCTGAACATGTTCGAAAACATTGAAGATGATTGAAATCTTGTAAAAAAATGGATTTTTATAAAAAATTATGCAGTGGTAAAATCTTGTGAGAAATGGATTTTTGTAAAAAATTTAAATCAAAAAGTACAGCTCAAATTCAGTCCAATAAAAACATTGAAAAAAAATATCTGTATAGGATTAGAAGTCGTGAACTTGCAAGTTGCAGGACAAGCATCTATAAAACGAATTTGGTAATCCGATATCCAAGTATCGTATGTACACCAGAACGAGTGAATGCAAAAAAAACGGGGCATATTTCCATAGATAATTTATTCACTCCATAGGCACCTAAACCCATTATGTACATTCATTTGAAATGAGCTAGCGATCGTCCCTACGCAACATTCCCTGATATTCCTGTGTATCTGACTGCGAGAATACAGAAAAGAGGGAGAAGACAAAATGGGCCTTACGGCAAACGACTGTTGACCTCTTTTCTTGATTCCAAGTCACATATATGCTAGACCCGTTAGGCCAATTCTGATAACAGATTTAGATTCTGTGCTTCAAAATACATTGGAAAACATATGTCACGAATCCAGATCCATGTACTTTTTCATAAGTGAAACTTCTAATGGCTCGTTGTAAGTAAATTCCGTTCAAGAGTGTAACAAACCTGGGTCTACTTTCGTGTGCTGTCGGGATCGTTCGTGATTGCTCGGCATGGCGCGCATGGGTGCAGAATATCAACAACTGATCAGCTGGGAGAAGTTGTTGAAATTTAACTTGGAGTAAAGTTGCCACATGAAAGTTTTTAACAATGCCCTAACAATCAAGCGCTATTGTTTTATTTTGTGGGGCTGTGCAATCATTAGTCATCATTATAATGCTTTTCAGATTCTTCTTGACAGGAAATGGACCCGCGCAGGGGTCTGTACTCTGTATAGAAAATACTTGTAAATAAACAGGTTATATCCAACTCCCCGAGTGACCTTGACCTTGATCCACAAAAAAATAGTTAATAGGTCGGACTTGTTGGCTGATTGCATGTGGGGCAAAAATGAAAATAAATTGACCGAATATAGATCGAAGGTCTCTTTTCTCAGAGTGTGTCACCTCTGATTTCGCAGTCACCATGTCAACAAAGTCGAAATTGAAATTTTGGAAGTTCAAGATGTTATACCTAGATAAGAAAGATTAATATAGGTTATGTTAGTAGTAGTCAGTGTCTATCTACTCCCTATCTCACGGTGTCCAGAGAAATTAGTCCATTGCAGTTTGTTTTGTATAGTACACGTAGTCACACGCAGTCAAATAAAGGCGCTTAAGATGGTTGGGGTAAGATTTTTTCAAAAACAAATTATTTCCGAAGTATTGACGAAATTGCTCGTGACCTTTATTTTTCTTTCATATTCTGACAACCCAAGGTTATAATATACATGGACGTCACCTATAATTTCGTATAGATGTGACTAACAATTTTCTTTGAACAAGAGCGACCTGCGGTATTTTCTATTTTCTTTCTTTTTTTATCTAATATATTCTAATCTAATCTTTGTTGTGATATATACACAAGTAAAAGTACAAAATATTTGTGGATAATGTTCGACTATACTCTCTAATCTATACTATACTATACTATAATCGACAGAATTTATAAAATTCTGTCGATTCGCGTTAATCAGGCACGTAGGCATAGGGGGGTTTTGGAGGTTCAAACCCCTCCCGAAATTCAGACTGAACTAATGTTTCATGTAATAGTAAAAAAAGTTACACCAATAAATAATCAAAATACAAGTTACAAAAAAACGTGCAAAACATTTGTAATATATATTTTTTTAAAAAGTGAAAATCATCAAAACCTAGCATGACGTTGAAAATATAAATGTGAAAAATGGGTGCAACCCAGTGAATAATCGAAAAATTTCAAATCTACGAAAATGTTAAAAATTCACAAAAAGCTTCGAATCTTAGTTCATCAAATTCCAGAAATCTATACAAAATAAAATCTTTCGAATCATATAAACTCTGAAAAAATACTAAAAGTAATTTATTTCTTTGAAAAAACTGTTTTCTGATGAATCTCTAAAAACGGCTGTACGTCTTACGATCAATAAATTTTAGAATTCTAGAGCATCAAATTCTAAACATACTATTTCTCTATAAAAAATACTAGAAAACCTTACAAAACCTTCCAAATATTTCAAAAATGCAGAAGAACAAGAACCCAATAAAGCATGAAAAAATTTTTTAGTGTGGTTTTCTCATAAAACTTATGGAATAACTGAGAATAAATCTAAATCAGCATTTTTAACGAACGAGTTTTTTTAATCATTATAGCAATTTACAAAAATATAAGAAATCTTCAAAACTACTGAGAAACCTTACAAAGTTTTGTAGATTATATGTAACTAGAAAAATGCGAAAAATACTACTAAAACTCTTCTAATACATAGAAACTATAATGTTTGTATGATTTTCTTTCAAATGTTTGAAAGTTTTAATCCTAGATAATATTCATTATTATAGTAGTTCTTTCGATAATAATATAATTCTAGAATTTTTGTAGCAATTAATATAGAAAACAATAAAAAAAACATCGATTTCAATTTCTACAATTTCTACAATTAAACATCTTTTAATTCGTAGATATTTAAAAAAATATGAAGTACAAATATCAGAAAACCTAAAGTAATGTTTTATGATAAATCAGTTAATATATTCAAAATCGTTTAAAATTTTCGATAATATAGCATCAATTTTTCAAAATTTATTGAGCGATCCATAGAAATACTGAAAACCTATAGAAAAATCAAAAACTAGTACCGAATTCGATAAATTTAATACTATGAGAAAATTCTTTAAATTATTGAAATAGTTTATATCCGTGTAGTCATGATTTCATCAAAAATCCATCAAAATATTTTTAATTTTTCAGAAATTCGAATTCCAGAAGATCCGATTTTAGAAACATCTGTAGAAATCCATTATAATTTCGGAAAATCCTTGAAACTGTATAAATTCCAACAGTATGAGTAAAAACTTTCAACCTCAGTAACTAATTGATAATCACAAAAATCGAATTTCCTTATTTACGAAGATGAAAAATGTGCGACTCTTAACTCCGAAAGTTGTAAAACTTTTAAATTCTGAAATGTAACAAATTTTAAAATAACTCCCATGTAACCATATTGTCAAAGATTGAAAATTGTAAACTCATGGACGAAATACATTTTTCAGAAAAAACCCTCCTGAAAATTATTTCTGCCTACGCCCTTGCCGTGAGTTCTAGTGAATTCCCATCAGTTCCAGCGATTTTCCTTTAGATAACGTCATTTTCAGTGAGATTCTGTGAAGTCCTGTCAATTACCTTCAATTTATTTTCTTTGATTATCATTATTTAAAGAGCAGAGTGAAACAAAAATACATGTTTTTTCGAAATTTATTTTATGTGCATTTAAATATTGTAGAACATGTTTGTAGTTAAAAATAAATTAAGTTTAAAAAACGTCAAAAACATACAGAAAAAAGTCAAAAATTGATTTTCAGGTAGCCCATTTGAGAAAACTTGACTCTGAAAGTCTGAAGAAAGTAAATCTCCACTCCCTATTTAGGTGACAGTACTTTAACTCGTGGAGTTAACATTTATTCTAAGGAATTTAAAGAGTACATTTGAAAATGCATTTTTTTCAACTTAATTATTTATTCTATATTAGAATGATAATATCACGAAGAACATTTTGAATGGAAAAAACAGAATTGGAAAAACGTTCCAATATAAATATGTCTCAATCGTGATACTTTTTGGTTCTAGACAAAAATGGTTATCGTCGTGCATTTCACGTCGAGTGATTTTTTCGAACCCGTGACTGTGGATGACGAAGATACAGTTTTATCAGTGTTCCACCAGTTGGTGATTCTTTGCAAAGATCTAGACTTCCGAAACAAAACACTTCGCTTGAATGGAAGATCATTAAGGTCTCAGCTAAGTCTGAAAAACTGTGATATCACAGATGGGACAATGTTAACCGTTGACTTATAATGGACTCGAAACAACTAACCTTACTAAAAGTGGAGCAATACTTTACATAAATTGGCAGTAAGTAAAAATTGCTTATATAGATAAGAAAAATTTCATTGCTTCTCAATGAAAAAAAAAAATATTCTTTATTCAATTGTTATATGCAGAAGCCGCAAAAATTTTCAAAACTGCTTAGTTTTGTAGTTTTTAAACAACTGAAAACTATAAAACAAAGTTCAAAAAATTTATCCTAACCACCACTGTGTTTTGTGATTTCAGTTTATGATGCTGATTAACGCAGAATTGATGAGTATAGAAAAATGTGGAATGTTCGTCGTTGGATCTGATTAGTTATGATTCTCGTATATAATAATTGCATTGTGTGTATAGCTCATCTAAAAACATTTGCCATGCTAATTTATTCTAACTGTATTACATATTTCCTATAACTTACATTCCATTTAACTGCATAAAGATCATGAATGGTTAGTGCTCTAAATAAATATTTTTAAAACTTGAAGATCTTATCTAAATCTAATCTAATTTAAAAGCCAACCCTTTTCTATCTATCTTTGACGACCAAAAGGCTGTTATATTTATTGTAAAAAAAAAATAGTAATAAAAATCTTTCAGTATAAGGAAGGTTTTGTTTTATGAGAAAAACTAACTGTTGCTGAAAAATATTGATATAATATCGAAAATCCCTCGGCGTTGATATTATAGACATTTCAGTAAGATATCGATTAATTAAGAGCAAAATATTACTTTTTATACTTTAATTTGTAATAATAAGTATTTGAAAAATATTCGAATTTCTAAACTTATCATACAATACGTAAGCAAACCATCACAATCAACAGAAATTCACTCATTATTTGTAGCAAATCTATCTTTTTATCTATCTACAGTAATATTAGTTCAATGTCCTGATTTATTAGTATCTAATCACTAATAAATTAAGAGAAAAAGTTTCCTTTCATTTGTAATTTTTTGCGAATTGATAGTCGTTTTTTATTAATAATGAGTGGTTATTAGCTACTTTGAAAGACTTTTCAACTCAAGAAGCAACCATCAAAAAATATTTCTAAATAAAAAATTACTCATTACATGGTTCAATGAAATTGATTTATTAGTGTATAATCACCTACAGAAACAAAAAAAGGTGCACTGAGTAGTGATTTTTTGCGAATCAATAGTCTTTTTCACTACCTAATAATGAGTAATGAATTATTATTATCTGCTTCAAACAACTTTTTAACCAAAATATAAACTAAACAAGCAACTATCACAATAAGTGAAAAATAAATGAAATGTCTCATAAAAAACTACTCATTTCATGAATCACTGATTCAGCAGTAGATAATTTCTTATAGAAACCAAGAAAAGGATGAAGCGCAATACTGATTTTTTTTCCAATGAATAGTTGTTTTAAACTAATATTGAGTAAAATTTTCCCACGTTCAGTGATTTTTCGACTAAACAAGCAACTACCACAATCAATAAAAAATTACTAAATATTCGTGCAAAATTACTCATCAAGCAGTTTAATGTAACTGATTTACAAGCTGCAATCACTTATAGAAACAAAGAAAAATATATTAATTTTCTACGAATTATGAGTCCTTTTTCACTGATAATAAGTGACGATTGGCTTTTCTCAATAATTTTTTAAATTAAATAATTACTGAACAGGCAACCATCATAAACAATAAAAAACTACTAACTATAAGTAGTAAATTACTAGCTTGTAAGTTCAAAGTCACTGACTAATTAGTGTATAATCAGTAATAGAAATAAAAAAGAATATGCAACTCGATAGTGATTTTTTGCGAAATGATAGTCGTTTTTAACTAATGATGAGTCTTTGTTAGCTAATTTCAGTGATTTTTAACTTAAGTTATAACTAAACAAACAACTATCACAGTCAGTAAAAATCAGTACTGATTAATAATAATGAGTAAAAAATTACTCATTTGATAGTTCAATGTCACTGATTCGTTAGTGTAAAATGACTGATGGAAAAAGTGAAGGTGTCAACTTAATATTCATTTTGCACAAATCAATAGTCCTTTTTCTCTAATAATCAGTGATTATTAGCTATTTTTATTGATTTTTCTATTTTAGTATCCACTGAACAAGCAGTTATCATAAAGAGTAAAAAATTACTGAATATAAGTAGAAAATTACGCATTTAGCAGTTTAATGTAACTGATATACGAGTGTGCAATCACTAAACAAAGAAAAGGGTCTCACAATATAGTGATTTTTACGATTTGTTAGTCGTTTTTCACTGATAATAAGTGACAACTAATTATTTTTATTCATTTTTGAAATAAAATAAAAACTAAACAGGCAACCATCACAATCTTCAAAAATTACTGATTATAAGTCGTAAATTATCAACTTGTTAGTTCAATGTCACTGATTCGTTAGGGTATAATCACTAGTAGAAACAAAGAAAAAGGTGCAGCTTGATGGTGATTTTTCGCGAATTTATAGTCGTTCTTAACTAATAATGAGTCATTATTAAGTAATTTGAATGATTTTTCAACTTTAAAGATAACTCAATAAGCATCTATCACGATCATTGAAAAATTACTAAATATTAGTAGAAAATTACTCATCAAGCAGTTTAATGTAACTGATTGACGAGTGTGCAATCACTAATAGAAACAAATATAAATCAACTCTATAGTGAATTTCTACGAATTATTAGTCGTTTTTTACTGATAATTAGTGACGATTGGCTATTTTGAATCATTTTTGAAATAAAATAATTATTCTACAGGCAACCATTACAATCATTAAAAATTAGTAATTATCAGCCAAAAATTACTAAGTTGTTAGTTCAATGTCACTGATTTATTAGTGTATAAACACTAATAGAAACATAGAAAGAGGTGCAACTTAATAGTGATTTTTTGCGAAATAATAGTCGTTTTAAACTAATAATGAGTCATTATTAGCTAATTAAAATGGTTTTTGAACTTAAGTAATAACTAATTAAGCAACAATCATAATTTATAAAAAATTATTAATCATGATTAATAACCTACTAATGATCATTAGTAAGTTTTTTTTCACTAATTAGTGAAAAATTAATTAGTTGATAGCTCAAAGTCACTGATTCGTCAGTGTATAATTTTATTTACTATGTAATAGAAATAAAGTAAAGGGATCAACTTGAAATTCATTTTTTACATATCAATCGTCATTTTTCACTAATAATGAGTAATTATAAGCTTTTTTCAATAACTTTTCAATTAAAGTATTAACTAAACAAGAAACTATCACAAACAGTAAGAAATAATCATTAGTAGTCTAAAATTACTAATCCAGGAGTTTAATATTACTAACTCGTTATCAGTATAATTAACAATGAAAATAAAGAAAAGGATGCCACCAATTAGTCATTTCCTACTAAATCAGTCCAGTTATTGTAAAGTCTGGATATGTAAACAACACAAGGGTAAAATATTTCAATTGATATTTCATTATACATGGATATTGAATTACATGCACTCTTATAGTAGAATATAAGATTCATATAGGTAGTAAAATTCGTATCCTGAACTGTAGAACTAATACCATTGATATTGTAATTTTTACAACAATACTATTTTTACTTTACAGTATTGTAATGAGCATTATAAAAATGACAACATCTGCAAGAACATGGTAAAACTCTCAAGCATATGGTAAAAGTTACAATATTCATCATAAACATTTCAAAAACTACTAAATTTTTCTGTTTACTGTGGGTGGACCTTGCCCAAATAAGTACACAAAACTCCATGTCCTACATTCCTCTAATAAATCCTGACTTCAGCACCTACCCCAAAATTTTTTACAGATACTTAAAAGCTATTCTCTAGCAAGTGAAAAGTCTTTAAAAATTATGGCAAACGTCCATTTCGCGAAATCGAGCGAAATTGCGATTGCTCATAAAAGTCTACGTGCTATTACACTACTCCGGAACGATCCAATTCGAGGCCAATTTTTTTTTCAGTGTCTGGAAAAAAGCAATTCTTTTGTAAGTTGGGGCTACGATAGTTAGCCCAGTTTCGCCGGCAATTGAAATAACCGCTTCACATGCCCGTTACGCAAGTCTTGTACAGACGAAAATCTCGCGGTATTGATTCGATTCTGGTGTGTCCCGCAAGTCTCGACATGAGCACGCTCTTGCACTTGCTGCCTGCACGCTGCACGAGTACGTGCAGCTATATAATCATATCTCTCCTGAGGATCGCTCCACTTTCCAACAAATTTACAATATTTCACCGCCGGCGCTTCCACGCCCGGAACATCCTGTTTTCCTTCATTCTTCTTCAAATCATTAGAGAGGTCGATTTCGAACGGAAACGAATGAGGCTGTTACGAAAAATTACTGTGGTGGCGACGATCAGTTTTATTCAATGAAATTTTATAACAATATTATAATGCTTCATTGTAGAATTCAGAAAAGATAGTAGTAAGTCATTAAAATTTCAATAAAAAATGAATATTGGCCATGCTGGCCAATTTGAGTTTGTCACAGAAAACTTTAAGTTCGTATGGTAAAAACTACAGATTTGGTGTAAAGTTTGAGTTAGTATGTTGGGAATTGTCCGATGAACTTGTAGTTTGTAATAGTGTTATTTGGAGTTTTTTTAACAGTGTAGTAGAAAAGACTGTTTTTAGAAAAATTAGGAGTTATTATCATATTTTTTTCTTAGTAGACGTATTTTGGAATTCGGAACACTTTGGATTTCAAATACAAAGTGTCTGAAAACAATGATAATTTTTGGGTGGGGTGGATCTGAAAACACGTGGTCGTTTGTTTGATTTTCAATTTTTTTCGCTAGTTTTTTAGCAGTATTTCAACTCTTAAACGACTTTGATGAAAAATTTTTATTATTTCATTAAATTCGACGTTACTCTTTGATTGAAAAAAGCTTATTTCGATTATATCTATTTTTTTGATTTTACGAGATTCATAATTGAAAATTTGTAGCATTTTGAGTGAATGTAATATTTAAGATTTCACAGTTTCTGAAACTTAAGAATCTTATGATGCCAGGGTCAGTTTTAAGATCTTATTATATAATTTTGCGGGGTATCGTTGGATGAATCACTTTCAATATTCATTTGTAATATTTTTCGAACATATTTCATTTGAAATTTTTAAAACTAGCAGTTTTTTTTTTAGAATTCTGAGTTTCATTTTGGGAAATAAATGTATTATTCATTTAAAATCTTGAAAATTTCAATCAGTTTTTCAAAAGTGATTTTTAATAATGCTATAAAGCACAAAATCATTTAAATTTCCGGAAATCCATGATATGTAAATACTAAGAATATTAATATCTGAGATTTTGCTGTCATTTGCTGGGATTTTCAAGTGTTTTGGCATGTTTTTTTAGTTAAAACTTGATAACAATTTTGATAAATCATTTGAATAATTTAAATCAATGAGACGTGACTCATATAAGACAACAATATTTTTTCGAATCCCATCAATTATATCGATTCTTTAAAATTTGCCTATAAAAATTTGTAGCATTTTCAATGAATGTAATTTCACGTTCAAAATTCATGAATTCATGAATCGAAATTTGAAAATCCCACGATTTTTATTTATTTTTCAGGATTCCATTGACTTAATATTAATCACTTAAAATATTTATTTCTGGTATTTTCGGAAAGTATTTAGTTTAATATTTTTAAAAGTAATGATTTTTTTTTTAGATTTCTGATTTTTATTTTGTAAAATAGATTTTATGAATCTTTCAAAATCTTGAAAATGTCGATTAGCTTTTCAAAAGAAATTTTTCCAAAAATTAATATAATATAATGCACCTCATTTTTTTAAGTTACAGTTTTTACTGAAATCCATGAAAAATCATGAATATTCCATAAATTTGACGAAAAATCTTTGTCTGCAAAGGACTTATTTTTACTAAGTTTCTACAAACTTTCTTTCAAAAATCTAAGAACTTGTGAACATTTGCTATGATTATCAAGTTTTTGGCGGTTTCAGCTTTAAAAAAATTTTAATGAATCATTCTATAGTAAGGAAAGTTTTTCCTTATTATAGTTTTTTATTCTCCTCCCAGTTGTTTATTCTCAATATTTTATTATTCGATGCTTAATTTTATAAATCACTATTATTCACATAAATGTATAATATTTTTGGAAAGCATTTCGATTGGAACTTTTGAAACTACTGATAATTTCATTTGGATTTCTGAATTTTATTTTGCGAAATAGATCTCTTCCTTCGTCAAATTCTCGAAAATTTTGATCAGTTTTCAAAACTTTGTTTTTATATTTATATCATATTTTTTAGAAAATTTCGATAAGCTCTCATGAAGTCCGCTCAAAAATTCATAGTGAATTCTACAAAATGATGATTCACTAAAAATATTAAACAATTGTTTTTGCAATGTTAGAATAGAAATATCAAAGTTTTCTTACGAAATCGTCTAACGTTGTTTCTAACAAAAACAAAACAAAAAATATATTAGTTAAAAAAAAAAATAAAATAAAGATGTCGCTGTAAGCTATAAATATGAACATAGTCAAATCTAATGTTCCATAAAAAATGATGTTATAAAAAAAAACTTTCAAAACGTCAATTCTGAAATTTTTTAAAACATGTCATCAAGAAATTCGTATACTCTAGTTAGGAAAACCTAACAAAAATACTTTCTGTTTCCATTTCCCGAGTTTTCCGAGTTATTCTGCAATTGTACAGTTAAAAATAAAAAAAACGTCAAATACTTTCGCGATTTCGACTTCAATATTCACTATTTTTCGATTCCTTCAACCGAAAGGTTTCCTTCGGCAATTTCCAAAACAATCAACCTTCGAAAAGCCATCAAATCAAAATAAAATCCGCCCAAAAAGACAATCATCTCAATGTGAGCATCCGCAATCACCCCATTTAATCAAAAATTGCAATCTTCATTCAAGCCAAATCCCACAAAGAAAACACTTTCCACCCAAAACCATTCAAAGTCCCAAATCCCCAACTCTTCCTCAGCACAATTTTGCCCCAATCAACATTCGCTTCTCCCCTCACAAACTCACCTTTCAGCGCCTCTTTCAATCCACACCCCATACAAGTACAAAAAGCCCAGATAAAAAAATCCAACGGCACGTACCAAACGAACGCCAATAACATCAAGCCCCGCGAAAAAAAGAGTTGAACCTTTTGAACGGTGCAAAGAGATTACGAAGAAAAAACCCCTATAAAAGTACACACGTACATATTCGATTCGCCCGTATACGGAGTGCATATCTCGCTTGAAAAAACGGTTGAAAAAAATTTTTTTTGCGCGAAACTGAATTAGTCGCGAAATAATGAGGGCCTTTCAACTTTCCCTCCAAGTAACGCGGCTTTAATGGAGTCGGGAGTGCAGTGCCTCGATAAAATAAATTGGTCATTTTCAAAGTCGCCGCTCGCGATATTCCATTATCTGCAGCGTGGCAGTGACGAAATTTTCGCGAGGCAAAAGTTGACGGCAATTAGACGCTTAGCCGGGTCAGCTTAATTGATTTTCCAGGGCTAATGTCGGGCTAACGTCGGCTCCTCTCCTGCTTCGCACTTCGTCTTATTTACCGTCTCGAGGCTTTAATCAACATTTGCGGAAGGCTGAGGTATCGAGACTAACTCCCTCAGGCTTATTTGATTTTGGATCATGAGGACAATTTTGCGTTGTTATTAACATCAGAGCGGGACCTGACTGAATTAAGCTGATTACAGGTGTCTGCGCTGTTAGGGGGATTTGGGAAACTACTGATGCTTTCCATCTCGATTCAACAATTACAGTGTTTTATAAATGCTAAATAGTGGAGTAGCACTGAAGCAGTCAGTAGTCTGTAAGCCATTTACTAATCAGTTGTAATGTCACTGATAACACAGTTGCGATGCCATTGGGTACGGTAATGTCCAAAGCATAATGTCCAAGTTATAATGTCCAAACTAGAATGTCCAAGAGTACGTTATATCCAATAAATTATATGATGTCCAAAAATTATTATAAGACCAAATTTAGATCATTTTTATACCAAAGAAATTTATTTACTGTTGATTTCTGATTACTGTTGGGATAAGTTCTACCTAATGGTATTCCATGAGGTAGAACTAATTTAGTAATCCAATTATTAATTATTTTGACCCGACGACAAATTTGACGTTTGACGTTATAATTGTTAGAAACCAGTGAATAATTCAATACGAAATAATTACAGATGAATAAAATGAATAAAATAGGACATTAAATTAGATGGACATAAAAATCTTCGGACATTACGATTTGGACATTGTGATCTCCTACCGTAACTTTCTACTTAATATTTAGTAATTTTTTACTGATTGTGATAGTTGCTTGTTTAGTTTATATTTTAGTAAAAAAATTGTTTGAAGCAGCTAAAAATAATTCATTACTCATTATTAGGTAGTGAAAAAGACTATCGATTCTCAAAAACTCGAGTGCACCTTTTTCATTATTTCTGTTAATGATTATACATTAATGAATTAATTTCGTTGAACTAAAAAATGAGTGATTCCCTACTTATAATAAATACTTATAATAAATTTTACTGCTTGTGATAATTGCTTCTTGAGTTGAAAAGTCATTTAAAGTAGCTGATAATCAATCATTATTAATAAAAAACGACTATCAATTCGCGAAAAATTACTTATTAGAAGAAACTTTTTCTCTATATCTATTAGTGATTAGACACTAATAAATAAGTGACATTGAACTAATATTACGGTAGATAGATAGAAAGATAGGTTTTGTACAAATAATAAGTAAATTTCCATTGAGTGTGGTGGTTTGCCTACGTATTGTTGTTAATAAATTTAGAAATTCGAATATTTTTTTAATGCTCATTATCGAAAATTAAATGTATAAAGAGTAATATTTTGCTTTTTATTTATTGATATCTTAATAAATTATTATCTATAATATTAACGCCGAAACCATTTTCGATAACATCAAGTTTTTTCTCAGAAACTATTAATTTTTTTCAAAAAACAAAACGTTCCTTATACTGAAAGATTTGTATTACTATTATTTCTTTTAAAATACAATACATCGATTACTTGATCAGCTGTTATTTCTGTAAAGTCAGAATTTTTTACATTTTCGATTTTGGAAAATCGATCAGTGAGTAAAGAAACAATTCATCTCAAAATTTGAGACTAATCAGATAATATAAACAAATGCAACATAACGGCTGATGTTTTAATTTAGAAATGCACATGTATTTTTTTTTATGTTCCATATGATAATTTAGAACTTTTTAGAACATGAATGTTTAAATTACCAAAACTTTATAAAATTTTCATATATGACTAAAGTCAAAAATTTAACATTCTCAAAATGTTAGTCAAGAGGCTACGACTTTTTTTCTTTTACCATATATGACTGTAATAAGACTCATGAACGAATGTCTATCCAAGTGCCCGTAAAGTTGAGATAATAATTATTTTTTAATTCTGAAAAATTAAATTCTGGATTTTGTGTTGTGCTCCGAAAATTTATACGGATTTCTCAGAGAATTGTGAATTTGAGTACGGAACATACGGAAAAAATCATGTTTGATTCCGAATAAAACTTTCAGCCATTTGTTACGACTGTTTGTACTTGTACATGACTTGAATTTTGTGGAAATTCGTTCTTTTTCACTCCGATTGATTTTTCAAGACCGAAAATAAAAAGAATTCTGATATTTCAGAAATAACGGTTACATCAATAGTTAATGTAAATGAAAAAAATTATTTCCGAAAAATCACAACTTTCAAGCAAAAAATACTAGCTGAGAGAAATTTTAAAGAATGTGAGTATTACTAATATTTTTCATGAACAAAAAAAAGTAACAATAATGGAAAATTAAAATACACGTTTTAAATTGTTTGATTTCGAACATATTTTTCATTTTTTGTTTATAAGTTAATTAATGAAACGTAAATGATGATTTTCATTTTACATTGAGTGACAACAATAAACTAAGTCGAATTAGTGAGATTCCAGAAATGAATTGATGAAAGTTTGTTTACAACAATCAGGCACTTGTTTATACAATAATTTACAATTTATACAAAACATTTTGAACATAAAAATATCGAAATCTATTGATTTTTTCCAAAGTTATGTGCATTCGAAAAATTTACGTGAAAAATAACGTTATTTTTATCATTCTCTTTTCTTAAAATCATTGAAAAATATATTGAATTAATTGCAAACAAAGATTATTGTATTGTTTTTCAATTTTATTTTATCGATTTTTTGTTTGTTAGTACACACTTTAATTGTAAGTACATCCAAAAAAATTTACATATGAAATTATGCGTGCATTTGAGAAAGTAAAAAATAATTATAAAAGGCAGTTTCATCAAAAATTTGTTAAGCACCTTAATAAGAAATTCAAGATGGAAAATCCGAAAAAATTATAGCTAAAAAATCGCAAACATCTAATATATTTCAAGCGTAACATCTTTTTCATAATATCAATCGTTGAGTATGTTGTACGTCGTGCAATTCTTTCCTTTCCCCGGTCACCCCCTGAATTTCATACCCCCCCCCCCCCCCGCCCACTTTAGATCGATTTTTTGAATCCACAGGCAGAAAAAAGTACAAAGAGAAAAAAATGTGAACACCGCCATTAATGCCAAGAACGAGGGACGAACGTTTCGACAAAGTCCCGAACGGGATATTCCGCTTACGTCGCGCTTTCAGTCGCTGCTGGCAAACACTTTTGCCGCTTGGGTAGCAATAGTGACAGCGGCTTATAGCCCCCTTCAGGCCCCCTTTCCCCCTTCAGTAACTTGATTTGGCAAACACTTGCATTATCTCGTACGTGGTCCCATCCGAGAGACACGCAACGAGGCATCAACTCTCTTATTCGGCTTACAGCGGATACCGCTTTGCGCCGCTTGAATAATGCTCGGAGAAAAAGATGCTTAGCCAAGTTGCGCCAACACTTTCCAATTCTAGCCATTTTTTATTCCCCATCTTGCATTCCCATGAGTCATTCGCGCTATTGTTGCGATAACGAGCTATCGTACAATGGTCAACGGTAAAAGCCAAAAGCGCGATTCGACCTTTTCTTTGGGAAAGAAGTAAAAAGTGTTTGACCTCATCAACATCGTTTGTTTTGTTAATTTCAAAATAAAATGAATGTACATGAACCCGATAACCCATTCCTGAAAGAATTTTTTTCGGGTTAGCTCGTATGTATAAACGAGAAATGAACAATATCGTTCACGAAGACACGATGATGGAAATGGGCAATTTATGTCCGATTTTCAGGATTCGAAAACATTTTTCAATGTTTTTTTGTGTGTGACTCATTTTACTGATCATATTTTTAAAAAAATTGATTTAACTCGAATTCTTCAGAAAACGAGGTTTGTCAATAAAAAGTGAGAACTGCTCTAATGGTTTCGGGTTCCGCTTCATTATACCTGTTTACCTAACGGTCGAGAGTCGAGGGTCGAAGCTCGAACTTGTGGGCCCATTGATGACTGTAAATACTTGTGTTATATTCTAAACACAATAAAAGAAGGTCTAATTTCGAAATTTGCCAGGTTGAGTAGATGGAACTAATAAAAATGAATAGGCCACAAGGACAAGTCTTTGGTCCTCAAGTTTGTCAACAGGTATTGTGCAGCGGAACCCAAAACCATTAGAGCAGTTCTCACTTTTTATTGAAAAACCTCGTTTTCTGAAGAATTCGAGTTTAATCAATTTTCAAAAAATATGATTAGTAAAATGAGTCCCACACAAAGAAACATTGAAAAATGTTTTCGAATCATGAAAATCGGACATAATTATTGCCTATTTCCATCATCGTATTTTCGTGAACAATATTAGTATTTATTTCTTGCTTATACGAGCTAACTCGAAAAAGATTTCTTCAGGAACGGGTTATGGGGTTCATGTACATTCATTTTATTTTGAAAAAATCCCATACTGTTTTTCGTGTTGCACAGTGTTATTGGTGAAATTTTTTAGTATTTACGGTTCTCGTTGTAAAGATGATAAAGTATCAATCTATGAGAAGTGTACTTCAGAGTTTAGGTTTGGACTACTATTACTGAAGGTTTGAATCATTGAAGTTTTGACCGATCATGAGTTTGGTTTCAAGTTTTGAAAGTAGATTTAGAATTTTGGTTTCGTTTAAGGGTAGAGTAACGAATGTGAGGTAAATTTGAAGATTTTCTTATAGAGGTTGAACTTACGACTTTGATTTCTAGATCATGTCTTTTCATTCAGAGTTACAATAACTTATAGATAACTTCGATTGATGTTTGAAGAAGTTCATATGTTTGGTTGGCCTAACTTTTATAGATTAAACAGTTGAGGATTTAAACTGTTGAGAAACTTTGAAATGAAGTTGAAGGTTGAATTATCAAGTTCCTTAAGTTTAAAATCATGCCTTCAATTTCAATCATTTTTATGTAACTTCAGAAAATATAGGAAGAAGTTCATAATGTTATTCAATTGATTTAACGTTTTAAAGTTGATCAGTCAAAGGTTAGAGATGTTTAAGGTCAGAGATTAGGTATAGGTTAGAAGAGCAAATTCGCAGTAATGTTGACGGTTAATTACTGAAATCTAAAGGTTGAACCTTCAGTTAAAGATTAAGCCCTTCAATTGCAACTTTTTATAATTAATTGGTAACTTCAATTTATGTTTTCGGAAAGCTCGTACGATGTACTTTCGCCTGTACTTTTTTTGATTGAACAGTTGAAACATTCAAGTTAAGGTGTGATTGTTTTTTCTAAATAATGCTTATAAGTACAACGAAAACAAGGTATTTTTAAGATTAATTTTACCTCAATTCTAAGAATCGAAAAACATAAGAAATTGAATTAAAAAATTTTATGAACGACAGAATGAAAAATAAATAATACACCTCTATGGTAAATACCTTGTAAACTTATAAAATCTACAAATTTTATCTGTAGATTTGATAAAATTTCATATATCATAATTAAATATGTAGATTTGATATCATTACAAGGTATTAACCCCAGAGGTATGTTATTTATTACCATATAGTATTTATTTTAAAGAATTTTACACTGGGTGTTGCTCTATGACATTTTTATTTCTTACCCTGATTTTTAAACATTCATTGTAATTTTATAAACTTTGAAAAAACTGCATTAGCTTTTTGTAAATTGTTTTACCAGTTTTTAAGAAAACAGGGTTTTAGAAACAATTATTTTAAAGATTTTCTCGTTCTAAATAATTTACATGGAAAATGAAAAACGTGTATCTTGAGAACACCTTGTGATTTGGCTATTACTTCTGAATATCTCATTGAAAATGATAAAATTTTATAAAACTATATCTTTTTTGCATAGTATCTTAACATTTTCAAAAAAATCATGAAATGTTTTGTGTAATTCTCGATCAAAACATAACTTTCATTGCAAAATATTAAATAAAAATGATATATATGATAATAATCAAGAAATGATATCGATATACAATAAGCGTATACGAAAAACAATATTTAATATTTGTAAATATCTCAAAGAAATTATATTGGATTATTTTTCATATTCTTGGTTGATTTTCAGGTACTTATAATGTTCGAACAGTCTTCAGACGTTGCACTGATTTCTATCATTTTTGTAAAACTTGGAAGAAATGCTGAAACATTTTTTCAAATTTTACTGAACTTTCTTCGAAAAACATTGAAATGAAAATTGAAACATAAAAGATTTTCCTCAAGGCTTTTCATTATTCTGGGAATTTAATTTTTCGGGTATATTCATTATGCTTTTTGAAAATTTTAAAAAATAACTTATAAATATCGCTGTATTCCAAAATACTTTTGATTTTTTTATAATTTTTCGAAATTTCTAAGTGATCAAAAGAGGTAATCAATTTTTAAAAAATCTGTTTTTTTTCTACAAAAAGTTTTCAAATCCTAAAACTCGCAAAACTACTTTAAATTCTGGATTTTTGAAACATTTGTTGAAGAAACTGATAATAATGATTCTTCTTAAAATCAAGTCTTTAGAAAATTTATTTCAGATACATAGTTTTCAACTATTTGCCTTAAATTTGAGCAAGCTTTTTCAAACAATGGGTAACTTAAATAATATCAAAAATTTTTCCTCAACAAGCCAGGACCTTTTTTCAAGTCAATCACCTTTTCACATATTGAAACAACTGACAGGATTTTTTTCGGTAAAGCATAAAACTTCATTACACCAAAAAAAGTATCACTCAAACCCATACACCAAATAACTGACATTCTATGATTACGAAATATTTAATGTTTGTCAACTTTCGTTACTAAGAGTCATCGATGCTATTGTCGCTATAATGAGCGATTGTATGATAATTAGAATAAAGTAAAAATTATTGCGACAGTGAATATTGCGAACGATGACATGGAGATTAAAAACTTCGAACTTAGGTGGTCAATCGGAGTTGAGAATAGCTATTGTTTGAAGTATGCGACAAAAAATTAACTGCAAATTTTAAAAGTCATAATTTATGATTAGATTTTTATAAGACTATTAAGCTATGATTGCAAATTGAACTTATGAGACAATTTAAGATTGCCTAATGAATCAAAAAAATTTTAATAATGGTTATTAATGCATGTAAAACTATTAAAGAATTTGTTTTGAATTTCAACAATTCGAGAGTTCTTTCAGTACTTCGTAAACTTTTATAAATAGTTGTTTGAATTTTTTTCTGTTCTAATTTCAAGTACTTCATTACAATAAATTTACAAGTTTTCTTTCAAAATATATATATTATGTTAGCAATAAAAGAGATATTCGCCGTACCTGAATTTTCTTTAATAACACGTTTCCTCCTGTTCACACTCAAAAGACTCACAATAAATTGAAACATTCTTCCGGTACACGTTGTAGTTAAGGCACCGCATATCGCGTGACTCGCAGTCATTGAGCAAGGTGCATGCAGACCTTCCGATTCCAATAAACCGACAAGACTTGTACAAAAAGGTTATCCAGGATTCGACGATTATTTTTTAAATTCTTGGATATCGTGAGGTATTACACAAAAATTTAGTTTTCTCTATTTATTCTGTCTTTCTCATTCGAGAAGATTTTCATTGATTTATTCTTATGATTCCTAACTGCAAATCGAATATTTTTTCCACTAAAAAAGGATACGCTAAAAATTAATAATCTTTATTCAAGAACCCCAAAATTTAGGATATATGTTTCGAAATTGCAGGTTTATTTTAGAAGTATATTTAGAATTTAGGATCTTTTTTTTCCCTACTCTATTTTAAATTTTTAAATCTTCAATTCATTCTTGAGATAGTTATTAAATTATTTTTAAATGGAACAGACTTTTTCCTAGACATTCTAACTTTCTTGAATTTTAAACGAAAAATTTTTTTGCAATTTATTCCATTGATGAATTCTGAAGATTTTAAATTGCAAAAGGACCATTTTAACACTTAAAAGTTTGCTAATTTAAAGTCGAACTGTGGTTCATTGAAAACTGATATTTTTTATTTTCTAACCTCATTTTAGGCTGGATTATTCTGAATGTTTAGGATCTTTTCGTTAGTACTTTAAATTGTATGATTTATGTTATACCTTTTTTCCCGATGCTTATCGAATTTCTAATATTGAAAGTTGCTTTTTTGATGAATGCTACCTTTTTGAAACACTGCATGCATGATTTTTTATTTTAAAATTTATTTTACTGATTAATCCTCCATATTCTTCACTACGTATCGAAAATTTGTTCCACCTCGAAAGTTAGTTATTTTTAGTTTCAACTATGATTAGCGAAAAATTAATTTATTTTATGTTGCAACCTCAAAGGTTAGATTAAACTTGTGGACATCGTAGGTTCTAAGTAAATTAACTGTTTTTGGCCTTTTGTTTTAACTTTTACAAATCTTTTTTGTATTTTTTGAGCTCAATTTTTTCTTTGGACGATATTATCGAATCCTTAAAAAAAAAATTTCTCATTTTCAGAAATTTTACCTTATTCAATATTGAACAAATGACTTTTTTTATTTCAAAATTAATTATACTAATTCATCCTCAAGATTTTTTACTACGAATTGAGCATCTTCTCCACCTAACGATTTTCTGTTTGATGTGTAACTAAGATTTGCCAAAAAGTGGTATATTTCAATTCTCAACCTCAAAATTAAAATTGATTTTACCAAAATTATTGTCTGCTCGAAAAACACTAAGTTTTCAAGATATTTTTCTACATAAAATTTTTTCTGTAGGATGCTTATTAAATTTTTGACACAATCGTTTTTTTTTTCACAATTTTCAAGTTTCCTAAATATTGTACGAATCATTTCCTACTTAAAATTTTTACTCATCATTTATAAATAATGAAAATGTAAAATACGAATCTAATATTTTTTCGATGTAAAATTTGTTGTTTCGAACTTAATTAAGAGTCGGTTGATATTTTTATCTGAAAATGTAGATTTAATGTGTCGGAATTGTAGGCTTGGAAATATTAGGGAATTGAAGATTTTTCTTCAGGTATTTTTTTCCGTATTTTTAATGTTTGATTTCTTTTTTTTTTCAGTCTATTGAATTCCCTCAATAAAAATTCCTTTTTGTCACATATTCAACTCCTAAATGTTACAGAAATAATTTTTTCCAAAATTTATTTTGTTCATTGAATATTTTTTCCACCTCAATAACTTTTAACCTTGAGATTGAAAGATGATATACAGAAAATCAATGTCTTTGATCTTTTAACCTCAAAATTTATACTAAACTTTGAAAAATCGTAGGTCAAAAGAATATTGAGAGATCGAATTTTTTTCCCTATTTTTCATATTTAACTCCTTCTCCTGATGCTTAATAAATTCGTGAATTCCTATGTTATAAATATTGGATTCTGTACAGTCTAAAAGGAGAACCTTAAGCATTTTCACGGGTAAATTTATTACTAAAACCACTCAGACAAATAAGTAATCCAGTTTTGTCTCAAAATATCTAGATGCTCTGAAATTTATGTATTATTTCAAGTCATTAATTTTTCAGCTACCACAGTTCTGAAATATTAAAATGTACTAGAGTAATTAAAAATATCCTGCGCTCCCAATTTTCACTTTAATACACTATTTACTATCAAAACGTAAAAACTCCGGTTTTTTTCCAAACTTTTATTTAAATTTTGGATTAAATGATGTTATCTAAAACAGTCCAAACCCCCATAACTCTTTCGTACACCCCTCCCCCAAATTTCTTTTTATCTAACTCAATGATCTAGTCACCTCAAATAAATCCAAAAGCTTCCACCGATTTCCCCTTATTCCCCAAAGATTTCACATTTCACCATGAATGAATAATAAAATGAATGTAAAAACAAAATCGTGCAAAGTGAGCTAATTTTTCCCCAGCCCTTTTTTTCCACACGCGCGCTTTTCCAACGTACCGTTTCGTTTATCGGATGTGCCGGTTTCCGCTCGGTGGCGTTTCTCTAACGGAAATCTGGAACAGAAGAAATAAAAGTGTTCAGAATTGAAATAGCGTGCGTGTTTACAGAGAAATCCTGAAACGGGCTGTTTTGCAAATCAAACATGTCTGTACAATTTAACGTACACACATTGGTTCCGCTCGGGCGCGAAAAATACACGCCGGGGCAAGAAAAACCGTTGCGAGGACGTCATATCGGTTTTTGCTTGAGATTTCAGAGCGTTTTTTGCGAGTTCGACCAGCTGACTAATCGAAAACGCTCTCGTAACTACGAGCGACAGTTGTTTTTATAGTTTCTGTGGGACTTGGGGGAGCGGTAAGCTACACGGGATTTGACGCTAATTTTTTCGACGTCGCTGGAGCCGAAGTGTTATTTATTAAAGTTGATCGTCTCGGGTTGTTCGGGGGTTCGAGTCATGTTTTGTGCTTCGGGCGCGACAGAAAGTTTTCGGTTTTCGGACTGAATTTGGACATTATCAAGATATCTGTTTGGAACCGAAGAAAAATGTTATAGGGTCGTTCATCTCGAATTTTTTAGGTGATTCAGGTTGAGTCTTATTTTTACGGGGAGAGTTTTTTATATCATTTATATTGAAATCAATAAAACACGCTTTTGAAGTGAAACTTCTAGTGGCTCGTTGGGAGTAAAATCCGTTTGAGAACGGAATAATGGCTTGGGAACAAAAGATTGGGAACAAAGCATTCTAAGATGAATTTTAGAGAAATGGTAAACATGAAATCAACATTTTAAATGGGTGCACATCAAATGCGCAAACACTTCAAATGCGCACATATCAAAAGCGCACAAGCAGAAATGATCGAAAGCGCACATGGTCAATTTAAGCAGCAAATAGCGATTTTCGTGACTTTTCTGTTGTGTTGATGGTTATTGTTAATAATTAATTGCACTTTGTGATGTTTGTTGATCTGAGAATGTCTTTTTTGAAGTTTTGTAAGCCACTGCCAACTGGCAATCATAGTTGTATGCGTAATACTTCAATCAAAAAAAAATAGCCTTAGTTTTGTATACATACAATTCTGATTTCGGCACATCATAGTAGCTAAAAAATAAAATTAATCGAATATAGTAAAATTGAATTTATGGTTGTCAACATTCATTGGGAAATATTAATACTAAAGGTAATACTTTTTGTGGAAAAATCATGAAAAAACTCACGAAATATGATAATCTTCGAGTCGAAAAACTTTTTTTTTCACGATCATAACAGAAATTTTGAAAATCTATCAAGCTTTACTATTTTTGTTCTTTAGATATGAATGCTTACTGATTAGGTTCAATAAAAATTGTAATAGTTGAACAATTTGGAGTGAAATAAATAGGATATAGATAAAATTATAACAAAAACAACTTAAAAATTAAGTTTGGTTTTAAAAAATTGTAGCTCCCAAACAACGAATTTTGACTTATAAAGAATCATACTAATTTTCATTTGTTTAACCAACTTGTTCAAAAATTAGGGAAAAAACTAATGCAGTATCGAAATTTTGAGCTTGAACATTTTTTAATTTATACTTCACAATATTCAATAAAATTTACAACTTTTTTTTATCTGTAAAATTATATATCCTCAATATTTAATCGTTACTAATATTCTTCATCAAAAATCATTATGATTGAAATATTTTTCGTAAAGTGATAGACACTTAAGAAAACAAAGTATTAAAAAAACTGCAAGACTAGCACTTTGACTTCGAAAAATCATATTTACTGAAGAACAAACTTCTGCTAATAAAGAATAATACTGAATGTTGTTTATTTCACTAACCTAATACGATAATGGAGGAAATAACTGATGAAAACTCGAAATTTTTAGGTTGAGAGCATTTTTTCAGAAAAAAAAGTTAAGAATTGTTTTTTGTCAGAATAAAGTTTAACCTACAAAATGGAAAAAAATAGCAATCGGACAGTTGTCGACCAATTTATTTAATTATAAAGAAAAATGTATACAGAGCAATAAAGGAAAATCAACTTTTTAGCTGAACTTTCGAAATTGCATGTTTGTAAAAAAATCCCGACTATAATTCAAGCAAATTAAAAAAATACATCGTTCATTGATTTTAATAAAGATGATGGAAAAATTTTGACCCCCCCCCCTCCAAAAAAAAAAAGACTCAACTCGAGTTATCTTGAAGATTTCAGATAAAATGACTCGAATCAAAAATTAAGTTTTTTTAACATGTGATTCTTCATACCTTTTTATTGAAAAATATTGCTTTTTAGTTACCCTGTTCATTTCAATGTTTCACTTCAAACCCCCCCCCCCCCAAATCAACATTTTTTTTAACTGTAATCGGTATGTTACATTCATGTTTTTCTGAAGGGTTTGATTCACATTTTTCCAATTTAAACCTATTTCATCAAGAAATATATCTTTTCTGATTCTGATCTTAAAGTATCTGAGTCATACGTTTTCCGAAACAAAAAATTATAAATTAGAACTTTCTGGTGCAAATTACTACCTGTGTACCCCCGCAACAACTCAGTATAATTCATAATAAATACAACGACCAAGTCATTCACTTGATAGCTCGTAAATCATCTCTCAGAGCAATCCATCATCGAAGTGCTTTGATTATCGTGAATGTAACACTCGCTCAGGCGAGTCACAGCCTATGGTTATATATCAATTTGCGATTATATTCGCAACGCACACGATGTTACCTTCAAATTCAGGACTTTGTTACATGATACTCGAAATCCATCACGTCCCTAAAATTCGTGATTTTCTGCAGCAACAGCAGGGGCGTAGGCAGAAAAAATTTTCGGGAGGGGTTTTTCTGCAAAATATTTTCCCTTCGGGATTTCATAATTTTTTATATTTGACAAAATGATTGCAAGAGAGCGATTTTGAAATATTTCACATTTCAGAATTTTAAGTTTTACAACTTTTGGAATCCAGAGTAACACATTTTTCATGTTCATAAATAATGGAGTTCGATTTTTGTGATCTTTAATTAGTAACTAAGGTTTTAATTTTTTTTACTAGTATTTTTTGTATTTATACCACTTTGAGAATTATCTGATATTAAGTCATATGGGTTTCTATAGAGCTTCCTAAAATTCGATGCTCTAGGAATCAAACTTTATAATTTTTATATTTAAATTGATTTTTGAGCAAACTTGAACCACATAGACAAAAGGTACATCATAAATTTGTATTATTTTCGTATGGTATATCATTAATCAAATTTTGTACTGTTTCCTGGTATTTTTATATATTTCTAATATTTCTATGGATCGCTCAATAGAGTTTTAGAAATTTATGCTAAAGTATTGAAACTTTCAACGATTTTGAGGATATGAATTGATTTTTCAGACGACAGTTTCTTTTATGAAGATTTTTGAAACATTTATTCTATATTTTTTTCAGTATTCCTACAATTAAAAGTATGTTTAGTTATGGAAATTGTATCAATTTAATTGGATGTATTTTTATTGTTTTCTGTATGAATTTCTAAAATTATTTCTAAAATTATATATAATTATAGTCTCATATTAATAATTATGCTCCAGGACAGAAAGTTTTCTAAATTTCTAGAAACATTATTTCTACATGATATTTATGTATTGAAAGATATATAGTAAACTATTAAACTAGTAAGCAAGTAAGCAAGTAAACTGGAAATCTAGTGAACTTTTAAGCTAGTAAAATAGTAAGCTAGAAAAAGAGTAAACTAGCAAACTGGTAATCTAGTCAACTACTAAACTAGTAAACAAGTAAGTTAGTTAACCACTAAAATCGTATAGTACTTAAATGGTAAACAAGTGAAAAAGAAAAACAATTAACTAGCATACTCGTTGACAAGTGAATAAGTTATTTAGTAATCTAGTAAACGTGTCAAATTTTTAATAGTAGACTGATAAACTAGTAGACTAGTAAGCTAATTTAATAAAAACTAGTAATCTAGTAAGCTAGTAAACGAGTTAACTCGTTAACAAGTAAATTAGTAAACTAGTAAACTGGTAAGCAAGTTAACTAGTAAACTTATTTTTCACATTTTTGTAGTATAATATACGAAATTCTGGAGGATTACTAAGTTTTTTTTATAGATTACTTTTCTGTTAGTAGATTGCTACAGAGATTTAAAAACTTGATGCTTTAAAATGCGAGTTTCGATCTATTATCAGTAATTTCAAGAATTATCGATAAAATCACATTCATATAAATTTTCCATATTGTACATCGCTATTCTTTTTCCGAATTTTCGAAATATTTGAAAGATTTTGTTACGTTTTCTAGAATTTTCATAGGTTTATAGTATATTCAGAATTTGATGCTCTAACACCCCAAAATTTATGGTTGAGGCATTTGTCGAGATTTTTCAGAAAACAGTTTTTTTATAGAATTCCATTAATTCCATTGTTCTTTTAGATTTTGTATGAATCGAAAGATTTTTAATACTTTTATATGGATTTTATACAGATTTCTAGAACTTATTGATCTAAGATTCTGAGTTTTGTAAATTTTTAGCATTTTTGTAGATTTTTATTTTTCTTGATCATTCACTGGGTTGCAACAATTTTTCTGATTTATATTTTCTACGTAATCCTACGTTTCGATAATTTTTACTTTTCTATAAAATATATTTCGCTAACGTTTTCATGCATTTTATCGTAACTTACATTTCTATTGTTTATCGATGTAACTTTTTTTATTTTTACATGAAACATCGATTGATTTTATCAGAATTTCGGAAGGGATTTGAACCCCCAAAACCCTCTTCTGCCTACGCGCCTGAGCAACAGTAATAACGAGTATTTTTTCCATCAACTATTAATTAAGTAATGACTGTAGTATCTTTTTTTTTTATTACTTGAAATATTGTCTTTGCATTTTCTACTTTGGCACGAAAGTTCGGAAACTGCTCGGATGTCTTACATTCTACGGAAATTGCTCATTCCGGAACTATTTTTCATAAGACTTTAACGGTGTGCAAAGTTTAAGGAAGCCCGAGGGGAAAATGATTGAAATTCTTTGACAAGTACGCATTGTGCCTAAATTGTCTATTGATGCAGCGGAAGTTGAGGGAGCGAGTGATATCCCTTTTTTAGCCTTTCCTGTCTTCCTTGAGACGATAGTACTTCAGTTATGGGGAGCTAAAAGGGTGAGCACGTGCGATTTATGGTCGAAAAATGACACGAACTGTTCGCAATTGGAATATGCGAATTCTATTTTGACACAGAGAGGATAAGACGAATGATGATGTAATGGAAATGTAGATATGAAATGGAACAAACGAATAAAAAAACTTTTTGAAGAAAACTGAACTAATTTTTAGGGCGACTTCACATCAAACATCAGTTTCTTCCTGACTGTTTTTTTTTTTTCACTGAAATTAATTTTTCAAAACCAAAATGCAAAAATACGAAGGAGCTATTACGGTTGAGTGAATACGGGAAAAAGAACAAGTAAAGTTTTCTGCAACATGGAATTCACTTGTACTTGATATTACTCTTTCATAAATTGCAGCGTGACTTTTAATTGCACGGTTTTTTATTGAGAACATTTACCTTCTTATTTAAGGATTTCCTTGGTAGCTCACAGGTTCAAATAACCTTAAAAATTTAGAGGGTCGTTTCGGTAAGGAATAAAATTCCAGAAGACTTCCCGTAAACTTGCCGTAAAAATGAATTTGCAAGGGACATTAACCTTCCTGCTAAGCTCAAAACAAGTCGAAGCATCTCACTATTTCCTACCAAAAAGGGACACTAAAAAGTGAAAATGGTTTGAACTGTGTTGTAATCAGGCGCGTAGGCAGAGGAGGTTTTCGGGGCTTTAAACCCCTCGCGAAATTCTGATAAAATCAATCAATATTTCATGTAAAAATGAAAAAAGTTACATCGTTAAACAAAAGAAAAAAAGTTACAAAAAAATTCATAAAAACGTTAGCAGAATATATTTCATAAAAAAGCAAAAATTATCAAAACGTAAGATTACGTAGAAAATATAAATCAGAAAAATTGTTTCAACCCAGAGAATAATCAAGAAAAATAAAAACGTACGAAAATACTAACAATTTACAACACTTTAAATCTTAGATTATCGAATTTTAGTAATCTTTGTAATATTCATATAAAAGTATTAAAAATCTTACAATTCATTTAAACTTTAAGAAAATGAATTTCATGAAAAAACTGTTTTCTGAAAAATCTTGATAAATGCTTCTACGATCTATAAATTTTGGGATTTTAGAGCATCAAATTCTAAATATACTCTTAATCTATTAAAATTATAGCAAACCAAACAATATCTTTTAAATATTGTAAAAATACGAAAAAAGAATAACGATGTAAAACGTGCAAAATTTTTATGAATGTTATTTTATCATTTATTCTTGGAATTACTAAAAATAGATCGAAATTCGCGTTATGAAGCGTCAAGTTTCTTGAATCTCTGTAGCAATCTACGAAAATATAAATCTATAAAAATACTTAGAAATCCTCCAGAGTTTCGTATTATATACTAGAAAAATGTGAAAAATAAGGTAATTAGTTTACAAGCTCACTAGTTTACTAGTTTAATAGCTTACCAGTTGAGTAATTTATCCGTTAACGAGTTTACTAGTTCACTAGTTTACTAGTTCACTAGTTTACTAGTTTATAAGCTTACTAGTTTACCAGTTTACTATTACAAATTTTACAGGTTTGCTAGTTTACTAAATAACTAATTTACTTGTTAACGAGTTTGCAAGTTTACTATTTTTCTTATTCATTCGTTTACTATAGTCCTATTTTACAATTTTACAATTTTACAATAATTATATATAATTTCAGATATCATTCTAGAAATTAAATAGGAAACAAAAAAATACATGCAGTTTAATTTATACAATTTGTACGATTAAGCATACTTTTAATTGTAGAAATACTAAGAAAATTAGGAATAAATGTGTTGAAAATATCTTCATAAAAAAATCTGTCGTCTGAAAAATCAATTAAAATTCTCAAAATCGTTGAAAGTTTCACTACTTTAACATCAATTTCTAAAAATTTATTGAGCGATTCATAGAAATATAAGAAATATATTAAAATACTAGGAAATACTAAAAAATTTGAAAAAACATATATTATACGAAAACAATATTAATTTATGATGTACCTTTCATCTGCGTGGTTTAAACTTGCTCAAAAATCAATTAAAAAATATAAATATTTAAGAAGTTTGATTCCTAGAGCATCATATTTTAGAAAGCTCTGTAAAAACCCATATTATTATAACTTAGTACCAGGTAATCCTTAGAGTAGTATAAATATAAAAAGTAGTAGTGAAAAAAACTTGAAATCTCAGTACTAATTGGAAATCAGGAGAGTCGAATTTTATTATTTACGAACATAAAAAATGTGCAACTCTGGATTCCAAGAGCTGTATAACTTTAAATTTCGAAATGTGGAATTCTTCAAAATCGCTCTCATGTAGCCATATTTTCAAAGACTAAATATTATGAGATCTCAGAAAAAAACTAAATATTTCTGCAAAATTTCGAAAACTTTTTCTGCCTACGCACATGGTTGTAATTATTATTTGTGATATTTTACTTGAAAGTAGCATTGACGAACGAAAAAGACACTTAGCTTTTCAAAAGTTTTTACAGTTTTGGAATGGTGTATTTGCCAAGATCTACAGGTCACCCTTAATTTTTTTTTCAAAATTGCAGCAAGCATATTAGCAAAGATCTACAGAGATCTATATAGATCTATAGAGATGAGGTTAAGTTGTATAAAAGTCTATACATGATTTATCTAAGTTCACGAATGACTTAGAATTGATAAAAATAAATTAATAAAGATTTTCTTTTAACTGTCATTTTTAACATTCAAGAATTCAATTTGGTCACACAGTGTTTTGCATGCCATAATCACCCTGGCAATCTACACCAAAATCACAATAATTATCAGAAAAATATTGCTATGAGCTCACTTGAGGTGACAGGTTTACTGTAAAGCAACCCAAATGAAGACATAAAGCTGTGATCCGGGGTGTTACCGCTTTTGAGTAGCAGCGTTCGCTAATGAGATAAGACAAGAGCAAATAGCGTCGTTGTTATGCAACGCGAGTGTACTCAATCCCCGATACACGCTGCTCTTTCGCAAAAACGCGTGTAGTTTAATAGAACGATGGGCGAAACATGCGTGGACGTTGCGGGGTTCGGGACAGACCGATTCATCGGACACGTTTCCCACGTATATTTTCATTAGACGTATATATATGTACGTATATGCAAAAAGGAGCTTGGGGGAGGGAGGGTATAGGGGAAGCGGAAACCGGACAACACGCATGCACGCACGCCCGAAGAATGTGATAAACGACACTGTCGAGTGCTCGCGGGCCTATTAGCTTATATTGCCATTGCCCTGCCTGTAACCTATATCGAGCCCTGTATACTGGAAACCGCAAAGCCAAAGCTGCAATGGCTAATTTCAGGCAGAGTTTTTGCATGAAATGAGTCCTAAAAAGAGATCATCAAAATGGTGAAGTTGGTGAAGTTCAGTTTGAGCTGTGTCTAGTGAATTGAAGAAGAGGTTTGAAGCCTGAAGTCTCCTGAAGACTTTAGAGTAGGGTAGTATGGCCTCGGGAGGAGTAACATGACTCCCAGAAATTTTGGTTACTATGTGAGAAAAAGTGTATGATTGTAAAATATAATACGGAAGATGAAGTGATTGAAGAAACGGAATTACACCATTTTAAAATCTCTGACGAGGGCTCGGTATGTAGCCGAGAGCTAAGAATTAAATAATTCAAAACACAACACATCTGATGTTTTTATTTTTGGCTGGGATTTACCAATATATCAATTGAATTATCACACTTTACCGAGCATCGAGCGTTAAGCATTATCATTGAAAGGCATTGATAAAGTTCAGTTTGGGCTGTGTCTAGTGAATTGAAGAAGAGGTTCAGAGCCTGAAGTCTTCTGAAGACTTCAGAGTAGGGTAGTATGTGAAGGGGATCTTAAGGGTTCAGAACTATTCCGGAATCCAGCTGTAAATAAATAGTTATCATTCAAAATTATATATTATTGTTAAAAAGGATTCATGAAGTTCAGTTTGAGTTGCAACTTTTGAATTAAAGAAAACGTTTGAAGCCTGAAGTCTTCTGAAGACTTCAGAGTAGAGCAGTACGCAGAGGGGGTCTTAAGGGTTCAAAACTATCCCGGAATCCAACTTTAAAGAAATTATTATTATTCAAAATTAAGTATTATTTCATGTGAAAAATAAAAACATTATTAGTGGATAATAAATAATGAAAATCCAAATTGTAAAGAATAAAGCATTGAAATAATAATTATGATACTGATAGTGAATGATGAATTAACATAATAACAAAAAAAGTAAGTATATATTATTAAAAATCTACTTTAGTTTCTGAAATCTAGAGAAAATAATAAATGGTTTTATGTAGATTCGTACAGTTAAACAATATTGAGGATTCTATTTACTAACTCAAAAATAACAATAATCCTGGCTTTCACAGAGTTTTTTCATAAACAGAATACTAATTGGGAATGTTTGGCTACAAAAGCGCAAAAGTGTAACTTTAAACGAAATTGTTTGAACCTAGTATTTAATAATAAATAAGAATTGTAATCAACTAAAACATCGAATTCTAGAAATCGACATGTACCCTCTAAATTCCTTAGAGTGAATTTTCACTCTCCATCGAGTCAAAATACTGCCACTCTAACATGGAGTGAAAATTCACTCCAAAAGAGTTAATCCTCACTCTAAGAGAAGTTGAATTTTACTCTAAAATTCTAATTAGATTTCACTCTGAAAAATGAGTTGAATTTCACTCTAAGAGGAGTGAAATTTCACTACTTACGAGTGACTTTCCACTCTAAAAAGTAAAAAATCACTCCAAATTTGAGTGGCAGTATTTTGACTCGATACAGAGTGAAAATTCACTCTAAGAAATTAAGGGAGTACATCCTGAGAAATACAAAAAAAATGTTGCAAATCGTACAAACGCTAAAGAAATCCTGCGAGTATAAGAAACCTATGAAAGTAATGTTTTATGAAAAATCTGAACAAATACTAAAGATCTAAGATACCATTTCGAATTCTAGAGCATCAAATTTAATTCATACAGTCAATCTTTAAAAATACTAGCAGTTAATCTATAAAAATACTCGACAACAAAACAAAACCAAATAAATACTTTTAAAATGCGGAAACACAAGGACTCATCAAAATACTTGAATTCTAAGTAGATCCAGTTAATCATTGAAATTTGTGCAATGTATATAGATTTTATTTATTATTTATATTTTTGCAATTCATTTCTATTTTCTTTCAAATCCTATATGATTAATTTATTAAATTTATGTAAGAAATCTATAAGACTTGTGAAAATCGAGCGGGATCTGGAATCTGAAGCATCGAATTCGAGAGAAATATATAGCAAAATGCGAAAATACTAAAAACAGAATAATATTCGGAAATCATCAAATTTACAAATATACAGAAAAAATTCGAAAAATGCTTGAAATCCACTAATGATGATGATCTACTAACTTCGATGACTTGACACCAAGTCATCAAAGATTCAAAATCATAAACTCCTAAAGAAAGTATACTTTTTTATTTAACCCCTCAAAAAAAATTTTTCTAATACCTACATCCTTGCTTCAGAACCATAAAAATATATTAAGTATGCATCAAAACAAACTATATAGTTTTTCAGTGACCTTTATCTGAATTATTAAAATTTACCTTCTTGCATTTTAAATGATAAAATGCAATTTTAAACATTGTTACAAAATCAATAACTATTAGTTATTTTCCTGCAAAATTGTACAAATTCTGTTGTCAATTAATTTTCTACATTCACGGTTATATGCTTTATAAAATAAAGATAATGAGAGAAAAGATCAATGTAAAAATTGTGTCAATATATATAAATTACGTAATACTAGGCACGCCTACAGAATTTTTCATAATATTACGAGGGCAGACATTTATTAACTTGGTAAAACCTTCGTTCGATAACGGGTAGAAAATACCATCGTTATTTCAATTTACTGCAACCTCGCAAATGAATGTGAAACTATCGGGGAATTTTTCCAATAATGTGAAAAAAGTGCTATAATTCGTCGAGGACGCATAATTATTCTTCGAGTACGTCCAATAGTATCGAATCTGCGCGACAGCAGTTGGTAATTTTCACAAATAAATGGAATAAAACACAGGAAATGTGAAACTGCGATAATTTTCCCAATAAAAATGAAATGTATGACACACGATTTCGCATATGAATTCATTGCAGCTTATTGCATTTTCTTTTATGAAAATATGATATGATTAAAAAATGTACGTAAAAATTTTTCGTAACTCAATTTGAGTACAATTATTATAAAATGTAAATTATTTCACTATAATTTTTGATGACTGTTCAACAATCTGGAGAATTGAGGATATGTGTCAACAAAGTTCGAAGGTTCAATGAAATATAAATTAGTCATCCTGAAATTTATGCATAATTTCTTTGCATACTTAATAATTTTCTGAAGAAAAAAAATGGTCAAATAGGAAGGAAATTTCGATGGATAGCTTTAACTGAAATAAGATAAATCTGCCATGTACTGGGGTTAATGTGAAATTTTCAGGAAAAAGCTCTCGATCAAAAAATGTTATACTGCTTTTTTTATTTTGTTTTTATTTTTTTTTTTAAGTACACCTAGCCCCCGTGTTCACTAAATAAATGAACGATTACCAAATCGTTAAAATCACCACATTCGCATCAAACGAATTCGGATTCGCTGCAAATTACATCGCTGCGATTCGACTATAGATTTTTTCCTGATAATATAAACCATCGTCGAAGCAGTTGGAACATAGTTCCAACAGGAACGATGCCATCTGGCTCGATTCCAGTTTCCCTTCTCCTTGTTCTTCTTCTTGGCCTTTTCTCTACATTTTCCGCCGATGCCTGCCTAGTACAGCCAATACTCGAACAACAAGAAATTGGCTGTTTTATCGAGCATGAAGCTCATCGAGCACACCGCTCCTTCGCGAATTACGCGACACAAAAGTGTGATCACTTCTCGTGATTACAGCGAGTTGATTGAAAACTACTCGAATCAAAATCGTGGCTGACGGTAGGAATTGGCCTCGATATTGGACACGGAATCGATACAGATAGTGTGGAAATTTTGTTTAAGGTCCGAATCGGAACTTCAAGTTCAATATATTTATATAATATTTACAATGTAAAAAAAAACTATTACTTTCTAAATCCAAAACAGCAACATTCACAATTTTTTTTTTTTTTTTTTTTTCAGTGATTTAGTCGACCACTGACAAATAGTGAATTGTCACTGATTTTCCAGTCATACTTTTCTAAACTACCATTTTCTCAGTAAATACAAAAAAAGTTTGATATAAAATGCAATACATCTTGATGTTCTTACAACTGCATACATCTACAACGACAATATCATTTGACAATGTTGAAAATATATTGTAACGAAAAATGCAATGAATAACTAGGAAAAAATTTTACATTGCTGACTGATTTTACAGTACAATTCTTGATAGTTATAGTTGCTAGATTTTTGTCTTACAACTAGCATATTTCTTTTTTGAAGGTGTCTCGTTAGCCTTACAATTTATTTCATATTTAGATTATCACTTTCTTGAATTTGCAGATTCTTTATTTAGGCAAATAAGATTCATCATATTCACGAAAATCCTTTTAGCTCTAAACTTTGGAGACTGAAATTAGATTTTATCCTCGTAAGTTATAGAAAAACACAAAATATCTATGACCAAGTAAAAAAATCATTCTCTTTAAATTTGTGAAACTATCATGACAAATCGTGACTTTTCAAAACCTCTTAGTAGTTAAGAATCTATATAAGGATTCTTAAATTATAACTGAAGAACTTTATTAGGTAACCATGCAAAAATGTCAATAAATATTTACAAAATTTACAATTTGCATAAACGTTTTTGAGCGTTTTTCAGACTTATACGAACATGATCAGAACCACAAGTGATATTATGAAAGACTCTAAGGAATTATATTCATCACCAGAAAATTGACAAAAAATTTTCATTCCTCATAAATATGATGGATTTTTAATTATTCTTACTTACTTTCTAGAATGTGTTCAAATCCTCGAAACTTTCATTAGTTAAAAAAAACGTCAAATGTTTTTGAATTTAGTTTAAGTTATCGAATACTTTGTTATATTTCGCAGAAATGAAGAAAATATTCCATTCATTATTGAATGAAAAACTTTCGGAAATGCTTGGAAATTTCCAGAACATTTGTTTTCAATTCTGAAATACTCGAACGAACGCGACATCGATTGCTGTCCATTCGATAATATAAACCCCAAGCAGAAGGTCTAGGCCACTGCGTGATCCATTTCGGTCCACTTTTTACCCAATGACATTTTCATGCTTTAAACTCGTTAAACTACTTTAAATTAAAATCGAATTTTAATCATGGACAGGAAATTATCACGAAATACATGTTTTGTTCGTAGTCTGGTAACATCTTTTTGAAAATCGTATAACTTTAACTGACCACTAAAAATTTTTCGCAGATATTTTTCTGATATTGATTAATAGAATAGTATTAATTTAACTGTGAAATAATTATTACCTAAAATTTAATATAATTTATTTAAATTTGTATCATTCCTATTATGTATATCATTATTTTCAAGTAAAATCAAAAATTTTCGTGAATCTGCGAATATTTCACCGAATATGTATTCCTCTTACGTGAAAATAACCTTTATCTGTATGAAACTCAACGTTTTCCGCTTGATCGATCAAGTTCCTCTTTGAAGATTGAAAATTTATTAATAGTGCAAAGCAGGAAAAAAATAAATCACTTTTTGGTTTAAACAGTTATTTTCATGAATCGTTAATAACTTCGGAAATTTTTCATAACTGCACTTTCCTTTGGAAGTTCTTTCAATCCCTGGCAAAGTTTGTGCAACGTAAGTGCAACGATATAGCGTTGCACTTGCGTTGCATTCGTTATTTCGAATAATTAGAATGTTAATGTGTGTACCTCCATAAAACTCATGAAAATAAAGAGTTTGTGTTATTTTTTGTTGGCGTAATTATTCGAAGACTAATTTTGAAAACCATTTTATTTTCATGAAAGCTAGAATAAAATACCTTTCTCAATTCCTAGAACTGGTACATTAAGTTATTGTATTGATTGTGCATTCCTTCTTGAAACTTAAAGAAATAATAGTTGTTGGTATTTTTGATGAATATCATAAGAAAAAACCTTGTTAAAACTAGTAATTTTTCTTCAAAAATGAAATCAATTACCTTTCGTGGATCTTTAAACTGACGTTTCACTTAAACAACAAAAGAAATAAAAAATCGATCGACAGGCGCTGCTTTCAACAGATTAGGGTTATCTGGAATACTTGTTTTTAGTTTACTTTTTATTTTCAAAATCACATGTGCGTTTTTGATGATGAATGTTAATTAATACATCATCATTTTTGTTTTTACATAATAATGTATTTTATTTTATTTGATTCTGCAGATGATACGTTATAATTTATTTAAAAGTAGGAGTAAAATCCAAGAGAAAGATAAAATGATAATTTTTTTTTATTTCTCTATTACTTTACGTACAACTTTATTTCCAAAGTTTTTCCTTCTACTATCAATTCAAAATATTTCTTATTTATTGCATTATTATACGCGTAGTTTTTGTCAGATCATTTTTATAGTGATTTCCAAAGTGCAACGCAAGTGCAACGCGAATGCAACACTACAGCGTTGCATAGACTTTGCCAGGGGTCACTAACATTTAAAGGCTATCAACATAGATTTTTTCGTTTTTTAAAAAATCGGTTAAATTGAGTTGTTTGAAGGTAATAGTGAAAATTGTTAAGAAGTAATAAGTGTTTCCTGTAATATCTACTCCTATATCTTGAAAGTCATTTAAATCTTTATGAAATTCTAAACGTTTTCTAGGTGATAGATAAAGTTCTTCACTAAAAATTATGGAAACCTGGAACTACTTTTCAACCCTTATGATTTTATCAACTAACTTAATGACCCTTTGAAAACAGTCATCTCAAAACAAAATATATAAAATTAATGAGTACTTTTCTCCATGATCCACAGAGCTAATTTTCCCAAATCCTAATTGAATAATTAATCATTATATTTGAGATTGTAATGATTCTCTATTTTTCTTCTCAAGCTTTGAACCTCATCACTTACCTCAGCCGAAAACAGCCGAAAAATCATTGATGTATCAAGAACATCCAAAACATTTTTTCTATTGTATACCTACGAATTAATATAACACATTATGATGATATCCTTTCCACAAATTAATCCTTTAAAGTCATCCCGTCAATTACTTGACATTATACTTGAGGAGATAGCTGTATGAAATTCATAATTCTATTCATATGCCACCATATGTCAGACATGCGTTTTTATGTATCTCATAAAAACGTGGTTGTTTTTTCTGAAATATATTTTCGAAGATCGTCGTTCAATAAAAAAATGAATTTGAGACTCACATAAAATTTTTGTAAGTTCTTCATAGAATATATCAAATTTATAATTTATTATACTTTCGTTTATAAGGTCTATTGTCAATTCGGAGGAGGGAGTAAGAAAGTGACAAAATTCAGCACTAGACAAATTATTTCTAGTTTTTTTCACGAAATGATAAATGCAAGACACATTATTGAATTTATCTACAAGGTCCCTTGAACATATAACTTTTTACATTCAATTAATTTGCATTTATCAGGTAGAAGGTAAACATAGGAAGGGAGAGGTGCAACTCTGGCGAGGTGGAAAAATTCCGTACCGGATACCTCACTCAGGCATATGGTCACCCCATCCATAACTTATGCCCAGCCCCAACGACTAGTCCAAAACGCGACCCTTTCAACCACAGAACACGCGAAAACCGCCAATTCCTTCCGTGAAACCCGAAGAAACGCTGCAAAAACTTGATAACAAGCATTGCAAGAAGAAAAAAGGAAAAAGTGAAAATAAAAACGTCGTGTGCTCGCGTGTTCCGGCCAATGTTTCAATGCACAGCCATACAATATTTCTGAGCCGGGCAACGAAGCGAACGACCAACGCGCACCGAGGGGTGACTAAAAGTAGAAAGATTAAGACACCGTCGAGGAGAAAAAAAGCCCCCGTAATAACGGGCAACCGAGAGAAAAAACTAAAAGGGAGACGGATCTCTCCTCTTCGCGAAAAGCAAGCACATTTGCATCGTCGCCCCCCGCCCCCCTTTACCCCCTTGGCCACTGTTATTGTGAAAAGTTGCTCCCGTGTATTTAAATCCGGCCTCTTCTTCGCCTTCGTCTCCTTCTTGGGTCATATTCGCAACGTTTCGAGCCCAAGAGAAGGGCGTTATTGTTTCAGCTGACGCGAAAAAAGCCCTTTCCAGCGCCTTCGCTAGATACTTTCCTAGAGCATTTCTATTGTTCTTGTGTTTAAAAGCGATACGGGTTGAAATTTGTGGAAAATTTAGATTTTGGAAACGTTTCATGTCATTTTGAAGTTGCTAGGAAAGGGAAACACTCATTACTCCGATTCACGAAACTCTGGAAATGCAAGAGACCTTAAAAATAACAAAAAATACGAAGAATTCTGAGTTATTAGAAAAAACTTCTCCGCAAACTTGGAACTTTTTCAAATAAAAAAAACAATGTCCTTGTTTTCTACTCGCAAAAATCACCTTTGCCACGACCCCGAAGAACCAAGGAAACGTAACGTTCTGCAAGTTTTGCAAACGATAATGGAAGCAGAAAGAAAACGAGCGGTAAAAAGGGTGTAGCACGCAAAGTGGCCACGAGCTCGCCAAGTCCAACTTTTTCGAAAACACCACTTTCTCGTTGAAGAAAGCATCCGATATGGGAAGAAGCGATAAGGAAAAAAAAAGGGACGAGGAAAAGATACTGAGAGTGCGATAAGGGCTTTTTTGCGCTTCCGCTGAAACAATGATGTCGACCTTCTTAGAGTTTCTAACGTTGTGAATACAACCTTTGACGCAGGGAAAAGATGTCAGAAAGGAGAAGAGTAGCTCAGTCAACATATTTGAATGTTCACTTGTATTTTTCAAACAGAAAAAGAGTTTTCTAATTGTTAGACAAAAATTGTTGAAAAAGGAACGATACGGTTTAAAAATTTAGAATTTAAGAATGAGTTATCGACGAGCATTTTTATTTATATTGAACATAATGAAAATAAAACAAAACTTTCCAAATTTTATTACAATTTTTCGAGCACATTGAGATTTTTCGTAAATATTTCATTCTTTTGAAGTTTTTTAGTTTATTATTCAAAATGAAAAAACATGATCATGTATGTCATGTAGAAATATGATAATGTACACAATCTATGGAATTTCTAAATTTTTTTTTAAATTTAACAAATTTTCCGAGTTGAATAGAATAATTGACCATCGTTTGAATAGAAATTTATTTTTATTTCTAAAATTTTTAAAAATTCGAAACAATACAAACTATATTCATCAAAATTAATCCAACTCGTGAAGATAATTGTCGATTTTCTGAATTTCCTAACATTTTTCAGTTTTTTTTTTTCAAAAATGAATAAACATAATCGTGCATACTTCAAAAATATATAATAATGAACAAAATCTAGGAAAAATCATTTTCTACGATTACGTAAATTTTTAAAATTTGATAAAAATTATGACAGCCTTTGAGTTTTTAATACATATAAAATTTTTTCAAATTTTCGAAATTTCAAATACAATGAGAATTATATGAAACTTTTTGAATTCCTGAAAATTTGTCTTGCTCATGGATTTCCGTAATTTTTTAGAACTTTTCAAGTTTTTTAGATTTTATTTCGAAAATGATAAAAAAAAAAACACTTTTATGAATATGCATCAAAAATATGATAATAAACAAAATCTACAAACTTTAGGAACGTTTTCTGAAATTTACGTTATTTTTCGAAATTGAAGACTCAACAGAATTCTTAGAAAAATACGATGCTGAAAATATTTCTACAATATTTTGAAAACATTAAACTCTCTGAATTCTTGAAGTGAATTTTCACTCTCCATCGAATCAGAATACTGGAACTCAAACTTAGAGTGATTTTTTACCCTTTAGAGTGAAATTTAACTCGTTTTTCAGAGTGAAATCTTACTAGAATTAATAAGTGAATTTTCACTCCATGTTTGAGTGGTAGTATTTTGACTCGACGGAGAGTGTAAATTCACTCTACGGAATTAAAAGAGAATGCAGCATAAAGTAATCAAAACTTCGAATTTAAAAAAAATTTGACCAACTATTTAGAACTTTTTATTATACTTTCAAGTACTTGTTCTTTATTCAGATATGAATCAAGTTATAAAAATAATAAACATATGTATAATTCAAACAGCATATATGAAGATGAACAAAATCTACAAAACGCATAAAAATTTTCCAAAATTATACAAAGTTATCGACATTTTTAAAATTGTATTTTCAATCAAAAAAATTATAAATATACAGGTTGTACCAAATTCCCCGCACCAAAAAGAAGCCCAATATTCCTCATTTAATGTTCAGTCATTTACTACTTTTCATAAAACTCAAAATTAAAAAAGTTATTCAAGCTAAAAGTTGAAACAATAAATGCGCTCTCAGGACAAGTGGGGGTAAATTTCACAGACGAAACTTTTCCCAAATTTTCTTCATATTTTTCTGAGTCGAAAAGTCCTTTGCCACTTTTCACAAAACTCAAAATTAAAAAAGATATTCGATCATAAAATTTAAGAAATCTGATTGGTTGAAAATTGTAACCCAAATATCTTTGTTAATTTTGAGTTTTGTGAAAAGTTGCAAAGGACTTTTTGACTCGGAAAAATATGAAGAAAATTTGGGGAAAGTTTCATCTGTGAAATTTACCCCCACTTGTCGTGAGAGCACATTTATTGTTTCAACTTTTAGCTTGAATAACTTTTTTAATTTTGAGTTACATAAAAAGTGGTACAGGACTTTTCGACTCGAAATTCAATGAGGATTATTGGGTTTCTTTTTGGCGCGGGGAGTTTGGTACCCCTGTATATTGTCAAAATTTCGAAAAACGAATTATTCAAAACTTACCAAATTTTATGAAAATATTTTAAACCCACTAAGATTCTCTGTAGTTTTGATACATCTTATATATTTTCATTTTTTTTACTATTTATTAAAAACAATTAAAAATGCATATTTCTTATACGTTTAAGAATGAATAAAATCTACCAAATGAAGGACTATTCTGATATCTTAACGTTTTTTTAAAATTATGGTTTTATTGATAACCTTGGGAATTCCAAAATTTTTCCTATGATCATTCGAGATTTTCCAAATTCTAAACTCAAAACAAACTTTTTAAAACTTTCCCAATTTTTCAATAAACTGTCCAGCCTATAATAACTATCGTTAATTTTCAGTACTTCAAAGTTTTTCTGATTCTTTATCAAAATAACAACACAGACATTTAAAAACAAATGATGCCAAACACAATTTACGAAATCTATAGATATTTTCTGATATCAAATGAATGTTTTGAATTTCATAGAAATATTAAAAAACTCAAATTTCAAATGCTTTTAATCTTTGCTATTTTCAAAATTTCTAACTAATATAAAGTTTGATAACTCCCTAAATTTTTCGAAAATTCGTCCAAATTATCAAGATTTTTCGCAATTCTTAATGCCTATGAATAATTCATATTTTTTATAAAATGAAAAAATGTTATTGTTTCCATATTTCAAAGATTTATGATTATAAAAAAATTACAACATCGATGAACATTAAATTTTTTCAATTTTCTATATTTTCCGAGTTCTATGATACGGAACTATCGGCAATCTTCCACATTTTGATTATTTTAAAACTTTTTTAAACTTGTTGATCTCAAAAACAATACAAATTATTTAAAATTTTGAATTTTCATTGAAATTCGTCTGACTAACAAAATTTAGATTTTTCGTAATTTTGAAGATTTTTTAGGTTTCCTAGATTTTACTGAAAAACGATTAAAAATTACTATACATTTTTCGAAAAAATTATCATAACGAACACCTTTTTTTCCACTGTCTCCTCTTTTTTGATTCTCAATTACCAACTGATCGAGATGTAACATAATAACACTAGAGTTTCAATGAAAAATGTTTCTCATATAAAACGTTATTTAGTATTATTTTGGGTCGCTGAGCACGAAAATAACTGTCATTAATAGTATTTGTTGTCCGCTCCTTTAATTTTCATACTGTCCAAATTTTTTTTACAACGATCACTTCTGGAGCCAATTTTTAATAAAAACAGCAATTGTTTCTTTTTCTAGCTTTCAGCATATATTTTTTTAGAATTTTTTTAAGAATTTCCTAAAATTCTTAAAAATTGTTTTAAGTATTTCAACACGATTTTTTAAGTATTTCCTGATGAGGGCAAAATATATGCTGAAAGCAAGAAAAAGAAAAAATTGCTGTTTTTATTAAAAATTGGCCCCAGAAGTGATCGTTGTAAAGAAAATTTGGATAACTGTCATTTATTTATTTTTCTACAAAATAGTTTTCTAAGAAATATTAACAAAAATCGCGTTTATCGGTCCTTTTCTCACTTATTGTCAGAAACATTAAGATCGATTTATTTTATCAACATGAAATATTTATTGTTCAAAATATACATTGTTAGCTTCACGACGATACATAATTGTTTTTGTCAATCAAAATAGTAGTTTTTAAACTACAAGCGTTCAAAGTGAAAGAAAAGTATACATTTTTTGAGCTTTTCGAAAACTAATTATTACATGTAAATAAATGCATTTCTTCAACTATCAACACTTATAACTAATAAATATACATACCTACTGCCGTAAAGCTATATCACACCTTTCGAATGATATACATTATTTCATGTTAATAAAATCGATCGTTCTTGATATTTCTGAAAACAACTGAGAAAAAAGTTCAAATACATGTATTTTGCCAATATTTTCATAGTAATTATTTAGAAAAGCCAATGACAATTATTTTCGTACTCAGTAACCCCAAATTACTCTGAAAACCCATTTTTTCAAAGTAGTCAATTGCCAAAAAATTTGTAAATAAATAGCGTTGTCCAAAAGTTGGCTCTATTTCAATGTGATTTCGCCCTCGTCGTCTCGTGTATGATGTAGGCGTCCCTTGTTACTTTAAGACGAAAATAAAAAAAGGGGCGAGCATAGGCCGATTTTTCGCTGATGTTACGCTGCTTTGTGGCCGAACAATGAGGGATTGGGCCGCTTCCCCGTGGGATCTTGTCTAGACTGCAGGAATATATCCCCGTAATACCAGTCAAGTTGCAATTTTTGTATGGATTATATTACGCGGAGACGTCACGCTCTCAAAGAGAATTCGTCATGGATGACTGCGACAAGCGAGAACGCATTTTTGAATTATCATCAAAGACACGCGTAATTCGCCAACTCCCGAGCTACTTATGTATGCATGCTAAGCAGCTAATATTCATAAACCTAATCAGCTTATTATATAATTACAATCGATTTCCCATGACGAAGACTTAATTGGTTTGACTATCATTTTATGTCGTCTCGATTTATGAAAGAATATTTTTACAATGAATATTTTTAATTGTGACAAACAGGGGCGAAGGCAGAAAAAGTTTTCGGGAGAGGTTTTTCTGAAAGAATTTTTTTTTGGGATTTCATAATTTTTAATCTTTGACGATATGGTTACAAGAGAGCGATTTTAAAATGTTTCACAGTTCGGAATTTCAAAGTTATAAAACTCTTGGAATCCAGAGTTGCACATTTTTTTTGTTCGTAAATAATGAAATTCGATTCTCGTTATTTTCAATTAATAACTGAGGCTTCAATTTTTTTTACTAATACTTTTTGTATTTATACTACACTAAGGATTATCTGATATTAAGTTCATAACATCATGTTGTTATGAACATGTTGTTAACATAAATTTATGTTAACAACATAAATTTATATTATTTTTGTATAGTATATTATTTATCAAATTTTTTAGTATTTCGTGGTATTTTATTATATTTCTAATATTTTAAGAATCGCTCAATAAATTTTTTGAAATTGATGTTATAGTATTGAAACGTTCGACGATTTTGAGAAATTAAATGTATTTTTCAGACGACAGCTTTTTTTATGAAGATATTTTTTACGCTTTCATTCCATAGTTTTTTAGTATTCCTACAATGAAAAGAATGTTTATTCGTATAAAATGTATAAATTGAATAGTATGTATTATTTTGTTCTCTATATGAATTTCTAGAATAATTTTTAATATAACATCTAATTTTACTATAGTATTATATTCATAAATATGGTCCAGAACAGAAGGTTTTATTATTATCTAAAAAAATTATATTTACGAAATTTTTATGAATTGAAATATTTCTAGTAAACTAGTAAGCTAGTAAACTACTGAACTCGTAAACAAGTACGCTAGTAAACTAGTGAACTACTGAACGTGTAAAATAGTAAAATAGTAAACGAGTGGAAAAGAAAAACAGTAATCTTGCAAACTTGTTAACAAGTAAATTAGTTAGTTAGTAAACTAGCAAACCTGTCAAATTTGTAATAGTAAACTGGTAAACTAGTAAGCTAATAAACTAGTAAGCTAGTTAAGTGGTAAACTATTTAACTCGTCAACAAGTAAATTCTTAAACTGGTAAGTAATCTTGTAAACGAGTAAACTAGTAAGCTATTAAACTAGTGAACTTGTAAGCTAGTAAACTAGTTAGCTAGTTAATCAATGGATGAGTTAATTATTAAGCTAGTCAACTAGTAAGCTAGAAAGCTAGTAAACTTATCCTTCACATTTTTCTTGTATAATATACGAGACCCTGGAGGATTTCTAAGTATTTTTATAGATTACTTATATTTTCGTAGATTGCTACAGAGATTTAAAAAACTTGCGAATTACAGAGATTTCAAAATAATGCGAATTTCGATCTATTCTCAGTAATTTCAAGAATAAATGACAAAATAACATTCATAAAGAATTTCCATGTTTTATATCGTTATTATTTTTTAAAAATACGAATTCGTATTTCCACAATATTTAAAAGATATTGTTTGGTTTGCTAGAATTTAAATAGATTTGTAGTATATTTAGAATTTGATGCTCTAAAATCCCAAAAATCATAGATCGTAGAAGCATTTATCAAGATTTTTCAGAAAACAGTTTTTTCATGGAATTCATTTTTTCAGAGTTTGTATGAATCGAAAGATTTTTAAAACTTTTATATGGATATTACATAGATATCTAAAATTCGATACTCTAAGATTTAAAGTGTTGTAAATTGTCAGTATTTTCGTAGATTTTTATTTTTCTCGATTATTTTCTGAGTTTAAACAATTTTTCTAATTCATATTTTCTACGTAATCCTATGTTTTCATAATTTTTGTTTTTTTATTAGATATATTCTGCTAACGTTTTTATTAATTTTTTTGTAACTAATTTTGTTATCGTTGATCGATGTAACTTTTTTCATTTTTACATGAAATATTGATTGATTTTATCAGAATTTCAGGAGGGGTTTGAACCCCCAAAACTCCCCTCTGCCTATGCGCTTGGTGACAAAGGTTGATGACATGCTTAAATGCTTTTTCGTTTTTGTGCGATAGTTTTAAATAAATTTTACATTTTCGATAGTTTTCAACAGTCTTGAAATGCTTCGTGCCATTTTTCTGTTTCTAAATAGACATTTTTTGAATTGTGGAGCAATTGAAACAGTGTTTGGATGACGAATCCAATATTTTTACAGCTACCTGTTACTGTAAAAATAGTTAGTACACACTTATTTGAAACTATGAATATGAAACAATGTACCTAAATATTTTAGGGTTTTTCCAACAAGAAGAGTCAATTGGTTTGATAAAAAAATGAAGTAGTCGGCATATTTCAGAGGAGACAATTTCACTGGCTTTCTACTAGCATGACTGTGAACTCTGTCAAGGCGTTTTGGGGCGCATTGTGCACAGAGGATCGCGAGAACCGGGATTGTCGAGATGCGAGATGAGAGAGAAAGGCATTTGTAAACGGATGCTGCAACGCGAACGAAAACCCGTTTCTCGTTAGGTCAATTTTTCTCATTCAAAGAGCGCGCGAGAGAAACACCTGTGACTCACGTGCCCTCACTCAGGCTTCCTTTACCATTATGTACCTATTTAGAAGGTCGCGAATTCGATTATTGACATGGATTCTCATTTCCGGATAATTTTATTCTCTCAAGAAAATCTTATAAAAATAATTTGCTACACCCTGCATTCGAAGACCCGAAAATTTATGGGTAACTACTAAAATTTTTCTAATTTTGCAATAGATGCTTTCCATTTCAAGGCAATTGAGTATTATCATAGATTTTATTTTTTTCTGTAAACCTTGTAGTTTTGTTCATTAATCCGTATAATGTGACATGTTTTTTCAATCAATGCTTTCAGTCTACTTCGAACATTTTTTTTTCGGCTCCTCGAATTTGTCAAAAAACAATGAACTCGGACTATTTTTTGACTAAAATGTTTCTTATTGTAGTAAATTTAAAACAAAATAAGAAATTGTTGACTTGATATGAATGGCTCAGCAAAAAAGTATATTTGTCCAAAGCTCAATTTTCATCAAAATGCAATTTTTTGAACTTGTGTTCTCACGATAAAAAAAATTGCAATTCGAGAAATCAGTTTATACATGAAAAATAAATGTCTCAGCAAACCCTGGCTGTTACATATTTTCATGGCAACCTTCATGTGAAACGAAAAAGAAATTTCCGAGGTGAGAAAGCGTAAAAGCTACCACAATCTTATTCCGTATGAAAATTGATACAATAATATGACGTAGTTGAAATGTTATCGGGTGCAAAAGAGAACCTCGTAAAATGTCAGAATTTTCTGTGGTTGGAAATGTGAGATCGAGTGGTTTAAAACATTTTGAGCTCGAAATTTCCTTTTTTATTTGATTTTTGAAGGTTCTTGGTGAGTTTTGAAAAATCAAGTCCTACATACAGATTTCTAAAGTCTTTGAAATGTGACTTTGGATATTGGGATTTGGAAAGTGAATTAAAGATTTTAGTAAAAATGCATAATGTCATTTTTTACTCACTTACTGTCATATATTGATTGTATCATTTCATTTAAAAAATCCAGAGATTTTAATGAAAATTAAAAATTTTAATAAGGTTTTAGTTGTGTACGATAATTGAGTTTATTTTGGACAAATTTTCAAAATGCAGGAATAAACGTGGAATCTTTAAATTTAGAGTGAAATAAGGTCATGAGTCATAGATGTTGCAAATGTTGCAACCAATTTCGATGATTTGATGAATTCATGTACTATCAGTTTTTTGGAAAACTTGAGTGAAACATAAATAATTTTTTTCACATATTATTTTAAAGTTATATACTTACAATCTCTGGAATTCGCAGGAATTTCAGGTTCTGTAACAAAGACAAAGAATTCATCAATATTTATTCATTTTTAAAAAACAATTGTTTTTCAGTATAAAATATCCATGTTACTTTCAATTCTTTGAATGAGCACGTTTCCTTATAGTGTTTAAAGGGTAAAATATTTTCATGAAAATCCTTCAGTAGAGCAAATATGTAGTATATGTAGTAGAGAAATGAAAAAAATACAAATTTCGGAGCAGCTCCATAAAATTCAAAACAATTTTTTTTTAAAGTTAGAACGATTTTGAAATTTCAAAAGATTTTTAGAGGTAATAGGTCACCTTCCAGTAAACACAGAAAAAATTATATTGATACTTTTAAATTCGAATTCTTATAAAAAATATAGCATTACTTTCATAATTACCTTATCATAAATAATCGGCAACCACAAACAATGCTTATCCTTAAGTTTTTACAGTTTTACAGTTTTCAACGTTAACAGTTAACAAAAGTCAATTTTGACAGTTGTTATACTGAACAGATTATTTATCATCTTTGACAGTTTTAACAGTTTTTACTGTTTTAAACAGTTTCTAAAGTTTTTCATAATTTCGACAGTTCTAACATCTTAACAATTTTTACGTAGATATACTGCACTTTTTAAACTTTTGACAATTTTCTCGATTGCGACCGTTTTCCTGAAGTTCTGTATATTTTTGAAATTTCTAAAAGTAGTTTTACAGTTTTTCACAGTTTTGTCTGGTCAAAATTTCATTAAAATTTTCACAGTTATTTTACATAAATTATGAAACTTTCCATGTCGAATTAAGTTGTGGGAACTGTTGAAAACGTCGACGTTTTTAGACTGTAAAAACTGCATATAAACTGTGAAAACTTTTACAGTTATTGTCTATTAATGGTAAAACTATATAAAATTCAAATAACTTGTCATATTTTTCGGAAATATTGTCGAATATATGTACACTGCAATGAATAAATAAGCTGTAAAAACTATTTAATCTATACTCAACTATTACAACTATTTTAACCTAAAAATTGTTGAAACTTTCAGAAAAACGTCTTACCATTCGAAGCTTTGAAATTTCGAAAGGTTTGGAAGTGTCAAAACTGTCACAATGTTTGTAATTTTATTGTCAAAAATAGTGAAAACTCCTAAACTTTTTGAAAACTGTTTTTACTGTCCAATATGTAAAAAAGAGTTAAAAGTGAAGTTGACCGTAAAACTTTCAGTCCTGTTGCAACAGTTTTAATATGTTAAAAACTGGACAAACTTCCGAGGACTCTTACAACTGACTTCAAATAAAATACGTAAAAAAAAATTAAGCATGAAAAACAAAATTATGAATAACATCATTTTTTTCAAGATCACTGTAAGCTTTCAAATTAGATAATTCACTCAACACGTTTAAAAAGTCAAACTTTCATTCAACTTCATTTTTCCCTTTATTTCACAAATTAATATAGTTCAGCAAAATTTCTCATTTCAAAAACCCTTGGAGGGCTCAACCCAACAGAACACATTATAATTCAAATCGCAAATTGTTTTATGAAAACGCATAAATTCCACGATAGATGTTACATTTCAAGTTGGAGAAGTGGTAGAGCTAGATCATTTGAATTATTCGTTGCAGAACATCACATACACCAAAGGGACTTTCAACTGACTCTGGTGTACGCATAGTTTGCCGAGTACAGTAATAACCCCTCGGTAATTCTTCAATTACATTTAGCTACAGAGCTCTGATATTCTGAAAACGCGAAATGTTCGCCAACTACGTTACGATCTTTGAGCGCGAAGCATGATTTGCTGCTGGAGATCCTAATTAATAACAGCCAGAGAGGAAACAGAAGTACAATATAATTGAATTCCATCTTCTTTCACGTTATCTACTTCTTGAGTGAGCTTTTTTCTCTGTTTTTCTTTCCTTTTTTTTGCCAAGCTAAGAAATATTAAGGAATTAGGCGAGTTACCTCGTAATCTCGTTAGGCGGTTGCAAAGGAAACATTGGCACCGGTAAAACGTGCCCGCATTCTCGATACTTTTTCTTCCCATTGATGAAGATTTCGGAAATTGGATTTCACGGATGGAAAAACATTTGAGAGTTTTCTAGGGTGATGAAATGCTTCAGTGTCCCGGAATTCCCACAGAATTTAGTTTTTTACTAATTTATGGAGTGGCGTATTTTTTAAGGAAATGAGACTAGTTTTATTTTATTTTTGGAAACTTATGTTATTCAAAAATTGTAGAAAAAATATCATGACATGATATTATGTAATACAGTCGAAATTTTCATATATCTCAGGTTTTCATTAAATCATAAATCCTGCAATTTATTTCAAATTCTTCTAAATCCAATTACTGCTCGACTAAACTACTAACAAACTCTAAAACTCATTAAAATAAGTAATAGCACATTTTGCGCGATTCAAATATTTCGGGCTTCATGGTCGTTATTTTAGCGCAACCTCAATATGCTCGAGATAAAAATTTCCAGGCAAGACGTCGTACGGTAAAAGCGATTCAGGCTAGATCAAATTTAGGTTTATTTGTCCAAGAACGTTTGCGCTGAAATAGACTTTCCTCGATCCAGCTTGGGGCAGTTTTCCATTGAACCAAGTTACAGTTTCTCTAGAGAACGCGAATTTTCTTCGTGCATGTTTCCCCACAAAGAAGACAGATATGCCAAAATTTGAGAATCTTATAAAAAGTAACGAACGTAACGTCCAAAGTTGCGACTTTACACCAGAAATTGGAAAAGTTGGAGAATGGGTCAAAAAAGTGTGATAACTTTGGAAACTTTCATGAAAATACTGGTTCGAGTTATATGTTGGCTCCGGGTAACGATTTTTATGGCAAGAAGGAAAGTAAAATATTTTTTTTTTTTTTTTTGTAAACAGGCTATTGAAAAATGGTAAAACATAAAATATGTGAAATATTTGGACAAATAATAAATAGTCATAAGGGGATGTAAATGACAAAAACGAAATTTGTAAGACATGAAAAACAGATATATTCATACATGAAACGTACATCAGACGAATAGAAATATGTTCATGAAATTTGTAAAAAATACATATGAAATAACATGCACATGCAAGTAATATGTAGCTTATATCTCCTGCATATATTATGTCATTCCACATACGTCATTCAAACCATTCTATATAGCTATTTTTTCGAAATTAGGAATTGAATGAGAGAATATAGATATCAACTTATAAGATATATTTGAATCGTCTGATTTTCAATATCGATATATCGAAAAAAAATTATTGACCAGCCAATGTTTCGCATACATTTTGATGGATTTTTCAAAACTCAGTTTATTCATAGATTTACATTACTTTTAGTATTTTTCGTATTTTTTCAGTAGGTATTTATACTAAGTATATATGAGATAGAAAGTTCGAAAAATTTTTAGACTTATATTTACAATATGTAAGTGTAGATATGTTACGATTTTATAAATAATTTTATAGTGATTTCATAGATTTTTGAGAGAATCCTATCTATGTAAGTATTTTGAAAAATTTTCGTTTTTTTCAGTACGTACAAAATGGTGGGGAATTTCCTGGTATTTTTATGTATTTCTGTATGGAAAATTATATAGGTACTCTAAAATTCAAAATACTTTGAATTTTTCCCAATTGAATGGATTTCTCAGAAAAAAGTATTTTCATTCATAAAATTTACAGGTCTCTCAGTATTTTTCGCATTTCATCAATTTTAATATAACTTGAGGAACTTTTCAGTATTGATTATACATTTTTAGTAATTTCGAGATTTTCTAGAGTTTTATCTACACGTATTTGGAATATATTTCAATATTTTCGTTTCTTTGCCGTTAACATGAAATGTAATAAAATTTTCTAGTACTTTTCGAGATTTACATATTGATTTCTCAAATTTTATTCTCTATAATTAAAAGTTTGATAAATTTTTCGTATTTCAATGGATTTTTTCAGAAGTATCAGATTTATAGGTCTTTTATTATTTTTCGTATTTTATCAATTTTTCATCCATTTGAAGGATCTTTCAGTATTGCTTTACAGATTTCTAGAAAAGAATGTATTCGTTTTTAAAATTTTATAGACTTTCAGTGTTTCATATATTTCTAGTACTTTTATAAAATTTATTATTGTTGCTGTTGTATGTACATACTGGTGAAACGTTGTTAGGTTTTCTATTCGTATTTTTAAAGAATCTCAACAATTCAAAGGATTTCCTGGTATTTTCAAAGATTTCTGTATATTTTTTTATAATTCAGTGATCTAAAAATCAAAGTGACATTGATTTGAAAAATCTTTAAGGAGTTTAGTATATTCCATTTCTGCTGAAAAATTGAGGATGGTTTGGATTATCTTTTAAAGTACATATGTCATAATAATTTTATGACACGAAAGTTATAATTTAATAATATTGCATTGTCCAATTAAAAAAACAAGCATTAGTTTTTCACGGATTTATGGCATACTCCCCAAAACAATTTTTTTTTGAAGAGGCTCGCGGTGACCACGATGAAAATCAAGTCAATCAATATAAAATCTAGAAATTTTATTAATCGAAGAATATATTCTGAAACAATCGTTATTTTATGCGAAAATGTTTACTATCCAGATAACAATTTTAAAATAAAATTTTCAGAACTAAAGTTCATGGGGAAAATGTCCCCGCATACAGAAAAAATAATATATTTATTTCATTATTCGTTCAAGAACAAGGTACGTTAATAAACTAACGAAATTTTTTGGATTTTATGATTTAAACTGAATTACTTGACCTCTAAAAAAATAAAAAAAAAATTGTATCGTGAAAAGTGCCATATCTCCGGCAATTTTGAATTTTTTTTTTATGAAATAATGCTTGTTTTTTGAAGTGAACAATGGACTATTGAAAAATTTTAACTCTAATGTAATCAAATTATTGCTACATACCTTAAAAGAAAATCCAAACTATCTCCAATTTTTCAGCAGAAAAAGGTATATAACCCCTTACAAGTTTTTGAAAAAATTTAATCAACATTTGTAATCGTCTAATAAAATTCTATTACATTTTGTATTTTTTTTTCTTTTTGTATTTATTTTATTTCGTAAGATCTTCTAGTACATCCAAAAATATCATGTATTTTTATTGATGTACCATACATACAGACTTCTAAAATCTAACGCTCGGGAGTCATTTTTATCAATTTCCAAAGTTTCTATAAATTTTTGAAAAATTCAATCGGCTGCCATGTACATATCTCAATTAATTATATAATTATTCGAGTTTTCCGTATGTATTGGATTTTGTCAGTTTTTCTATCAGATTGAAAGATTTGAAGTATTATTATAGATTTCAATGTAAATTTCTATAATTTGATGCTCTACTCTCTTACTCTGTTCAGAATTTTTAATGAAAAATACGCATTTCTAATAGATATTACTGTCAAATTCATCAGATTTTCTGTTAAATTTGACAATTCTGTTTTCTGTTGCATTCTGCAGATTCAAAATGTTAATTTTCTAATCATATTGTGAACAACAGGCAATCTGTTAAATTCGAAAGATTTAAACTAAAAGGTTAGAGTTCAAAGTTTCATAGATTTTTAGAATGTTTATAAATCGTTCCTAACATGGTTACTTCACATATTCCTAGTATTTCGTAGATTTTTCAATATATCTTTCTAAAAATTATTGTGAAATTCGCTCGCAACATCTATTGTAAATAGTATACATAATAGGAAAATCAAATTATGAGAATATCGTTATGAAAACATTACGTCCAATTGAAGACAAGGCAAATATGGCACTAAGGAGGGTGAGAAATTGGTTAGACAGTAATTACTTATTAATGAACATTGATAAGACGGTCTTCATTGCATTCGGTTCATACGGGTACACTACACCAAGTGAATTGAATCTAAGGTTCCATGAAGTTCTATGCAGGTATGAGAACCGAAGTAAATGTCCGATCATAGAGAGAGTGCGTAGCGTTAAATATCTGGGTATAATTATTGATGAGAATTTGAAAAAGGATGAGCAAGTGATTGAAATCACTAATAGATATCTTATGTATGTATTTTATAGACTCAGACTATGTAGTGTTAAATGTTAAACAATTACTTCAGATCTATGTAATGATCAAACTTGACAAATTTTGAAGAGATCCTAAGTTCGAAATCATAAAAAATTTTTCAGATTTCCTTTGATGTCGAAATTCTTACGTAATTTAAAACTGTTGAATCTATCGCTTGAAGAAACTTCTAAAATGGTTACATGAACTTCCAAACTGACTGGAACTTCTTAAATTTATTTATATAAAACTGTAAAAACTAGGTCACAAATTTCTAAACAGCTGAAATTTGAATAAACTGTAAAAACTATGTACTATGAACTGTCGAAAATGTCAGAACCATCAACTGTTAAACTGTCAGATTGTTAAAAACGGCCAATGTCTAGGCTGGGAATAAACGTCCAAAATCGTCGAAACTGCGAAAAAATTACACTGAGTCAAATTTCCGTTTAGGTATAAAACGAGAAGAATTTCAAAAAGTGAAGGACCGTATGAAATTGGAAGAACTCCCTTTTACTTTGAGACGAATAGTTTTGAAACGAAATCTCTTTCGAATGAATACGGGAGTTAACTGAGTGTAGAAACTAAAAAAAACTGTTTCATTGTCATGAAACTGTCAAACTTTTTAGAAAACTGTAAAATTGCAACTCTACTGTTCAGATTTAAAAAAAAATACATTGTTCAAAAGTAATTTGACAGTTAGAAAAATGTCAAAGATGTCAGATTGATAATAGTTTGAAAATTATTTAAAAATTTGGCAACTTCAAAATTGTTGAAACTGTTTAGGTTTCCAAGATTATTCATTGATTGACTGCTGATTTTATAGAAAAATTAAAAGTTTTCAAAATCATCATTAATTATACGGTAATGATAAAAGATTTTTTCGTCTGTTTTAAACATTGTGAAAAAATTATTACTTATGGAAACAATAGTTCCAGAATATTTCTCACTACACTATTGAAAAAAATTTGCGATATCAATCATCTTTTATAATTTTCTCTTGGAATCGTGTTTGAAATGGACAAGTATTTGAAAAGAGTTTCAAAGAAATTTATATTGATGAATATATTGTTTTTATATGTAATATATTGTTAGAATATATTGTTAATATAGTAATATATTGTTTGATTTGTGGTTTCATACTGTTTGAAGGTTTGGAGGAATGCAGATCAATCTACCACGAAGCATTTGGAATCAGTTCAAAAGAACGTATTTGAATTGATTTATAGAAAGTATAGAAAATATCCTTCGGCTTCATTGTTTCGGGAACAGAAAATTTTCAGTTTGAAGAAGGGGTTTATCATGAGAACCATGAATCACTTTTATAATCATCTAAGAGACGATTTGAAGAATAAAAGTAATATATTCATTAGAAGAAGAGAGTTATGCCACCTACTTCCAAAAAGACTGTGATATATAGAAGATTTTTTTGTTACCTTAGATTTGAGATGTTTAATAAACTACCGGATGAACTGAAGCTCTCGGACGAAACCTACCCTAAGACCAAAATGAAGCAATGGATTTTGGACTTGAATGACGGTAATGTGAATATAATACTTAATTCGAGAAGATCTTGATGCATGTTTATATTTTAATCTGAAATTCACACCCGTAATTTCATAATATGCTGTAATTCATCACGACACTTATTACTACGTCAATTGTCTTACCCAGGTGATTTATTATTTTTTTTTTTTTTTCTCTTAGTGTTTAGACTTGTTTATCATTGTAGTGAGTTTTTATTTTATTTTCTGTTTCTATAGTATTAAACATATTGTATAGGATGAGATTGTAATGACGGCCGTGCACAGAAACTTAGTTTCCTAATGAGATTCGTTGCATGTTTATGTATACAAATACTGTATAATGCAAACGTCAATAAAAAATAATAATGTAGAAAATTCCAGCAATTCTATTTTTGAAACTGACAACCACAGACTGTCCTACATATGGCCAATGTAACCATATTTCGAAAGTTGGAAAATTCTAAAACGAATTATGAAATTCCAAACTGCATAATTTGTAAATTCAGTAGCTATCAATAGCTGTGCAATAATGACACTTGTGGACGCATTGCTGCCTGAAATTCTCAAATTACATACAATTTCTCCGTAATGTCTGTCCGCCTAACCTCTAATGCTTTTAACGAGTCCTTCTCGTTTCCGGGAGGGAATGTGAGGCTTCGGAAACGGGTTGTAGAAGTTTCGTCTCGTCTAGAAGGTAGTCAAAGTAACGAACGTAAACGTAGGGCGCGTAGCCCGTTCACTTCCGACCGGTAAATACCGGGGAGGCTTCGTTTACCGCGTCCAGGAAATAGGGCGACGCCGCCGCGACGCCGCCATTTTCGCCGCCGGCGTCGGCGGTGGCGGCGTCGCCCTCGCGACGCGAACCGCACCGTATAAATCAGATATCGGCCACCAGCTACGACAGCTCCTGCAGTTTCTCCTCATGCACAAGACGAATTTATTCACTCGCTTTAACAATCAATAGACGCAGTATCGCCCGATTCAATTTATCGCGGTTCATCGATCCTCGTACGTGCCACGATATGAAAGTGTCACGTATATGCCAATATTGGAATTTGGCGATGAGAGAAAAAGCAGACGTTAGAAGAGAATTAAAAGTCGCATTATGAAATGTTAACTTGAAATCAGAAGTATACTAAGTGACTGAGAGAAATAAACTAGATTCGAATTGTTTTAAATAAAAACTTTTCTAAGAAAAAAGAGATTTGATAGGTAAATCAGTGAAAAAAAATTACAGTTGAAAATCTATGGACATAGTAATTGAAGAAGTAAAAATTTGTTGGTGGATCAATACAAATTTACCTCTACTTGTATCATATTTTTACGATACATTACTTTTATCTTCTCATGAAACTGAACACAACGTAATTTACCTAAAGTTGGTGCAAAAATCATCATAGTTGTAGCTGGTATTTGACAAGTTTCACCTAATAAATAAGAATGTAATAACGAAACATGCTGCAGGCAGCTTTGAGAAACTCCCTTGTATAAATGTAACGATGCCAAGGCACTGCGAAGTTCGTGTCTTGAAGTCTTTTTCTGTGTAGCAGAGATATGATTTATTCGCGGAGCCAGAACCGAACACGCTCGGTTGCGATTAATTATCGAGAATATTACGGAGATGGAACGTGGAGATTATAATTTGAAAAAATAATGCACACGATACTGGCAATAAGATCGTTGAGTGCAGACGATACCTTAATAACAGGGTAACCAGATAACAGGACGATCTTATCCTTATGGAATGTTTATAAGGAAACTGCAGTATTTCCTTATATTGAGAAGTTTTTAGATGCTGATTTTGAAACGAAGGTCATTTTATCTGATAAAATCATTTTAATTTTGATTATCGAGGAAATTAATCAAACTGAATTTTTTCCGTTGAATTATTTTTGATTATTAAAAATTTAGTTTTTCCTACATTTGTTTTTACAATTCTTGAACTCACTCATTTTTTAAGGATTTCGAAATAATCATCTTATATTATATTTAGTTGAGAAATTTGTAACACTTTTCCCATTTCAGATTACGTAGTTAAATTATTTTTACAGTAGCGAAGCTTACAATTACGAGTTTCGATTTTGAGTATCTTCATAATATTTATGATCTGAGACGGTAATATTCATAATAAGTATCTTTAAAGTTTTTTAAACCATTGTAACTTTGTAAGAGATATTATGACTCTGAGGTATATGTCATTTTTAGCTTCCTTATTTTTAAATAAATTATATATTTATAATTTTTAATGAAACAGAGTGCAATATTAGTTGTTTGTGTACAAATATCGACAAAGAATATGCTTTTTCATTTTTTATTAGAAACTTTCACAATTCAAAGGAATAAATTTCTAAAATCCGCATGAAAATATGCACAAAAAATTATCAAAATCTATAAATCTTGAAATTTGTAGCAGGATCTTAAACCTTATGCAGTTATATGAATTCAAAAAAACACGAAAAATACTAAAAATACTAGATTATAATTAACTTCTTATAAATCCTAATTAGATTCTTCAAAAATTTATGCAATTCCAGAAATCAAGAAATTTCGATTTCTCGAGTATTGAATTTCAAAAATATTTGTATTTAGAAGACCGTAAAAATACTTAAAGTTTTTTTTTCATTATCAAAGTCTGTCAAATATTAAAAAAATATTGAGGGCACTCTAAATCTATGAAGAAACTGTTATCTGCAAAATCGATCGAAATACTTCAAATATTTGGAACCTTTAATTCTACGATATCTTATTCCGGAAATTCAAAGAAACCTAAAAATTCCACAATGTTCTATAAAACTAGGAAATGCAAAAAGAAAATACATACATATAAAAGTTCAAGTTAATCTATGAAACATTAAAAATCTCTACAACTGTAATTACTCGAGCATCGAATTCCAGAAATTTAGATAGCAATAAATAGAAATATGTACCTAACGATTCTTTAAATCGTAGAAAAACTAAAGAAATACGAAAAATACTGAAAGAAATAAAAATATGTTGAGACAGTGTTTCCTAAAAAATCCTTTGAAACACGAAAAATTTATTGAACTATGAATTTCAAAGCTCTAAATTCTCGAAATCTTTATAACAATTTATATAAAAATGCTAGAAATATGTAAAATTATTAGAAAATCTTGCAACATTTGCTACATTCTGAAAATTAAAAATAATTTCAGAAACACCCAACAATCCTTCAAATCGTAAGAAAAACTAAAAAAAGTACGGTAAAAACTAAAAGAAATAAAAATCTGCAAAGATACTTTTTTCTGACCAATCCTCTCAAATACAAAAATTTAATGGACTTTGAATTCCTAAAGCATATAATTAATAAAATCTATGTAGCAATTTACAGAAAAATAGTTCAAATTTGTAAAAGTAATAGAAAAACCTGCAAAACTTTATACATACTTAAAAACACAAAAAGTGTCAAAAATACTAAAATTCTAGGTAGATAAGATTCACTCGAAAATCCACGAAATTCGCCAATTTTTCCCCGCGGCTAACATTTAATGAACTGTCATATTCAGACATTTTTTAAACTTGAAAAAAATATACAAATTCGAACTAAAAAATTATAAATAAATAAAACTATATACATTTGAATCCACGTTGTAAATTCATTCTTGATAACAAAGAAAAACGTTGTCGCGACAAAAACTTGAAGTTCAAGTCAAACATCACATCAAATGTCAAAAACTAAAAATGAAGAATAGGACAAGTGCTTTCAAAATAATGAATCGTCACTGTAATTATGACCCTCAATTTTTTCCTTTTAGGCTGTTGAATCATGATTTTGTTTACGTAAACAGTTTCATCATGAATAATTTCAACAGAAGAAATTCCTTTTCCTGCTGTGCGCCAATTTGTCTGTTTAAGTAAATGATGATTTAGTATGAATAGGAACGGTTGAATTCACGCTGGTAATGATTTATCGATAAAATATCAGGTTTTCTTATGAAATAAGTTATGGGTGAGTGGACCTTTGGGATTTCATTCGCTGTTGTTCAGACAATGGATATTCAATGACGAAACTGGACTTTTTATGAAAAAGAGAAAGTGCAAATTATACGAATGCATATAACGAAAACGCAAATATAATATATAATTTAAATTCAAATCATATGAATGATATGAATATAAGTAACATGAAAATTTTTTGAAATTTTTTAAATTCATCTTAAGTTCCATTTTTTGTTTTTCCTTCCAAACTCTACTTGAATATTGTAATATTATTATTGCAATAGGAAAAAATATTGCGATTTTCATGCACTTTTTTATAAGAATGTTAATATTTCTTTTCGGTGCTAACTTGAATAATTCCTCTGATTTTTAAAGTAATCCGCTGAATAGCCCTATTTATAAACATGAGCCAAACTTCAATGCATCCTAGATATCAGAATTCATGAAATACGAAAAATCTTGCAAGTATTGGATTCGCTATTCTGTAAGGCAGAGTATCGATTGCCGTTAATATAAGCGCGAGGCGAATTTTCCGCCCCAAGCACCGCAGTTGAAGAGATTAGAAGGCGCGGAAAGAGCGGGTCACCGCTAAATCGGATCAATGGAAATACGGGAATCGTGACGAATAGGGAAAATTTTCAATTTCACTCTCGGTCGCGTGGTGCTAACATATATTATCGAACCATCCGAAACGGTAAAAATTATTTTCTCTCAGAAATACCATAACTATTTACAATTTTCCATAAAATTAATGCTGGCTCCAGGGGAGATGCAAGCTCATCTTCGGCAGGTAATTAAACTTGGGTTTTGCATCAGGACTTCGACAGCGAATAAATTGCATCGGCCCTTCCGTAAGTTTAATTGAAAATACTAATTAACATCAAAATTTTCGAGCCCTTCAAGCGCTGACTGAAAATTAAAAATGTTTCAGAAAGTTTAAATCAAGCGGAGTGCTAAGTATTTTAGATGAAATTGACAAATCAGTGTAAAATATTTGAAGAAATAGTTTATATTTTAAATACTTCATTTTATTATCATTATCAAAAATATAATCATAGTAATTCATACACACTATATTATTTCTTAGTACATATTTCTAATGTATAAACATAACAAATTTAGATGTGAAAATGTAATAAAATGTATACATAAATACATGTATATTTGTTTAAAATATTCAACTAGTATTTTATTATTATCGTAAAACTTATTATCTCAATAATCCATTATTTACATAAATTTTTATTGATAAATGAAACGCCTAATATCTTAGGGCTCGTTCAAGTATAACGTAACGCTTTGGGTGAAGGGGGAGGGGGGTCAGCACGAACGTTACTGTTCGTTACTGGGATAGGGGGGTTTGTCTTGTGTTACGTCACTAAGAATTTATAGAACTTCGAAGTTAAGAATATCGATTTCTCAAAATTGACGTAGCAATCTATTGAAATACAAAAAATCTATAAAATACTGCAAAATTGTGCAAACGCTGAGTATAAAAAAGACTCAAAATAATACAGGGTGCGCCATTTCTTATGTCGGTATTGTAACATTGAATAACTTAAACATTTGACAACCGATTTACTTGACTTCACTTGTTTTGGAAACGTCAATTCAGTACAATTTCAACCATGTATCGCTTCACACCAAAAGAACGCGCTGAAATAGTTACTTTGTACATTGAAAATAGTCGTTCAGTTGTGTTAACTCAACGAGCATATCGTCGAAAATATCTTGGCAAACAGGCACCATCTGACAACACTATTCGTCGTTTGGTGTCGAATTTTTGTGACCACGGGACAGTGAAAGATCGCGAACAACCCGTTCATCAACGACCAAGACGTTCAAATGAACTGATTGAAGCTGTCAGAGAGAGCGTTGCCCAAAACCCAAAAGTTTCATATCGTCACCGCGCTCAGCATCTCGGCATCAGTGGAACCACTCTACGGCGCATTTTGAAAGATGATTTGCATTTGTTTCCGTACAAAATGCAATTAACACAAAGAATATTGCCTACAGATCATCCACGTCGCTTGGAATATGGACAAACAATCGCTCGAATAGTTGATACTGAACCTGATTTTTGGAAGCGAATTTTAATGACCGACGAGGCACATTTCAAACTTTCTGGAGGCGTTAATAAGCAAAATTGCCGCATTTGGGGAACGCAGAATCCACACGAGATCCATGAAACGCCATTGCATGACCAAAAAGTTACTGTTTGGGCCGGCGTTTGCGCCAAAACCATCATTGGTCCTTATTTTTTCAAAGAGAACCAAACGATCGATGGAAACCGATATCGGTGGATGTTGGCTCACTATGTCTGCCCACAAATGCGTGAAAAAGGTCTTGAAGATTACTGGTTTCAACAAGATGGTGCGACCTGCCACACTGCGAATCAAACAATCCAGTTTCTGCAACGAAAATTCCCTGGACGTCTGATGTCAAAAAGAGGCGACATTGAATGGCCACCCAGATCTCCAGATTTGACCCCTCCAGACTTCTTTTTGTGGGGTTATTTGAAAAGTAAAGTGTACGCCAGCAAGCCGCAGACCATTGAAGAGCTTAAGGAAAATATTCGTGCCGAAATCATTGCTATACCACCCGAGATGCTCGAAAAGGTAATGGAAAACGCCGCAAAAAGGGCATATTTTGCTGTGAACAATAAGGGCGGCCACTTGATTGATGTTGTGTTCAAAAACTAGTCTAAATAAATTGTAAAGGACCAAACTAAATAAAAATACCTCATTTACAGAAATCGGTTGTTTTTTTTTCAAGTTATTCAATGTTTACATGCCGACATAAGAAATGGCGCACCCTGTAGGAATCTCTAAAAGACATATGATAGGCTGAGAGGAAAAACCGAACAAGTAGAAACAGAAAGCATGGAGTTTCACATTAATTTGTCTCTTACTAGTTCGGTTTTTACTCTCAGCCTTTCATATATTCTATATAGATATCGTTTCCTCAACAATTTTTAAAAAGGATGCCATTGTTTCAAGTTTTAAACTTTGAGTCTTATAGCATCTAATTATGAGAATATATACAAGAATCTATCAAAAAACTAGAAAAAGAAAAAGAATTCTCGAATTCCCTGAAAAAATAAAAAACGTAATAAAAAATTCATAAGTATGTGGAATAGTTGAAATCTATGAAATCTAAATATTGTTTTCTAAAAAATGTATTTGAAATACTCAAAACCATTACAACTTTATTTTCTAGTGTATTAAACTGTGGGAATTAGAAATCTATGTATATAGAAATACATATACTTAAAAAATCTTGAAAATCCTACTAACTCTTAATAAAACTTGAAATACATTAAAAAAAACTGAAAATACTATAAATTAATAAAATACTTAAAATCTATCTAGACATCTTCCTCAAATATCTTTTAAATTACTTGACATCTATTGTATTAAACCTTGAATCTGAATGTATCGAATTTGATATATTTATAGTATTAAAATTCATAAATATGCCTGAAAATCGTTCAGATTGTCAAAAAACTAAAAAATACGCAAAATACTATGGGTTTTAAAAATCTACGAAGTACTAGTTATCTTTGAAAATGCTGTTTCTTGAAAAATTCTTTATAATTCTTTGAATTATGTATCATCTAATGTTCTTCATAACCCAAATGAAAATAAACAAAAATTCTAGAACTATGTATGAAAAATTGATTGCGCTTTAAAATTTTATTAATTGAACTTATTATAAAAATCCTAAAAGCCTTTTTTCAACTTGAAAAAACACTTTCATACCTTGAAACATTTTACTCATTTTTTCGAAGAATTCATAAATTCAAAAATCGTATTTGTAGGTTGTCGAGCATTTCAATATACATTCAAATAATGATAATTATAATGCACAAATTCAAATTTTGTAAAACAGTGATAAAACCTTTTAAAAATTCCTTCATCAGTGATATTTTCTGATGAAAAATTTGAATAATAACGTAATTTTTAATATTATGAACACTATTTCCCAGGCACATGAAAATTTTGATGTGTTACGTAACAAGCTGGAGGAAAGGGGGGGGGGTCAAGCAAAATATTACGATGCGTTACAATGGGGAAGAAAGGGGTCGAAAATAGATAAAAAGCGTGTTACGTAATACCTGAACGAGCCCTTATATTTTAGATAGCACCTTACATTTTTATATATTATATACTATTTAGATATATTATATTTTTGATATAGAAGTGCTTTGTAGTTCAAACGATCCTGATAAATTAATGTAAATATTTAGAAATGAAATAATTGTGGGTAGATTCATTTTTCTGTATAAAAGTTCTGCCTTAGAAACGGGCAAACGAAATATTGATAAACACTCGAAGCTTTGGAGGAACATCAGTCGAGGGTCTTATTAAATCTGTCGTCGGGCGAATTCTTGTCATTACTATGCCGCATCGAGATAATCAACTGTTAGTTTCCTTCTTGTTGGGAGAATAAAAAAAGGGCTTTCATTTCCCGAGAAAAAAGGAATAACATTGTCTAGCAACGGCAACTTTGTGGTTTCCAATCAACGGGGTTTCGCTTTTCGAATGGGACTCATTATTAAAGTAATCCGAGAAAAGCACTCGGTAAACTTTTTTCCAGAGGTAAGTCAATCGCGAAGTCATTAACGAATCTTTTTTTATCATCCACAGTTTAGCAGGAAGTGATAGTACTTCATCAAATAGTGATATGGAATGAACATAAACTCGTTTGGACGAGATGGTTCTTTGAAATATACATATATAGTTATAAACAGAATAGTCGATTAGCTTGATAATTTATGTTCTGGAAAATAGAAAAAAAATAGAAAAAAAAAATAATTTGGTTCAATATATTGATTTGATTACAGAACCCAAAACTCGACAGGTTACACCAAACATCAATTACTCAACAAAGATGTTTCCAAACAGAAACTTTGCATATTAAAGTACCAAAAACCCTTCAAAGAAATTCGTAAATAACTCTAAAATAACCTCTAGGTTCCGCAAAACAACCACTCGACGTTTTCCTTTTTTCCTCTCAGTTTCAAACATAAAACACCATCTCTCCACAATGTCCATTAATCCAACGACCGAATGAAGAAACAACTCAACGCGTAACTTGAACTTGAGCAAAAAAAATGCGCGAAGGTTTCCGTGTCAACATCTTCCATTGTAGTTTTCTCACGTCGTAAATAAAGCGTTGTAAGCTGTCAAGATAAAGCGCGTTACGAGCCATTAGTCAAATCTGTGGAATATGATAATCATGCATTTTCCCGAGAGCATGCAACAACTCATATAATCTCTGCGTTCGCTGACACATTGTGATCTCCAGAAATCGTAATAATATTGCTCGTTGGCGAATATCGTTTGATTAACAATCGACGGCTTTTGTAAGACGCGCCAATCACCCAATTGATAATTGCAATTGCAATGCGTCATTTGCACGTAATTGCTCAATTGCTATGTCGCGAATTCCATTCACGATCGACGCGCTTCGGGTGATGAGGCTGAATCTAAATAGTCTCGGTAATGGATTGTGTGTTGGCATTTTTAAATGATGGTGGGCTGAGGAATACCGAATTTATGAATATTTTTATCATTTATAACTTGTTGACCAATCGTCACTCGCCAAAATGGTTGATTGAAGTAATCAGATTCTTGTTTATTCCAACAAAATCAATTAGTTGATGCAGGCTGAACAAAATTTTTTGTTTCCTGTACTACTTTAAGATTCTCTTTTATCATGATTGGTACAAAAATTTTGGTTTGGTTGTGTTATATGTGATGTTCAAATTTTACTTTACAAGCCTGACTTACAGGAGATATTAATAATTTAACATTAGATATTCTAGCTGCGATGACTGGTATGGGATGAGGAATTTATTGGGCATTCACCAGAGGTGGTGAGGGGTGGCAGGAGATGTGAGATTATAGTGATCAGTACTATCTACCTGGAAAATTCTGGGTAAGTAAAACGCCGCAAAATTTACACGTGCAAATGCATGGAATTACATATTATAGTTTTAAAAAATTGCCATCACTATTGATTACATTTATATGAAATTCATTGAAGTTTTCAGAAGCTTAGAATTTTTATATATATTCTCAAAATCGTTGATCATCCCTAAAAGATAAAACATTTTTTGATTTTGGAAAAATGTTGGATAAAATTTCACACAGTTTCTGCAGTTTTATGTTAAATTGTCAACGATTTAAAAAATGTTCAAAAATTCTCTAAAAACCTACAAATTTTGCGAATTTCGTAGAACTGCTAACAATCGTGGAAATTTTCAACATTTATTAAATGATCAATGTTTTCAAATAAAAATTTCTAGCATCTTACTAACTATACAGAGCTTTTTCGATTCCATGAAAATTTGTGTATGAAGATTTTTCATGATTTTTCAATATTTTTGAAGTTTTTCATATTTTTATATAATCATAAAGAAGATCATCATGTACATCATTAATAAATGTAATAATAAATGCGATCAATAAAATTATCGAACTTTTCGGGCACGATTACACTCGGGAAAGAAACATACATGAAACATGTATGCATCGTGTATGTTTAATCATACGTTAAACATGCATGCTCAACGTATACTGAAGCACGCATGAAACACACATGCTTCGTGTATGCTTCACGTAAGATTCATACTACAAAATTACCAAAAACACCTGCGTCATAAAAAGTGAAAGTCCCTGTATACTTTACTGCGTCATGGTAGGCCATTATCATTTTCATTTGGGCCTACCACGTACCTACCTGGTAGCCACCGTTTACATATATATTATATACAAATATATTAGCTGGTACCTACCATGGTAGGTACTTGGTAGGTGTTGGTAGGCCCAAATGAAAATGCTACATGAATGCGCTCTGCGTTATGCACGAAACGAAGCTGCCCGGAGCTGCCCGAAATCAGCCGAACGGCTCGTGTGCCTATGATTATTGACTGAAGAATTTCTCAGAATTCTGGTACGACGAAAATTTCTTAGCCAAGTAGCCCAAAGATATAGGCGTCTCTCTCGCTCGCCGCTTTAGGCGCATGTGTTTGAGAGAGTGAGGGATATATATTCCGCGTCTATTTACACACGGACTGTTTCGACCTTTTATCTTTACATTAGAGAGAGAGGTAAAAGGGATCTGCGATTACGACGGTCGGAGCACGTCCGTGTTTCAAGATAATTCAATCAGTTCTAAGCTTTGTAATTTGAAAAAAGTTTGACAACTCGTCAAAATTTTCCGTAATTTTTCATATTTTTCAGATTGTCATAAAAAATTTTCAAAACAATTATACGAATCTCGAAGAAACATGACTATGAACACAAACTCAAAAATCATTTTAGAAAAATATTTCAAACATATCATAATTTTTCCTTTTTTTTTATTACTGTCAAACTTTTCCAGTTTTTTATCAAAAAATGACAGAACATTATTACGTGTATTTCGGAGGGATATGATAACCCCTCCCCTCTCTATAGCTTGAATATATTTCTACCTATCAAAAAAAAATCACGTTCCACCGCCCCTAGTATTCATACATGATATTTCCTCTGTTCGCTGAATATTGACAATAGCCCCCAGTCCTCTTGTAAAATATTATCGACAGGTGAATCGACAACGTCCATTTTGCTGAAGAGTACCTACTGGGTGTTTACATTTCAAGAAGGTTTAATAAAATGTAGAAAATGACAGAATACTTGCAAAAAAAATAAAAACAAAAAAAGAATTTAAACGCCCACCAGTTTTATGAGACACCATAACAATCGATCAAACATTTTACAACTTCATAGATAAATGTTTTAAATTGATAATAACTGACGTTTTTACAGTGAAACTGCTGAACGTGCATCAAATTATACTTCTTATTATTAGCTACAAAGAACCATAATATTGTGGTAAATTGAACTGATCAAGTAGTTTTGTTCCCCCAAAAAGCTAGCCAAGTAAAGTAATTACCATAATTATCACAAAAATTACAGTTTTTCTGGGCAACAATAAATAAAAACTATTCTCAGAACAAACTTCCCCATCATGTATTCCTCGCCAGATTTCTAAATGTTCATCCAAAAAAAACCTCCAAAAGACATTTTATGTAACAATTCGTAAAAATCAAGGCTTCAATTATTTTTTTCGCTTATTTTTACCTGAATTCACCTGAACAATCTTGTCGCCTTGGAAAAGGCGTCCATTAAAATTTTCTGGAACAATGGCTTTCAATGGTTTCTTAAAATGGCCATAAATTACTGCGAAATCCTTTCTCGGCTTTTCACAGCTAAAGGGTGATTTAAGAGGGGGAAGGTGACGAGGAAAATCAGCAAATGCATTGCTGATCGTTGCTAACAATGTCAAGTGAAGTAAAGTGAGAGAGTTGGAAATAAAAATAATTGACGCCGGGGAGGTTTTAATGGGCACTCGAATCCTCGCACAAGGAGCTGTTTGCTTAATGTCGAAATTAATGGCTCGGTTCCCTGTATCGGGGGGATGGGAATATTATATAGGTGTAAGAGCAGGCGCCACTACAGTCTGTCGTCCCCGTTAATTAAAGTCTCGCGATATATAACTCCGGGTATGATGTACGTACGCCGTATTGACTGAATCCGTTAAAAGCTTGAAAGCGTCTTTGTTCTCAAGTTAGAAAATGACTGACGACTTTAATCAACATAATCATAACCTAGCAGTATGAAATACTGCATAATGAAAAAGCAAATATATTAATTTTATAAACAATGACATATTGTACTGTGGGATCAGACTGAAGTATTGAACTTTTTTCTAGCTAACTATGGCATTGTTTGGCATCTTCTTATATAATTAACATTAATAAATGATTTTTAAGTCGTAGATATATATTATTGTGAAAATTACAAGACGTACTGCATTTTATTGCGTACTTCTGTTTTCCTTTCTACAATATCATTACTGTGATTTCTGCTAATCCACATTTAAAAAAAGCATGGAGTTTTGTCAGTATTCAAATTTTTATAATTCACATTGTTACAGTTTTCGATACTTGCTTGTATTTTACATATAATTTAAAAACATAGACATTTGAAAAAAATAGTGCAGATTTTAGAGCGTTACATGAATTTTGCTAATTGGGACAGCATTTTCTCTTAGTATATGAAAAATTATATTGTATGAACTGGAAAAATAAATAATGAAATTTACAATGATTAAGTAGATATTACACTATATACTGATAATATGTAAACTCAGAGTACTGGTAAAATAGACTATACTATTTATACAGTGCAATATTCATTCCGAACATTTTACCTTTTCTTTTAAAATCAAGTAAAAACTGCCATACATTGAGTAACACGCATAAAAATTGTTACTATACAGTAGTGTAACAAGTTAGAAAATAATGTCATAATCTATAATAATACTGTTCAAATAACAATATTCTAGTAATTATTACCAGTACTTTGTTGAAAAGTATTAAATTTTTTTCTCAAAGTACACTATCATAAATTTTTATATTTCCAAGAGAATATCTTTGAGGCGGATTTCCCATGCCGTCTATAGTATTGCCTATCAAAGTTATGGACGCGTCACGCGTCTATGAAAAAATAGACACTGTCTATAAAAATGCTACAGCTTTTATGTAATCAAAATTTTAATTTAATATATAAAAGGTGTTAAAATCATTTTAGTTTCGAATGTTTTCTGAGTATAAATGTATATTATAACTTTATTAAATTTAAGTGAATATAAGTATAACACATTGAATTTGATAGACAAATTTTGAAAGTCGGTCTATTGGAATTCATTTAATATCAATAAAAAATATTAAAAATCATATATCAAATATATTATTATGATTTTTTGTTTTTTTTTTTTTTACTGACGTTTGCATTTTAAAATATTTTTATACATGAACATGCAACAAATCTCATTGAGACACAAAGTTTCTGTATGCGTCCGTCATAACAATCTCATCCTATACTATATTCAATACTATATAAACAGAAAAAAAAGACAAAGAAAAACATACAAAACAAACAATATTCCTTCCAGTTAAAATCACTATAACGATATATGTACTATCTTCAATAAAGTCTGTACCCACTAAGAGGAAAAAAACAACAGTAAAAATAAATCACCTGGATCAGACAATTGAAGTACATAGTAATAAGTGTCGTGATGAATTACAGCCTATTATAATATTGTAGGTGTCAACTTCAAATACAAATAAAAACATACATCAAGTTTTTGTCGGATAAAGTATTATATCTATTTTATTCAAGTCCAAAATTTTATTCAATTATATTCAAGTCATTCAAGTCCAAAATCCATTGCTTCATTTTGGTCTTAGGGTAGGTTTCGTCCGAGAGCTTCAGTTCATCCGGTAGTTTATGAAATATCTCAAATCTAAGGTAACAAAAAAATCTTCTATATATCACAGTCTTTTTGGAAGTAGGTGGCATAACTCTCTTCTTCTAATGAATATATTACTTTTATTCTTCAAATCATCTCTTAGATGATTATAAAAGTGATTCATGGTTCTCATGATAAACCCCTTCTTCAAACTGAAAATTTTCTGTTCCCGAAACAATGAAGCCGAAGGATATTTTCTATACTTTCTATAAATCAATTTAAATACGTTCTTTTGAACTGATTCCAAATGCTTCGTGGTAGATTGATCTGCATTCCTCCAAACCTTCAAACAGTATGAAACCACAAACCAAACAATATATTACTATATTAACAATATATTCTAACAATATATTACATATAAAAACAATATATTCATCAATATAAATTTCTTTGAAACTCTTTTCAAATACTTGTCCATTTCAAACACGATTCCAAGAGAAAATTATAAAAGATGATTGAAATCGCAAATTTTTTTCAATAGTGTAGTGAGAAATATTCTGGAACTATTGTTTCCATAAGTAATAATTTTTTCACAATGTTTAAAACAGACGAAAAAATCTTTTATCATTACCGTTTAATGAATGATGATTTTGAAAACTTTTAATTTTTTATAAAATCAGCAGTCAATCAATGAATAATCTTGGAAACCTAAACAGTTTCAACAATTTTGAAGTTGCCAAATTTTTAAATAATTTTTAAACTATTATCAATCTGACATCTTTGACATTTTTCTAACTGTTAAATTACTTTTTAACAATGTATTTTTTTTTAAATCTGAATAGTAGAGTTGCAATTTTACAGTTTTCTAAAAAGTTTGACAGTTTCATGACAATGAAACAGTTTTTTTCAGTTTCTACACTCAGTTAACTCCCGTATTCAGTTGAAAGGGATTTCGTTTCAAAACTATCCGTCTCAAAGTAAAATGGAGTTCTTCCACTTTCAAACGGTCCTTCACTTTTTGAAATTCTTCTCGTTTTATACCTAAACGGAAATTTGACTCAGTGTAATTTTTTCGCAGTTTCGACGATTTTGGACGTTTATTCCCAGCCTAGACATTGGCCGTTTTTAACAATCTGACAGTTTAACAGTTGATGGTTCTGACATTTTCGACAGTTCATAGTACATAGTTTTTACAGTTTATTCAAATTTCAGCTGTTTAGAAATTTGTGAGCTAGTTTTTACAGTTTTATATAAATAAATTTAAGTCGTTTCAGTCAGTTCGAAAGTTAATGTAACCATCTTTGAAGTTTCTTCAAGCGATAGATTCAGCAGTTTCAAATTACTATGGTTTCGGACTTATGATCTCTTCAAAATTTTTCAAGTTTGATCATTTTTTATAGTGCAACTACTAAAACTATCAAAAATCATCATAGTATTCATAGCATGATTGCTGATGTTGCAAAATATAATCATAAGAAACTCAATTATATTTATTATCACTCGTCAAAAGTTTCTAAATCGTTTCATTTTGTGCAGAATCTTTCTAACCATTCGCCCAACAATCGATAAACGTTAGCGTTTGCAAACGAATTACGAAAACATTCACCTAAACTTTTAACCCACTTACGTAATTTCCCCATTAGCCAGAATTTCCGGTATTTGCATTGAATCAACATCCCGTTTTATTGTAGTGTGAAAACTATCAGATATAATTAGCACGACCGCAACTTGCTCGGGTTATTAAATATTGACCGAAAACAAGAAAATGAGCTTGAATGAACCTCATTGAAACGATGTACATAGTAGCTCGACAAAGGCACTTTCTGCTACATTTACGTTCAGGCGTTAATGCGATCCTGCTTAACGATAAACCCTGCCACATTTTTTCATCGCGTTTACGTGGATTAAACACCCGGCTAAAAAAACGAGTTCCTTTTAAATCGCAAAATTTACATACTGCCGCGAGGACAGTGTGTACAGAACAAACTGCAAATTGGTTTAGATTGACATTATATCCAGTTTCTATCCTATTCATAACAGGAAGTAATCAGATATCTAAACAGGGCTACTTCGATTGCTTGAGGTTTTATAATTAATATAATTATTTCATAATTAATAAATTACAAAAATCGTCCTGAAAGCTGTCAAAAACGTGTCAACTGTGATTTTCGGAAAAAGTTTAGCAAACGTCGTAAACACCCGAGACCCTTCCTTTTAACCACAAGCACATACAAAAATTTGTTCATTTAAAAAAAAAAATTCTTGTTAGGAAAAAAATGATCGAAATAGCCCCACTCTCCCATAAAACTTGTATGCAAAAAAAAAATTAAATATTAGAAAGATGTTGAATTACTACGAAAAAGATGTGTTTGGAATGAGCTGCTTTATCTCCTCCATATGCTGGACACACAGCAGATTGTACTTTTTATGGTTATTATACGGGACAAGAAAAGTTGGAGAAGGTAGAATACGAGGTTATCAGAAGGATACTTCTTGTGCATAAAAGTGCTCTAAAGGGCAAGGCAACAACCAGTCGTTTTCCCAAGATCGAACTTTTTCGTATCACTTTAGTCAAACCCAAATCCTTTCAAAGCCTCCATTCTCGAATATCCTTGTATATCGATTTGCCTGGAGACTCTGCGTTAAAACTTGGATTGAGTTATTTACGTGATTTTCGTAGATAAACTGAGCTAAGGAAAAGAAAGAGAAATATTTGCTTAAAGTTTCTGGGAAGATGTGTTTTCATTCCTTCATTTTTGTATTCATTATTCTAAACAAATTATTTTCTATATTTAATTATCTTGAGAACTAAATACAGACGACAAAGTTGAGCAACGCCTTCATCAATTCAGTAGTCATCAGACGTTACATACATACCTGATAAAGGTATAATAATATAATATACATACACCGGATACATCCTTGTAATTTAATATTAGAAAAAAAGTGATCCCAGTGCGGGAGTTGGTAATAAAATAGTAGCACAGAACCGCATCACATTGGTTCCGCGTCCTCCGCTGGCTGACTTGAATGAGGTGTAATTAGAGTAAGAGCGCAACGAGCCGCGAATATTATACGCACGTGCATGACTGATACGGCCAAGCCAGGCGTTATGTGATATCACATTGCTCAAGAAAAAGTGCGCTGAATTAGGAAGTCGGATCTCCAGGGCTTTAACCTTTTCCGCAAAAGCAGGAAAATGAAGCTTTTCTGAATTTCGAACAGCTTGAATGACCTGATTTACTATTTCCATCGAACACGTCATGTATTTGACCGGTGAAAACTGAAGAGCTCGTGATGGGACATTTTTTATGTCGAAGATTTGAAATGCGATAATTTATTTTTGGAAATTGAGTTCTCTAGAGAACGATTTTCAGCAGTTGTACAATTTTTTTTATATTAACTGGATGTAGTAGGTTTTAAATCAAGTTTTATACTGTCAGATCTCGACGCGAATTTCGGATTCTGCATTTTTCAAGTCTTTTTTAATTTAGTTTCCAGTAGAGTCGAAATTCGAAGATTTGAACATCGCAATTTATTTTTATCGGACACTTTACAAACTAAAGAACTCGAAGCCTCATTTAGATTTCAAAATAAATGAACTGATGAATCTGTCTAGATTCTTACACATTTTGTCCTTAAAGCGAATTTTTTTAATATTCTAGAAATTCGGTAATGAAAAAATATAGAATTATTTTTTTAAATATATCATGCCTTCGTAATTATTCGAGCTTTTTACCAGATATATTATTTGGTCTTCGCTTCAGGCAAAATTAAAAATCTGATGATCAATTTTCGAAAATAGTATCATCATGATATATTGAAAGAAATTTTGCTTCATAATACAATGTAGAAAGGTAAACTTATTATCAGTCTGTGGATGAAATATTTTTGTTCCCCTTATCCATATTAAATTCTTCAAGTCGATAAGTAAAATTTTGTATAACATTTTTTATCATTCTACATCCAATAAGTATTTTGGATAACTGTTATTTTATTTTTTCATGAATTGTAATTCTTAGTTGATTATTTCATTGGAGAAAAACTTAGATTGAAGCCTTTTATGTGATATGCAGTAGTAGTAGATTTCATCAAAGTTATACAAATATCATACATTTTCGAATCAAATAGGAAAATGTTTCTAAAAAACGGAATCACTTAATACTCTATTTCGAGCTTAAAGCACCCCTAAATTTTTTATATCAAAATCATAAAAGTATCAAACGCTCTAAAAATTTTTTCCACAATCTAGCATGATTTCACTTTGCATTTTATGTGTCTATTTGTTTATTAATCGTATTCTGATTAATTTCATATTTATTATTTCTGCAATCCTCCTATCAAAAAATGTATTTTCTTTACTGAGAATTTTTTCACTATTCTAATCAAAATCTAAAAATTTATATAGTGATTCATAAAAATACAAAAATTCAATAAAAATACAATGACATTCCACATTGTTAAAAATATCGAGGATATTAATAAACTTTAATACATTAAAATGCTATAAAAAATTATAAACATGTATATGAAACTGTGATTAATAAACATGTCTCTTAAAAAAACTAGACGCTTCTGAAAAGTTGTAAGGATTTTATTAAAAATTCTAAACAAGTGCATTAAATCTGTATCATGCACAAATATTATTATTTTAATTGATTTTCGTGAATTACATTTTTGTGTTGAAAATTATAATCCAGTTATTTAACCGTTTATAATCAACATATATAATAAAATAGCTTAACACTTAATAACATCCCTACAGTGCTTATTGAAATATTTAAACTAATGCATTAAATCTTTTAATGCGTAAGATCTAAAAAGAAAATACATTGTCTAAATGTGGCGTTAAATCAGTTGTGAAAACGTATAGGCAGCATCATAGGAAGCTTCGGTAGGAAGGTATTAGGTTCAAATCCTCCTTAAGGCGAAAAATTTTTCTGTAGTCATTTCGCAGGAATCGAAAGAGTTTAATAAGATATACTGGAGAAAAATTATCAAAACGTTTTTTTATTAAGTTCAAACAAAACATGCATGGAATGTTTATTAAATGTGACAAACCAGTATACATGGATGTAAATAAACTTGAATATGAATATTCCCAATGCAAGTTTTTTAAATTCCGCGAACTGGTTCATTCAAATTCAGAAATTTTTTTAAAAATCAAAGAACCCTGTATATAGATTTCAACGTGCGTTCATGTAAAAAACTTCCGAGATAAGTTTATTAAAATAAGTACGAAAATTTCTCACTGTCCAGAAAACTTTATAAATGTAACGAAATATGAAATATATTTTCGTTAAAAGCTGTAAAGATATAAAACATCTAGTTTCTTTCAATCCTAGAGCATCAAATTTTAAAAATCTTTTCCGAAATCGATAAGAATATTAGAGAACCTTTGATATTGTATGAATTTTGAAAAAATACGGAAAATACTCGAATAAGTGGAAATTAATAAATAAGTTGATATTTACGAAGGTACTAGTTTTTGGAAAAACTTTTGAGATACATATATAACACATCGCAATTTAGATTCAAATTCTCGAAATCTATAACAATACTGAAAAATCCTGCACAATTTTTTCAAATACAGTAGACTCTGTATTTAACAGAATTGGGAATAACAGAATTTTTGGGTCAGTAACAGAAGGTCTCGCAGATAAACGCGAGTCGCACTAGGCGGTGCTCGGTGGTCGGCCTCGGTCGGCATAGAATTACCATAATAAAGTCGGCGCACGAGATTTATGAAAAGCTCCTTCTCAAGTAACAGGATATTTTTCGCATGTATTTTTCGAGAATTCATTGGCTGCGTCTTTCAAAACATTCACTTCCTCTGTAGGATTTAACTACCCCGGCCCAACTTCACGCTTATCACGATAATCTGCTGCGAGTTACAGAAATTTGAGTGTAACATGAAAAAATCTCCCGAAGTTTCTGTTATATACAGAGTCTACTGTATGCGATAAGGATAAATACTAAAATAGAGCAGTTATTAAAATACTATAAATATATGTTGGTATAATTTTCTAAAAATTTAGGAAAATACTGGGAATCTATGTAACTTTTGATTTTAGAATATTAAATTCTAGAAATCTATGTAAAAAATCTATGTAACGAAATCACAAAATGTATCGGAAGTATGTAAATGACCATATTTATGGAGATACTGCTTTCGAAAAAGCTATTTAAATACTGAAAATCCATTTACCTTTTAATGCTAGGATACCCTACTTTTTGGATTTGTAGAATAAACCATAGAAACATTTTCAAATTATACAAATACTAAGAATCTTACTCGAATGGTTTATTTTCGACCATAAATTAATCCTAATAACTACTTTAAATCGTCAATTTGCTCTTACTTAATACTTAAATAGATCATTTAAATAAACTAAATTTCAACTAATCAAATGACTAATATGGGACTTTTTTATTTAATACTGTTTCTCAACTGATTGTAACAGATATTTTTGGTTGAATTGTTTTTTCACTATTTGAATTGGTCAAATATAACAAGGAAATGATCAATATTAAATATTTCAAAAAATAATTTTTGAATATTTATTAGTTAGAACGACTGTTCTAAATAGTCTATCTTTAACTTTCATTGAGTGCAGTGCAAAATCTGAAATAACCGAGTTTCAATTATTAAATTTAGTAGAATTCAACTATTTCTAGTAGTTAATCTTTTAGACTAGTGAAAATAGTCATTCTCGACTATTTGCTAGTAACAATCATTCTGCTAGGCAAAGTAATCGAATTTGACTTTAAAATAAAATTTACTGTTCAAGATTAACGAATTAGGTTTGAGGAAAGATATTTTCATAATTCTGACGACGTGGATTTAGTTCTTATGATTCTTAGCTTTTATTGTAGACTTTCTAAACCATATTCGGTCCTCACTTTTTCAATTTTCTTTTTATTCTCATAATCTAGAAATACATAAATCATAGATTTTAACTTCTGCATACCTCAAAAATTACTTAACTCTTCTCAAAAATTTTGCTCACAAAAGGCGCAAATATCCCTAAGTCACCATTATCCCACAACTTTCAACTACATTATAGTTTTTCGACCGTTTTGAAAACTGAAGCTTCAATTCGCGTTCATAAAACTTGCAGGAAACGAATTACGATTATCGTGAATATTAACATCTGCTTTTAAGTATGAAGAATAAAGTTTTCAAAAAAGCTTTGTCTGACGAGCATTCAATGGCTGTGACTGAATACTGATTGCCACGCAGCCGGTATGCAGTACATTGCGTGTTACATTTACTGAAGATGTGAAAAAAGTTTAGGTCGTGAATGTGTCGAAAAAACAAATAATATGAAGAAGGCGATAGCTGCGAGCGAGCACTGTTGCTTATGACGCGTGCTGACGACGAGACATCCGGTACAACAGCCCCAAGCTGCTATAGCAGGCGACTGATTCCTAGCATTGTCCGAGAAATAAATTATACGGCCAGCCATGTATATACCCTGCCAGAATATCGGGAGAAAGAAAGTGACTGGTGAGCGAAATTTCGCGATTCAATGCAAAAACTTCTCTCTCTCCCCGAAGAATAGTGAGCTTCGAAATAGAATACAGGCTCGATCCATTTAAAACGAGTTTTTCCAATTAGGAAAGCGGTGCACGAAAAAAAAGGAATCGAGTATCATTGTTTCGATGGTAATCACTTGCGAACTTGATGGAAAAATTATGAAAAAGTACACTCGAAGAGAAAACGTTCCCTAAAAGCATTGAAAGGGATTATTTTGGGGAAATGTTGATCGAAAACAGTGCCAAATTTCTTCAATCAACTTATAAATTGATTGCATATATTACGTTTTCAGAAAACTTTTGTCTGGGAATATTTACTTTGGAAAGTTTCAAATTTGTTAACTAATTCACTGGATTTTCTTTGCTGCAGGTTTGTTACTTTTGAGTAAAGATCATGACTGTTTCTATTTCGTGAATTAGGCACATTAACCCAATGTTTATAAATAAAAAAAAAAAATTTGCAATTCCAAACACCAAAATGACAAGCTCAATATCAAACTTTTCACTTTAGTAATTGTTTCCAGTATCTAATCATTCATTTCTGTATGACTCCCTTCAAATCCTGATTCGCCTTTACCGTAACTTTCCCTCTACACTCGTGATTAATTGCTCACAATATCGCTACAATATAATTACCCGTCTTCATATTTCGCCTTAGCGAATTGCATAGAGATCCAGAAACGTAGCGCGGATAGCAAGCATGGCGTAACAAACGAGGTAATTCTACGAGGAGATGCAGATCGGTTATATTCTACGCTGGGATGAGAAGATGGTTTTCCTTGATTTGATTAGAATGGGCGAGCTTCGTTCCTCTGCAGGAATTTGCTGATTGGTTACGAGATAATTAAGATTAGAACAAATGTATGAAAACTATTGACTGAGTTCTTACATTTTCGACATGAACCCCAGGAATTTCAAATTTTCTAAATTTCCCAACGATATTGTAAGAAGAATATCCTATGATGAATCTTTGCATAAGTCATGGAAAATTTTTCAATTGATAGACTGTAATGATTTTTCTCTATTCATTTTTACAGTATCACCATATTTAGTCAACCCCTATTCCCTCGAAGAGGGTTGAGTGGTTTATGAAAAACACATTTTTCATGATTCCATTAAACTGATTATATTTTATCTATATTTTAGAAATAATAATCATGCGTGATTTGAAATAACAGAGAAAAGAAACTAAATATTACGAACGAAACTTCCAACAAAGTTGGCTATGTAATTTTTTCCTTTGGCAGACTATCGTGCTATTCAGTATTTCGCTTCATGTGCAGACATCGAGGCGTCGGACTATTGATTCCTACAATAGTATCTACCTCACTGTCGATAACCTGCGAGCAAATGAGGCATGTAGGTTCCAGGTTTTCGCGGTGTGTAACGAAACGTTTCGCTATTTTTGCGCTTTTCGAACATATACGAGATAGAAGTCGAAAATTTTCATGTAAAATTGAAATTCTGCTTCTTCCCATTATTATTATTATTGAAATTGTTCGTATTATTTTTTATTGACGTTTGCATTTTACGATATTTGTATACACGAACATGCAACAAATCACATTAAGAAACAAAGTTTCTGTTTACGACCGTCACAGCAATCTCATCATATACAATTTCCAAAACTATATTAACAGAAAATAAAATAAAAAATACATTCAGAGCTAACAATTTCTCTCCCAGTAAAAATCACTATAAACGATATACAAGTCTATACACTCTAAGAGAAAAAAAACAATAATAATAAATCACCTGGATAAGACAATTGACGTAGTAATAAGTGTCGTAATGAATCGCAGCATTTTATGATATTATGGGTGTCGACTTCAGATACAAATATAAAAAAACATCAAGATCTTCTCGAATCAAGTATTATATCCACATTATCGTCATTCAAGTCCAAAATCCATTGCTTCATTTTGGTCTTAGGGTAGTTCCGAGGGCTTCAGTTCATCCGGTAGTCTTTTGAATATCTCGAATCTAATTTTAAGGTGATAAAATGATCTCCTATGTATAGCCTTTTTGAAAGAAGGTGGCATAATTCTCTTTCTTCTACTAAATATATTGCTCTTATTCCACAAATCGTCTCTTAGATAATTATAAAAGTGATTCATGATTCTCATGATGCACCCCTTCTTCAAGCTGGAAATTTTCTGTTCCCGAAATAATAGAGCCGATTCATACATCTAAATAATTTATTAAGATCATACAGAATCATTGATATCCCAAACTGTCTATCACATGAAGCAGTCATATTTTTTGATTTGTGATCTTATTCATTAAAGTATGTAGAAATGTTGAATAACTCTCAATGCATTATATAAGTTATTTGATCATGTTTCAGATATTCTTCGATGATAGAAAATCTGTAAAAGTAGATAGGCTAGGCTAGTTCTAGCTAACCCTACTCTTGCTCTTTTACTCTGAGTAGGTAAATGGGAATGATGGCTGAAATGTAATTTTTAAAAACAAATTCTTAGAGATATAGATCTACCTTGCAGAATAAAAGTTCGATTGAGTTTCCACGACTAAGAATTACGAACATGAATAGTTTTCGTATTCCGACTTCAAGCACTACAACATCTTTGAAATCGAAAAATTAACAACATGACAACATAATCATTCGATTTATAAAAATATTTCGTTAATTCAAAAATCATGAGCCGAATGAACTTTTGGAATCGAAAACTAAATATATATTTTATATTTATAAATAACAATATATGTTTCTATATTTGCATTACAACTTACTTAAATTTAGATTTTAAACAGTCCAAAAAGCTAAAATAAAAGAAATTGAGTAACTTGAGTTTGAATAATAAATGATTGAAAATCATTCATTTCAAAAAATCTTGAGTTTAGAAAGTAAAAAGTAAGCTAATACTTTGCATCTTGGAAACCAATTATTTTAGGTTCACAAAATAAAAGTCTCGAGAGTTACAGGTTTTACGGAAACTTGGTTACCAAAATTTGTAATTACTTCTTGGCTTTTATGTCTTGATTATTCAAGTTTAGATGATTTCTCTAACAAATTTCATAACCGGAAAGTATTCAAAATTTCGAAAACTTACACAGGATTAGGAGTCATTGTGGAAAATTAAATACATTTTTGGTACGAAATATCAAATTTTCATTCATTTCAACTGAGTCATCAAAAAGCAGTTTAGTTATTAAATAACGAGTACAGAAATACTGAGAGATACAAGAATTTGCAAATTGTATATTTCCATGGCAATCGAATTCTGATTTTTAGAGGTTCGAGCAAAAGTAGACTGTTCGTTTTTTCAAATCTGAAAATAAAATTCTGAAATAAAAAATAAAATCTGAAAATAAAATTAGAATAAAAACAAAAAAACAATAAAAATCTTATTTTATGAATTCCAAATTTTCTTTTCTTTTTACTATTACAATATGAAGAAACTGCAATCCAAAAAACAAAAAATTAATATTGGTTGCAAAACTTTTCTATAACTTTTAGATAATTTTAGGGATCGTTATTAATTTGCCGGAATTTTCAAACAAAAAGCAATACTTGAAAAAATTTTTTATACAAAGATAATCTTTAAAAAGGATCGAAAGGATTTACCGAACTTGTATTTAAAAATTTGCAATACAACTTGCTAAATTGACTCCGAATCCCACTTCAAAAAATAGTAGGAAAAGCAACTATCGATCGATATTTTCCAAGAAACTATCAATAGTTTAAAATTACTTTTTCTATTTATATTTCCTTTAACTACGAGCAATACAAATCGATTTTACCAGAGTTCAAATAAACAGGGCCTTCAAAACATGGACATTCAAACTACTGCAAACTACGAAATTCTGTTGGCGACAGCTTTGCATGTTTGCACTTTCATGTCACTTACTTCGCCAAGTTATAATATATGCTAGGGAAAAAGTTCTCAAAGGTTAGAGACTAGCACAAAGATTTTCGATGGTCTATCAAAGTTACGAAAAACTGTGTTAGGTCCATATTTTGCACTTAAAAAAATTGTTTTTGAAATATAATACATTATTTTCAAAAAATGCAACGAAATAAAATGTTAAAAACTCGAAAACAAAAGAAATTTCTCTGATACAGAATGAAATTATCATCAGAATTATTAAATCAAGGATCGATTATCAAATGTACGATTTTTTTTGGAAAAAATTTTTTCAATCTTGAAAGGAAGATGAAAAATTTCGTTTTTTCGATTTTCCATTTAACGTTTCATTGAATATCTCATAAGGATATAATTTAGTTGTGTTAAATATAATACTAACTGAAATATTAACAAAAACTATGATGATTATGATGTAGATTCCACCAGAGATAAATTGAAAAAATTTACATCCGATTGAAAGAAACATGTAAACAACTATCAAAATTATAACAAAAACAGAGTTTGGCAGACGAGACAAATTTACCATTAAATCGGTGGAAAGATTTTTCTGGCCAAGTTAAAGTCGACTTTCTATCAATATCAAACTTTTGTCATAGACTCTCGAGTTTGGTGAAAAGCAGAAAACTAAAGTGTGATTTATGGCTTTTTTCCGGATGACGTTGTTTTCACGCGAGCAATCACGTAAATGTAGCTGGCGAGTTCTGCGGGAAAAACGAGGAAAACAAGTCCATACAACAGAAAAACTACGTCTGATTGCATTTTTGTGATATAGAGATTTATTTCGCGTTTTTGAAATTCAGGCAATTTTGAGCTTGATAGGACTTGAATCCATTTTGTATTCGTTACTGTATAAGTTATGGATATCTAAGTATGTATAAAAATAGTTTCATACAGTTATAAATGTGAATATAATATAGAATATAGCTATAAATGTAATATTACAAATATATATGTATTGTAAATTATATTTGACATTAATTAATATAGTAAGGTTATAGTAATATAGTATTCATAGGATAGTTAAAATAATATCGTTATATTTTTAAGTATATAAATATATGCATACATCTTCATTTATATAAATTGTGTGTAAAATTTATAATAAAAAAAAGACCCATATTTACTGTACAATGACTACATGAGTTGGTTAAAAAATAAATAAATAAATTATTATGCTGACTACTCGGACTAAAATCTGCAAAATTTAAACTCTGTTTAAAAGGTTGAAGATAAAGTGATTTGTAGTTGCAACTTTCAATTATTTAACAATTTTTCGTTTTTTCGAAGATTCGTTCAAAACCGTATAATTTTGACTTTGAAAATGAAGACATGAAAACTGTTGTAATGAAATGATTTTACAAGTTAAAATGAAAATTTCAAGATCTTAAAACATTTCGATTTTGATATAAAGCTTGCATTTCCATATCAAAAATTAAAAATTTATTCGGAATAACGGCAATAACATGGAATGAATTCCTAAATATTCATATATTGTTCAAAATTTTCCTTATTACATTAATTTTCTTATATTAGAAGAATTAGATTTGAATTTTATTCAAATACTGCTGAATTTGGAATTGTTATGTATAAAATGAAAATTTAATCAGTATCACGAGAAAAAAATATGGACTTTGAAAAATTGGCTGCCAAAATCACTAAAAATTTCGACGAAAACGCGATTTTCTACTGTTCAACTCTTGAATAATGGAACTGTGTTGAATCATAAATTATAAAATAGCGAAAGTCTATATCGTCAGTTCCAATTTACTAAAAGAGTTGACGCAGCTTTTCCGTTGCACGGCAGTGAAATCCAAGCACGATAGTCGTTTTTTGAACGTCACTCCAGGTATTACCGAGTTCCAAGTGACACTAAGTAACTGACGGCAAACTTCGAACTTGTGCTCTGCTCTCAAGTTACTTACATTACTTGGATAAGTTTAATATGTTTCTCTATGCAATGACAATAAGATTAAATTTCGTCCTCATCAGTTCCACAAGGGAAAAAAAGACTGGGGAGAAAAATTCTGGCTGTTTTAGCTGATTTTATTTTATTATTTATACGAGGGTGTTATTTTTAGCTATCCTAACAATAATAGTTTAAGTATTGATTTTTCATTTCTGTAGAGGGATATGTAAAATTTCTCTACAGAGGGGTATAAAAAAATTGCGTTACATAATTTCATGCATTACTCAAAAAAAAAACAATTATTAGTTACAATAGTAATTACTATGAATTTTCGACTGGAATATAACCAAAATTTCGACATAATGTAGAATTCATCAATTTTATTTTGTTTTTAAAAAAATTCAAGCCATTTTTGTTCTCAGACAATTTAATTATCGGCCCATAAAATATTATAGTGCACAATATCCTTGATTCGGAAAACTCGCATGTAAATACGGCAATCGCAAACAATTATCACATGCATGATAATTGCGATTAGAGATGCGAGAACATGAATATTTAGCATGGTTGTTGTGATAGCGTCTTCAACTGGAAATGCGAAGCACGGAATATCGAGAGACAATTTAAATCATTTATTCAAAACGGAATATTTTGGACGAAAATTATTCTTTTATTTTTTATCATAACCAGATGACTTTGTCACCAAAAAGAAAAGAATTGAGCTTTCATTAAAAAACAGTTTTACTGTAGCGATAACGTAACGCGTTACATTAATTAACAAGTAATGATAACGGGAACGAGTTACATTTTTCGGTAACGAGTAACGGAAATCCCGTTATTTTACGTTACTTTTATCTGTCTCATGAAGTTTGTAGCACAATTTGGAACTTTTTAAGGAAAGTTCTAAAACTGAAGTGTATAAGTAATTTTCAACTTCCTCATTTTTGAATAAAAAATTTAATATTAATAGTAATTTGTGTAAAAATATTGACGAAGAATATGCTTTTTTATTTTTATTAGAAACCATCACAATTTAAAGCATCGAATTTTAGGAATTTGCATGAAAATATATAAAAATACTTAAAATCTATAGAACTCAAAATCTATAGCAAGATCTGCAAAATCTAGAGATGCTGCTAGGAAATCTTATGGAATATTATAATGAATACAATATATATATATATACAAACACGAAAAAAACTCGAAATACTAGATTTTAATAAGTTTTATGTCATTTGATTCTTTAAAAATTTATGTAACTCCAGGAATTGAAAATCTTCAATTTCTCGAGCTTTGAATTCTAAAAATATATGTTTACAGAAATCTATAAAAATATTAGAAAAGTATTCAAATCGTATAATTCTGTGAAAAATACAAAAAATATATTGAGGGCACTCTTAATCTATATAGAAACTGTTTTCTGAAAAATCGATCGAAATACTTCAGAAATTTTTAATTTTCCATTTTATCTCATTTTGGAAATTCAAAGAGATATCTTTAAAAAAAACTCTGAAATTTCACAACACTCTATGAAGTCTTAAAAATACAGAAAGAAAATCCGTAAAGAAAAATACATGTATGCATATATAAAACATTCAAAATCTTTCGAATTCCAGAAATCCATACAGCGATATATAAAAATAATGAACGATCCTTGAAATCATATAAAAACTGAAAAAATACAAAGAGTATTGTAATAAGTAAACACACCGTTTTCTGAAAAATCTTGTAAAACACAGAAAGTTTCGTTATGTTTCTAGAATTCGAAATTCTTGAAACGTATATAACAATTTATATTATAAAAAAACTAAAATTATGTAAAAATACTAGGAAATTCTGCAACATTGTATCATCCTGAAAAATACGAATAGTTTTAGAAATACTGAATAATCCTTAAAATTGTATAAAAATTGAAAAAGTATCAAAAAAATTAAAGAAAATGAAAATCTTCATAGACACTATTTGCTGAAAAATCCTCTCAAATATAAATAATTTCATGAAATTTGAATTCTTGAGCATGAAATTTTTGATATCTATGTATCAATGTACAGAAAAATAGTAAAAATTTATAAAAATACTAGAAAATCCTGCAACATTTTATACATACTGAAAATGACAAAAAAATTGAAAAATCTAATAAATTTTTATTTATAAACATTATTTATTAACATTCAATTTATTCCAAAAAGTAACGTGAAAGTAACGAGACGTTACGTTTTTTAAATGGTAACGGCAACGAGTTACTATTTGTTTTCAAGTTACGGTAACGTAACGTATTACTTTTTTCGCCTTTGTAACGATAACGTAACGCGTAACATTTTTTTAAGTAACTTTCCAAACCCTGCTAAAGAACGATGAACTTTTAGATTAGGTTAAAAAAATCATGACAAGTTTTTATTGATAAGGAACTCCATGAAGTCGAGTTTGATGCGCTTTTATCATTTCCGAATTATCTGACCTTGCATTTCGCGACGTTTGGATTTTGATTTTGTTAGAGAACATGCAATTGTAATATTATTGAGAGGTTAATATGTTTCTTGAAGTTTTATTTTTCTGATAATTGATAATAATAATAATAATAATAATAATAATAATAATAATACACTTAAAATCAATCAATTTAAATAATTATTATGATATACTAATTATAAATTTTCATAATACATATAAATTTTTTTGTTTCATGTTATATTAGATACTCTTATTCATAATTTGATTAGTATAGAAATTATTTATTACATATTACTATATCATATTAAACATACTTCAATGTAACATGCCAATGTAATATTTCGATTTGATATTATATTATTATGTATTACTTCGGTATATTGTATTATCTAGTGAAAAACATTGCTATCATTTAATTTAACAATATACTACAAGTAGACTCTGTTGGAGAAATGTTGCACAGTTTTAAAAACGCGTTCTGTCTCTTAGCGACAACCAAATATGATTTTCTGAAAGTTCGCATTGAGAGAAAAAAGATTTCCATTTTTAATGCTCCACTTTGACAAATCCTGAAATATCCGCCGTAGCGAAATCTCCTGGGCGAATTAAATATTCTCGTCGAGCACAAAAACCCCACCCCTCTTTATCGTGCGACCAAATGTCACACGTGACGTCACTCGCTCCCTTCGATGTGAAGATACAAGTCCGAAATGAAATTCGCGACCCCTCCCACCCCAATAATCCTAGGATAATCCACCCCGATCGATAACGTTTCGCTGAATTAACGAACGCTTTTACTGACTGAAATATGACCGTATATTTCATTGAATTGACGGTATTTTATACGCCCACGCAACTTTTTCGTTTTTTTTTTTTTTCATTTTCCATTTCTGTTGTGTATCTTTTTACTCTGATGATTGAATTTTTTATAATTCTTGAACCGGAAGCTTTTTTGGGTAAAAAGTACCTCTATGGAGGAAAATATGCAGTTTGTTGTCATTAATAAAGTGATTTTTTTTCACATTTCCGTAATTTTTAAAATAAGCTTTTATGTACCTCTGGCATAGAAAACGCGTTTCTATGCCAGATCGAGATCTCTAAACGCGTTTTCTATGCCCTCGGTACATAAAATATTGTTCGTAACAAGCACGGATGTGCGAATTTGGCGGAACGGGGAAATTACGGTCCGAGGCGAAGCCGAGGACTGTAACCCGTTTTGCCTATGAGCAAATCCGTGCCTGTTACGAAATATACTATAAAGGGTCAGCAAAAAATGTAGGGATGATGGGCAGTACTACTCATGTGAAAAATTTTCGATATGTGAAATATCCAAAAGTACTCACGTGAAAAAATACAATATTACAAATTGCGCACAATCGTCAAAATTTTAGAATTTACGAAATTTATTTTTTTAAGAATTTTAGGTATGAATGAACATTTTTGAAATTATCAATTATGACTGTGAGATGATACCTATTTTGTTTTTTCAAACATCTAAGGATATTACACAGTTTTCGAAGTTTTTAAGATTAAGAAGTTTTCGAAATTTTATCCAATCTATAACATTTTTAATGTTTTTTAATGTTTCAAAATTTTCTTCCGTAAATACATAATACGAACACTTCAAAATTTTCCAAATTTTGTGAATATTTTTAATGAAAATTTGTCGTTATTTTTGATGCTTTTGTTTTTTTCGATTTTTCATACAATAATGAAAACATTCCTTTATGCATACTTCGAAAAAAATATAACAATAATAATAAACGGTTGTGTTCATTTATAAAATTCTATAAATTTTTTGAATTTCAAAAATTATTAAAAATCTTTGAATTTTTAATGTTTTTTTATTTTTTCACGATTCCGAAATCTCAAACATAATACAATCTATGTGCTAAAAACTTCCCAGATTTTTGAAAAATTTGTCTATTTTATGAGGATTTACGTAATTTTTCATTAATTTTCAAGTTTTTCTTATTCTTATTGAAAACTACACAAAATTATATAGCATTTTTCAAAAAAAATAATTATAATCACTTGATACAAAATTTATGAAAGTTTGCAGAAATTTTGTAAAATTTTTGAATTTTCAGGAGTTATGGAAAATCTTAACAAATTTCTGTTTTCCGAATTTATCAAAACTTTGTAAATTTAGAATGTATTACAGATCATTTCTTTCAAATTCTTTATAAATTTTATCGCACTCGTTAGAAATTTTTCGTGTTTTTTAAATAATTTCCAAGTTTTTCTAACTATTATGTAAAAAATGCAAAACATTGTAATCTAATATATTTGGAAAAAAATATGATAATGAAAACACTGTACAAGTTTTTATTGACATTTTCTGAAAATCCACAAATTTTTAGAATTTACAGAATCGTTGACAGTTATCTAATTTTCAATCAGTTTTTGATTTTCCAAAATTTTAAAAAGCTCAAACATAATACGGATTTAATAAAACTATTCCATTTTTATTTTTATTTGTCTAACTTATTATAATTTTTTATTATCCTGTCCAAGTTTTCCATTCTTTTATCGAAAAATGGAAAAGCATTGTCACGTTTATTTCGAAGAAACATGAAAAAATATACACAATCTCCAAAATTCATGAACTTTTTCTGAAGTTCTACACTTTTTCGAAATTCTAGAATCATTCAAAATCTTCGCGGTTTTATATATATTTCGATTTTATAAAATTTTTGAAATTCCTAGTATAATGCAAACTACTCAAAACTTTCTAAACTTTTAAAAATTTGCCCAACAACAAGGATCTTCTGTAGTTTTTCAAATAATAATGAAAAAAAACCTTTCGATACACTAAAAAAATATAATATCGTACCCTTCCCTAATCACTTGAATTTCCATTATACTACTCACTCGAAAAAATCACTTTACGCCGCGTTTGTCGTGTTTTCGCTAAATTTAATAGTTTATTGTTAATATAGAGTAGATATACCATAATGCATATCAATAAAAACCGAAACTCACCAAAAATAGTCCTGAAGTTATTTTATTCGATGATTTTTCCGTAAATGTAGCACAAGAAATCACTGAGTATGAGAAAATCCGAACGTTGGCACTAATCCGCACGAGCTGAAAGGTAAACGTCCCAATTCGTGACACCATACATTTTTGAATAATCTCTAACGTTCCTTTGACACGTTTCAAGCCACTTCAACATATTTTATAAATCAAAATTTGGTGGCAGGAAGTCATTTTCGCAGTTCTTTTTGCAGTTACATGAATCAAAATTTAAATTTTTTCGTACAAAAATTAGACATTCGACAATAAAAATTAAATTCGCAACATGATCAAATTTAAAATAAAAGTTTATTTCTATCAGGATACTGTTTTCCATATTAACAATGAAATAAAAAATAACAATTTCATAAAATGATTTTCAAAATGCTATGTTCAACTCAGAAATTTTCAAGATACAAAAAAAGTTTTAAATGATTTGAAGCAATGACGAAATTCGCATGACTTCAAGTTCGAAAGAGATATCGACAAAATTTAAAATATCCAAATCCATGGTATTTGAGTTTAGAATTCGTGATGATAAATTGGAATTCTACTGGAATTCAAGGGTATGATACTGCATCAACTTCAGTGAGGAATTATGAAATATTGAATAATACTGTAGAAATCCATGAAAATTGTAAAAAAATGAATGTACTTTTTTTTCAAATGAGACACACTAGATTTCGTTTTGAAATGGAACATAATATCATGGACTTTAAAGTCAAATTTTACATACCTATCTTTGTGAAAAATTTTTGTTTCATTAAAAAATGCTTAAACATCGGAAAGGATGAATTTGAAAAGTGAATTTCAATGTGCATATAAGTATATTTTTTTAAGCATAAATTTCTTTTCACATACAAGTTCAAATTTCACCTTCTAAAGCAAAAGTAAAATATGCGTTTGGAATCATTAAAAACTGCATATTCATGAATTGCTCAATCTCTGAAACGAAAATCTCATTTTGTATTTTTCAATTGTAATAATATTATGCATCCTAGGAAATCTGAATATGAGGCTTAATGTCATCGAAAGCGAGAAATATCTGTTGTTTTCAAAGTTTAGAAATTGAAAAATAAAAAAATTCTTACTGAAATGCTAGTTTTTTGAGTCTGAATCTGCAAATTGAGGTGTTTTAAAACTGACCTACAACATTTTTTGGCGATTTTTCATATTTCCACAGTTATTTCATACTTGTCAACAAATATTCCGATTTAATTTAACAGAAATTTTTTGAGGTCCGGCAAACATTCCATAGTTTTTACTGTTTTTATTCAGTATTTGTGTTTCCTAATTGTTGTTATAGATAGGGAAACATGAATTGCCATTATTTTCAAATTTTAAAAGAACCTTAATATTTCTTCCTGAATTTTCAATACCGTATTCGTGTACCTGTATAAAATTTCGAGCGCATCTTCGAATTAAAATGTCTTACTACTAGACAAAATTAAATGTTTTTAACGTATATTCATTCGAAAGTCATTCAGAAAGCATTTTCAAATCTCAATAATATGACTGACGAATCTTCATTAACATATTTAAAAATTTTTTAAATTTTGTAATCGTTTTTTTAAAGTAATTTACTATAAAAGATTTAACAAATCAGGGAAATCGAAATTTGTTTAAAAAATTTAGCCATTCTGAAAATAAAAAACCGGTAAAATCAAATTCAAAAATTAGAAAACTGGAGCCTAATAGTTATTGATTCGGAATTTCACAAAGTTACTAATTACAAAAATTAACTTTCAATGCGGAAATTCCTTTATTATGTATTCAGAATCGAATCTTACTCTGATTAAAACGTTTGTCATTCATTCCAAACAGAAAAACAATTGAGAACCTGAAAATTCAGCCATAAATCTAAACATTAATGCCAAAAAAACTAAAATAAATCTAAATTCCCGAAAATTCCGTGAAGTGGTGCTCATCAGCTACATTAGAAGATTCGTGAGCTTTTTCGCTAAGAAAACATTAATCAGTGAATTATATATTTTTTTAGGACTCCAATTTTTATGTAAGAGTTCTTGAAATTCGCCAGTTTCATTTTGATAGTTGTCAATTTAGAAATTTTTAATATCAACAATCAGAATATATTCCTTTTTTTTGTACTGAAATCGAAATATTAAGTAACATGTAAGTTCTCATTTTTCGAAACTTGAAATCAATCATTTGTTAAACTACATTTATTTCTATGACTCGAATTTTTGAAAAACATTTACAGAAATATGAAAGTCTTACTTCTAATGTATTAAATCTAAAAAGTTTGAATCTCCCAATAGCTTCTTTCATTTTTCTTGTTGAATTCCAACTCTTCGTTACTTTTGATAGTTTTTGAAATTTCACTTTGTAAGTTCCCAATCTAACAAAAACGTAAATAAGTAATAATTTTCGAAGTATACGTGTTTTTAAGACTCGAATTTTGAAGCAAAATTCTTGAAAAATTCCAAGCTTCACTTCGAAAGTTATAAATTTTAGAATATATTCAACATAATAATATCTTAATATTTTATTGTCGAAATCTGATTACTGATATATTTTGCGATTAGATACTTAAATTTCTGTTCGTAAGTTTTTATTCTATGAATTCTTGAACTTAATGCATTTCTGTGACTCAAAGAAGTGGAGGAAAAGATTTTCTGGGAAATTTTACCAGAATTGAAAAAATTCTCCTCATAAAATACAGGACTTGACAAATAATTCAAAAATCCATATTTCGAAAACTATGCCAACTATCTGAACTATCTTATATCGAAATTCTCTTACAGGTGCCAACAATCTCCCCCTTCCCCTCATCCCTTAAAGAGTGTTATTGTTTAAATAAAAATACGGAATGATAATTTCACTCTATCCGAAAAAAATTTCACTCTATCGAACAAAAGTCAGTAAAAAACGCCTTTACTTTATTTGACTGAAGTGTCACTCTAATAAAGTGAAACTTCACTCCAATAGAGTGACATTTTCATTCGAGAGTTCGATTTTCAATATCTAAATTTTTTCCAGTACCAGTTTTCATTCGAATTGAGTACGCTGGAAATAAGACACTAGAGTGAAAATGTCAGTCGAGAAAAATCATTCACGCTTTAAATTTCTTCTAGTGAGAATCCTGCAAATATAAGTGTAGAGTGAAAATTTCACTTTTTATATAGGAGTTATGTTTCACTCAAAAAAGAAGAGTGAGAAATCCCCTACTTTTCTTGGATGAAGTGTCACTCTAACCGAGTGAAATTTTCACTCTAGTAGAGTAAAATTGTCATTTTTTTAAAGTTATGTCACTTTTTCGAGTGTGACATCACTCGAAAAAAGAGAGTAAAAAATACCCTTACTTTTCTTGAGTAAAGAATCACTCTAGTTGAGTGGAATTCAACTCCAATAGAGTTCAATTTAAATAGTATTCAAGTATGATGTCCTCTCTTAATTCTTTAGAGTGAATCCTCACTCTAAGAGAAGTTGAATTTCACTCTAAAATTCTAGTTGGATTTCACTTTGAAAAATGAGTTCAATTTCACTCTAAGAGGAGTGAAATTTCACTACTTACGAGTGACTTTCCAAAAAATCAGTGAAAAATTTTCTCACTGTTCTCGAGTAAAGTATCACTCTTATCGAATAAATTTTCACTCCAATAGAGTGAATTTTTCACTCGAGAGTAGAATTTGCCCTATCTAAATTTCTTCCAGTAAAAATTTCACTCAAATCTAATGAAAATCCTGCAAATCAAACTAGAGTGAAAATTCCACTCAAGAATCAGGAATTACTTTTTCACTCCTACTGCCCGAGTGAAATTACCCTCGAAAGTTCGATTTGAATGATTTTCACTCGAAAAAAATCAGTGTACATCAGATGCTGCAATGATGGTCCAAACATTGACGTAAAGTTCTGAATCCTGAACCCTCGGAAGGACAAAATCAAAAAATCCTTTAGAAAATAATCCAGAACCAAATTGCAGTGTTCGCAAACTGGGACGTTTACCCGAGTTGTTGTTGGCTCGGACTTGACGTTTTCCGATCTCGAGAATCTCACTCGTCTACGCTGTTACATTTTAGAATCTAAGCGAGCGCACGGAACTGAAAACTCGCGGAAATTGGCGTAAACTCGCGGGGCGAAGGGAGCATCGAAGAATTTGGAATCACAGGTTCGGCGCACAATGGTCAATGTTGTGTGACACTACATGAAGCAGGGAGCGAACTCCTAATTGGGCGCGACCGAGTCCAAGAACAGTGGGAACGAGACTGGTGGAGACTGGACTGAGTTGGACTGAGTGAAGAGAACAAGGCTCCAAGGCTGGGAATAAGTGCTTGAAAGTGTTGGTGAGAGAGCAATGTGGCGCCGCGCCGGCGTGCTTTTTCCCTTCCTTCAACGGGTTCGTTTGTGGCTTACAATAGAGTGATCCAGTCGAACATGAAAACTCAAAGAAACCTTATTAATCTAATCTAGAAGTGAAAAAACATTGGAGGAACTTTTTTTTGAGCCCCAAAAGTTCATATTCAACCAAGGACTTCCCAAAAGCTCTTTTTGAAGCGGCAGTATCATGTTTCTAAACGTGTGCAGATATTCAGCTTTTTTGAAGAATCGAAAATTTGGGAAAATCTGCAGTTTGCAGTTATTTAAAATGCTAATTTTTTTTCAAGTTTAGTGATTTTTGAAGTTAGCTTCAAAGGGTCAGCAAAAAATATAGGGATGTTGGGCAGTAATACTCATGCGAAGAAATGCAATAATTCACACATTGAAATTTCGCACAATCGTCAATATGTTATAGAGTTCACGAAATTTATCTACTTTTTCGAGAATTCTAGATTTCTATGAAAATTTTTGAAACTATCGATTATGTCTGTTAGATGACAGCTATTTTCCTTTTTAAAAAATCTAGGGATATTACATAGTTTCGGTAGGCATATGAAGTTTTCAAAATTTCTCTCAATCTACAAAATTTGTGAACGTTTTCTGTAATTCAAATAATTTTGAGAACATTCCAGAGTTTCATGACAATCTTTGAAATTTTCATTGTTTTTTGAAGAAACCTTATTAATGTAATCTAGAAGTATAAAAACATCGGAGAAACTTTTTTCTGAACCCCAAAAGTTCATATTCACCGAAGTATATGATTTTGAAAAAAGGGCTTCTCAAAAGCTCTTTTTGAAGCGGCAGTATCATGTTTCTAAACGTGTGCAGATGTTCAGCTTTTTTGAAGAATTGAAAATTTGGGAAAATCTGCAGTTTTCAGTTATTTAAAATGCTAATTTTTTTTTTTTAAGTTTTAGTAATTTTTGAAGCTAGCTTTAAAGGGTCAGCAGAAAATATAGGGATGTTGAACAGTACTATTCATGCGAAGAAATGCAATCATTTACAAATTGAAATTTCGCACAATCGTCACAATGTTACAGAATTTACAATATTATCTATTTTTTCGAGAATTCTAGACATGTATGAAAATTCTTGAAACTAGACTGTAAAAAAAATGTACGGTATTTTTCCCGTACCGGTATTGGAAGCAATTAACCCATTTCAGGGTTAGTAATTTTCCTATACCAGTGTATAGTAGCTTTGCTTTATATCAATAGTATTAACCATACTTCAGTATAGTAGTTTTACCTCATTCGAGTATGGAATATCTCCAATAGTGGTTATAAAACAGGGCATGTATATTTTTTTCTTGTACTCAGAAATAGTCAAAATTTTCTATCGTTCTGTAGTAAAATTAATATATTCATTTTTTCTATACGAGCCATTGAAAAAATGCATAAGCAAAATATAGTAAATAAGCAATGGTCGTAGAAAAGTGTCGAATGAAATATAGAAAAATGCAGATTTCCGGAAATTGACTATACCCGGCATGGGAAAATTTACCAACTTTTTTTACCATATGGTTAAAAAAAAATGATTAAAAAATGTTTTGAACATGGGTAAGATATTTTTAGTACAGCGAGAAGGTAAAATAATATTGTTCCATAGTAAAATGACTATATTCATGTTTCATATACCAAACATGAAAAGAATTCATGAAAATAGTAGTGAAAGTCCTATGGTCGAGGAAAAAATTCTACTATGGTATAGTAAATTTACTATACTACGTTATGAGAAATTTAAAAACTTTTTTTACGGTGCATCGATTATGTCTGTTAGATGACAGCTATTTTCCTTTTTAAAAAATCTAGGGATATTACACAGTTTCGGTAGGCATATGAAGTTTTCAAAATTTCTCTCAATCTACAAAATTTGTGAACGTTTTCTTTAATTCTAATAATTTTGAGAACATTTCAGAGTTTCATGACAATCTTTGAAATTTTCATTGTTTTTTGGAGAAACCTTGCTAATGTAATCTAGAGGTATAAAAACATCAGAGAAACTTTTTTCTGAACCCCAAAAGTTCATATTCGCCCAAGTATGTGATTTTGAAAAAAGGGCTTCCCAAAAGCTCTTTTTGAAGCGGCAGTATCATGTTTCGAAACGTGTGCAGATATTGAGCTTTTTTGAAGAATTCGCAGTTTGGAAGATAAGCCGAAGGCGAATTTCGCAAACTTCATATTTGCTAATCTTACTCTCTACATGCAGAGGAGTATAATATAACTAACAGTGGTATTTCAAATATTCGAATCAGTGGAAAATCACTGGAGCAGTCAGTGGGCTACCAGCCGTTAACACTATTTTACAAATTTTTCGATAATTGCGACTACTTAGGGAAAAAAGGCGTTTTTTAGACTTATTTGGAATCACTAAGTACGAAAATAACTGTCATTCATTTTTCCAAAGAAGCGTTTTCAAAATATTTGCAAAAAAACATGTTGCAAAGCTTTTTTCATTTATTTCAAGAAATATGAAGAAGGATTGATTCTAATTTCATGAAATGTATATCATTCGAAAGGTATACTTGTTAGCTTAACAACGATATGCTGTTTTTGTCGATCAAAATAGTAGTTCATGAGTTACAGGTGTTGAAAGTCGAAAAAAGGGCATTCATAAGCATAATAAGCAGTTTGCAAAAAAGCTTTACAAATGCTCTCTTCTTCAACAATAGCAGAGGATTTGTTATGCAGCAAGATGAAGACCCAAAACACATTTCAGAACTTGACCAAAATTATCTCAAGAAAAAAGAAAAAAATGGAATTTTGATGATCATGAATAAGCCTCCTCAACCCCTCAATTTGAACAAAATAGTGTTGCTATGAAAAGGAGTTGACTCTCAAAAATCACAAAACGATCTTCAATTTCTCAGATAAACTTGTGCACTGTTTTAAAATGATAATGAAATAAACCTGAAAAATCAAAACTCGAAAACCTCTTCAATAGGATGCCTTGAATTGTGTAAGCTGTATTAAAAACAAAATATGGATTTTTTGATGAGAAAAAGTTTTACGTATTTACTCCATGTTTTTTGTAGCTATCTAGTATAAGTTATGAATTTGTGTAGTCAACAATTGCTAATTTATTTATTTTTGAATTATGGTCATTTTGGAAGTGTTCTTTGATATATCTTCGAGAGTTTGAAAAAAATTGAGCAGCAAGCCTTAATACATAGTTATTACTATCCAAAGATTTTTGTATAGCAGTGCACATAAATTAAAATCCGATGTCAAAATAGTTGCTAAAATTAAATGAAATTTGCAAAATAACTTTGAAATTCTCATAATTAACAGAAAAATATACCTAGAAAGTTTGAACAAACGCTATTTAGGTATGTAAAGAGCGCATAATTATATAAGATTTCTATAATTTAGGGGAAACTCAGGAGGTTTGAACATGTTCGCATATAAGCATCTCTATTTGTTGCTAAACAATAAAAATTTTAAGATTGCGGTATAAAACGGTATTGTTATATCTTTTGGAAGGTTCATGAATTTTAGTTAAATTTATCTATAGTAGATACAAAACTATTTGTGTTTTACTAAAACTGTAAAATTAGGTTCAAACCTCCCATCATAAGCTTGGTTTGAACATTAGTGATGGGAGGTCTGAACTTTATATAAAAATGTTGATTCAATGTTTTATTATATTCAATGAAAGTATAGCATAAGTTGGACATAACATAAAATCATTGTAAAAGAAGTATGGTTATTTTTGTTGTTATTCGATAAATTATTCAATTTTTTTTTTACTTTTTTGTAGATGAAAAACTTTCCTGTTTTTAAGGCGTTGGGCTATCTTTTTTTTTTACTATCACAATTTTTTCGAATGACTGAAAAAAGTGCTGCATTTTTGTTATTATTGCTATGATTTTACTAACAGTTATTAACAATGATTATTATTATCATCAATTTATTATTGTATTACTTTATTCTCATTATTATTATTATTGTTATTATTATTATCATTGCTATTATTATTGTTGTTGTTGTTGTTGTTGTTATAATTAAATGAAAACACACAATAACGCATGCTGGCGAGTTAGCAAAGTAATGCGTTTATTAGTTTTAAAACTCCCCCAAAATTTAGGTTCGGACCTCCTAAGTTAACATCATAATGAATATGGTTAAAAAAAATAAAATAACATCCAAAACTTTAGTTTTTTTCGATATTGTTTCTCGCGACTATGTAAAATGGTTATTAATACAATTTACTTAAATTCGCTTGTTTTAACAATAACTACAAGCTTCCAAAACTCCCTGAAAAACTACAATTCCAAACGCCTATTTCGTTGTCTAATTATGATTCAGCGAAAAAAGTTTTTGTAAATTATGAAATAATGAAAATTAACTCTATCCATTCTAACAATTTTGAAAATATTTTTGAAGCGTAATATCAGTATGCCTTATATATCTTTATTGCCGTGTTTTTCTTTATCATTATCAAATATGCTGTTTTTTGACACAGGAAATTATCTAGTTTTTTTGGTATAAATACAAGAGCAACTCCGCTGCCAATTTAGAAGTTTATTGGTGAATAGCCTGTAAGCTTCTCCCACACTGACGATCTGGAATCAAGTGAACACGCAGAAAATCTGGAATAAGGCGAATCAAAAACTCAGCCAAAATTCTTGGAATCAGTCTAGAAAACACGCAGAAGATCTGGAATCAGGCGAATAAACCCTCAGCTAAAGATCTTGGAATCAGGTTAAATTGTGTCCAGGATCTTGAGTCAGATACCTCGTGGAAAAACTAGAGCATCCTCTTGAAATTCACATGACATGAATTCAGAAGTAAAAAAGATCATTTATCAAATTCGTTTTTAAAAAATTATTCATTGGTAAAATATACGCTTTTCTAATGCAATATTCAAACTGAGGACACTTCTTGCATTAACGTGGGCGGTTGAAGATAATTACTTATGATGTTTTCCATTCATTCGCCTAAAATAATTAATTACTTTAGTAATCCAGTGACTAAATTCCTAGAAAACTGCAAGAAATTATAAATTTTAAAAGCCATGAACTCATGATCTGTCATTATACGATTTGTTAGGCGATGTCTCCGAAGTTTATATGGAAATTCCAAGCGAAATCGAGTGTATGAATGGATTCAGAATGAAATCACTTTCAATTAGCACTGTAAAATCTGTGGGGCAATTACCGATGTAATATTTATTAATCTATTTACGCCTTATCAATTCTGTCAACCTAGTCTTTAGAAAAATAAGGGGTTCGAGGGTCAGAAGAGAGATATCTGAATATTCTCCTTTGCCCTCTCTGTTGGCGAGATCGTTTGTCACTGGTAAAATGATTTCAAAAGTTTGAAAATCATGCAACGCCTTTAAATCTCATTAAATTTTTGAAAATGCTGAGCAATCTTGAAAAACATAAGACATCCCTGAAAGTAAAGATGACACGCGACACGCGCGGAGATTGCAATAATCTCAGAAGAAAATTACTTTTTAGTACTTAGACAAATTAATGTAATAACTTTTCCTAGACAACCTTCGCCTTTCGTTCCTATATTTTCAATAATATCACGAAGCTTTTCATCTACTAAAAAAAATGAAACACCTAATAAATTTGATGAACAATTTCTTTAAAAATAACGTTTTTTGTAAATGTACAACTTGAAGAAATCCCACGTAACAAGAATCACTTCGAAGAGTCATATGAAATATTATGCTATTATTTAAAGCTTTTTTCAAAATTACAAAAACAAATTTTCTTAATTCAGGCTGTCATGAGAACATTGCTTTCGAAGCACGTGAAAACATTTCAAACTTACTAACAATTTTAGAAAGTTCAATGATTATTTGGGACCATCAATGTTTTCGTAGTTCAATGATTATTCTTTGTCAGTTTTTTAAACACATTTTAACGTCATAGTTTCTGTAATACAAAAGGCTTTATTTTCATAGTCCCTAAATCTAAAAATCAAATTGCTACGATTGAAATTTGCCAAGGGCTGAGACTATAAAATAGAAAAATGATCCCCAAAAATATGATTATCAGCTAGTTAGAGCTTAACCTATAAATAGCAAACATATTTTTTTCCAATTATTTCACAAACACTTGAATCCATATTCAAAAATTCTGAAGATGTTGAAGTTGAAAAATATTCAAATTCAAAAAATCTGAAATATTTTGCTAATCAGTTAGGGGATATAAAAATTTGCCGTCAGGCTCGAAACTCAAAGATCATGTAGAGACATGTCAATAAAAAAAAAAAAACAAAAAAAAGATAAATCCCATGATCCCATACATGAAAAAATGAAAAATAATTCAACCCTTAGATTAAAAATTTTTCGCCTCCCAAGATGTAAAATTCATGAAGCAAAAGGTAAAAACAAATTTATAAAAAATTTACAAAATCCTTAGAATTTATACTTAAAAATACAAAAATTACTAATTTTGGATACCTAGCAATTCACATTTTGTGACTCTCCAAAGTCGAAAAAAAATTTTGAAATTTGAAAACATCGTAAAATCTATTTCTTACCGATCTATAGCTATTGAATAAATCTCGAAGTTGAACAATGAAGAAATGGAAACAAAAAGCAGTTATTTTCTAAAGTGATTTGAATATATAAACTACTGCCGTTTAGCCAATAAACTGAGAAAATAAATAAACAAAAAAATCAATACCATATCTTATCGAGATCACTATTAGACAAATAAGAGAGAAAAAAAAACAAGATTCTGATAATAAGTACTCTGAAGTTTCAGTTGTGATAAAATTTCTTTTCAACTAATCCTGGCCTACTAAATGTGCCCCAAGTAACGAATCCCAAATTGATAACCAACTTTTAGTAAGTTTCTGATCAGATGAAAATTTGCTTATCGGGCAGAAACGATTTCCCGCTTTTTCTTTCTAATTTGTGCGGGAGCGTCATTTCCCTTCACGAAGAGCTATACGTTACTGCTTTCTCTAATGACTTTTCCCCTAAATCACGCTTCCTTATCGGGCAGTATCGAGATTTGACAGTCGCTTGTCGCGAGGCTTTAGTGTATAAGAGCGTGTACCGCGCTGTGGAGAATACAAAACTTTCCCCATTAGGGAGATTTCCATCTTTCGGGATGTTGTATGCATTTCACGAACGCGAATGTCACTGGGTGCACCGCGTTGCAATTACGCGAAAACACGCTCTCGGATCGAAAAAAATTACACCTACATCCACAGAAAGTTCCATAATTTTTCTGTTTAGTAAGGGAGCTTTTACGTTATCTTAAATTTAAAAACACTCTGAAAACAATTAGAAATTTTTTACAGAAATATGAATGGAAAATTTTCCATGTTCTTTGTTTTTCCATTTGTTGTTGGTGATTCACTATACGCTATAGTACTTTTACAACTTGCAATTACGTTTGTAAAATTTTCAATAACAAATAGGTTAATTACTTGCAATTGAAAAAAGGAAAAAATATTTTCTTCTCTGGAATATAGAACTGAAATATAATGAAATTGAAATGTTTTCAACTAAATTTTTTTAAACGCGAGAAACAGAAAAAAGCTATTCTCAAAATGAACAAAATCTTTTGATTATTAAACATTATAAAAAAAATATTATTATGAAGATAATCATAATACATAATAAAGAAAAGAAATGATTTTTCTTCAATATATTAAAATTATAGATTATGAATAATATGCCTATATAGAACCACACTTGTCATATTAAATTTTTTTTTACCTTTTCTTAATTCACATATACATGTTTATTATTATGAGAATATTTCACTACGCATTTTACTGTTAAATTTTATTTCATTACCATATCTTTTAAGGCATTAATAAGTTATAGATATATGTTTTTTTACAGCAAATTTCTATAAAATTCGCAGCTTTGCGCGTACTCAATAATCCATTACGATTTCTTTCGAATAAATATTCTAAATTCAAGACAATTATAATCTGAAATTCTATTATTTGTCCCTCTGATTATCATGGAACCATATAATAGATACATCCACAAAATTACATGCATCGTTAATATGTAATATACACTAATTAATCTTAATCTTGCACGTGATTTTACGGTACAGAGCTTATTTTATCAGCGAAGTAACATCTTTGTACGTGACAAAAAATTCAAGTCAAACAGTTTCTAATTAGTCTGAAAAAAACACTGAGCGCGTATTTCAATATTTAATCGTACAATTAGAAGACGGGAAAAATGCTTTTACTCTTATCAGAGAATCTGCTTCTGCCTCGCACGCTCAAATACTTTCACAAAAGCAATTCCTATAATGAGATTATAGAAATCCTTTAATGTGAGAAGGTAAAAACTCTCATTGTGCGACGTTTCTTTCACAATACTTCATCCATAGATAAGTCGTTTTTGCATTTTTGTATAATGAAATGCAAGAGTTCAAAGGAGCTTATTTTTCGGTTAAAATGGATTTTGAGATAGATTCATCAGAATTTTTTTGCATATTTTGGTTGTAAATTCATTTCATTTTTATACGACTTGTGCCTTGAAAATCGTCTATGGTTTACACAACTTTGATAATCCTCAAATATTCGAAACAGCTTTTTAACTTTCTTGATTTCGGTGATATCAAAATTTTGTGGGAGTCGGGAATCATGATAAGGTTCCGAACCTTCATTAAACTTTCAATTAAATTCAATTCGAATTCCTCAAAAACCTGTAAAAATACTAAAAATCTATAAATTTTTGAATCCCATTAAAGCATCGAATTTCATTAATGTTTAAAGAAATCCATAAAAATACGATGCAAATACCGAAAGGATAGGTACTATATAAACTATAAATAGTTACGATTCTGAAGCAAATTTCAATTGAAATAAATGCATGTATGTTCATATTCCCACTTTTTTATCATTTCCGTTTACCCCTATCCCATGAGAAATTTCATTAGAATATCCCTGGAGAATAATTAGCAGAATGTTTTCATCCAATGGGAATTTCATGTGAAACACAATCACATATTTCTTATGTAAACAGTGCAGCAGCAAGGCGCAAATTTGCGCGACTCTCATAACATTAACCGACTCGAAAGCATTATTATTTAGTCTAGCGTGTAATACGCTCGTCATTGAACATTTCGCGCTCGGACAAGTTTCCTCTCAAACATAACGTAAGTGTACTGTACCGAGTCGTCGAATCCAACAGATTCGAACTTGAAAATTATTCACTGGACTCAGAGCCAGCCGGTGCAGCTCTCCCAGAATTCGAAATATAAACTGCTTCAAGTTTTTTACTTATTGTTAGCAACGAAAATATATCTGTGTCAATGTCATAGCTACGAAATGTTTTTTGCTAGAGCGTTTCGTGAGTGTTCGTAGCGATTTAGAAATTAAGTATAATTTTTAACAAATATGGCCATTGTTGCGTGAAATTATTCAAATGTGGGATTTAAAGTCCTCCAGTTGATGGTTGGATCAGTTTTTGAATGATCGAGATGTCAAGGTTACTAAGATTTTTGCGAATTTCCGGAGGAAACGAAAATTTCTGCAAAAGTCACTTTATCCCACCAGTCAAAACTTTACACTTTACACAAATAATGGAATTTATCAACATTTTATGGAATTTTAGATTTGTATAGAAATGTTTGAAAACATTCGCAATAACTGTGCACGTACTATAAAACATGTTCCAATTTTGAAAAATTTGTAAGATATTACAAAGTTTCTGCAGTTTTATATAATTTTCAAAACTTTCCACAACCTGCGAAATTTATGATCGTTTTCGGATGATATAAAATCTATACATTTTTCAATTTCTATCTATGAAATTAATAAAAATCTTTGAAATTTTCGATGTTCTTTATTTTCAAGACTTTCTTAATTTCAAGCATAGTACAAACTATTCAAAATAATACAAAATTTGTAAAAATATGTCCAACTCGTTATAATTTTTCGTAATTCTTTTATCCTACAGAAATTTTTCAGATTTATCTTAAAAAATGAAAAAACACTACGATCATGCATATTATATCAAAGAAATATTTTCGCCAACCTTGAATATCAGTTATTGATTTTTGATGAGTGGAAGTTTATTTTAGAAAATTCTACCAACGACTCAAAACTTTCTAAATTTAATACGAATTTGTCAAACTGATTAAAATTTATCCTGATTTCCTGATTCTAAAATTTTCAAAATGTTTGTCTACAATATGAAGAAATAGACTTGGATATTTAAAAATTTTTAAGATTTCTGAAAATTATTGCTGATCTTTAACCTTTCGATGTTTTTTAGTTTTTGAAAATTTTGAAAATTTCAAATGTAATACAAAATATTCAAAACTTACTTAATTTAAAAAAATTTGTACGGCTCTATAAGATTTTTCGTAATTTTCTAAATTACTTCCACAGTTTTCCTGATTTTTATTAAAAAATGAGAAAAAGTTATTTCATGTACCTCTGGCATAGAAAACGCGTTTCTATGCCAGCTCGAGATCTCTAAACGCGTTTTCTATGCCCTCGGTACATAAAATATCGTTCGTAACAGGCACGGATGTGCTCATAGGCAAAACGGGTTACAGTCCTCGGCTTCGCCTCGGACCGTAATTTCTCTGTTTCGCCAAATCCGCACATCCGTGCCTGTTACGAAATATACTAATACACATTATTTCAAAGAAATATGATATATAATAATGAATAAATAATCTACAAAACTTATAAACGTTTCCTGAAATTCTACAAATTTTGAAAATTTTTAATGATTTTTGACAATCTTTAGACTTTTCAATGTTATAAGTTATTCGAAACTTTATGAATATTAAAAACACCTTAAAATTTCCAAAAATTTCCATGTTTCATTAAAGTCTAACAAATTTGGTGTGATTATTCGTAATTTTATCATTATTTATAGGTTTATCATATCTCCATTAAAAAAAGAAAAAATACTATCATGCATATTTCGAAGATACATGTGAACACAGCCTACAAAATTTACGAACATTTTCTAAATTATGTAAGTTGTTCTATTTTGTCAGAATTATTGACAAAATTAGAGTATGTCATGATTTTTTTATCTTGTAAAAAACTGCTGAGGTGTGAACATCATACAAACTATTCAACAAGTTTTTCAAGTTTTTTGAAAATTCATGTAACTCATTAGGTTTTTTCGTAATTTTTCAAGTATTCATCAAAAAGTGAAAGAGACTCATCATTCATTCATATAAAAAAAATATGATAATGAACAAAATTTCTAAATAAGTAAGTCACGATTTTCTGAAATACCACACATTTCTTCAATCTTTTATAGGAATAATAACAATTTTCGAATCATTAACGTTATTTATAGTTTTTAAATTTCGAGCATCACATTTCACCGATACTTTTGTAAAAACTCTACAAATCCATAAAATGTGTATACAATATCTGACGCCAAGGATTTTCGAAAAAGTCACAAATTTTCCAAAAATTCCTAAAATTCCAAAGTTCAATAGCGATTTTCATTTGGTTCATGAATCAGAAAAATGTAATAAGGAAAAAAGAAATTTTCTCAACTTTATTTTGAGTACGAACTACCATTAAGGAATCATACCATCAACCATTTTCATTGCCTGGGAATATACGTAAAACTCTCAGAAAATACTGATTATAATAGGAAAATATTCTTGAAAAAGTGCTATATCCGTTCAGAAATAGGGCGAATGGCGATCATTTCGCGCTTGTCTATGAGTTGATGGATAACGGCATAAAAATATGAGTTGCTCGAACCCTCATAAAACGCGGCCCTGCAGTAATGGCTGGCGCCGAGTGCAATATAAGGGACCGACTGAGAGAGACAGAAACGACTCGATCAATATTTTCCGCCAGTACCGTATAGCGTGATTACTTTTACTATCTGTAGCATCTCCCTATTACTGCAGCAGCACGTCGCATCTTTCTTCTCGTCTCGGTTTTCTAGCGACGCGCCATTTTCACTTTTATCACCATGCCATTCGCTTTTCACTTTTCAAACTTTGGTTTTTGCATCAATTACTACTCAAACTCACAAAACTGATCAATTTATAAAGTTTTTCCTGAATCGATCAAAGGTTAATTGCAGCTAAGAGAGAAAATTATTGCAAGGAAATTTAGACAGAGAATTCTACAACGCAACAAAATTTAAATAGTGATAATGACTAATAAAGTAATATATATTAGGGTGTCACTTATTTTGGCGATATCGGAATTTTTTCCATTCCAGCGCTATAAATCAAACGAGATATTAAAAAAAATTTTTTTGCAAAGTTTGAAGCAAATCGGACATGATTAACAGGTGCCACAAAACGACTTAAGTTTTAAATGGGATCTACATGTAGTTTTTTATACGTTTTGTTCGACAATTCATAACTTGTGCAAAACTTATGGTAAATGTTTGAAACTTGACATGGTTCGAGTGTATAATGTTACCTTCAAGACCTTCAAGACTAAATTTTGCTAGATTTTTCTATCGCTGTTATCTATGTTATACAAGCACCGAAAAAGCACATTTTTGCCTTTTTTGGTGCTTTTGTAAAACATAGATAACAGCGATACAAAAATCCAAAAAAATTTGGTCTTGAACTTAAGATTATACACTCAAACCATGCCAACTTTCGAGCATTTACCTTAAGTTTTGCACAAGTTATGAATTGTTGAACAAAATGTATGAAAAACTTCATGTAAATCTCATTTAAAACTTCAGTCGTTTTGTGGCAATCATGTCTGATTTGCTTCAAACTTGGCAAAAATTTTTTTATCTTAATTGATCTAAAATCCCGGAATGGAAAAATTCCGACACCAACAAAATAATTGGCACCCTAATACGCAGTTTACTCAACAATAAAAATTAATACTACTTACATGTTGACGGACTGACTATACATTTAGGAAAATATGATTAATAAATAAATAAAGAAAAATATACCAGTACTGATTAAAATTTCTGCTGATTTCATTGAAAGTTTATATTTTATTTTAAAACATTTCATCATACTCAAAAAATTCTTCAGAAATGTCTAATCTCAGATAAGAAAAAAGAGTTTTGAAATATGTAAACCAATTTTGAAAAAAGCCTGAAGTTTTTGATACGTTACATCACACGTCAAAGAGCTTACGAGACCTTTAAACAAAGCTAAAAAAAATACATGCATAATATCAAAATGTTGGTTTAAGTGGAATATTTCTTCTTAAATTCACGTTTTCAATTTGATAAATGTGAAATGCGAGAAAACTTTGTGAATGTAAATTTATTTAGAAAATTAAAAGAATCTAAAGAAAATTCTTCGTTTTTTACTACAAATTCGAGAAAAATTTCCATGATTCGACTTTTTAACGAAATGTTCAGCGAATCCCAAAATAATCGAAAAATCGTCCAAATTGAGTTTTTTATCAAAAACTTGAAACAACTTTTGTTAATACATACATATCTTCAAATTTTTCAGAAATACGTGAAAAAACAAGTTGCGTTAAAAATTTCAGCGTAAACTTACAAATTTTTTAAATCTTACACAAATGTCTCGTGGACTTCAGAGTTGTATGTTCTATAATCACAGAATATTATTAGACATGTCATTGAGATCCACAATCACTGCCACAGTTTTCACATATTTTTCGAAATTTCCCGAGTATTTCTACAACAATTTAAGGATCGTAAGCGATTTACGACTCTTATGGATTTTTTTGTTTAATAAATCAAAATTTGATAAAATATTGTTTATCATAGCAGTCTAAAAAGCCTGTTTTTTACCCCGCTTCACGGGCAAAAATTGGCTTTATCTCCCGCTACGGTAAAAAAAATCATTCGCACTATGGAAAAAAATAACTCACATCCTTGTGAGAAATTTATTTTTTCCCTAGATGCGAAATGTACTATTGATGGAAATACAAAAAGAGCCAATATTTTCATGTTATATTCAACATAATATATGTATAACTCAATATAATAAAACACTGTAGCGTACCTACAAATTGCATTTAAAATACGTTAAAAAACGCATAATTGAACCTTCGTGCATAATGAATGGATAAATGACGCGTTTAAAAGTACTGTAATTAATGAGATGTTAGTAACTTAATTAAAAGAGGTATGTAATTTAAAATTTAAAGCACACTGTCTGAGGGCCTCTTCGCAAAGTGAAACGACTTCTTGAAAACAGCTCCCTAATTAACGAATAAATATAAAACAATACATAATGACTTCCTGATAGAACGGCAAATTCTAAAAACAAGTATTCTTTATAAATCTTTGAAAATATACAAAAAAATAACTTCGAATTTCACAGATTTCGATTTCACTCATTTTTTTATAATGTGTGCACGACTTTTGGAGTTATAGGTTCAAATAGATTTTAGGCAATTTTTTGGAATATTTCGAAACTCGTTATGTTTTTTTAAACATTTTTCAACCTATCTTAACTAATACAATTCGTTAGCATTTAAAATACTGCGAGAATTTTTTCGAAATTATTCAGACCGAGTTAGTAACATCCTGAAAAATTACCAAACGTGTTAAATAATTTCTGAAAGTTTCCTGTAGTTCAAAAAATATGATAAAAAAGTTTAAACATTGCCTAAAATGATTAAAGATCATCTAAATTTTTCAAAAATACTTGCAATTTTGATACAACCTTTTGCAGACATGTTTACGTAATATTTATATTATTTCACAATTTCTGTAATTTCACAAGAGTTTCCGCAGAATAATCGAATTTCCGTAAATGATTGATGAACGAAAAATGAAATTATGATTTCATTTGGTCAGATGAAAGAAACTGAGATTAAAACCAAAATTATTAACGTCGAAATGAAAATACAATACTGAAACACTCAGAAAAATGTACGAACAAAATATAAAAGCGCGTAAAAACGAGAAATACTCCAAGGAATCGTTCATTGAAATTTAATCCATCACTGTAAGAAGCGGAAGTTTCGGAAATGACATGGAAGTAGGTCGGGGAATGCACGAAACGCGATGAATTTTTTAATTAAAAACAGAGCTGTAAACCAGACTTGTTTCCTTTGACGAGTGAACTTTCATCGTATCGTTATAAAAGTTGCATAAAAAGTTTATTTATTCTTTGAGTTGAAGAGAGACGGACGTAACGTAATTGAAATCCCAATTAGTAAGGATATTGCGACTTCTACTTCAAAGCAGCTTATTATTTTACCATTTATATTATTCATGTCATAAAATTTTGGACCTTCTAGCAATTCACTTCATAATTTATACGAGAACCTAGGTTTTTCTGGATTCATAAATTTATAGAGTTATGAGATTCGGCAGTTATAAATTGACGTATTCTCAAACTTTTGAATTTTTGGGATTTGAAATAAATTTTGTAACATCTAATGTTTCCGAAATTGGAAGGTTTCAATATTTTTGATACGGCTTTATTTAGATTTTTGATAAAATTACCTTGAATTTTTTTTTATTTCTAAATTAGCGTCCATAAAAATTATTTGTTTCTGTGCAACAGGTTCTGATAAATAGAAGAGATTTTAAATTTCTGAATTTAGAAATTCAATATTTTCCATAAATTCAAGATAAGCATCCAAATTCTGTATCTACTCATTATGAATGACGCATATTTCATTTGTGGAGTCAAAAACTAAAAATTTAGCATTTCATATATGTTAGTGCAAAACAAGCGCACAAATACAATACTTGCATTATATATTGACTTTGATAATTTTATAATAAAAAACTACTGAGGTAGCAAAATGATTTTTCTGTGATATCACGTCGTTGTCACTCGTGATATATTTTGTCGCGCGTGATATCACTGATGCATGCAACTGCCATTGATATATGCACTGTAAAAAATTTCCGGGGTAAAATTAAGCAAAAGTGCTGGAAGTTTTTTTCAAGTCGGTACCTTAAAATTCAATACATTTTAAAGCACCCTCGAAACGGGTATAAACGCACTGTACTGTAAATTCATAGTGAACAGAATTAAAATATTCAATACTCGCGCGTTGTAAATTTACAGCTCAAATACTGAAAATTCAAGGTATACCTAGAGCGATACGTCAGGCACAGTAATTTCAATTCTTAAACTTACATCCCCATTTTAATGCACAGAACCTTAAATTTAATGCGGAAACTTACCCTTTTTTACAGTTCGGTACATTAAAATTTGAATCTTAATATATAGTGAAAATATCATAGGATTTTCAACTTAATATATAGTTTTAGGATATCGAAGTGAATAACGACTTCATTTTCGAAATAGATATTTGAAAAAAATTTTTATTGAAATAATATTGCTAAAAATTTCTTTATATTCATGTTACATTGATGTGGATACAAATTGCAACTAAAAATGTGAGTTTTTATAATTTCAAATATTTTATCCTATCCTGGGGTTCGAACTCACTATCTCTCGCTCGCATGTATAAACTAAACTCACGCAACCTAACCACTACACTATTTCCTACTTCGACAGGCACTTTGCGTTTTTATCGTCCTTACCTTACATGTCAATCCTGAAACTTTAGAATAGAATTCATCATTACGAAAAGTTTTTTATATAGGGTTTTTGCATTGTAACATTATCTTTCTAATATTTGTTCGAATCATTGTTCCGAATATTTTCTAGGTTCCGCTAAAACTTTCATTAAAATGCTTATATCTCTAATTTTAAATTGAAGAGCCTGAATAATCGACCTAAAAACAAAAATTATCTAACTACAGTCTAGAGATAATAAATAATAGACTCAAATTATCAGTATTTGTTCGAACTTGATATTAACAATTTCTTGCGAAATTGATGTTTTTGTAAAACGCATATACATTCCATGGTTTTCAGGTGCACTAATAATGAATTTGGTGTCAGATTTGCAAAATTGATTAGTTTGAACTTTTTTAAACAATTACTTGCAATATTACAGTTTTTGCAAAATGAACATGCCTTCCGTGGTTTTCCGGGACGTTGATAATAAATCTGGTGACGTACTAACGAAATTAATTTGTTCAAACTTTTTAAACAAGTATGTACTTGAAAAATTGAAGTTGTTGCAAGTTGCATATGCTTTTCACTGTTTTGAAGTGAACTGATTATGAATCTGGTGTCAGATTATCAAAATTGATTCTTTTGAACTTTTTTAAACAATTTTTTTCGAATTTGAAGTTTTTCCAAGATTCGCCCCAGCCAGAAGTCTCAGGCAGTTTCAGGTGTGCTACGGTAGCACTACCATTTTGGATGGTAGTGCTCCCGTAGCGCGCTGAGACTTTTCTGGCTGGGGTATGCTTGATGCTTACCGTGGTTTTCTGGTGCACCGATCATAAGTCTGATGTCAAATAGACGAAATCGATTTGTTCAAACCATTTGTTATTACAACTGATAAATAAAAATTACATTTATTCCAAGACACTTGAAAAATTTTATAAACACGCATCCCGCGAGAATTGTAATTTTTCAACTATTCATTTACAAATGGGAAAATAAATTAATATTGCATTATTGATGCCAAATGCATCAGCAAAGGAAAAAAAAAACATTATTCACATACATATGTCGCGAACAACGTAAGTTCTATAAATTAATTGTTTAAGCAAATAGATTCCGTTAATTGGACACCAGAATTATGATCAGAGTACCCGAAAACCACGATCAACGTATATGCAACTTGCAAAAAATTCAATTTTATAAGTAAGTGTTAAAAAGAACCAATTGAAGAATTTACAACCTATCATTTACTCTCTTTAGCCTGGAGTGAAATTTTTTTGGTTTTGCATGTGTTGATTGCCAAGGCTCTTATTTAAATGATACAAGCATTTTGACGAAGAGCATTGAGCCAACACTCTACGACACTAAAAAACACTCTCGTCAAGAGTACGTATTAAGTATTTTGCCGTTTTTTTTGAATATTATTCATCAAAAGTTTTCGCGTTTGGATATTATATCACACCTTAGGGATATCTAATGAAGAATAATTTCCATAATTAAGTGTAAATCTATATAAGCAGTAATAGATGTCAATGAATTTGTCGAAAAAATTGTTGTCGCTGACATGGTTTGCAGGGTTACCCTAGTTTTTAGTCTGACTTTATTTTCTTTTTTTTTTTCAAATTATTTGTATATTCATTTTACAAGGTTCGTTGGAAATGTGGAATAGTGCAGGAAAAATAATTCAAAGTGCATTAATTTGCTTTCAGTCTAGCCGTGCCTTATTATGAGATCTTGAGTTTAAAGGTACCTTGCATGAATTTTGCAGTACCAACTAAAGTTTAATGCAAGGACATTAAATTGAAGTTCGGAACTGCTACGCAGTAAATTTCAAGCACGTTTTTAAGGCACTGTGCCTTAAAAATCTTGAAATTATGTTTTTTTTTACAGTGTGTTCATCACCTGGAAATCACGTGTGATAAATGGATTTCATATTTCTCTCACTGTGATATCACGAGTAATTTAGCAGATAATTTTTTCAAAACTTTACTTTGATGATATATGTTGAAATTTCGTTATTAAACATATGAAATGTACTTCCATTGCCAGTTTTCTCGTCAGTCAATGGCTTATATTTCGCAATCTTTTACTTTTCTCGACATATATTGTATAACAGCAATACTTGTCATCTATAACTTTTCAGTAAAATATTGATCAAATGAAATATATCAAAGTATGAATACATATGTTTTCATCACAGTTGGTTTCTTTGTAATCCCTTGTAGAAATGTTTACTTAAAATTAATGTAAATAGCATGTAAACAATTTACGTACACTGTTTACACAATGTTTACGTAAAGATTACAGGATGTTTATGTTATGTTTGCATAAAGTTTACGTAAAATCATGTTTACATAAACTTTACATCAACATGCAGAAGCTGTGGGATGTAAACTTTACGTAAACAGTGTTTACAAAAACCATTTCTGCAAGGGATAAGTAATAATTCATAAAGTTCAATTGCGATGAAGTATTTGTAAGTTTCAAGGTGTATCACCTAGTGAAAAGATTTAGGTGAATTTAGATATTGTATAAAAATCGATTTTTTATTTCATTTCACACAAAATTTTTATCCCATGGGCTAGAATTTCCCTCGGGTTCGATAGTATTTACAAATATATATTAGAATATATGTAACATATTATCCAATAAAAAATGTGTAAGTCAAAAATATATATAGGCATAGATAAAAATACCATACAACCCATTAAATCGTATCAATATTTTTAATCTATGGAGTATACGATTTCAAAAAAAATTTCTGAACCTTCAAAGACTTGGAATTTAAATTTCATCGTGAAAATAATAATGAGTTTTCTCTTCGAAATGAAAAATAGAATACTTTTTTTATACAAATCTCGATTCACCTCAATTTTAGAATAAATAATTTCTGGCATCGAATTCTTCATTCATTATTTGTTTTATGCTTTTGGTAAAAAGAAAAAAAAGAAAAATTGCGTGAGGGAGGGGGGTTAGGGCGAATAGTAACGATATGATAAATATAATATGAGCCTTGGTTGAGCGAGGACGAATTGAATGGGTTTGTGAATGGCTATGCAATCCACACAGAAATCGGATACAAAGGATTCGCAGCATGAATATGTAGAGTTGACTTTGCTCGCGCCCCACTGCCGCCGCCTCCGTCGAAAACACCGGCTCTCGAACAAAAGTCAGCGAGTCAAACGAGTCAAACACGCGTGCAAAACAACGGCAACAATTTTCCTTGCGCTTTTGTTTATCGCCTTGGGCATTTTTTCGCGTTAGACTCAAAGTTCTAAGGGTAAAAATATTCACCCATCATTAAAATGATAAGTGTAGTTCAACTTCCATTTTTTCTCAAAGTTACAAATCTTTACCTTCATAAATCTAAATGTTTAAAACTATGTCACTTTGCATTAATTAATGTATTTAAAAAAAAAAATTCACTTACATTTCTAATTTTTCACTTTTGACAAAGGAATAATATTTCAAGCAACAAAAATTACAAATGCATTTCTTTATTCGGTTTTTACAGAAGATAAGTAGAAAATACTTCGATGCTGCACTAATGGAATACAATCTATACACTTTGATAATAAACCCATCAATTTTATTTCTGTCAATTACAATAGGCTTCCAACAAATTTTCGATTCTTCAAACGCGGCAATGAAATAACTAAACTTTTGCTCAAAATCCGTCACATAAATTAGATCAGGTGGCAAATATTATGTAATATTTTACAATGAGCAAATATTAAACAAAAATAATATCGCGATGGACGATGTGACAAATTTTACATTCGAATTAAAAAAGTACGCCCATGTACATACATATAAAAAATTCAGATGATTTTATAAACAAAATCATTTTGAAAAAAGTTTCCCAAAGTAATTCTCAAAATGCAAATACTTGAATTTGACGAATGTTCGCCGTTTGTAAATAAAGTTTTCTGTTGCCATTAAAGATGGATTATTGCTCTTCTCCGAATTCAACATTGCTTTCTGAAAAAGAAGTATATAATTCCATAATTACGTTTCAGATTTTTAATTTTACATTTCTTTCCACCAAATACCTTAATTTCTTCATTTATATATTCTTAAATTTAAGAAACACTGTGCTCTTTGTCCATATTATTGCCTCCAACAAAATTTTTCATTTCATATTTTGCATTTTTTGTGTCTGTTGTGACATTTTTTGATCATTGAAATATTTTGTGAATATTTTGATGCTTTGCAATGTTGTGATATTTTTTGCGATTATTGTGAGAATTGTGATACTTTGTGATTTTGTGATTAGCGATGGAAAGTGTAGGAGAATTCTGCTACATTTTTTTTTTATAAAAATTTGATTTGAAAGAAGATTCGATTTTGCCGAAAACAATATGTGACGAGCGGGCTTCGACCACTCGTCTGATCTTATTAAAACATAAAACCTAATAAAAGGAACGATTTTTCGTTTTTGTAAAAGTTATTTTATTCGTAAATTCTGAATTCTGAAAAGAGAGAACTATTTTTGCGAACAACAAGATAATGCGCGGCAATATCTAAATCACGACGATTTAGCTTCAATGCTGGAAACTAACAACACCGACGATTAACTGCAATCAATTTCTGAACAAATAAACGACCTAAATAATGAACGAATAGGAAAAAGAGCCAAAATGGAACACAATTTCTACCACCTCCTTTTGTAAATTGAATTTCCCCTTACCTGAAAAGGATATATAAGCCCGCGAATTTTGTTAGAACTTCAGAAGAAGAAATTTTTCGAAGTTAGCATCCTCCAAAAGCTCTCTCTAAAGAGCCCAATAGGGAAGCCCTAAAACTGAGAATTCTCTTCCACGGGCCCATACAAGGGTCTGACCTCACGACGACCCTTACAGCCCCATCGTGCCGAGTGTATATCGATAAAAGCCAGAGTTGTACTCTAGGCCCACAGATTGATCTACACAAGGAATAAGAAATTTCAGAAGTAAGCAATTCAAACTAAAAGAATCAGTTGAAAGCCGAGAGTCGAGCAAAGGGGATTTATCTCTTTTGGCTGTAGCTTCCAAGGCAACTCGATCTCAAGGCCTTTTCAACTTTTCGTTAAATAACTTAGAATAAATTGTATTCTCGATGCACGAGTGATTTTGAGATAAATAATAAAGAAAATTTAGAGAACCTAGTTAATAAAGAAAAGGATCAGAATAATAGAAATTACCGTAATAATAATAATAATAAAGGGGAAAACAATAATCGATTTTGAAATGATATTAATATAGCACGCCCTTTCTCGTCATTTGCAGTGCCTTTGGTAGAAGAATTGATTCACGCAACTAAAAGTTTGATAAAAAGGAAAAGAATAAGACCAAGCGAAAAAAGACATGTTTTCAAACAGAGAAGGATATTGAATTTGTATAACCGATTAAGAATACTTAAGAAATTGAATCCTAAAGCCACATATTCTTGGGAAGAAGTAGATGCTGAATTGGCAAAGGAGGCCTCGCGAATGCAGGGAATTACACTAGTAACCCCCACAAAGCGGATCACAACAACTTGTTGTCATTATGGGCACAGGCAAGTCAATAATTTAAATTTAGACTTGATTGACAGAGAATTGAACGAGTTAGCGAAATCTAAGGAAACAATGGAAACTCAGGATCTTATTACGACTAATGAGATAAAAACAGGAACCAAAGAATTAGAACCCGCGGAGGCACTGATATTGGAATTAGCCGATATGAGTGAACTGTGGTTTTAGAGGACCTTGTCAGAACCAATAACCACGAATGCGGAAATATAAATGCGAGTAAGAAAAATTGATATGAATATTGTAAAAATGATTATAAACCCGAATATTGTAAATGGAAATGTCTATTGGAAAGGAATTACAAAAGAAAATACCAATTGGAAAATAATTGTAGCATTGAAAAATGAACATTAACGTAAAATGTCAAATGCGAATATGAAAAACGAATAAAATTGCGACAAAGGTGGATGTTAAAATTAGATCCGGAAACAAAATAACTTTACGATTATGTTAAAAACGAATATTGCGAATGTTAAATGGGAATTAGAACGAACAGATTAGAATACGGACGTAAATGGATAAACTACTACGTGTTCCGAAAAGAGCGTCAACAAATATAAAAATTCGAGTACTGGGAATGTCGAATAAATCATAAATGCGATTCATGAAAACTAAATGATGAGAACAAAATACTAACACGAATGCGAAATACGAATACAAATGAATGACGTGTAGGATTATTGGTTCATCGTTAAGACCCACAAGTTTAGAACTCAGCTTTTTACTTGAGCAATATTTTGTAATGTATTGTATCACATGCTTTTATTTCTTAAAATAAAAGTCATCATAGGTGACATTTTAAACTGAACTACGATTTGTTTTAATTTATCCACAAGCAACACCCTTTCGTCCTTAGGAACGGTCTAAGGGTCCACTTGGGCAGTTTCCATTTAGGGTCCTTTCACTGGACAAGGGAGTCGAAATCTACCAGCGATAAGAAGGCGAGAAGTATAAGCAACGTTGGATTTGATCAAGTTTTCCGGAATTATTTTAATTTTCGTTGGTCGATGGAAGCTCGCTCGTTACAAATAATTTTCCCATTATCAAAACCAGTAAAAGACTTTTTTATGGACAGACAGCAACACAGCAAATTTTTTGCCATATCTACTCACCTCCAGTACCAGTGCCACATATTCCAATATTTGAAGAGTTTGGAACTACATGCTCGAGGGCCATTACTGCCTGAGTAGTTCCAGAAGCAATTTCAGAAACAGCCGAGGTATCCAAACTCGAGTTCAAACTCGAATTCGAGGGATCCGAGCCCAAGTTCAATTTTTTCGGCAGAATCGTAGAAACGTTCATACGTGCTGTCCTCTTAAGATAAGCCAGCCCGTGGCACCTTAAATGCTTGTGTTTCGCAACCTCGTTTTCGAAAATCGCCTTGCAAACATGACACTGATTCGACATCTCCGTTTCTTCCGATTCTTCGCCGACTATGTCCGGGGAGCAAGACGGATATTTCTTTACGTAATCGTCGCAATCGTCAATGCCGTGAAAAGCCTTCAAATGCATTTGGAAGCTCGAGATCGCGATGAAATTTTCTCCACATTCGAGGCAAATCAAATACGTGCTCTGGATTCTGTCAACAATATTATAAAATCAAATTTTTAATGGCAGTCACTTGAGGAGAAAAGAAAAAAATTTATTTTTATCACAATAAGAATTTCGATGATAATCATCTATAGTAGGAATCATAAAATTTTGTGGTGTTTGTGACAGTTTTGGGTATGGTGTTGATTGTGCGCAAATTTATTGAGCACCATATTTTTTGTGCACTGGGCGATTGTGCACATTTTTACGAACTTGTGCCCAGGTTGATATAAAACTGAATTCACAGTTTAATTTTGAAAATTCAGAAGGTTAGATATCTGGATTTGTTGAATTCAAGATTATAGCGATGAAATTTATGAAAACGTGCGCAATCGTCCAGTGCACAATATATACGGTGCTCAATAAATTTGTGCACAATCAAAACCATGCCCAATTTTAATGATTTATGACCATTTCAATAACATGGGACGATTTCAATATTTTTAAATTTATGTGTTTTGTAGTTTTTATGATAGGACATTATTCACAAGACAATTTTTTCAATATTTATAGAAAATTTTGTGATCATTGTGAAAATTTCTGATTGATAAAAGCATTGGTCTAGATGGCCTGAGTGGCAAAAAGTTTTTGAATAATATGTATATAGCATATATAATATATATATATAGATAACAATCCAAACTATAACGTTTCAGTATCGCAAAATCATACCTATGACACTCAGCAATGTGGGTTCTTCGAGTCTCCAGATTTTCATATTTCAAATCGCACTTTTTGCAAATGAAATTCCCAGAAGCATCTTGTTCTGGTTGACGGGTCACGCACATTCCCATTTGATGTTCAGGGCCACATTCTTCTTTGTTTGTTTTTTTTGGTGTCCATCGTCTCCTCCTTTTATGAATATTATAAAGACTACATATCGATTAGTAGAATACAACCGCATGTATTTTTAGTAATATATATATATATATATACTTTAATGTATGTGGCGTGGAACGAAAAAAGTCGACCTAGCAGCCCAAAACGTTTTGGCTTACTTTCTAATGTCCTTGAGTAGGATTATCTGCCAAAACGTTCGGGGCTGCTCGGTCGATTTCTTCGTTCCACGCCACACATATTTATATTTATAAAAAATATAATAATATATATAATCGCAAAAAAAAAACATTTTCAAAGTAAAATTTGGAGGTGAGGGCTCTGGTCCGAAAAAGTTACCAGAAAAAAAAAAAAAAAAAAAAATCTTTAGCATCCGCTCAGTAAGGGTTAAACTTGTTTAGTTTAAACACTACACCCCCTGAATCAACTTGTAAAATATTTTTCAAATTCAATAATTCATTTGCAATTATCGATAGAATTTTATAGTATCTGTAAATTTTAATTAGGGCAACTTTATTACTATTGAAATTTGTACTTATATTTTATACATATGTGACGTGGAACGAAGAAATGTACTTTGCAACACGTCACGACTTTTTGAGAAAAACGAGATTTAAAAGATTGGGTCCTTTTCAGCGGCTCGAGCAGGTAGTAAGTAGAAAATTTCCCTTTCCACTACACATCTCGAGGGTCAAACTCGGAAACCGAGTTTCCGAGTTTGATGCTGATTATCTCTTTCTCATTGAGAATCGTAAAATTTATAGATTACTTGCTAGATAATTGCGGGGAACTAATCCAGAATGTCCGGATTCTAAACTTCGGTAGCTCAAACGCGGGTCCACTTGTAAGCAGAGGGAGAAGAGTCCTTCCCCTGATGCAAAACTTGGCCATGATTTACATTAACTTTGAGGCCGAATTTTTATATGATAAAAAAATCTGATGGATTCGAGAGTAGGCTCATTCGACGGGGAAAGTGTTCTACATTCAGAATCACTGGATATCTCATTTTCGATTTTCGGTGCTGTAAGGTACATTTCTTCGTTCCACGCCACATATTTATAACTTCTTAAGCCTAGAAATAGATATTCACTTTGTCTCGAAATGCTACTATTTATTGGTACAAAAAATTATGTTTTTTCGTTGATTCTGGTAGTTCGACATTCCCCATTGAACGTGCTCGTCAACTGGTCCCAAACTCAACGTAACCTATTCTACCGAAGAGTTCCTCCTGATGTTTGTTTTTTACCGACAAGTGAAAAAAGTTTTAATATTTACATACCTCGATATAACTAACTACTAATGAACGTTTTTAGAAACTACATTCCGACACGTTTTTTCAAATTAATTCTTGTAGGTATATTTTCTGACGCCTTTTGTTAAAAAATTTATTTGATTTCAAAAAATTTTCTTGGTCCATACTAAATAAATTTTTTTTTAATACTCGAAAATTTCTCAAACAAAATTTGTTGAAAATTTGAATAAAGTCGAAAGATTAAGAGTTTCCGAACATTGCGCCAAATTTAGAAAACCACGTAGGATCCTTTCAAAATTTTTAAGTTTTCCTATTTTTCCTTTAATACTTTCATGTATGTTAGGGGAATTTGTGTTACATGTAATATGTCAAGGGAGTTGACTTTCAAGAACTGGCTGATTATATTATATACTGTATACGAGAATGATAAGACTTTTTGCATAGTTATTTGAAAAAAATATTTGATTTTATATCAGTGCTCATGTAATTTATTTTATGCCACTACTTATAACGACAAAATTTCCGTCACCAAAAAAAAAGTTGCTACGGAATTACATTTGTAGTATTTTCATTATATTTAATAATTGCGATTTTTTAAGGAACAAAGGTTATATTGAGATACATTATCAACCCAAGATATTTAATATACTAACGGTAGGCTTGCCAAGTGAGCTTCCAAAGGTAAAAAGTCGGTTTTCTGATGTTGAAAACAGTTTTACCCAAATAACTTGTAACTTTGTCAGTTTTTACAAAAAAAAAAAACGTATTTCTGAACAGCTTTTTTCCAATTCGTAATTTGTAAACTGGATAAATAATACGAAGAAAGTACATTTTTTTCTGTATCCAGGCATTTTTATCGACAACAATCACCCTAACCAATAGTTTTTTTTTTCCAACTAGCGAGAGGTCGGTTTTTTAACTTTTTTAACCCTAATCAACGGTTACCAGAAAAATAATATAATAACGGTAAGATATGAAAAAAATTTTTGTGACTATGTGACTTTTTGACAGTTTTTTTTATAACTATTCATTTGCGGTGCAGGAGTTGGGGCCAGCCCTAACCTCTTGCTGACTACCACTAGCAATGATAAGAAAAAAAAAAACTTTGAATAATTAATAAAAAGTGATCAATTTAATCGCAACCTTTTGGGAACTGTTGAATTTTCATTCTTCTTCTTCTCCGCAGTACTCGAAGACCCTTCCGAAGAATCCAAAAGATCTTTGTCACTATGTTTCTCCTTCTCGCTTGTTCTCCCAAAAGTTTCATTGATCATTGATCCTTCAAAATCTTCCCCATCCATAAGTGCTTCATCGACGCCATTCACTCCAATCGGATCGCTTGTGCCATAAACCGCCGAAGAGTGTTGCAGATAAAATTCTTCGGGCTTCATAGAACGCGAGGTGTTGGGGACGATTTTGGGTAAGATCATTCTAACGGTTTTGATTGGATCATTTTCCTTACGTAGAGAATTGTTGATGATGTCCCAGACCTCGGGTTTAACAATTTTTGCAAGTTCGTCCATGTGTCTCGAGTAAATATGGGTTCTCATGACTTCTCTGTTTCGTGGAGAGTCTTTGTAGGTCCAAGAGCAGAATTTGCAGTGGATGACGCTGACAACTTGGGCTCCCATGTGGCTTATTGCGTGCATTCTGTAACATGAAATGGTACAATTTTACTTGCGAATAATATCGCGAAGATTCCAGGGACATTACAACCTGGCAGCTCAGGGGACACCTTCTTCCCTTTCAGAGTTTTGAAGGGGGAGTATATAAGCATACATATAATAATCAAGATAATAAATGTTTTGCTAAGTTTGAAGCAAATTGGTCTTGAGTAACACGTGCCACAAAATGACTGGAGTTTAAAATGTGATTTACATGTAGTTTTTCATACATTTAGTTTAAAAATTCATAACTTGTGCAAAACTTATGATAAATGATTGACTTGGCATAGTTTGATTGTATAATGTTACATCAAAGACCAAATTTTTCTGGATTTTCATATCGTTGTTATCTATGTTTTACAAGCACTGAAAAAAGACAAACACTACTTTTTTGTTGCTTGTAAAACATAGATAACAGAAACAGAAAAATCTAGAAAAATTTGGACTTGAAAGTAACATTATACACTCAAGCTATGCCATGTTTCGAACAGTTATCATGAGTTTTGCACAAGTTATACAGGCCCCGATTTAAGCAGGGGCAACATGGGCAACTGTCTAGGGCGGCAAAATTAGGGGGGGGGGGGGGGAGGATTTTTGAAAGTATATAAATTTGTCTTAAAAAAAAAAAAAAAAACTTTTTTCATTCTCGATCGATACATAGATCGTAAGTCCACTACCTGGCAAGGCGCAAGTCATGACTATCTATTTTTTTTTTTTTTTTACTTTACAAATTAGTTACTTGTAGTCAATGTATAGATATCCCTCAAGAAAATCAGGACTTTTTTTTTTTTTTTTTTTTTAGATTCATTTTCGAAAAGGGGCGACATTTTTTCTACTGCTCCAGGGCAGCACACTGGGTAGATCCGGCCCTGAGTTATGAATTTTTGAACAAAATGTATAAAAAACTACATGTAAATCCCATTTAAAACTCTAGTCGTATTGTGGCACGTGTTAAGCATGTCCAATTTGCTTCAATCTTCACAAAAAATTTTTTTTCAATATCATGATTGATTCAAAGCCCCGTACTGGAAAAATATCTGACATCGCCAAAATAAGTGACACCTGGTGACACCCTAGTATATCTACATGCATAAAAATCAATTAAAATACCAGAAAATCGTCTAAACTGTTAAAATACTGGAAGAATACGATAAATACTATAAATACTGGAAATCTATAAAGTACTAGGTATCTTTGGAAATATTGTTTTCTGGAAAATTCTTAAAACCTAAAACTACTGAAAACTAATAATTTTTGAATTCTTAATCATCGAATCTTTAAAATCCATACAATACACAAAAATGCTATGAATATATAAAAAACTAGGATATCCTCAAAAATTTTGTGAATGGTATTAAATACCAATAATCCTTAAAATACTATCGCTCTGTAGAATATCTCAAAAAAGGGAGCCAGAATTGGAACACTTTGAATGTATGCGGACCTAACTTTCAGTAAAATCTATGAAAATACTAAAAATCTATGAAACCTTGAATCCTACAGCACCGAATTCTATAAATCGATGTAGAAAAGTTCTACAAACACGAGATAAGCTTTAAATGGTATACATACTAAAAAATAAGTTCTGACAGACATTAGAAATAAGATATTATGATTTTATACAGAAAGTGATATATTTTAATGAGTAAAAGCTTCAGCTTGCCAATCAATTTTTAATACATGAAATGAATATATATCGACTTCTTTAACATTAGAATTTGCCCCTCCATGTAAAATTCCGTTGCGACGCCCCTGATTAATTTCAAGTACCAAAATCACTCACTTTACAAGCCTGGGATCCACCACGCAATCCCCAACATTGCAAACAACCAGCCTGACGATCTTCGTGTCTTCTTGCTCGGCGTGATCCTGTTCCTGGTGATCCCTGCACTGTTTGTGCGTCGAAAAAACCCTCCGACACTTGGAACATGCCACCTTTTTTTCCATGTGCATTAACGCAAAATGCTTCGCGAAAGCCTCTGGGTTCTCGAACCCTTCAATCAGGCAGATCTTGCACATGAAGAACCTCTTGATGAGCTGCGGTAAACAACTCGTCCAAGAGTGAATCTCCAATTTGTCATAGGAGGTCACTTCTCGACAGCATTCGGAGCAAGGGTATAAGTTGGTGATGCTTTGCTGTTTTTTGTGAGCCAGCCGATGGGCCCTCAAACGAACGCCATTTTCCTGGTACCAGCCACATATATGGCAGACAAAGTCTCTGCACATGCAATAACTATCGCCAGCGTCCAACGTTTCCTTTGAGAGTCCGAAACAGTAGTTGCTGGGGCGTATATATTTTTCGCATTCCCCGCAACGCATTAATTTGGTTGTCTTGGTCCACTCGTTTAGCCATTCTTCGTACTCTTGGTCGACTTCTGTGTTCTTTTTTCTGTCTTTTTTCAACAAATATTGTTTTATCGCGTCTCCTAAGGATTTCATTATTTTATCGTGTGAAATCCTAATGTGTTCGGGGAGGTTACCCAAGAGTGTTGCCAGCCTATATTTGTTGGCCTGAAAATAAACAAAAGGTACATTGCAAAACTTCTAAACTTATTTTGATTTCATTTTAATTTTGAATAATCAACTTTTTTACATATTGGTATTACACAGGGCGCTCAATCTTCGCCGAAAACTGTGACCCACGAAATAGTTCTCGGAGCACAAGCTGCAGGCCTTGTGGCGCCACGGTCGGCCTATCATTTCAAAGTATTCAAAATAGCGTTTACTTGATTGGCCAACGTTTTCCCACTTATCCCCACTCCCGGTGCTCCAAGCTCTACTCACGCTTACCGTAGGGGCTTATGGAAGATCGAGCTCCATGGTATTACATTCAAAATGGACTCTTTGAATGTTCGAAAAGTGCTATCATTTAAAATATTTTGAATTTGCATATTTCGATTATTGAAAGTGCAACATCCTAAACTTGAATGCCCAATTTAAAATTCCTCAAAATTTTAACTCGTAAATTTGAATAATGCAATTTCTAAGATTTGGAAACTCTCCCTTGAATAATCTTAACTTAAAAACTTATGACGATTTTAAAACCATAAAAGTCACCCAAATACAAAGAATAATTTTTATATTTGGCAGTGTTCACAAAACTCAACATTTCAAAAAGTTTTTAAATTAAATAAAAAACAGTGTATTAAATACACAAAAGGAATCTGCATCAAAAACACTGCAGATGAAAATAGTATATTTTGTAGCTAGGGGCAAAAACAGCCTTTTTAGAATGTGTGTGAGGTTTTTCAATCACACGAGTTCTAATCGGCTGTTATTGCTCCGAGGTACAAACGATAGTTTTTGCCTCGAACACAGTAAAAATGAGCGTATTCAAACTTTTTCGACATGGAAAATCAAGTATTGAAGGTTAACACGGAGGCTTGAGAAAATGACAGTCGGCAGGGGAAGGGGGGATCCATTTAACCCGCTGGGCTTAACTCGGATAAAAAAAAAAACAATACAAAACATTAGTGATTTCACTATCATGTCAAACCATCATAAAGAAATCCCCCCAATATTTTGTCAAAATGTAATATATGTGGCGTGGACTAACAACACCAAAAATCGAATTCAAGATAGTCAGTGATTCTGAATATAGCAATCTTGCTCTATCAAACGAATCTACTCTTCAAAATGTATGATTTTTCATTTCATTGAAGAATGAGGTACAAAATTGGACGATCCATGCTACGCTTAGGGACTTTCTCTTTTCAATCTCGTTTTTTGAAAAGCGGCGAGGTGCTGTTACTACCCTTTCTTCAGTTCACGCCACATATGTTCCAACCAAAATATTTATTAAGCAATTTATTGTGATTGAAGAGCTGAACATAAAAAGCTGCTAAGCGACATTTCGCACAAGGCTTCTTTTCCTATGTAAAAACAGGGGTAAATAAGCCTTAAGCAAAATGTCCCTTGGCAGCTTTTAACGTTCACCTCTTCAATTAACATTCAAGTCAATTGTATCTACAACAACCTTTGTTGATTGTGTTAAATCTTTACTAACATTTTACACAATCACGAATCGAGTAATCTTCTCATCATTTATATACCTTAAAATGATCCACTCTTTTCTGAAGTTCCACCAAGTCCAAATCCTCTAATTGAACTGTCAAAAATTCGTGCCTGTACTTAAGAATCATGGCCGGAACGTTCACTTTTGTGTTATTGTTCGGCACTGCCATGACTATGGGATGCTTATCAACACCTGGTAAAATCTTCAATTTCGATCCCGTGTAATCAACTTCCAAACGTTTTAACAATATATCTCTCTGCTGCACTGGAATTATCACCCGTTTGTTCTTTATTTCCGAATTCCCACTAGTCGACATCGTCTTCAGTCCGGGCAAAGGCTTCGTCAAGACCTTGCGCCTCAGCAACGAATTTTGCAAAATTTTCGGCGATTGCTTTGTTTTCTCCTCCTCCTTCTCCACCTTCACTACTCCCTCCGTCATCGGTTTTTTAACCATCACCTTGTTTATATATTTCTTGCCATTCTGCAAGACAATCAATTTTTGATCCTGAGCCAAACTCACGACTTTATGCGTCATTCTTGGTGGCCCAGTTTTCTGCAAAACCAGGGGCCCTTTCATGGTTCCCACGCCTGGCAATTTCGTGCTCGGCATCATCTGAATGTAATGCACTTTTGTCTGATCCGTGGACAAAGTTTTTATCCCCGAGGAAATATTAGCAGGCGACGCGAGAGGCACAGCGTTCACAGATTGCTGTCCCATCACTACAATTTTCTTGTCGGTGACAGTTTTTGGCAGTTGCTTTAGGAAGGCCGAGAGGTCCATGTCCTTTGGGCCTTTGATCGTCAAAACTCCCCTTGCGTCATTTTTTGGCTGGACATTCAGACTCGTGACTTTCAACAATTTTGGCAAATTCGTACCCACGGTGTTGACTATTTTCACGGTTCCCGGATTTGATGCTAGGGCTGCAGGTTTTTGGGTCCAGTTGGCCTGGGGCTCGGTTGCGAATTTTTTCACAGAAATTTTCGGCACGAACGTTTCGCTTTCGGGACTCTGCAATACTGGTTCCTTCGGTTTGGCGCCTCGATATTGTATTGGATTTTTGTTCACGATCAGAGTTGGGGACTTGGTGGCGTTGGTGACGTTTTTCAGGGCATTAGGACAGAGAATTTCCGTGTTAGGAGCGGGACCACAGTCGACGTAGGCGAAGTCGCGGTATGGAGGGCAAGGGTCGTCGGATCTTTCATCCTCTTCATCGTCAGCGACAGGATCCGGGGCTTTGTCAGAACCGATGAATTCAGGAGATGCAATGGTTCGCGGAAAAGAGGCCATGGGAACCGATGATTTGAGAGTAATTTTAGGAGGTGTCTGTACAGGACGAGTGGAGCTAAATTGCTCTACTTTTATGGGGACTAATTTGAGTGGTTGGATGGGAGGTGATTTTGATAGCTGAGAGGGAGGTGATTTTGCTGATTGATTGAGAGCTGATTTAACTGGTTGATTGGAAGATGATTTAATTGGTTGGGTGAGAATTAATTTCGCTGGCTGAGTGGCAGGTGACTTCAAGACATAAGTTTGCTTTGCAGGAGGAGTTTCCTCGGACACTGAGTTCTTAGGGCTGGCGGTAATGTTAGTTCCGTTCTAGAAAAGAAAAATCAAACAGTTTAGCATCCTCCAAACTGTATTAGAAATTTTTTATACAAGAAAGTATTTATACACTGTTATCTAAACATACTTAAGTAAAATGATTATAGAAAAAAGAGGTGCAGGAATAAAAGATGGATCTTTTTTTTTTCTTAATCGAAAATTTCAACGAATAAAATTATTTACAATTAAAATCGACGGTTTTTAAAAAATGTATAATCAGTTATCAGAGTACTACAGAGTACAGTAGATTGTACTTTACAAATTAAGACTCCGGTAGTTATATAACAAAATATACTTCATTAGAAAAATATTACTTATCAAAAATAAAATAAATTAGAGTATTATATAATGTATCATTTCGTACTGAGGATTTTAGAAAATCGATTCTACTACAATAAGAATAAATGGTTAATTTGTATCAGAAACGAAATAGCATATTGCATATCAAGGGGGAGAACAGCGTTTTTTCACGCGCGACGGCAACATTGTCGGGACAAGTTAACACCAAGCGCCATAGGCGAGAGGTGTTCCGCAAGTTCCGAAAATGTTGCCTGAGCCTAAAAAAGACTCTCCCCCGTGATATGCACTATACTTTTTTTGGTAGCCACACAAAATGAGAAGCGTGTTTGGCTGCGTAGCGGATTGAGCGTAGGTTCCCCTTTTCGATTCAGTGAAAGAACCCGTGGCTAAACAACGGTGTTTAGCCACGGGTGCACGTAAACACTGTTGTTTAGCCACAGGACCTTTCGCCGATCGAAAAGGGGATTCTGACGCTCAATCCGCGAGCAGCGAAACACGCTCATTTTATGTGGCTACCATAGAAATTATTTTATTTTTCGAAAGATATAATTATAATTAAAAGAATTGAAAATTGTTAGCTTTCTGAATTAAAAACTTGATAACGAAATGGGCGAATAATTGAAAAATATCAAAATTTAGATTGAACAATGATAAAATAAAATTATTCGACAATGAATTCTAAAATCTAAAAATCACGACTTGGATTGCAAAAAAAATAATATAAATCACTGATATTGACTAATATAGAAACCACTCATTGTTTATGACGATGTTTTTATTGAATTTACTATGAAATAAGAGTAAAGAAAAAAGACATAATAAAATTAAAAAGAGCAATGGTTATGGGTTCTATTAATGAAAAATAAAAATTATGAATTCAAAAAGATTCGTGATCTCTATTTCTTTGATGAGGAATTTTTCGTGGTTGTAAAATTTTTTTCGTACTGTATATGAAAGTTCCGTATTGAAACTTTACTGCAAAATGTGCAGTTCTTTGGTCAATAGTAAATTTTCTTTCATATGATTAAAAATAAAATGAAAAAAAGTTTGTCATTAAGGGGACACAGAGCCTGCTCAAGTGCGAGAAAGACGCATAGAATGGAAAACAATGAGTGGAAGAAGGAGGCGGAGAAAACGGCCTCTGTCGCCTCAATAATGTGTGATTTATATATTTAATTTACAAACACCATTTAATTATATTCAAAAAAATAACAAATAAAAAAGGTAAATTTTTATTGACAGTTTAAAATTTTGATTATTCATACCTGTCATAATGTAGATTTAATATAAATTCATCCAAAATATCAAAATCACACATTATTATTATTTCATTATTTTTATTTTTCACTACCTACTTAAATTCATAATAATAATGATTTTTGATTCTTTTATTTAAGACTTTTTGTTAAACTTTTTTTTTAGTATGTTCGGTGAAAAGAAAGTCGTTAAAAATTCATTAGAGAAAATTTAAAATAGTGGTTTTTCAAGAAGTATACATTTTATAGTTTGCCAATACAAACTTACCTACACTATCTTTTTTTTACGATACGCTATCAGTTTTACTAACTTATAATTAAATACAGGCGGCACCAACTTTGGTGAAATAAATTTTACATGAACCTAAATTCAAATATTTTAATACGTCCATTAAAACTTTGACGGTTATTTATAATGAATTACTGATTATATTTTTTTTTCTATGGAAATTCAAACCTCAAATTACCTCGAAATCGTCGAGTGAACGATGTTTTTTCACGAGTTTCGTAACAGCTTCGTTTTTTTCGTCTCCCAATTTCCACCATTTTTCTAAATGAATGCCCCTGTCTTTCAACCAATTTGGCACCCTTTGTTTAGTAATGAACGAATGTTCAAAAATAGCCTCGCATGCGACTCCAAACTCTTTGTAGTCTTCCTCGGTGAGTTTTTCGGGAAGTGGCATCAAGATGACATCCGTCAACTCGACAGACTTCATGTTGTGTGAACGCAGATGGTGAAAAAATTGGCATCTGTTGTACATGATCTTGACGAAGCCTTTTCTATAGTTGCTGTGCAATCCCTGATCTTTAAGGTAATCACGACGATTGTTTATTTTGATTACACAATTTTCACAGGGCCTGATGCCATTTTTTGGAATGTGAGTGCAAACGACATCAAAGCACCCACTGCACCAAAAAGCCAGAACGAAAGAGTACATTTGAAGATGGTTCTCGTAAGCCATTTGGGAACAGAAGCTAAAAACAATTGTTTAACACACTTAAAATGAAGTCTATATACATTTTAAGTTATTTAAATCAATATTTTGCATTTTGTTACATTTAAAGTGGAGTCAAAAAATTTTCAAGCTTGTTTTACAGCCAGAGGTATATAAAATATCGTATGTAACTATGCCAGAAATTGTATATTCACTCGATTGATTATAGGCCTCGACTTTGCATCAGTCTACAAACCTCACACTTGTAAATATAAAACGTATGTCCCAATTATGTAATATATTATTTTTTGGAGTAAAAATTAAACATTCTAAATTTTCAAAAACCATTTTTTTCAACTGTATCCTTGATTCATGCAGCTAACTTACCTATCATTACACAAACAAACATGACGCTGTAATTTGTTTTCCTCATCGAAGAGCTCTTCGGGTGGTTCATTGCAAATGATTGAGCTTTGAGGAATGAAAAACAAAGCTTTGTTCAAAGCCTGAAAATAGCCTGCCCCTAATTTCAACTCGACTTTTTTGTTCCTCCTGAATTTGAAGTCAAGATGACTCACTTCCTCTTCAACCTCGATGGAAGTCATTCTGAACTTCCTCTATATTGCCTGAAACAATACAAATTTTCACTATTTCTAGCAATACTCACAGAATATTTTTCAACGTTTCAATTTGAATTATCGATCGAAATTTCTATAATTTCGAGATTTGAAAATGTTATGCATTCCAGGCATAAATACTTTACAGCTACGAAGCACAATATACTGTTGAGAATGCCTGACACTTTAAATTAGTTCATAGTTAGAATCGAGAAAGGATTTCCACATTCTTTTGATGCTTTAGAAAATATTACTTTTTTTTTCAAATCTAGGCAAATTTTATTCATTGATTATTCTTATCGATTGCTTTCACTTAATTCAAACATTTTTTATTTTTGACAAAAGTACAATTGAAATATGAGCGTGTTTGAAAATAATCAAGAATAAAAGAATAGGTAAAAAAAATCATTATTAATTATTTTATTGAAAAACCTCAATTAAAAAACATGTTTTTTCTTCGTTTGCCTTTTCCCTAATCGAGATGGCTGAATGTATTGGGAAAAAACAAAGAAAGGGAAAATTTTGTATGATTCTACCTGATTCATACAATTCTTTTAACTTTACACAATTTTTTAAACATTGTAGAAATTTCTCATGATGTTTAAAAACGTTTTCAAATGTTTTGCTTCAACTTACATACATTTTTCAGTGATTGAAAAAAATTGCTAAAATTAAGTTAAAATTATACCTCTAAAAAAGTTTCATAACCCTGAAACTTCTTTAGAATCTTATCTATAGAAAAAAGTGGAATCTTTTTTATAGAATCTTATCTGTAGAAAAGAATCTTATCTATATTATTATCTATAGAAGATAATCTGCAGAATCTTATCTATAGAAAAAAGTTTCTCAAAAAACATTCTCGTAAAAAACCAATGTCGAAAATTAATAAACTGTTGCACATATTGGTGATTTTCTTCCATGTTTTCTGAGACAGAAGCTTAGTACTTTATTTATGTATAATCAAATAATATGAGGATCACTTATCATACATAAACGTTTGAAAATCATAGCAATATTAATGCCTAAATTATTATTGAGGGATTGCTTATATGATCGATCTCAAAATGATGTAATACCCCCTTATCAGTGAAAATATATCATTTTTTGCATATTTTATTGTATCTAGTTCTCATTGTGTCCATTTCACACACATACACACGCGCGCGCATACGCACATCAAGGATATTAGAATAAGGACTATCAACTCTTTCGTGAGAAATGCACATAATACGGTCGAGACGGTGAGTGTGGCTTAGTGAGAGTGGGAATCGTGCATGAAAGGATGAATATACTCTTTTTTGAATGTTATATATATACTGTATATAATGGAGTATATATATATATATATACTCCTCACTTTTTGAATGTTTCTAACTTACTGAGTTATAAATAGATCAAAAGGATAACCAAAAATTGAAAAGCTTAAAACTTTGCCTTAATGAACTGTTTGAAATTAAAAAATGAACTTACATATTTTCCATTTGTTAGTCACAGAAACATTAATAAGTGCCATTATACCTTAATCTTTTGGAAATCTTGGAAATCTTAACATTGAATAACAAATATTTATTTTCCCATGCATGCAGAAAAAGGCCAATTTTTTCCATCATACGTGGGAACAAAGCCCTCTTTTTGTAGTATCGCTGATCGCATGGAGAGTGGGTTACTTTTACTCTTTCGGGAGCAATAACTCCCTGGAATCAGGGTTGAATGTTACTTTTTCTCCAGTGCGAACGGGGAAAACAAAGGGGAAGTAGACATTGACATTCAGTTGTTTCTTGCGCTTGGCTAGTCCAAGTCAATGACAGGTGACTCGAAAACAATTGAAATGCATGAAATTTTGTCATATAAAAATGTCGTAGGCGTTTTTTGCCTAAAAAAAAAGAGGGCTTTCTTCTCGCGAATCGCACAAAATAAATGACCTTTTTTTATACATAAATGGGGGAAAATATTGTATGCTACACAGCAATTGAAAGTTGTTATCGACGAGTGTGATTTGCGCACTCCTTTCGGTCGGGCGCAAACTTCACACTTGTCAAAACCGACCTTTTATTCCCTTGTAGCATAAATATCTATTGTTACCTAATTCACTGTCAAAGAGTTTTGAACTTAATTATGAAACGTGTACTTTTTAAAACATTTCTACATTTTTCTCTAATTTTTTTTATCTCATTACTCAAACATGCTTCACAATATGTAAATTCTCTGAAATTTGTGAAGTTAGCATTTTGTTTTTTTGTATCAGATATTTTATTTTTTTTTAAAAAACATTTTCAAGCATACACTGATTTCTCCCAATGTGAAAAAAAAAGGTTTCTTAAAACTCCTGATCTGCACCCAATCATGGTGGGTGCTCGATTCTGAAAGTGGGCAGAGCGTGAGCAGTATGCATATCATGTCCCTCGTAATTATGAAAAATATAAGATTCCTGAATATCTTATAAGGTTTGCAAAATTTCTTATATATTCAACAAATCTTATATGTTGAATTGTAAGTCACTTATGTTTTCATAATTCATATATGAGTATGTATAAGTTTCTGGAAAACTAATATCCATACATATAAGGTTATGAAAATTTGCACATACAGATTTCTCTTATCTTATATGTCGCACAAGTAAGTTTTCCGTTAACTTATATGTTGCACATATAAGATTTCCATGAACTTATATATACGCGTATTTGAATTATGAAAACATATAAGTGACTTATAAGCCAACATATAAGATTTGTTGAACATGTAAGAAATTTTGAAAATCTTATAATATTTTCGGGAATCTTATGCTTCATATTTACGAGGGGTACCCAGTGTAAACATAACCTCTTTGGCTAAGAGACAATCAGATTTTGATTACTTGTCAACTTCAGAGTGGATTTATTTCAGATTGGAAAGAAATTTTATTTGAACATCAGGGTGTTACACATCGAGAGAGAGCAGTGTACAATATGCATTGTCAAAATACATTAACATCACTATCTCTATTGGTGTTGTTAAAAATTTGTCGTTTTTATAAATAAGGATTTCTGTGTATCTGAATATTTTTTTTTGCTCAGTTTTTGAATGTTCATAACTATTCTGGTATTAGAAATAAACAGAATAAGAATAAACAAAAGAGCTTAAAACTATACAAACTAATTGTTTGAAATTTGTGTATCTGTAATCTAACATATGTTCTGATGCTGTCAACATAAATGTTAAATTGTAGATTTCATTTATTTACAACTTGAAAATTGAAATAATAATTATTTGCCTAATATACTGTCTAAAATTTTTCAAAATAAATCACATAATGTACATTTTGTATAATAAACATTTTCACCCTTTTTTTTCACCTACTATTACTGGAATATACAATATGGAAATTTTTGGATGAATAAAGTATAAAAAAGGATTTCATACTTCCTTTATCTTTGGGGACTGGCATTTCCAAGCTTATTCTGATATATGGACCCACAAAACACCCCTCCAAAATTTCCCAATTTTAAATTAGAAATGTGACCGAAAACTCAAGAAAACAAAATATTACATCAATATTATTGATAGCAAAAGTTTCATACAATTTGGAAAAAAAACCCTTTTTTTGCAACGTTTCTTAAGTTTGATGACAGAGGGATTTAGCAAAAATGTCAAGAAAAACCAAAAATGAGAAACGCCAGTGCTGCCACGGCTATTTTCGCCGGAAACTACACCAACTACCCTAATTACACACAATCATAAAAAAATCGACCCACCCATTTAATTCAACAATTATGAATTCCAACACATCCGAATCCAAAGAAATCTTTTTTTTTACCAATTCGTAGTTTCCACAAATTTCGACACTCAAACGTCTCCAAAACGGTCCTTTAAACCACCGGAAACGATGTCTTGTTGGCCAAATTTGACGTCATTCCGCGCCTGAAAACCTACGAGCGTGAAAAAAACAAACTTACGGAGAATGCCGTACGCCACGGATTTGCGATTTCAGACTTACCGCTGCGTGAAATTCCAAAGCTAGCGGGGATGGGAGCTCTCAATCACCTGGATTTCGCGAAAAATTTTTGGATAGCTGTTTTCGCCCGTCAGAAAACACAATGTGTTGGGGCGATTGTTACGGATACTCACATACATACACAGTAAAATCCTGTGCTTGTTCTTCACAAACATTCACAAATGCGCAGAAATTAGCACAGATAGGAGGCGCCAGTGGCGTGGCGTGGCGTTGCGCTACGCAGCAGAAGCCATAGCAACGCCATCTCTTTATTTCAATGCGTTTCGATTTTCGATAGTCGATAGGTAAAATGGATTCGAGATTCCTTACAGAGATGGGAGCTATCGACCGAAAATCCCAGCTTATTATGGAAGGGGAAGCAAGCTGACGAATCATCAATCACAGATCGCTTCCCCTTCCCTAAAAAACTGGAATTATCGTTCGAAAGCACTATACATCGACGTAATTTTGAGTTTCTAGGATTCGTTTCTCAACCGAATCGTAGCCTCCATCTTGTTAATAATGAGATTGTTTTTATATATATTTAATTATATATTTTATATAGATAATAATGATATTGTTTTTCAGCAATTTTTTGTGGTAAAACTGTTTGACTCTGAAAAACTTACAGCGTAAATCAAACATAACTTTGTAATATTGGGATTCCAGTTGTGGACACGGGCTCAAAAGTCCTCAGTCTGAAGTTGGCTTCAGTAAAACTTGTTTCTGCGCATTCAAACCTAACTAAGGAATCTTGCTTTTTTTCCTTTTTCTCAGCAAGAATCCTTGGGTTGGTTTTTTTTTTTTTTTTTTTTTGAATGCTCACATTAGTTCTGCGCAGAAAGGAACTTTAGACTGAGGACTTTAGAGCCGTGTCCAATTATGGTATATGAGGACATTTTTTGGATACCGCACTAGTCAAAACAGGAACTTAAAAAATGGGATACAGAAGACAAATTTTATTTCCATATTTATTACTCTTTAAATTAACGCTGGTAGATTATTTTACTGGATGAACAATATTCCAGAATTAATGAAAAAAATCATTTCTTTATTAATATTTCGTAAAAAAAATTTTTTTGAAGGTTATAACAAAATTTTTGTGAAAACTTCATGCAAAATTGCTCAAAATTAATGTACACTGATTATGTGCGAAGCTTTGGGATTTATTTATTTTAAGGAGAGGTGGCGTGAGCGAACACAAGATAACCAGATAGCTCTCATCATTTCGTGGTTTATGGTTCACAAAGTTCAAACCTTAGCCGTGAGGGCGCCACGTGTTTATGTAATAATTTTCTGACACAGGTTCATTTTCATGTTACGTTCTAGGAACTGAAGTGTAACTTTATAAATTGTGAATATGAATATGAGGGAAGACAAAATAGAGAGCAATTTTTTTCTTATAGACACAAAATTTAATTGAATTTCATTCTTTCATCAGTCACATTCTGCTCAAACACTGTTTGAACATGTAGAGCCATACGTAATAACACATTATTGTACAAAATACTCAACAATACACTTATAAAATCAACATAACGTCCTTACCCTAATGCTCACTAAAAATCATTTGACTTCATTGGTCTTTTTGACAATTTAAGAATAAAACAAATTTCCTCAAGAGACTATCAAGTAAGGAGATGTTGAACAATCAAGATTGGATTTTAAAAATGTGGCGTGGACCAAAGAAAGGTACCTTACAGCACCTGGGCGCTTTGAGAGCAAAACGATTTTGAAAATAGAAAGTCCCTATGATTTCTACGAGTAGGTAACCTTTGAAGCTCAAATTTTTATGCAACACAATAATCTTACAATTTCGAGAGTAGGCTCAATCGATAGACAAAGTTTTCTATATTCAGAAGTATGATTAAACTCATTTTTGATTTTTGGTGCTGTAAGGTACCTTTCTTCAGTCCACGCCACAAATGATAATTTGTGACTTGGAATAAAAAAAGGGACATATAGTCACCAAAATAGTTTTCGAATTTTCGACTTCAAAAAATAGTTTAAAAAGTTATCTAGTGAGCTACATCACCGAGAATATAGGGCCTAGATCGGATTTTTGCCACTTGATCAATTTCAGGATGGTGGGTATGAATAAGCTGTTAGGAATGAAGAAAGATTTCTCTTCATTTTCTCGAAATTCTCGTTTGTGACCACGGGACCTTTTTCTTATTCCAAGCCACATTTATTTTGAAATGGTAAATTTCGCGAAGTGCCAATGTAATCTGAGAAAATTAAAAAAAAAAATCATAACCTAATTTCTGATATCGGCATTAACGCGAATAGTTTGTAACAAAAATGTAAAATTTCCTGTCGCATGTAAAATTTTTTTGAAATAATGATTTCATATTATGTGTCCTAAAAATTTTTTCTGTTTTTTTTTTTATAACTTTTTCTGAGTAATTCTGCATGTTCCCGAAAAAATTACTTTTTCATTAAAAAATGGTAAAAGTACTATGTAATGTAAGCTACTTTCTAATGAAAAGACCAATGAATTTAAAACGATTTTCTTACCATCACTAGGTCTCGTCATCTTGATTGTCATAATATTCTTATAATACTAGAATCCAGTTTTTCACGAAGCGATCTCATAAATATTCTCATCAGAGACAGAGAAGCTGCTTAAGTGCGAGAAAGACGCATAGAATGGAAAAAAATGAGTGGAAGGAGGAGGCTGAGAAAATGGCATCTGTGTTACCTTAATGGGACATTGAATATTCGGAGACTTGATGATTCTTGAAAAAAATGTAGGGTTTTTGTGAAAATTGCATTCAATTCCTATAAGAATGTCACGAGAACCAAAATTATTAGTTTTGGTAGCAAACGTTCAACACCTTCCAAGTACAAAAATCTACACTATCACAAATGATCGTAATTTTTTCATACATAGGTATAGACAATGTTCGTAGTATGGAAATTTTCGATACCTACATATGGAATAATTACCATCACTTCCGACAGTGTACTTTCAACGTTAAGGTTTTGTCAACTCCACTATTTGGAATCGTCTTCATCATCGATTGTGGTCGTGGAAAGTTGTGGACCTGTGGTTCCTCTCCGAATAGAATTCCGTTTGCGCTGTTTTGCTACTCGCAAAACTTCGCGCATGTTGGATTCGAATTGAACGCGAGTCGGAGCCGCAAAACGGGTACTTGCAGAAACAGCGTCTGTAAAATATTGTAATTTTCAGAAATTTTTTCAAGTAATGGAAAAACTTGATGTTTCAAAAAAGCAGACCCTGGACGGCTCGAACAATTTTCGTGTCATGGAGGGGATATTTTTGGGGCTTGTGACCAGTGTCTTTTCCCCACCACGTGAAATATGACGCACAGGTGTCGGACATGAGTTCTTTGAAACACAAATTTACTGCTTCTCGAACATTGCAGCCACCTATGTGAGTCAAGTAACGAACCTAGAAAAATTTCGAGTAGAATAAAACATTTCATTCTCGAAAACAAAAAATGTTTTTGAATACACCTACATTACGACAGAGGCTTTTAAGAGGAAAGTAAACCTAATGTATAGTATTTTATTTCAGAGCAAGAGAAGACGGGGCACTTTCAAACAGACTTGACTTGTTTCTACAAACAGAGATTAACTCAAGTACGCTCTGAAATTTCTTGAGAAAAATTAGGTGGAAGTAGAGTAAGGTTTAAGAGAAAAAAATTTAGCAAATGTGAACTGCTGCCAATATTGTGACCTACTTTTCGACATAATATGTGATTTGGAATCGAGAAATGTGGTTTGAGAGGGAAAGCCATAAGGCACACTTATACTTTCACTTTTTGGGGCTCTCGCTCTGTGTTACTCGCAGGTATCGAAGTTGGGAGTTGGGACCAGAGAATGCGGAGAACCCATCAGAGATCAAAGGAAGATAGTCAATAGAGTTTTCCGTTACTCGTATAATAGCAAATCTTACAACGATAGAATTTTTTTCTCTAGTTATTTTACATTATTTTATTTTCCGTGATACGAAATTCTTACAAGCTTGGAGGAAATAAGCGGAAATCAAAAACCGCTCGTGAATCATTGTAATGTACAAATAAGAAAGCAGCAAAACCTGCGGGAATAAAACGAAAGAGGATAAAGTTTAAAAATGTTAAATGCAGAATAATATTTGCGTAAATTTTGTTGACCTTCACTTTAAGAATACATTTTCAAGGTTTTTCTGCGTGTTTTATAAGTCGCATTGTCATCTTACGTTTCGACATAAAAAATGTTTACAGTTTTGAAACATATTTTTATTAAGATGAAAATTTGTGTCCCGTTACAGAATCAGACTTTTTTAAAAAATTTTTTTATTTACGTGATGTGCGATAATTTTGTTATGTATTATGTGTAATACAAAAATTTATTCGAAGTTTGTCTGCACTTCTTATCACCAACGTAACAAAAAGATGCTAAGAATGCAATCCACTGAAGACAATTTCAAAAAAAATTTTACCATTCGTATAAAAACTTGCTCGATTACTCAAAAATCATTTGAAACTGAATGTAAGCATCTTGTGATTCACTTGTAAGAATTTCGTATCACGGAAAATAAAATAATGTAAAATGACGAGAAAAAAAACTCTATCCTTGTAAGATTTGCTATTATACGAGTAACGGGAAACTCTATTGACTATCTTCCTTTGATCTCTGATGGGTTCTCTGCATTCTCGGTGATTCTCTGGTCCCAACTCCCAACTTCGATACCTGCGAGTAACACAGAGCGAGAGCCCCAAAAAGTGAAAGGATAAGTGTGCCTTATGGCTTTCCCTCTCAAACCCCATTTCTTGATTCCAAGTCACATATATCAAATCAAAACATGAAGTTAATAATGACTGTCAGTTATGAATATTGAAAAACGAATATTAATAATAATATTTACCTAACTTACATCTTCGTAATTACGTAATCAAAAAATTATTGAAATACTCAAAAAACTTACTGTACTTATATTTTATTTCAGGAAAATGCAATATTGGAAATAAAAACTGTTTAAATTGCTTCCAGGCGGTTCATTATATGTACTTTCAAATGACAAAAAAATAAATTGATTGAAACTTACAACTTCGTTAAAACTTTCGTCATCGATAGAATTGAAATTCATAACATCTTGTGGTGATTTCATTGGCAAAATTCTCGGTTTGTCTGGGACTCGGTTGCTGGTTGGTGCTTTCCCGAAAAGAAGGTTTTCAATGTTTTCGAGTCTTTGGTTTATTTTTCTAGAATAGTTTCCACAATATAAAGTCAGCTATGAAAAAATTCTCAGAAACAAATGATTTAACATGGTCTAAAGATAATCATTAGAAAATTATTATAAATCTGAAAAAGTTTCAAGATTTTTAATAATTTTCAAAGATTATTTGGAAAATAATTAACGACCGGGCCAACTTTAACTGTCAATATTTAATCATTTATTAAGTGTTTTCTTTTTGTTTATTCTTCAGTACGTGTGTAGAACAAATTTTGTAAAAAATATTTTCATGCATGACGCAATTTTTAATGATTATTATTAATTCGCAGCTTAGCATGATCTCAAATAAACACGTATATTGTGTGACTTAATTTTAATAATAATAGAAACCTTCTCATGAATCACACATTTTAAGAAACTTAAATGAACATTTTATAAAACTATCAAAAATTATTTTTTTCAATACCTAAGTTCATAAATTACAGCTGTTTCTCCTGGACTAAAGGAACCATCTTGTTCCATACAATCGCCAAGTATATACTGCAATAAAAAAAACAATCACTTATCAAATATAAAATTGCTTTATTCTAATTAAAACTTATATAGTATAGTAGTTTTATCTCCATTGGTATATAATTTTACAATTTTATAAATATGTTCACATATTAACACTTTTATCATAAATTAATTACCTGCTCTTCCTCCTTGACCTCGACTGGCATCTCCGACATTGTGAATTGAATGAAAGCTTTCTGTAAAATAATTTTTTTATTTTATGTGCAATCCAGTTATAAAAATCAAGTTTAACCTGAATTCAATATGGGTAATGAACAAATACACCTAAGGAGTTTTTTATTTTATAACGTATTCAACATTTAATACCGAATAGCTTTGAAAAATAAATTCAATTTATTTTATTTATAAAATAAATTGAATATATATAATAAATAAATAATAAATATATAATAAATAAATTATATATAAAATTTTCGAAAGTAAAATAATGGTAAATTTTGAACTCAGACGATTCCTAAGTTAAATAAAATTTTGGACAAAATAAAAAAATTTGTTTTAATATATAAAAATGTGATGATTTTGAAATTTTCGAGATTCGCATTTTTTACTGCAGTCCATGCTCTATGTGGTCTAAGCTAAAATTGATACTGAACTACAGAAATTCAAAAGTCCAGAATGTTTATGTAAGTAAATTACAAGATTATTTTTTACCCTGTATCATTTCGATTCCTCATTTCTTCCTGGCGATTTTTATTTCTTATAAATTCCCTGGCGAACGAGTTACCACACTTTTACCACACTTAACTGTGGTAAAAGTGTGGTAGATTTTTTTCTATTTAAATCAACAATTGTAACATGAAATAATGCTTTTAAGGTAAAAAGAAGATACTCTGTTAACGTGCAAATGTATTTGAAAGAAATAAATGTTTCCGGTTATGGTAAATAAGCCTGTAAAAGTTTAATGAAAACTTGGTGGCGAGTAGCTTTTGCGCATGCGCCATGAGTATATTCCTTTCGTGGCACAGCCACTGAAGTAGTTACCGAGGGGCCAAAAGGTGCTCCTGCATATTTGAATTTTGAATGTGAAATCTAATTAAGATTGAATAATAATTTAGAAGTAATATGAATTTTTTATGATAATAATTTTTTAACTATTTTCTAGTTAAAATCTTATAAATGTCTAAGTACACTGTTTTACGATAAATTTTATGTACCAAATAATGCTTATAGCAGTTTTTTTCTGCCATTCTTACACCTATACCTTGAAACTCATTTTCTGAGTATGTAATTTACTTGAAGACTATAACTTTGCTGTCTTTGGAATGTACGTTATGACTGTTATGACAGCCTATACAAATTAAAAAAAAAAAATACTCAACTATAATTCCATTCATGTTTATAAATGTACTTTTTATTATTATTTATACAATTATCCCCGCCGTGGATCCGCAACTAAATTCCCCTAGTAATTTGATTTTTTATAAAGTTTTTGTAAAAATCCTTAAAAAATTTGGATATTTTTAATGAAATTCCGCTTTTTTTATAAAGTTTCTTCATAATAAGAGCAATTTTCTATGAAGTTTTTATTAGTTTCAATAAAGCCACTTTTTAAAAACTTTACAAAATCTTCATAAAATGACGACATTGTTATATAGTGGATTTTAAAATCTACTTTATAAAGATTTTGTCTTATAAAGATTTTATGAAGTTTTTCTGAAGTGACTTTATAAAAAATAATAAAAACTTTATAAAACATTGCTTTTTTTATGAAATGGATTTATAAAAGAATCGGAATTTCATGAAAAGTACCCAAATTTTATAAGGAGTTTGATAAAAACTTTATAAAAACCCAAATCACTAGGGTCAGGTGATCCGTTCAAAAAATTATGACCCTTACGAAATGAAAAATATAATATATCTAATATTGTGTATTTTGATTATGATGTAACATTAATTACAATGATTAATTATAAAAAACATAATAATTACGCATGTATATATAATAATGAAAAGTAAATTAATTATCATGAATGAAATCATTGTTCGGTATTTTATAAGTGTTAAAAATTTTACATATGTTATAAAAAACTTTTATAGGTTGTCATAACGGTCCTTAAGTACATTCTAAACACAGCGAAGTTATGATCTTCAAGCAAATGACAAGAAAATAAGTTTTAAGGTAGGTCGTATAAGAATGGTAGAAAAAAACTAGTATAAGAATTATTTGGAACATCACCTTGGAAATAAACATAAAAATTATTATAATAAAAATATTTTAATACTATTACATTAATATTCAATTTTAATTGGATTTCGCATTCAAAATTCAGATATGGAAGAGCGCCCTTGGGCCCCTCCGTAGCTCTTTCAGTGGCTGTGCCACAAATGGAATTTACTCATGGCGCATGCGCAAAAGCTACTCGAACTTTTACATCAGGTTTATTATTTAACTTGACTAGAAATATTTTCACTTAAAATTTGCACTTAAAAACAGTACTTTTGGTTAAAGTTATATTTTTAGAGCATGTTGACAAAAATTTGTCAAGAATATGTTGTTTTCGAAAACATGTTGGAGAGTTATTCCATGACCTCGACATGTTTTACAAAACGATTTTAAAGGCAACAATTGTAAAAAAAAAAACCCGCGAGATTGATATTATGAAATTTTCTTTGACATACAAGCATACAACTGTTAAATATTGATGAAAAAACGATTAATTACCAAAATAAAATCTACCACACTTTTACCACACTTTAGCGTGGTAACTCGTCCGCCAGGGTTGTGATCACGTGATTTTTAATTGTAAATGTGTGTTTTCATTTCGAATCGGACATTTCAACAGTTTTATTTATAGTGTCACCTCCAAGACTATCATTAACTTTTTATGCTTCAAATAAAATAAAATTACGCTTTAATTTTTCCGTATATAATACTACTATATGGCCAGCCTGAGAGACATTATTTCTCTCTCACACTGCCTTGGATACGTAATATACGGGTGTATATGGGCTTTATCGTAGTGCTTGTGCGATAACACAAGCGAACGACACGTTGGTGTATCGCCACACATGCGTCATATACCACGATTCTACTGTTTTATCTCTATGTTACAGTGCCCCTTCCTGACATACGAGAATGCAAGCCATATAGAAGTATTACTTGTATGAATTTTTCTTATACAGTACACTTTCTGAGTAGTACCGCTTCGGTGGAGTAGGGGAGTAACCGCTGGCGCCAAGCTATACCCCCACTCTAGCTCTGTGTTCGCCTCGCTGTGATTTTTACCGCGCTCCTTTCGAGCAGTGCCATAGAGAACAATAGAGAACAACGCGGCAGAGCAGCAAAAGTTGTTATTTGTGCGGTATTACTTGGGAGGAGTGATTTCATTCTCACACCGAAGCTTGGCGATCAAGCGGCACTGTACGATGGAGGGGGAAGAGTTCGAGCAAAATCAAGAGCATGGCACTATTTAGAACTGTACTACTTAGAAAGAGTACTGTATACAAACTCTCTTTATCATGATCACTAATGAACACTTTACTTCCAAAAAATATCTTTACTGATTAATTTTTGTTCCAAGAGATCATGATGAAAAAAGTTTCTATTCTTATTCCTGAACCTTCAATTTTGTAGTTTTGAAATTTTCAAGTCTAATTTTTGTAGGCACTGCACATATTTCATGACACAAGGAATCATTTTTTCAATCACTGACAAAGTCAATATCAGTAGAAAAACTGAGTGCTTGCAGATCATATTATTTATTTCTTCAAACTTTCCAATCCTCCATTTGGCTTCCTCCTAAAAAGCTATTTCGAAGCACACTAAAAATCAGGATATTCAGGATGTGAAACTGCTGTGCTGAATATAGGTTGATATAGGTCTCAAAAAATTGTCTGCAGCAGTCATCTTGAAAAAACGCTGGTAGGTTGGGCCAGTGAGGTTGCGTACTCACTCAATGTTTTGAATAAACACATATTTTTCAGAAGAAACTCAAGATACATACAAAATATACAAAAGAGTAAAAGATACTCTTCTCTTATTTATCACTAGCTACTAGGGGTGTGCGGGATAGAGAATTTCACGGGTCGGGATGGGTCGGGAAATTTTGCATGGGGTCGGGACGGATCCCGAGTTTTTCGGGAAATCCCGAAAATGTCGGGAAAGTGTCTTTCCTGTCCCGAGGCATTTCCCGACCCATCCCGACATCGGGATTGCCGAAAAGTCGGCATCCCGCACATCCCTATCATTTACTTTTTCATAAAATTTTCGGACTTTACTTTTTTTTTCGTTTGAATCGTCTTTTAACTTTGAAATTTCCGAGGACATTTTAATACGAGTATCGAAAATCACTGTCAGTAATCACTAATCGCAGTGATCACACGTTAAATGACTGCAAAACACGAAACGTCCCGAGAACAAATGATTGTCAGGGAGACTGTAAGGTGCTGTCAGCTGTGACTTGTGAGGCATCAGGATCCTCGACCAGTCGATTCTTGTCCATACCTGAGATTTCCTTATCAACGATTTCCTGTCTGAGCCTCTCCCCTCTATTCCATGGAATGCAGGGGAGAGGTTGTTAAAAATACCCTAGCCAGCTCTACACGTTCCGTGAATCTGGAAGTTCCAGAAATTTTTTGAATTTCATTGAGGTTCAAGACTTCCGAAAAGATCATGGTTTTCAAAAATTTACGGATTTTCGGAAAAAGAAATCCCGGAAAATTTAGGAATCACAAGAGTTTGGCACGCTGAAAAATTTCAGGAATGATGAAAAATTCGGAAATCACGAAAAGTCCGGGAAATGCTGAAAAGTTCGGGAAATCCCGAAAATGTCGGAAAATCCCGAAAATGTCGGGAAAGTGCCTTTCCCGTCCCGAGGCATTTCCCGACCCATCCCGACATCGGGATTCCCGAAAGGTCGGGATCCCGCACACCCCTACTAGCTACAAATGTGTACCTAAAACTGCGTGGTTTTTTCGTGTTCAGAAAGAAACAACAACAAAATTTTGACAGTTGATGACAGGAACGATTGGTAGGGGTAAGGACGCGAGGACAAGATGACTTCACAGTAATACATGGAGTAGTTTATCTATATATACGGCAGTTACCCGTCCTGATATCTAGTGTTCTTGGCTATTTCAATTAAAACCAAATTAAAGGAATGGGGTGAACAATGATTTTAAAATACTAACCAAAAAATTCTTCTGTTCTCTTGCTCTTAATAATTTGCAAGCTGTGTATCATTACACAGTGGAACAAAAATTGAGTTTTGGAAAAACCCAAAGAAATTTTTACAGGCAACATAATATGAAAGGCTCAATGTAAAAGTCGGACAAGTAGAGACAGAAAACATGGAGTGTCGCATCTATCTCTCTCTTACATTTTCGACTTTTGCTTTTAGCCTTTCATATGTGACGCGGTTTCTAGAAAGGGACCTAACAACCAAAAAAGCGTTTCGAGAAAAACGCGTTTAAAGTTTCGGTCTCGAAAACAAGTAAAAGATGGGTATTCGCCCCTTCCTTTTCTATTTTCTACTCCATTCTTGGACGAAATAGGCGTGAACTAGAAGATGTCATTAATGATTCGACACAATAAAAATACAAAGGAACCAGTCCCCGAGGGACCGTTAGGTACGGACACCTAATAATGTAGTAGCAAGTAGAATGGGAGAGCGATGCTTTAGTCAGATTTTACCGAAAATATTATTGGAATATACATTCAAAAAAAAATTTATTTTGAGCTTCATTTTTATCGTAGAGACGTGAGACTGGCTGCAAATGAAAGATAATTATTTACTCCATTGACCTATGTAAAAATCTCATAATCGAGGTTTAGGTCGTTAGGTCCCTTTCTAGAAACCGCATCACATATACTTTATGACCTCCTGAACCAATAATCCTGAATGTTTTTTCTCCATCACGTCACATAAACGAGTTATAATTTTTTAAAGATTTAATGAATAAAAATTTGTACCTCATTAGTTTTCATGCTTTTGGATCGTGCAAAGAACTATGTTATTCAGTTTTTTTCGGAGATTTCAAATATGCGATTTAATTAACGATATTATTGCTCATCAATCATTAATAACATTATATAGACATTTTAAACTCACCAATATTTATGAATTAACAGTTTTTTACAGTTTTCACGATCAAAAGCGTTCTGTGCAAGCAAATTGCTAGCACATATACAAACATTTGCACACCATGTTTTTTTCTTGTGGCTCTTACGTCACAGTTACTACGCTGGTCGTTGAGAAACACTTTTTTGTTTATTTACAAAATTCGCAAATTTTCGTCATGCGTAGTTTTTTGAAAAACTAAATGGAAGAATCATGGTTGGTTTTTTAATGCTGGTTTCGTAATACTATATTTATTGTCATTTGTTCCACTTTTAACGTTATCACGAATAGTGTGACGACAGTGACATTTGACTCATGGTATCCAGTGGTATCTGGTAAAGGGTAATATGTTGTTCAGTTTTTTTCGTAGATTTCAAATATGCGATTTAATTAACGATATTATTGCTCTTTTGACAATTAAATTTTTATACAAAAAAAAATGTTTCTCGGGATCATCAATCAATAATTTATCCGTGACGGCTAGCATCCGAAAAATCGTTTCTCAGGCGAAGGGATCCTTTGTGGTCCTCGAAAAAAAATAGAGAGAGTGAATAAACCTTATTGATATTTCGAATGCTTTCCGTCACGGGTCAATTATTGATCCATGATTCCGAGAAACAGTTTTTTCGTATACAAACTAAATTGTTGAAGAAGCAATTAAATCATAAATTAAATTGCATATTTTAGATCTACGGAAAAAACTGAACAACATAGTTTTTTGCACGATCCAAAAGCGTGAAAACTGAAGAAGTTATAAACTTTTAATTAAATCTTTAAAAAATTATTACTCGCTAATGTGACGTGATGGAGAAAAAAACATTCAGGATTATAGGTTCAGGAGGTCATAAAGTACAGGGTGCGCCATTTCTTATGTCGGCATGTAAACATTGAATAACTTGAAAAAAAAACAACCGATTTCTGTAAATGAGGTATTTTTATTTAGTTTGGTCCTTTACAATTTATTTAGACTAGTTTTTGAACACAACATCAATCAAGTGGCCGCCCTTATTGTTCACAGCAAAATATGCCCTTTTTGCGGCGTTTTCCATTACCTTTTCGAGCATCTCGGGTGGTATAGCAATGATTTCGGCACGAATATTTTCCTTAAGCTCTTCAATGGTCTGCGGCTTGCTGGCGTACACTTTACTTTTCAAATAACCCCACAAAAAGAAGTCTGGAGGGGTCAAATCTGGAGATCTGGGTGGCCATTCAATGTCGCCTCTTTTTGACATCAGACGTCCAGGGAATTTTCGTTGCAGAAACTGGATTGTTTGATTCGCAGTGTGGCAGGTCGCACCATCTTGTTGAAACCAGTAATCTTCAAGACCTTTTTCACGCATTTGTGGGCAGACATAGTGAGCCAACATCCACCGATATCGGTTTCCATCGATCGTTTGGTTCTCTTTGAAAAAATAAGGACCAATGATGGTTTTGGCGCAAACGCCGGCCCAAACAGTAACTTTTTGGTCATGCAATGGCGTTTCATGGATCTCGTGTGGATTCTGCGTTCCCCAAATGCGGCAATTTTGCTTATTAACGCCTCCAGAAAGTTTGAAATGTGCCTCGTCGGTCATTAAAATTCGCTTCCAAAAATCAGGTTCAGTATCAACTATTCGAGCGATTGTTTGTCCATATTCCAAGCGACGTGGATGATCTGTAGGCAATATTCTTTGTGTTAATTGCATTTTGTACGGAAACAAATGCAAATCATCTTTCAAAATGCGCCGTAGAGTGGTTCCACTGATGCCGAGATGCTGAGCGCGGTGACGATATGAAACTTTTGGGTTTTGGGCAACGCTCTCTCTGACAGCTTCAATCAGTTCATTTGAACGTCTTGGTCGTTGATGAACGGGTTGTTCGCGATCTTTCACTGTCCCGTGGTCACAAAAATTCGACACCAAACGACGAATAGTGTTGTCAGATGGTGCCTGTTTGCCAAGATATTTTCGACGATATGCTCGTTGAGTTAACACAACTGAACGACTATTTTCAATGTACAAAGTAACTATTTCAGCGCGTTCTTTTGGTGTGAAGCGATACATGGTTGAAATTGTACTGAATTGACGTTTCCAAAACAAGTGAAGTCAAGTAAATCGGTTGTCAAATGTTTAAGTTATTCAATGTTACAATACCGACATAAGAAATGGCGCACCCTGTACATGTTTTATGTGAAACTTTCTTGGGGTTTTTTTTTTTGTTCGACTGTGTTATTGTTTCTTACACTTTTCCACCAGCTTCATTTTTTAACACTATTATAATGTTAATAGTGTATTCTGGGAAACTAATTTGCTGTTTTTCAACCATTTAATTTAATAATTGATAACCATATGAACTAATAAAGATAAATCAATTCTTTAAATATGTGGAGTGGAACAAAGAAATCGACCTAGAAGCCCCAAAAGTTTCAGCTTAGTTTCTAATGTTCTTGACTAGGATTATAATAAAACAGCCATATTGAAAATGAAAATGTCAATTTTGCGACCTCGTATTCGTAATCAGCAACTCTGAAATCCTGGAGTATAAGTTTTTAGAGAGAAAAATCGTTGAATTCCGTGGATTTCAATACGCCATTTTGAATTCGCCATCTTAGAAACGGAAGTAATAATTTCCTGATGGTAAATTCTTATTCACGGACTTTTAAAACCCTCGAGTACAAATTTTCAAGGTAAATTTTTTAGTGCAAAATGGTAGGCCCCAAAAAGTAAATGTGAATGCTTATAAGGTTGTTCGGATAGATGTCGAAAACTTGTTATGGCTGTATCTTTGTGAAAAAAAATCGCTCATAACTGATCAATAGCTCATTTTGAAGAGGAAGATTAGTACTAAATGACGACATCCATGAAAAAGACGAGAAAAATTTCTTGCACCTTGCACATAACCTCAAAAGTAGCGAGAAACTCCATTTTTCGAGCACATAACGTCAAATATCTCCAAATCCTGATGTGACATGCAAATTCTGAGTTCGGATTCAGATTCTACGTGAAAATTTACCCCGGTAACGACCCATAGCTTTTTAACAACAAAACCTTGCAGACCTGTGTTATCTGCCATAACGTTTGGGGCTGCTAGGTCGATTTCTTCGTTCCATGCCACATAAATCAATGTAAGAATTATAAAGTAAATACATGATCATTTCAATTTTTTTTTTATTTGATAGAATTTGGAATTATGAATTTCTTAAATATGCAAGTCACTAAGATACTCATAAGGGGTCGTCCATAAATCTCGTGATGCTTGTATTCATTAAAATTGACCCCCCCCCCCCATGACAGACTGTGGTGGTACTGCACAGTGTCGTGAAACTCGGGACTGAATCTCCCATTAGAATGTAGTTTCATGAGATGCATATTGACGGCACTAATGCTAGCCAGCGACTTGTCTCGACCCGTCCACTTCCCAGTTGATCGCTGACTGTCATCGCGAACGTTTGTCCCGGCTGGTCCAGTAGCCCTGCCTTTTTCCACTATTTTATGCCCCCTTTTACTCCGACTCCTTTACCTCTCTTTTTCCCTCTGCATCTACTTCCTCTCTCTATCCATCCCACGAAGCTCAATCATAGGTATAAAGAGCATTGGGAGTTTCACGACACTGGTACGGCATACCCCTGAAACTGTCATGTGATAGTGTAGATCAGTATGGTCCAACTCCCATAAGGCTTTGTATCCACACAGATCCAATTGAGAAATGTTCCCTCTTTTTTATCCTAATAGTTTGGCTATATCCCACTAGTACCATTGGTGGCGACCGTGGTATTAACTCTGTATGGAAAATTCGATCGAAGTCCACACTAATGTAGATCCCTCCCCTCTATCCTTGTTACAAACAAGAATCTGTTTTAATGGAGGTGACCAGATTGGAAACGGCCAGCACTGGCAAAGCACATATACTATATTTATATATAGTCAATGTGCAGGTGTAGTATAAGTGCTTTGCTTATGGTAGCCATTTCCAATCCGAAATGGTCTCTCGTAACTCACATAGTGAGAGCCGAACTCGGTTCGAGAAATCCCAGGCCCGAGCGTGTGACTCTCACACCACAGGTAGACGGCCTTTCCCTATGAGGTCTATCCTCATAAGTAAAGGCCAGAGAAGAGCACAATTCCTGGGATGCTCCCCGATGAATTCTACGGTGTCAGCTAGAATCATTGCTCTGCCCCTGGTCGATGTGTGAGCAATGCTATCAGTAAGCAAGACTCGAGGATGGATATATTTGCAAAAGACCAGGGCCTTCCCTTTCATGACAAACTGTGACAGTAGCATAGAAATCCCCCCCCCCCCCCCCTATGCCAGGCATCTTGAGATTTATGGATGGCCTTTCTATACGTATTGTTGTACATTGTATGTACATTAGCTGAAATTCAATATTATGAATTATTTCCTTTCCAATGTTTACATATAATCACTGAAATTAATTAATATTTTTTCAATACCTTTTAATACTCATAAAATCATAACAGAAAAAAATATATAGTTATAGATTTTAAACATATAATGATAAAAAAAAAAACTAAGTTCAAGTGAAAATATCTACTAATTTATAATGTAAATCAGGGATATGACTCTCCCCGCCAAAACACATGTAAAGCTGTAACCCATTAACGTCCTGGTGAAACTAAACCACCAGAGGCGCTGGCAGGGATGTTGCCCGAGAGAAAAGTATCGGACCTCTCTCTTTCAGTTTCTAATTGGTTGAAAGCGATCAATCAGATCCTACGAAAGAGAGGTCCGATACTTTTCTCTTGGGCAACATCACTGTCAGCGCCTCTGGTGGTTTAGTTCAGCGGGGACAATAATGGGTTAACTTTTTTGGCGACCTGTCATACCCCTGATGTAAATGGAAGTTATTTTTTCATACATTTTATATGAAAAATTCCTTACAAAAATGTGTTTATCTATTTACATTCTGTTTCATGAGAAAATTTTACGAAAAATCACTTAGTACTTATTGGATACAAAATATTATATGCACTTGCAGTGTTCAAAATTTGACTTTAGTGGTATGACCAAATTCTGTATTATTTACAATTTCAGAGAGCTGTCAAAAGTTCCAACACAAATCTGCAAAGCCGTGTTTAAAAATTATTAAATATAAACAAAAATTAACTAAAGAACATTGCATCTCAGAATTGTGAAAAGTTCACTTTCTATTTATTTATTGCTACGAATGTTCCAAACTTTCACTCTATTGCCATCATTTTATATTTGCATGCAATTTAGCTTTCATCTAACATGACCTCAATCGATCTCAGAATGTACATACATTTACTCTAATCTAAGCTTATTCCGACATTTTGCGATATATTTGTTTCAGAAAATCATTAATAACATTTAAATAGACATTTCAAACTCACCAATATTTATGAATTAACAGTTTTTTACAGTTTTCACGATCAAAAGCGTTCTGTGCAAGCAAATTGCTAGCACATATACAAACATTTGCACACCATGTTTTTTTCTTGTGGCTCTTACGTCACAGTTACTACGCTGGTCGTTGAGAAACACTTTTTTGTTTATTTACAAAATTCGCAAATTTTCGTCATGCGTAGTTTTTTGAAAAACTAAATGGAAGAATCATGGTTGGTTTTTTAATGCTGGTTTCATAATATTTATTGTCATTTGTTCCACTTTTAACGCTATCACGACTGATCACGACTAGTGTGACGACAGTGACATTTGACTCATGGTATCCAATGGTATCTGCCAGCTGCTGCCAGGGGTGGTTAATTGTTGTTGACAATTGTGCACCGCATGTGTACGTACGAAATTATAAACAATTCTAAATATTATTAAAGTGCATTAAAGACTGTAGACAAGAATGGGAAGAAAAGGGAAGAAAAAGAAGAATTTTGCCGAGAAGAGGCGGGAAAAACAAAACGTAAATATGATACTCAATTTACTCGATTACTATTTATGAGTTTTGTAGGTTATGTTGATAATTTTCATATACTACATTAATTACGGATACATTTTATCCATTGTACTAAATTTTATCCCTCAAGTTATGAATTTTTACAGAAACGACCAGCTTCAATCGAATGCAATTGAAAATTTAGTCCAGAGTTCTATCAATTAAATAGGAAATTAATTTATACATAGTTATAAATTCTCACAGTTCCTTCACTGCCAACTTATTGACAATCAATAAATTTAATATCGTCGAGGGAATACAGAAAAAATAAAAAAAATTTTTTTTAACAAGTGTTCATGAAATTTCCAAATTTTTCATTGTTTTGTAGTTTTCAAAAACAACATTATTTTTTTTTATTTTAATATCAAAGGTCTCATGGATTTTATATTTTTGTTAGTTTGAAATTTTTGATTTTTATTTAAATTTGCGTAATTTTCCAGCAAATTATTAGAATTTTTTGTTTTTCTTAAAATACAATTCCTGTTTTCAAATCTCATTGACTCATTAAAATTAATTACAATAATGAAGCATATTTTTCATTCTACAAAATACAGTTCTTACACTCTGTTCATGTTTAAATTTTTCTAGTTGTTTTTTCTAACCAGATGGACTGAAAAAAGGGTACTAACAGCACCAAAAATTGAATTCAAGATAGTCAGTGATTCTGAATATAGAAATCTTGCTCTTTCAAACAAGTCTACTCTTGAAAATTTATGACTTTTTAATTTCATAAATAATTGGGGTATAAACTTGGATGGTCCATGCTCAGCTTAGGAACTTTCTCTTTTCAATCTCGTTTTTTCTCGAAAAGCAATGAGGTGCTGTTAGCACCCTTTCTTCAGTTCAAGCCACATTTGTCATCAATTTTTACTTGGAACTCCCCTTTGTTTATAATTAACCTCAAAGTGCTACAGTCAAAAAGTTTAAATTATAAAATATATGAGATTTTAGATAAGAATTTTATTTCTTTTCTATATAATCACATTTTGATTCTTTTAGTTGTAATTTTACAGTTATTTTTAGTGTGCATTACTAAAATTTGAATATGTTAAATCCATTTATATTTCTGTATCAAAATTTGGTATTTTAACAACTTTGGAGGTCAAGCATGAGCATTCAGGAAATTTCAGATAAAAATTCAAGACTTCGAGACATGTGAAGTCAAGAAAATCAAGCACTTATATTCCAAATTTCGACATCGTATTTTTTTTTGTGTCAATACTTTTTTCTGCAAAATGATTTTACAAATCCATGTATAAAAGTAACACTTGGACAATTCAATTCAAGAAATATGCAGCTTTAAATGTAAATTTAATTTTGATGTTGAAAAGAAAACTTATTTTTCCACAGAATGAAGAGGGATCAGACAAAACGGGTCAAAAAGCCTACAAGACCATTGTTCGCGAGAACAAAAAATTTGAGAACTACTACAAATCGCAAAAAATCGTGCCAGAAAATGAATGGGACTCTTTCCTTGAAAAAATTAGAGATGATTTGCCAACTTCCTTCAGAATCACTGGATCTAAGGGTGAAGCAAAAAAGTTGTTAGATATCATAAAAGGAGACTTTTTCAAGGAAATCTTGAACATGAAACTTAATGAAAATCAAGAATATGACAAAAAAGAAGAAGTGAAACCTAATGAAAATCAAGAAGATGACAAAAAAGAAGGAGTGAAACCTAATGAAAATCAAGAAGATGACAAAAAAGAGAGAGCAGTGAAACCTCATTGTCTGCCATTTTATCCCAATGAGTTTGCTTGGCAGTTACAGCTAACAAGGAAGGATATTCGGAGATCCGAGGCCTATTTTAGATTACACAACTTTTTGATCGCAGAGACGAATTCTGGAAGCATCAGTCGACAGGAAGTTGTCAGCATGATTCCTCCACTAGTTTTGGATGTCAAGCCTTATCATAAGGTTTTCAAAAAAATTTTGATTAGGTTTTGATGTCTGAAAAAATGGGGGAACAATTGCAAAATGTTGAGAAATAGTTGAAAATATTAATTAGCAACACAGTCTGTTGAAATGTCCTTTGAGAACTTTTAAGAGCCAGGGTATGCAATGAGTCATAATATATTTCTCTTGTTGATAAGGATGTCAGGGAGTTTCCTAAGTTTGAGGAAAATTCAGGGATCAGGATTTTTTGACATCGGGATTGTAGAAATTTTCATTGATATAATAATTTATGGAATGATAATAAAGAATTGATAAAATATCCTTATAAAAGCAAAATTTCTGAGTTTTATAATATAATATAGGAATCACAGCATGTAAAAATTGTTAATTAAATAATTTACCAAAATAATGCAGCTCAAAGATTAAAAACTTCTAAAAAATGTTCCTCTTTAGTTTTCAGGTATTTAAAAATTTACTTGATATAAAATGAAGGCAATCTATAACTTGATTTTTTATTTGTTCATCAGGTCCTTGACATGTGTGCAGCACCAGGTTCAAAAACAGCGCAACTCATCGAAATGATACATGCTGATGAAGATTTCCCTATTCCTGGTATAAAAAAAATTATTTTTCACTGTTTAATGAATTTTCGTTCCTAATAATTTCAGCACTAAAAGTGTCAAAAAAAATTAAACATAGTTATATATGTAGAGTATGAAACAGGAATGTTTCATTTTTTTAAATGAATACTATAATTTTATTATACATTTCAGATGGTTTCGTTGTTGCAAATGACGCGGACAATGACAGATGTTACATGTTGGTTCACCAAGCAAAAAGACTTGCAAGTCCCAATATTTTAATAACGAATCATGACGCGTCAATATTGCCTAATTTTTTGTACACCAAAGAAGATGGCACCAAAGGCACTGTAAAGTCAGTATAGAAATATGAGATGTTCAGATTTGAATCGATGCATTGTTCTAAATAACTAGCTGATTGTTTTTTTTTCTATTATTTTTCTGCAGGTTCGACAGAATTTTAGCAGATGTCCCTTGCAGTGGCGATGGAACTATGAGAAAAAATCCGGATATTTGGATGAAATGGACACCAGCTCATGGCAATAATTTGAATGGGTAAATAATATACAAAAAAATGTATGGAATTTTACAGAAAGTTTAAAATTGTCAAGGTTTCTCAATAATAAACAAATTAAGAAAACAGTTTCAAAAATATATAAAAAATGATGATTATATAATGGAATTATTTATATGTATTTACGTTACTGTTGCAGATTACTTTCAGAATTATAATTATTGTCTTATATTATGAATTTGTAGAAAAAAATAATTTCCATCAAACTAATACCCTTTTTTATTAATATATGTTATTGAAATATTCAAAGGCTAAAAAAACTCCCAAGTCAATGAAATTTCCGAGGAAAATTTTTAACTCGTCGATTTAATAATTATTTAATCAGTTTTGCGATTATCTGAGGCAAAGTGCGAATTTTCATGCAATTTTTGAAGTGAAAATAAAATTTCTTTGACTAATTTTGTTTATTAAGTTATTTTAATTTTCAGACTCCAGTACAGGATAACAAAACGAGGATTAGAACAGTTGGAACTTGGCGGAAAATTGGTTTATTCAACGTGTTCCTTGAATCCCGTGGAAAATGAATCCGTAATTCTCAGAATACTCAGGAAAACTAAAGGTTCCGTGCAATTGGTTGATAGCAGAGACTTAGTGCCTGGTTTAGTCTGCAACCCTGGTACGTTGTAATTTTTTTCGATTTCTTTGATTTTTGTATTGATATGGAATTCTGAATGTCTTGTATTTTCAGGAGTTTCTCACTGGCGATTAGCTTCGAAAGACATGCAATACTATGATTCTTGCGAAGAAGTTCCCAATAAATGGAAGAACCAAATTCTCCCTTCGATGTTTCCTCCTGAACCCGAGGAAGCTGAAAAGTATCATCTTGAAAGATGGTAATTTTTCCATACATATATTATTTTAATACAGAGGTACATTATTACAGTCAAAATATTTAAATATTATATACTGAGAAATGGTAGAGAAAACATTTTGCTGTGGGAGAGTGAAAAATTTGTTCAATCCGTTTCCATGAAATTTTTTCAAGTTTGCTTTGCTTGTGGAAATACCTGCTATTTTTGTAAACTTTTATTACTTGTCTAATGACATAAGAAATGCAAGTTTTTTTGCATCATCAATGGTAATAGGCAATTTCTAAAACCACTAGTTTTAGAAAATTGTCTAATTGCAATTGCATATAATTTTAATTTAATTTTACTATGATTTTGATTTTAATCGAAGCCAGTTTCTTTAATTTTTTTAATTTCGTTGAGACTTTGGAAAATTTTCTGTACATTGTTCCTAAGATTGCAGATTCATTATTATTATTATAATTTTTTTTTAAATAAAAAATTGAATAATGAAAACATTAGATTAGCTTAGAAAAGAAAAATTATCTACTGTGAACAAGTTAGTTGGTCATCTATATTTTTATGGACCTGTTTAAGTCAATCATAAAATTTATGAATAAAATTTGCGTAAGTAAAATTTTTAAAAATGAAATTTTTTTTGAAATTTAGTATGAGGATATTGCCGCATCACCAAAACACTGGTGGTTTTTTCGTTGCCGTTTTGAAAAAAATTAGGGCTCTTCCTTGGGAAAATGAAGACAGCGACCAACAACCTGTCAAGATAATTCTAGAAACTGAGAGAAACGGAGAAGACAACGAAAAATCTTCAGAGAGAAAGCGAACGTTCGAAGATGATGGTCAATCCTCCGGACCGCCAAAAAAAAAAAAGAGACCTTACGGCTATCGCGAGGATCCTTTTGTGTTTTTCAAAGACGAAACCGAAGATGTTTGGCCTTCAATCAAGTGAGTAATTTTTCGGAAATCACTGTATCCTTGAAAAATTATGAATCCGATGGTTGGAAATTGTTTTTACTAAAAATGTTAAAAACTTGGGAATCTAATGTTCTAATTTAGAAAATCTTGTGATTATATTATTGTGCTTTTAATCTTTCAAAATCGTAATTTTTTAACTGATACTTGTACTCGCTGTAATTTCAAATTTTTCTACGGTTTTTTATTTATTTAATGTTTAACAGTTTAAATCGTGATGATGCTAAAACAAGTTGATTGTATTTAATCATATTTAATGCAGAATAGGGATACTCTTAAATTTTTTTTCTAATTAAAGCAACATTCCTAAATAGAAAAAGGAGATGACATCATAGTGGCCGCCATTTTGTGCACTGAAATTAGCTGCGAGTTCAGAATTGTTTATGTGATTCATAATTGTTTTTGTGATACACAATGTTTACGATTCAAGTCCCAGCTACAGTAAGCTGATTGATTTGAAGATGTTTTTAATTCTTTGAATGAAATTATAATTGATTTATAATTTTTATAGGGATTGATATATTTTTGGTTGAAACAGCATGGTAATTTTTCTACATAATTTGTGAGAAGTATTTATTTTCTAATATTGGAAATATTCTATTTATTTTACCAAACTAATTAGCAAAAAACCACTACATTAAAAAAGGTTTTGGCAGATTTCCTATTCTAAATAGAAAAAGGAGATGACATCATGGTGGCGGCCATCTTGTGCAACTCTCTGAAGTTAGCTGCGAGTTCAGAATTGTTTCGTGATCAATTGTTTTTGTGATTCATAATTGTTTTTGAGATGCACAATGTTCACAATTCGAGTCCAATTTTTAATTGGAAAACCAATTGGAATACTAACAAATACCAATTGGTCATTGTAAATTTACAGCAGCGTAGTACATCCGAGTAAATGAACGCGCGGAGCGCGTAATGGCAGATCTAGTAATGTAATAATGTGGCAATATTTACCTCCGAATTCATTTAATTAACCAACGAATGCCTTTCAATTTTGAATCATTTAATTTTATTACTACAAAAAAACAAAAATACACTATGAAGCTATGTTGAACTAATATGTAACAATAATAAAATTAATTTTCAAAGGGAGTTTTACAACCTTTCGGATAAACTGGATCCCCGTTGTCTACTCGTCAGAAGTGTTGAAGGGAAGAAAAGGAACATCTACTTAACATCACCAGTAATCCGAGACATCGTTTTGTGCAATGAGAATCGTATCAAGATTATTAACACCGGTGTCAAAACTTTTGTACGTTGCGAGAACAAGAGAGCGCTGAATCCGTTTAGAATCGCGCAGGAAAGCCTAGAAAGTATCTTCAACTACATCGGGGAAAAGCGCAAAGTTACTATTACCAAAAAAGATTTGGAAAAACTTTTGCTGAGCACTGATTTTAAGGCGCCACCGCCGATTACCGAACTTTCACAAGAAGCTCAAGAACAACTCAAGAATTTCGGTGATTTTTTTTTGCGTATCATTTTTTTTAATACTTCCCAAATTTTCGAGATTTTGATTATATGATGGAAAAAACATTGTAATATATATTTTTAATTAATGTGATAATTAATGCAATCCACAATATTTACGAACATAATTCTGAGATTCTACAAGTTTACGGAAACAAGTTTCAACATAATACAAAATATTCAAAACTTTCTGGATTTCATATCAATTCGTCTGACGCGTTGTAATTTTTGCAAACTACACCAATTTTTTCAGATTTTTATTAAAAAATGAAAAAAGTTATTATGTACATTTGCAAAAAACGTAATGATGAATGCAATCCAATACATTTAAGTGAATAAATGAAATTTTAAAAATTTCCCGTTTTTTACAGAATTATTAACTATCGATGCTTTTTCGTTTTTCGAAGTTTCAGAAATTGAGAACAATACGAACAACATACAATTTTAAAAATGTTATAAACATTTTTCTATTCAAATAATATTTTTCGTACAATTCAAATCATTTTCAAAATTTTACAGATTTTCATTCGAAAAAATAAAAACGTTTTCATGCATGTTTCGGAAAAATATGTCCTAGCAAACGCGCGTTCACCAAACGTTCACTGAAAGTTGGTAAATGTTTGGTGAACGCGCGTTTGCTAGGGTGGTGATAAACAAAATTTACGAAATTTAAGAGCGTTCTTTCAAATTCTTCAATTTTTTAAAATTTTTTAGAATGTTAGACAATCTTCGAATTTTTTAATATTTTTCGTTTTTTTGGAATCCTAAAACTTTCAGACATACAAACTATTTGAAATTTTGAAAATTTTATAAAAAAGTGCCCAACGCATACAGATTTTTCGAAATTTGTATTACTCCTTGAGTTTTTCAGATTTTTTATTTAAAAATGCATAAATATTATTATGCGTTTTTCTCGAAGAAGTATGTTAAGTAATTCAACTTATGAAATTTATAGCCCTTTCCTGAAATTATTCATTTTTCTCCAAATTTTATGGAATTATTAACAATCTTTACAATATTTTTTTTTTATTTTCCAAAATTTAAAAAGTTAAAACATTCTAAAAACTTTCCAAAACTGTTCTCATTTCATGAAAAATTTTCCAGGTTTTTGATAAATAAAAAAACGTTGTTATACATACTTTCATAAAATATGATAACGTACACAATCTCAAATATTTATGAACATTTCCTGAAATTCTACAAATTTTCCTAATTTTATAGAATTATCGGAAATCTTCGCAGTATTTTTTAATTCTTCAAAATTTTTGAAAGTTTTAACATAATAAAATATACAAATTATTCGAAACTTTACGATATTCGTACAAAGTCTTGAATATTCAGATTTTCTTTAATTTTTTCAAACTTTGCAAGACATAAATTTTACGTATTTTATAGAATTATTGACACTTTAAAGAATATTCAATGTTTTTTTCATTTCTCGGAAATTTCCGAAATAGTCAACATAGTACAAGCTATCTAAACCTTCAAAATTACGTGAAAATTCGTCTATTACAATAATATCTTTAGTAATTATTTAGAGAAATTTTCAGATTATCATTCAAAAACGTAAAAATATCGTGTCATTGTATATTTTGAAAAAATAATATAATGAACACAAACTACGAAATTTGTAAACATTTTTTGAAATTTTCTACATTTTTGAAATTTCATAAAGTTATTGACAATTTCCGCAGTATTTTTTTAATTTTTCCGAATTTTCAAAAGCTTAAGCACATAATACAAACTACCCAAAACTTTTTGCATTTTATAAAAATTGGTGCATTTCATTAAGACGTTCAGTAACTTTTTATTACTTTGCAAGTTTTCCAAATTTTTATGAAAAAAATTAAAAAAGACACTTCCGTTTTAAATCTAATATATAAATGAACGTTATCGGAAATTCTAGTAGCTCTAAGATTGTGATAAAATTATTGATAATTTTTACAATATTATTGTTCTTTTTTTCCAAAACTCAAAAAGTTTTAACACAATATAATATAAACTATTAAAAACTTTCCAAACTTCATAAAAGTTTTTGCACTTTTAAGATATTTTGTAATTTTGCAATTTTCACAACTTTTTTTAAATATGTATTGAAAAATGGAAAAAAAATTGGAGGAAATTTACTTGAGAAAATTGTTGAAATTTTGCAAAATTTTCGAATCCTAGTAAATTTTTTATAATCTTGAAAATATGCAATTTTTTTCATTTTGCTAAATTTTAAAACTATAAACATTTTACTAACTTCATAAAATTTTCAAAATTTCATGAAAATCCGTTTATTTCAGTAATATATTTGTAATTCTTTTATTATCTTAGAAATTTTGCAGGTTTTCCTTCAAAAATGTAAAAATATTTTCACGTATATTTCAAACAAATAATGCATGCAAAGTACAAAATTTGTGAGCATATATTATTCTAAAAGTCTTTACACTTTCAGAATTTGATAAAATTATTGATAATATTTTAAATACCAAGTATGATGCAAGTTATTTTAAACTTGGAAGAATTTATAAAAGTTTTCCCAAAGTACAAAGATTTTTAAAAATTCTTAATACTTTAAGTATAAGTTTTTCAGATTTTTGTTAAAAAATGCAACAAAAAAACCATACATATTTCGAAGAAAAATTATGAATAACACAACCTGAAAAATTCGTGAACGTTTCCTGAAATGTCACAAATTTTTCGAATTCTAGAAAATTATTACCAATCTTCACAATATTTTTTTGTTTTTTAACATTTTCATAAGTATAAATATAATCATAACTATCCAAAAACTTGCATTTTTAAAAATTAGTTGTTAATCTCTTTAAGATTTCCGCTAATTTGTTAATACTTTTTAAGTTGAAAAATTTTTTTTTTAGTGAATAAATATGTAATAGCATTGTCCGATTGAAGAAAAAAAAATTATAAAGAAAATAGAAACACTTTTATTCTTACTTTTTTTAGGTTCAGGAAGTTGCATTTTGCTGTACAAAGAAGGCGATGCAAAAAACGATTTGAAATTGCGATTAGTTGGTTGGAAAGGAACGATGTCGTTGAGAGCTTACGTTTCTCGTTACTTTTTGGTTCATTACTTGCGATTAATCGGAGCAGATTGCTCTAAATTTGAGAAAAACAAATTCCAAGAAAATCGCGATGCTCTCGCATTAACTGAACAAAATGAGGACATCGAAAATTTGGAGGAGCAAGACGAAGTAAAGAAAGATATAGAAGATTTGGAGGAGAAAGACGAAGTGAAGAAAGGAGTCGAAGATTTGGAGGAGCAAGACGAAGTAAAGAAAGAAGTCGAAAATTTGGAGGAGCAAGACGAAGTGAAGAAAGAAGTCGAAAATTTGGAGGAGCAAGACGAAGTGAAGAAAAAAGTCGAAGATTTGCAGGAGCAAGACGAAGTGAAGAAAAAAGTCGAAAATTTGGAGGAGCAAGACGAAGTAATGAAGGAAGTCGAAAAAATGGAAACGCAAGATGAAGTTACAGTGAAAGTCGATACCGAAGAAAAATTTTCCAAAATGAACGAAAATGCGAGTAACACTTAAGGTAACTTGTGTTTATTAGGTTTTTATAAACAATCAATGACGCCATCTTGAAGTTTTTATGTATTTTGGTAGAATGAGAAGCGATTAAAAAAAAGTTTTTAGCAGAAAGTATTTTATTTTCATTTTTTTCTATCAAATCTTTGAGCCAAAATTACCCTTTTTTGTTGTTGCAATCGATGATTTATCGCATTTCGGAAAAATGGCCGGATACATTTCATTTATAGTATTTTTTGGGTTTGAGTAATAGTTTTCACAAATTCGTAAAAACGAAGCGAACCGTTTGCTTCGTTAAGGCTTTTAATGTTAGTAATTTCGACCAGTTGGCGATGTAAGTTTTTCGCTGAGGTTTTGTGGAGTTGATGTTGATTTTGGGCCTGAAATAAATTTTTGGAAATTAGAGTAATCTTATGATTATGCCAATAGTTATACTCTGATTTTTGTCAATTTATCAAAAGGTAATATTTCGGATAAAAAATGAAAATTTGGATTTTCACATTTTACTCGAAAAATCTTGGAGAAATAAAAAATATAACATTTTGTTGGACAGGATATTTGACACTGTCATACATGATTCAATAACTTTTTTTCTACATTGTAATTTCTGTCACCAATTCTTGTACTCATACTTTTTATTTGGATTTAGAATAATTGGCTTTTAACTACAGTTATTTTATAAATTGTATAATGTTGAAGTTCCAACAATTTCTTTGATAAGTACTTAATATTTGTAGAATCTAATGATAGAATTTTAATTTTACTTACATGGCTTTGAGCTTTTACTTCGTGGATTTTGGGAGCAAGGATAATCACCCATTAAATGTTCTCGCCATTTGTTTTTATTAACAAGATTGCGACAAAGTGGGCACCGTTCGTATCCTTCAACGGGTTCTGTAATAAAAAATTTGGCAGTTGAAATTTGAATAGTTATTTTAATGACAATGAAAGAAATTAGTGCATCTTTAAAATTTTAAGGAATTTTAAGGTTTGATATTTTTTATTTTTGATACGAATATTTTTATTTTAGTAATTCTTTAATAATTTAATCATAACTCATTTTTTTACCGATATCTGAAGTGTAGGATGTTTGTGAACTTGAGAAATTTACATTTAACTGTCATTTTGAAGTGCAAAATATTTCATTCAAAAAACTTGAAGAAATCGAAATTTTTATTCATAATTTTTGAATTTTCATGTAAGTTTTTTTGTTTTTTAGAAAAAATAATAATAAACTTAACCTTGAAAGATAAAACACTAACATTTCAAAAAAGAAAGTTTTCCATTGAACAGTTATATTTATTTTTATTAGTTAAAAATTGTTGTAATAAACACTCAGTTTTCAAAGCCAAAATTTCTGAATTGCTCCGGTTCCGCTATTAAAGTTTTCAATAGCGAACATTGTGGATTATGAAGTACGAATTTTTGTTTTACCTAGAAAATCTAAAAATTCCAGATAAATACTCGTTTTTATCATGTCTGGAAATTGCGCATTTAATATTAAATTGAATAAAAAAGTTAATATAATGTCCTTCAAATTTTGATGTTTTTAAATCTTGTCTGCATTATATAAAATTTTCACTTTCTGAAATGGAAATTTTTAAGTTTTCTATTTTGAAAACATCACGTTGCAACTAAAAATTGCAAGTTTATTTATTTACTAAATGTATCTGAAAAATGTATTAAATTTTTTGCAAAGAAAAACATTTGAGTTTGAATCATAGAATTTTCCAGATTTGAAAATTCTCCAAAATTGTTTTTTTTTTAATTGTTTCCAAGTTCTCTATTTTTTTAAATTTTATCGAATTTAAAAAATATAAAAGTGTAAAACATTCAATGCTTCAGAACTGAAAGTAAATAATTAAAAAATTTGTTTAATTTTACGACAGATGTGAACTTTAAGAACTTTGCAAAAAAAAAAAAAGTGGAAAGTTATTGTTCTAAAGAATTTTTGTATCGACTCAACGTTTTATTGAAAACTAACAATTCGAACACTAAATTTTTCTTAGTGCGGTTAAGGACGAATTTTTTAAATTTCATACTTGTGCATTTTCCATCTTCTCTGTGCTCTTCCAACGACTTTTCGGGTACAGTTTGTTTGCAAGTAAGGCATTTCATATAATTGTTTCTAAAATCACATTCATCTGAAAAAAATGTACATTATTTATATAATTTCATCATTTGAATCCCATTCAAAAAATCAAACGTTCATTTATAAGATTCTAGTCCACTAACCTTGTGAAAAAAACTCAATTATTGAGCGTATACGCTTAAAGTTGACTATCATTTCAAAAGCTCAAGGTTGATTGTATACGGTCAAGTTGAGCGCGTACGGTCGCGTTGGAAATAATTCTCAACGTTAAGCGTATACAGTAAAGTTGAGCATAACGCTCAACGTTGAACGTGTATGGTAAAGTTAAGCATGTACGGTCAAGTTGAGCGTTTGAAATAAAGCTCAACGTTGAGCGTATACGTAAAGTTGGGCGTGTACTCTTGACTGTACTAAGTTTACGTTCAGCTTTCAGCGTATATGCTTAACGTCGAGCATAAATACTTAATAGTTAAGCGCGTACTCCCAACTGTTCAGCGTTTATGTTCAACGTCCGGCGTATATGCTCAACGTTAAGCATAAACGCTAAATAGTTAGGTATGTACTCTGTGCAACATTTATGTTCAACTTTCAGGGTAGATCCTCAACGTTGAGTATAAACACCAAATAGTTGGGCGTGTACTCCCAATTGTTCAGCGTTTACACTCAACATTGAGCATCTACGCTGAGTGTTAAGCATAAACGCTGCTGAGTTAGGCGTGTAATCCCAACTGTTTAGCGTTTATATTCAATATTCAGCGTAGATGCTAAATGTTGAGCGTAAACGCTGAATAGTTGAGCGTGTACTCCTAACCGTTCAGCGTCTACGTTCAACATTTGGTATATACACTCAAATGTTTAGCGTATATACTGAATGGACGTTGAGTTTAAACGCTCAATATTGGACATATATACTGAAAATGAGGCATATATTCTTAAAATTAGGCGTATACGCTCAGTAGTTCAGAGTGTTTTTCATAAGGGTATCAAAAGTTATAGTTCTTAATTAACGTTATTTCAATTCATAAATAGTATATTGCATATCAAGGGGGAGAACAGCGTCTTTTCACGCGCGACGACAACATTGTCGGAACGAGTAAAAAGACTCTCCCCCGTGATATGTACTATACTTTTTTTGGTAGCCACACAAAACGAGAAGCGTGTTTGGCTGCGTAGCGGATTGAGCGTAGGTTCCCCTTTTCGAGTCAGAGAAAGAACCCGTGGCTAAACACCGTTGTTTAGCCACGGGACCTTTCACCGCTCGAAAAGGGGACTCTTACGCTCAATCCGCGAGCAGCAAAACACGCTCATTTTATGTGGCTACCATAAAAAAATATTCATATTGCAAGGTCAAAAATAAACGAGATTGTTTTTTCGAATTCGTGCAATCGAATTTAATTATAAACTTTTCTTCTAATATGGTTATTGAAAAAAAATATGAAATTTCAAGTCTTCGGTTGCATTCAAAATAAAGAAAAAATTGATTATTCATTATTAGTGTACTAAATTTTATTTTAGTTATTGCAAATACGAATTTTATGTATTAGAAATTCACAAACCGCCAAATTTATCGCAAAAAATAAGCTTTTATTCAAAAATTATTTGTCTATTCAAGTTTTTATTTCAATTTCACTGTGTTAAAAAAAAGATAAAATTGGTATGTATAAATTGTTTTTTGAGTTCTTTGAACGTAGATGCTGCATTCAAAACTCACTTGACAAATGCACGTTCAAATAAGAAATTTCCACTACTTGCTGGCATGCTTCACATTTCGTGAGCATTGGACAATTTCTCCAATAATGGGTGTTTAGACCTTCCTCAGAATAGGATTGGCTTTTGGACAAGCAAAAAATGCACATTCTGAAAAAAACAACGTTAGTGTTTAACTTAAGTAAGTTGTTAACTCTACATTAGTTTTATACAAAAATGATTGAAGAATATGAAAATTTCATAATGAAATTTCGAAAACTCGTTTGAAAGTTCTACCTTATAGAATGCTGAAAAAATTTCATGCTAATTGACGACAAAATCAGTAGTAATTATCTTCAAAAACAATCTTGAGGGTTTTCAAATTATATAGCTCTGATTTAAAAGTGATAGGTTATTATAAATTTTACCAATATCAAATTTCTTGTGTAGCTGTTCTTATCTTATTTGAGAAAATAAATACGTCCTACTGCTGTCAAATAATTGACAATCAATTATTTTAGATTTTCGATCTCATTAATTTTTTATTATGAATTTTTATCGTATTTACTCCAAAATAAAAGCCAAAAGAAAGGCAAGAATTAAAGAAAAATGAAAATATGTATGTATATATAGATTCATTTAAAAAAAAATAATAATAAATTCAGAAACCTTTGTGATTTTTATACATTGTATGATACCTTTCGGAAATCACAAACATTTTGTATCAAAAAATCAAATGGATTACTAAATGATAAATTTGTGTTAATAAATGAATAAATTTTTCCATATAATTATTATTCTGTTTTGAATTTATTTAATACTTTCGATGAAGATTTTGCTATCGTATTTACTGCAACGTGAAAGAGTTAAAGAAAAGTTATAAGTATACATTTAACTAATGAAAAATAAGAAAATTGTGTTTGAAAAGATTTGTAATCTGGGTGAGGTATTTTCAACATTGTCGATTTTTTTAATATTGGAATAAATGATGAATTCGCATCAATAAATAAAATTTGCTGCATTCTTAGGCCGCTGTAAATGAAAAAAATATATTATTCCACGTAAAATCTATGGGATGGAATTTTATTGTGAAACGTACGAGTCATTATAAAATAGTAAATTTTCACTCGAATGACTGAAAAATCAAAGAAAAGCATTCTTTAATAAGGACTTTTAGAAATTTAATATCAGAAATAGTTTAATTTTTATCAATAAGGAAAACGATTCATAAATAAGATCAATTTGATCTGAAATACTAAAAAATGTTGACTGATTACTGTCTCAATGTCCATTTATACGGAATTTACCTAAAATATCTCAGTCAAAAACATTTTGATTATGAAATTTCTATTTTTTACGGATTGAACCTATAACTATCATCATTTTCGATTCTTTTATTTCTGGTTTTACTTTTCCTTTTTCATTTTGTAGAAATAATAATTCTTCACCAAGCTGAAAATCATCATTTATAACAGATTATTCGAAATCCCAGTCAATTATCAATTATATACATTTATTGGTCAACGTTTCAGTTCATTTCTTGAACCCTTTTTAAGGCCTACAGAATACGTATATTTTTCAATGAAAAAAAGGAGTTATGTAACAGTATAAAAAAACTTACGAATTAAAGTTAAAATACATAAGAGTTTCTCTTTGGAAAAACGAAATTATGTAGTCATTTCTGTAAAAAAAATCAGTGTTGAAAATTCATAAGAGAGACCTGTAAAGTCCGAAATAATTGATTTTCTATTAATTACTAGACATTTTCCAGTTTTTCAATACAAATTGAACTACTTTATAATTTGTTTAACGATACGTTATTTAGTTTGAATATAGTATTTTTAAATGTGACCTTCTCTACTGATGTATAAAAAAATGTTATTTTTGAATGTCCTTCACGAAAAAAGTTTTCAGGACGAATCACCATCAACTCTTGCAATAGAAAACGGATGTGATTAAAAAAAAACGATATGTATATTTTAAGAGAGAGACTCATTTAGGACACCGAAAATGAGGACAAATAAAAATTGAGTATATGAATGTATTACAAAAATCGATGAAGTAACTTTACGGTCACAATCTAGAAGATAAAAACTGAAAAAAAGAATGTTTTTCACTGTTGAATAATTATATTGCATGGTACAAAAGTAAGGTTATATAGAGCGCTGCGCTACCGGAAGACCTTAATTGCGAGCGTGATAGCAGTCGTAATTTAGTTCTGAAACACCTTAACCAAAGAAAATCCTAATCTACATGAAAAAACGTTCTATTGACACTAAAAAATCTTTAAAATTTTGAAAATTCAAAAACTACTAAGTCTCCAAAGTAAAAGTTTATTTTTTGTAGCAAATATTTGTAATTTACATGCAACAAAAAATTGTTTATAATTTATTTTCTAATTTTTATGGTTAAAGTAAAAGCTTTATTGATGAGCTTTCGAAAAATTTCTGGTTTGTTGAAATGGGTCAAGAAATATTGTTATAATCACGCTCGCAGTTTTGAAAAACACTGTTTCGAGGAAAACACCTTAACATTTTTATTTAAGAGAAGCAGGCATTTTTAAAACTCACTGATTAGAACAGGCTTAGAAGCTATTCCCGGGTCATATAGAGGTCCTTCAGACTCATCGAAATACTTTTTTTAAGCAATTTAACTAAAGTTAATAAATAAACTTATTGTTAGTATATTAACCCTATGGAAGATCTTGTAATTCATGAATTACAGACTATTACAACCGGCAGGGTAGATTCCGATTTACCAGCTGATCATCCAGATCATTTCATTTGAATAATTACCAAAATCACAGTGTTGGAGTTGAAGTTTTATATGGATCTTTCATAATTGTAATCACTGAAAGTACATTAAATAAGTTGAATGCCAGAAAAATATATATTTCGCGCCAAGAAATGATAAGGTTGATCAGCTGGTAGAATAGGGATCTACCCCGCCGGTTGTAATAGTATTGTAATTCATGAATTACAGACTATTACAAGATTCCCCATAGGGAATTTAAATCAGCTTGTTTGCCTAGGTGGTGATTCAGAGGCTGCCACTCCAAAAGTTTTTCGAATTTTGGTTTGTCACTTTGCAGAAACATTTTTAGATATGTCTTCTAATGATAGAGACTATTTTCTAAGAATTAAGGCAACAAATCTATTGTTTACTTGTCTTGCTTCAACTGAGCGCCATTTTCCAAAGGCGAAGCGACGGCGACGACGCTCGCGCAGCTCCCAGAGCTGCTCGCCGAAAAACTCGCCCTTTTAACTGGCAACTTTCCCTCGTTTTCCGACGTTTTCCCCGGAGTTCTTCTGACATCCACGGTTGTCTGATCGTTATGGGAGAGCTCTGTTTTCCTCTGGAAATCCGTGAGGTCAAACTCGTGAAAGAGCTGGCGGTAGAGTAAATTCCTCCGGGTTATGTCATCGTCCGGGGGAAGTTGCTTGCGCACCAGCCGTGGATTCACCTTGTAGACGAGGACCAAAATCCTCTCGGAAACCTTCCTCACGGCTTCCGCTGGGTGGTGCAACCCCGAGGAACCGAGCTCTGCCAAGGTGCGACAGGTCAGCCCGCTGCAACAGTTGCAGTGTCTTTTCAGAGCACGCGTTGCTTTCCCTTTTTTGAATAAGGAGACTTCTGCCGTTTGCGAAAAAAAAGGATGAAAATCGTAGCTGGGTCACGAGTCGGAAAACATTCAGTTTGGAAAATATTTGTATAAGTTTTAGTAGTATATTTTAAATCTCTATTAATTTTGATCCTTATAAAAACCTTAGAGGAAAATGCAATTTCTCATAAGAATATATTTATTTATAAGAAAAAACCTTACAAAATTTTTTCGATTAATTCTTTATAAGAAATTTCAGTTTCTTTTAAGGTTTTTATGAGGTCGCCTTTATAAGGAATTGAATTCTCATAAGAAATTTAATTTTCTTATAAGGTTTTTATAAATATGATAATTATTAGGGATCATATAATGTAATGATAATGTATAGATATTATATCAATCTGTATTGATATTATGGCTTATATATTAAATAAACTTAAAAATATATAATAATATTGAAACGAAGAATATCGATAATAACTTATCCGGTATAATTAGAATCATACAATATTCAATATCGATTTAAGTGCTGGAAAGAAAATAACAATACGCCGATTCATCACACAGATTTGGATGGATTTTTTACAAAACAGTTTATTTGAACAATGAACAATTGAAAAATTTGAAGGACTTTCTAGTATCTTTATGAATTTCTACATAGATATCTAGAATGCTATCCTGTAGGATTCAAAGTTTAGAAATTTTTTAGTAATTCATAGATCTTCGAGAGAATCATACCTGCCTGAATTTTAGGTATTTGAAAATTTTTTGTGTAGTTTTTTAGTATTTATGAAATTTTGTAGGATTTTAAAGTATTTTTTTAGATTGCTATAGGAATTTCTACATTTTTGCACTCTAGAATCCGCAATTTATTAAATTTTTCGTTTTTAAATGCGTTTTTCAAAAAGAGTATCTTCATGAAATATATAGTTCTTGTGGTATTTTTCGTATTTCTTCAGTATTTTCACAATTTGGAGAATTTGTCGATATCCTTATGTATCGTGATGAAGTTTTCTAGAACTCGATGCTTTGGATATTGAAGTTTTGTAGATTTTGAGTATTTTATATTTTTCTAGTGTTATTATATTTTTCAGTATTAATAAAACGTACAATTTTCTTGTTTTATTTGAGATGTCTAGAATGCGATTTCCTGGAATCTAAAGTTTGAAATATTTGAATAATTTCTATAAATTTTTCAGAAAACATCATAGATCTGAAATGCTTTTGGTATTTTGCATCCAAGTATTTTTGAAGGATTTTCTGGTATTTAAATGGATTTCTCTATTAGATATTCAGAATGTAGTGCTCTAGGAATCGAAGTTTCATTGATTCCTAAGATTCGATAAAAATAATTTGTATCGAAGCTTTTCTAAAATCCAGAGTTACATTTTGAAAAAATCACGAAAAAAGTTATGCAGAAGAAATGTAATTATTTTCGTATGAACATTTAATACGTAGTATTTTTTAGTTATTCTCAAAATCAATTCTCTGTAAAGTAAAATCTATAAATATTGAAATTACTCGTAACCCTCAAGGTAAACGGCAGCAGTCTAAAAACATTAATTTTATCCATTAGTTGTTTTTGAGGAAAAACTGGAGTAACAAAGTTCGAAAAAAGAATAACATCAATAGTATGTTTGACAACGGAAAAATAGAAAAAGATCAAGTTAGATTAGCAAAAATGGAGTTTTCTAAGTAATTTAAAAAAAAAAAGTATAATTAAATACATTTATAATGTGAAAATACGAACAATGGAATATAAATGACTCAAATGAAATAGTAATGAATAAATTTGATTTTGAATCTAAAGAGTATCCCAATTGAAGATTGAGAATTCGATATATTGAAATCTGTTACACTTAATTAAAAAGGGTTCGATGTAGCATTCATAATTAGTGAATTCACGTAAAAAAAAAATAAATATATTTTGACATTGCGATAAGAAACCAAAATCGGATTGACAAAAATAATAAATTAAGGGATAACACACTAGAAATGGCATTTTCATATTCGAATCGAATGTATCCAGTTTGACCTCAAATATTGAGCAATTTTGATTCTTTCCGATTTCTTATGGTAACTATAATTTTATATCATTTTCAAGGCTATTAATAAATATATACTTTTTTCATTAAAATATGTAATATATAATATACGTTAGGGTGGCATTTATTTCGCTGATGTCAAAATTGTTTCCAGTAACGGTCCGAAAATCAATTAAAATGTTGAAAAAATTTTTTTAGTGAAGCTTGACTGAAATCGGGTAGTATTAACACGTGGCACCGAGCTGGTAAAATTTTAAGACGACTCGGAAGACATTCTCTATTCGTCCTTTTTCCTCCGAATCTTTTTACATTCTATTGGTCTTTCTCATACTACAGTAAGTTCCGAGTCATTTTAAATGGAAAATACATGTATGTTTTCGCATGTTTCACTTAAAAATTTATAACTTGTTTAAAACTGATGAAACGTTCTGAAACTTTGCAGAGTTTGGGTACGAGGTAGAGGGTATAGGAATGAATTTTTTTTGGATTTTTTGATAAGTATGTATCATCATCCAAACAGTCTTCTAAACTTGGTACCACCAGATCGGTTGCCCTGAAAATACCCCACAAAACTGATATTACACATCTTTTTCAAAGAAATGTAATGATTTTTTTGGAAAGGTAATGCAATTTTTAGAATCATTTAGTTGCACGAAACAGATAAATTGACCCTAGTATGGACAATGAGCTGTTTTAACAACCATACACTGGCGAAAGCTTCAATATTTTGTTCTGTCTAAGTTGAATCTATTAATGCTTTTTATTAATTTCATAATTTTTTTGAAAAATACTTTAGGATGTATTTCTGAGATGATCTTTAAAAAATTTTACACAAACCAGTATTTTCATATCGTGCACCTGCACCAGGGGGGTGCAACTTCAGCCGTTTTAAATGAGCCAGTTTGTACCGCAAAAGTATATGGCCGCTAGAGGCGCTGCAATCTTGGCAGGCTCTTTTTATTGGTTCTTGTCATTTGCCATCGTTCCATATCTTCCGAAATAATCAGCAAAACAAATGCCCACAAATTAAAACATGCAACAAATAAAGTACATATTTTAATAACTCAAAATATCATGGGTTTAAAACAAATGGTTGTCAGTCCAAAGTCATTGACTTTTCGATGATTTCTAAGAAAATATTTTCTCATGAAAGTTGTCTACTCCTCTCACCTTTCAAAAGTGCATGACCTACCAAATATTGAAAAACTTTTTTATAAAAAAAACTAATCTACTGACAATTCTGGGGAAAATATATGTTATGAGAAAACACGTAACGTACTCGATAATAAATTCATGCTTTAACGTTAAATTTACAGTAGATTCGAAGGATCAATTCAAATGTTCGCGCGAAAAATCGCCTGGCAAGATCACAGCGCCTCTAGCGGCCATATACTTTAACGATACAAACTCTTAACATGGAGTTGCACCCCCCTGACCTGCACCAAGGAGTGATTCCATTTAAAAGTATTGAATTAATTATTGGTCATTATAGACAGTTTATGTAGTGCTAATTAGTACAACATAAACTGTCTATAATAACCATGTGTGATTTTATCTATTATGCCGGGAAGCTAAAGAATGATAATGCACAACGTCAATGCAATTTTTATGAATAATTATTTAGTCATGCGAGTAACACCACTTATGCTTTTTGTATAAAAATAAAAATCTGAAAAACGATAAAAAAATTATAAATTTTCTCAGTAAAAATAGGTTAAATTACACCGATTTTTCAGTCGTGCTCTGTTCAATTATTAATCACTCGAATTCTTCGCTGCTGGTTTGTTTTCCTGTAACTAAAGTAATATTTTTTTATTTTTGTGCATTAAAAACAGTGTGACACTTGTGAATAGTGAAATAACTGTCACCCTAATATACATAAATATATAATAACATATAATGTAATATATAGTAAATATATTCATACATTGTATGTACAACTTATATATTTATATCATGTGAAATTTCTTTCCTTGATGAACAATGTATAATACATGACCTGAAACGAGGAAAACATTCTTCAGACCACAATATGTAGTAATCATAATATCTCGACGTTGTAGAAAAGTGAACCCTATGGACTTTTTCTCATTCCAGGTCACATACTCTATCAATTCCTTAGAGCGATTTTTCACTTTTTGAGAGGGAAAAATCACTCTAAAGTAGGAAAAGTTCACTCCTCTTAGAGTGAAACTGAATTCAAATTTAAAAGATACCTTACACAAATTTAAGAGTAAAATTCAGCTTCTTTAAGAGTGACGTTTTACTCTTTTAGAGCGAATCTACACACTATTAGAGCGGATTTCCACTCCTTAATGGAGTGACAATATTCTGACTCGTTGTAGCGTGAAAATTCACTCTAGGGAATGAAGAAAGTATTTTGAGCAAAAATATCTAATGAAACAAGAATCAAAATTACTAAATAAGCTTGAAAATGTCGAAAAATTGGGAAAAGGGAAAAGCACCTCTGCTTGTCTGTGGAAATGCCGTGATTTAGAATCAATTGTTCCACCATTTCCAAACGACTGAGGGCGAGTCTCTGGTGCGCGCTGCTGCTTATGGGCCTTGTTAAGTGGACCGGGATGATGTGCAATTCTCGAACGCACTTGCAGTCTGCCATGCTCAGAATCGTGTGCACAGCCATGTTGTGAATCCTTGGGGTGGTGTCCCCGGATTTAGCCAGCAACTCTGGGAGCAAACGGTCAACGCTGCGGCCTATTTCCACGGCTGAAACCCGATCCACCGCGAACTCCGAAAAGAAAAATCGGATCAATTGTGCGGCGGAACTGTAGACGCTGAAGACTTTGTCTCTCAGAGCGCGATGCAAGAGCAAAATCGCGGCCCGAGCCGTTTTGTTGACCGAATGTTTGGAAATCGTAGCATCGAATTTACGAAGCTCTTCTTTCAGTTGAGACAAACCGTCTTCTTTGTCCGTGAATTGTTTGGCGTAGAATTTTTCCACCTATTGGAAATTTTGAATATTTTACGTGACTTTCAGTGACGTTTTTTTTTTTTTCTTCTTAAAGTTTGAATACAACATCAAAAAGGAAAACTATATAAATATAGATAAAATAAAATATAAACGAAAATAAGCATAAATGAATATAGGAATACAAATAAAATAGAGAATAGAAATAAACGAATTCAATAAAATATGAATAAATTAAACAATTCAAATAATGATTGAAATCACTTTTGTGTTCTTTTAGGTCCGCCAATTTTTCAGAAATGCATCAGAAGAAATATATCAAAAGAGTAATACCTGAGAAATCAGTTTACTTTTCAAAATTTATAGACAATTTTCATTATTTTATTATAATTTTTTGTGATTATTAAAAGACATGGTGAATTCAACATGATTTGGAAACATGTAAAAAACTTGTTTCGGTTTTTACAATTTTGGAAAATTTTATGTGATTCTAATTTATTGAAAGAGTTCTTCGTAATTTTATTACGAAAATTCGCAGAATTGTGATTATTATTTAAAAATTTAAAAATGTATTCTTACACATCGTGAATTCATGAGCGGTTTTGAGAGTTGCCGATAATTTCTAAAACTTTGGATGACTTTGGAAAATACCGTCAATTCCGACTCTACATGTAATGTTTCAAGATGTTATGTAACATTACAGAAACCATTCAGTCACATTTCAACTGCAACATTGCATTTGAATTGTGTCTGAAATTTTTCTGAAATTTTATCAATGAAATGTTTCCGTAAATAATTTCCGATGGATTTCAGAAAGATAACATTTCAATGTTTCATTATCATTTCGATAAAAATTTTTCTTCATTATTTCAAAACGAACGTTCTTTTTGTAACCTTTCATGAATATTTATTGATTTATCACTATAAATGAAAAAAAAAAACTTTTAAAAACATTGAAATGTTCACTTTAACTCAATCTTTTGTTATCACTCTTATAATGACATAATTCCATCATAATTAATTGCATCTCATATCGATTACTTTCATTTTACACATTTTTTCTTCTTATTCACAAGAATGAAATGTGGACTTGCTTAGACAAGTTAAAATTGTAAAATGTAAAAGTACTAACCATCTCCATTCCAAAAACAGCAATAGGCAGTGCTGCTTGCTTTTTTTCTCTTTCGTTCAGTCTCGAAGGGATTTTCGAATCAGTTGCGTCATTGTGACATTCTCTTGTAAATTCGTTAGTGTGAGAACTTGAAGAAGCAAAAACATTATGATGAATTTCTTGTAAATTCATTTTATCCAGAAAAAAGCTACCTCAATTTATTTCTACCTTCATGACAACTTTTCTAACATGTTTCAAACTTGGAAAGGAAGTAGAAATTTTTTTAAATCATTTTTTATGGTTCCTTTGATTATTAGCGTTAACTTAACTATGAAAACTTTTTCTTTGACATTGTTCGCTATGACAGGATTCGAACCTATGTTACGTCTATAAAATGCCCAAAACCTCAACCACTTGCCCATTCAATATTTTTCGAATACTTCCATAAATAGTTTTGCCAGTTCCAGCATAAATATAATATGAAAGCTTGTAGCTTTGAAAGTGTGAGGATTTCAACATTTCTAAAAAAACACAAGTCTTAAATATAATATGAAGTGAGGAAAACATTATTACTGTCTCAAAGCTGGAATCATTCGCTCTTCGTAAGCTTCATAACTCGACCGAAGAACTGGACCAGCAGATCTTGTTTTTCTTCTCAAAGACGATGTTTTACCATTGCATTGCCTTTCTCTTTCGATTGTGCCAGAATTTAAAAGTTGCGGACTTTGAGCTGATTCTGCAATTAAAATCTCTCTAAAATTACAGGGAAAGAAAAAAAAACGTCGATTAAAAAAAACAATCCTTAATCAAAAATATTTCGAAGATCGAGTAGTAAGATTATGCAAAATCATGGACTGAATGCAAAAAATCCAATTATGTAAGAGTTTAGAAATACAAAAAAAAAACAATAAAATAATTAGAAAAACAAAGGTTACAGGAAAAGTGTACAATGAAATGCCCGATCATTCGTTTTAGTTTCAATTTTTGACACTTGAGTTCTAGGTGAGGAATCATTTCGAAAAATGTCACAGACGAGATTTTTGACGTTTTCCAGGGATTTGTTCAACATTTTTGAAAATTATATGGAGGTTGCTTTTATGCTATACCTGGTATTGGACTTTGTGCTTTTAATCGTAACGGCGAAACGGGTCGCTGAATTGGCGCCACCAGCCCTGCTGTTGGTGAAACGCTACCTCCAATGGCGCCATCCACGGCCTCTAAATGATGCATTGATTCCACTGATGTTTCATCGTTACTTTCTAAAGGCTGTTTTGAAGTTTTTGGGAGTTTTAGTTGATTTCGAAGCAGTTTTTCTAGCTCTCTTAATCAGTCAGAGTGAATTTTCAGTTTACATCACGTCAAAATACTATCACCTAATGATAGATGAGTGAAAAAGAGTCAAGTATCAGTCTTAGAGAAGTTGAATTTCACTCTTAGAGGAGTGAAATTTTGTTACCTTCGAGTGACTCTTCACTCTAAAAAAGTGAAAAATCACTCTTTGTATGAGTGGCAGTATTTTGAGTTGATGCAGAGTGAAAATGTACTTCGTTTCGTATTAAAAAAATATGTATGCTTACCCCGTTAGGCTCCAACAACTCTTGGACCCTCAAACTCTGGTAGACCTGCTCACGATATTTTTCGGCTTGAGCTTTTTTCGCTTTGGCTTTGTCGAAGTCTTCTAAAGCTATCGCGTACTTTTTCTCAAGCTCGTATTTTCCTAGTTTTTCGCCAGCTTTTCGCAAACTCTCCATTGCGATTTTCAATTTCGAAGCGTACTCGAACCTTTCCTCTGTTGAATTAATTATTTAATTATATTTGCAGTCTGTATGTTCAATTGATGTTGCACGTTTTTATATTTATTTGTTCAATTTGTCTGTTTGTATCCTAATTCCAATTTTTTCATCAATTTTCTATTGCTTCAGTGAATGAATTGATAAGCAACTTTGGCTCTTGAAATATATTAATTTTTGTTGGAATCTTACGAAAATTCAAATAAAGAGTAGAATTTGTTTTTTATTATTCCGTTTTATACTCTGAATATTCATGTGAAAATTTTGCTTTTCTCTGTAAAAAATTGAAATTTAACGATAATTTACCTTCAACCGCTTTAAGTTTTTTAATTTCCATTTTGCGGATAATCCGGGCCACATCTCGGTCAACGTACATTTCGAAGGCTAAATCGTCGTAGGGGGAAACATAGTTGGAATTGACAAATTCAAGATCATCGTTTTGGGGATGGACGAATTCCCCGATTATGTTGATTGCGATAAGGGCGACCTATCACGCGAAAACATTTGATTGATGACTCTCCATCATTGATTTTTTTATATCTAGTTACAATATTGTACTCGATTTCGCAAGTTATTTCATCTTCTATGTGATTTTTGGAAGGAAGATCTGAATATTTTTTGAAAAATTATATATTCATTTTTTCTTGTCGTTAGTAATAAAATCATCAAAGAAATAAAATTTTATTATGAGACAGAGAAAATAAGTTTTCGTAAATAAAATGGTAATATATATGTCAATGATAGTAAATTAATGGAAGTAAGTGAATCACCGAACAGAGTTTTTTGTACTTTTGTAATTAATCAGTATGAAAATCGGTAAAAATGTATAATATAGAAAATACATGTATACTACTTAGGTACATTTTTCTAACATTTTACGAACTATTTTGTCTAAGATCTAGATATCAATATAGATATATTTATGTTTTCTTTGAATTACATCCACAAAATCTTAACACTGTTCGCGTTTTTGTTTTGAATTTCAAATTCAAGTTTTCTGGATGGATTCGGAAGTTCACTTTAGAAATCGCAAATTTTCGAAACATATAAAATTCAGGTTTACACAGATGCGTTTCTTTATTTTTTTCAAATTTCTGATGTTTCTGAAATGTATACAAAAGCAGGAATTCTTAAATTTTCGAAAATTATAAATTAGGTTTTCACAAATGCAATCCTCTCATTATTTTCTCAAATTTCGTGGCTTGAACGTACCCCATTATTATATAGGCATTTTTCAGTTCAAAGTTTTTTTAACTTTATTTGGCAGTTCACGTTTGAAAGTTGACGAACTTCATCATTTTAAGTTTAAATGTAAATAAAATTTTAGCATAATCTACGAATGCTTGAGTTTTTCAATTTCAACATTCGATAGTTCCAGAATTACCAAATCCTTGAAAGTTCAAATTTGTATATTCTTACATAATTACCAAATCCTTGAAAATTCGAATTATACTATGAAGATCGGATCTTAAAAATTCAGTTACACATCCTTTTTTCACAGATTGGTAGATTACAACCTTTTTTAGATAATTTTCCACAAACCTGTTCGTACACATTGTGCGCATTGGAGTGAGGTTTATGCAACTTGAGCTTGATGAATGAAGCTTCAATCACCGGCAGCGAAACACTCTTAAGTTCCCTACTTTTGTACATGGACGAAGAATTATCGGACAAATTTATATATCCCAAATAATTAAAATCCGAGTAAATATTCGTTTTATTATCTTCCAAAGATGTCCAAATTTCCAGTTTTTCAGCTGAATTGTGAAAATTAAAGATAATTGTTAGGTTGTTCCTCTATGTTTAGAGGCATCAGTGCCAGCTATCATTTTTTTTTATATATTAAAGCTGCATTCTTTATTCATGAAAAATTCAGTAATTTCAAATCGCAAAAGAGTGGACAAAAAAAGAATTTCTTCAAAACCTAATTGAATAAACAGGTTTTTTTTTTATTTTACTTACGAATTATGTATTGGTGGGCGAGTACTTGAATTTTCGTGAGTTTCGCCACTTTATGGAGACGCAAAATTATTTGTTGTGGATAAAGACATTTTTTTGCGCTTTGCCAACCGCGAACTGTTGGGCCATGAATGTTCAATTCCAAAGACGAGTGACGTGCTTCTTCGCCTGTTTATAAAAAAATTTAAAGAAAATTTTCAGTAACGAAATCGCATGAGGTTTTCGTTCATTTTGTTACAAATTTGTTTTAATCTGTCTTAAAAAAACCCTTCTAAACATCCAGAATATAGAAAATTTTAGCTCTTCGAAAAATTATTAGAAATTTCTGAAAACTAAAAAAGAATTATTCGCGTGCAAAATACTTTAGAAGCTATCTAGTTCCTTTGCGAGGTTGGGTCAGATGAGAATTTTTCAAAAATATGATATAATTATAGACAATGACTTTTTGAAACAACCACACACAAAATTAATCGGTTGAACTTGAAAATAAAGTATACCACGAAAAACGAAATTTCAAGACTATAGAAAAATGTTACTTATCAATATTCCATAGAACATGAAAAAGAAAGGCCTCAAAAAAAAAAGGAGACGAAAATTTAACACTGATGACAACCAAGAATAAAGCACCATCGATAAACCCGATGAATTTGTAATAAATTACACCCTTCCGAAAAAATCAACCCCCATAGAAGAAACTTACTGCTGGCGTATTCGACGCTGAAGCTAATTTGCCTCGGCATGTCGGATTTCCAATTTTTCAAATAATATTTTCAATAAAAATAGCTAATGTTGCAAGGACGCGGTGTAAAACTACGTAAAACTTCGAAGGCACAGCCATTTGAAAGCTCTTTCAGCATACGATTGGCATATTACACGTGCGCAAGTCCACCCCTTCCCGATATTTCCCTCTTTCACTTTGTCCTTAAACTCCCTTATTGATCCCTCTTTCTCCTCTCGGAAAATAATTTCCAAAACTTATGCAATTTGTCGGGATCTTTTTCAGGATATTTCGCGTGATTTTTAATTGCCGTAACAACCTTGGAGTAATTCAGAGTAATTAATAAGGGTGGGAAAATGTGCAGTGCTCGATTTTATCAGGGATCAATATATCATACATTCTGATAGGGGTTGGTAGTTGGTGCTTCGTGGTACCAGAGGGTGTGTTATGATTTGATTTTTTTTTTTCAAATTTCATCGGATATGATTGACGAAATTTATTATAAAAAGGCTGCCCTGACGATCCCGAGGCAGCCACCATGAACGTCTTTTGGACTCCTTACGATTTTGTTAAATTTAATGTATTTTAACTCAATACTTTGCACAAATATATGTCGCAAACACACTGACAATCGTTGAATTCATAAACATTTTACATACGCATATCGTAAAAAACTGTAAAAAAATAAAAATAGTCACGTGCTAATGTAAAGTCAATTGCTATACTCAGAAACGCTAAAAAAATATTTTTCAACAGTTCAAGACTCATTATTATTAGGCAAAATTCGACTCAACAATTGTCAAACATGTATAATACAATTTATTAGAGTCTTTATTGAATGAAACAGACATATTGTCGCAACTCACGCATTTGGACTTGTTTTGGATTTCTTAGGCATCCGAAAGGAATCCATGGAAGACGTATTTAGATCCCTTTTGGACGCCTCCGTCAGAGAGTATTCAAAAATTTCATGCCCTAGAATTCAAAGTTCATTAAACTTTTTGTATTTGAAAGGGTTTTTCAAGAAATAGTATTTCTACCGATTTTTATTTGTTTTAGTTTTTTTCGTACTTTTTCAGTTCTTCTATGATTTGAAGGATTTTTCAGTATTTATGAAACTTTTCGTATTTTTTAGGATGTAGAAAATGTTGCTGGATTTGCTATTGTTTTTAAATATTTTAGCATTTTAATATGAATTGTAATATATTTGTAGTTTACCCATCACTAGGTACGTTTTTAATAACACAGGTTTACAAATTTCGGTAAGTTTTTGGACCAAGGCAGGCAAACATGTTGTTTCACGTATTTTTACTCGCTGAATTCGAATCTGTAGCCTATTTTTCGTCATCAGGTCAGGTTTCCGAGATAATGAATGCTGGTAATTTTGCGTTGTCACAGAGGCTCACCGCTTTTAATTCGAGTATTTTGTCAATATTGATCATTCTATTAATTTTTATTCTTGTCAGCTATTCAAAACCAATTGATTACAGTGTCAAAAAGTTTATTTAAATTCAATCAAAGTACTTTCATTATGTTGCTTGTTAGAACAGATATGCTGAGAACTGAATATTTACACTACTTCGGGGGTATTGTGAGAAGTCATTGAGTAGAACAGAAAAACCATAAGTTCCAACATTCTTTTTTAACTCTTGTTGAACCTAGCTTTATTGATGATCAATGTTGGACAAAATATTTAAATTATTTTTATCGCCGATACCCGAGTAACCCGAGTGGCGTTTTATCTTGGCCAATATTACTTAGTGTTGTACCCACATTGATAATTACTGGCCGAAAATCGGTCTGGTATTGGAATACCGGTAATATAACTTCTTACTCAAGGTGGCATCCATATAACAATGCCTGTGGTGGACGTATATGATGATTGTTCATAGGGTCAACATCACATTCATATTGGCAAGCTAATATTGAAATTCCGATAGGAAACCATGACTGCATACACGTATTTTAATGTATAAGACTCATATGAGGTTTCCTATATTGAAAGCGTATAGTTATTTCAAGATATTCTTACATAGGTCATATAATATAGCATGCTTAGAGAGGAACGCTGAGTTGAATCAATGGTTATTTCTTTTATTTAACAAACGTGACTAATATCATTTCGAAACATAGAAAAGTTTGGAAGGTCTCGAAATAACCATTTTTCATTATCCCTAAGTTAATTTCTTCCCTGTCTTTTTTTCCAAAACCAGAGACGAGCAAGGAGAGCAGCACATTTAAGATTTACAGACAATTTAGGGAAACCATTAGGTTTTCTGAGATTCAAGAATCATCAGTGAATACTGTTGGTCTTTTATACGTTCAACAAAACGTAATCATAACAAATAAAACAGTCCAATTTACTACGTATCAAATGTCGGACATATTTTTAAATAAAATTATATTAAATGTTAAAAAAAAAACCTGAGTCTCGTATCTCGAAAATCTGACCTGATTGAATGAAACGGACTGCTGATTCGTGATCAGCATCAAAAACAACTTTGAAATCTTCATTTGGCTACTTGGGTCCAAAACCTTGTAAACCTGTGTAATCAAACTCGTTTTTCGACTTCCCAGTCAATGTGATTATATTATTCCAACGTTTCGATCACAAGTGTGTGATCCTAGTCATGTCATGGTCATTATCATTTAAACCGCATCAAAAGCCGCAAAATCAAAAAAAAAGAACACGAAACTACTTCCATCCAATGCCTCCATAGTCTCAAAATATTAACAATCATCAATCATTAGAGAAAAACAGTCTCTCGTTGTCAGAAATAAATCGAAGTGAACAGACGTATATTTCGAAAGTGACTGATCATTGCAATAATGATCATACAAACAAATAAGTGAATTTTAATTTCTACATTTATTCAAATTTCTCATGATTTTCTCCTAGTTTTTTTCATTTTGAAAACATAGAAAATTACAAGACGCAATTTAATAGTTAGTTGTAGTTTAGAAAAATATTAAAAAGATAGCAGCATGATAATTTTTGTCTACACAGGAAATCACATCGCGAATTCGATGAACAAAGAAAACTATCCTTAGTGCAACTATCACTATCACTATTTCAAACTTGTGTTTTTATGTGACTCAGAGAACTTTTGTAAGTTGCGCACGTTTGCGTATCCAGAGACAATAATTATTAAAAATGAATATAAAAAATATAAGAGAATTCTCTGATGAAGTATTGAAAACAGAGACAACGAATTTTTCTGAGTTTATAAAAACATAATAAAACCAGGGACCGCCGAAACCGATTCGTCTCAATCGAGACCGAAACTGTAACGAAACCGTTATTGAGATTTTTTACAAAACCGAAACCGAAAAAACTTTTTTCGGTTTTCACATGTTTTTTTCGGTTCATTAGCAGTTTTTGTATGATCATTATAACGTTTTTGAATTGTTTTGAATTAATAGACTTTCGATATAAAAAAGGGTACCATAAATGGGGGAAAAATGGAACAGCTCGAGACTCCCGAGTTACTCCGGGATACAAATATCTCTGCCAAAAAAATAAAAAAATGAATAAAATTTTGATGTTTCAACGGCTAAAAAAAATATATATATATTTACAATTATTAGGAATACATTGCTTTAAGTGTTTAAGCCATGCATAAGGAAGAATTTTTAAAAAATATCTGCAATTTTTTGTGAAATAATAAATACATTATGTATACAATTAAGTGCCATGGCAACGAAAACATTAAATATTTGAATTCATTAAAAAAATTTTTTTTAAAAACTGATGAAAATCCGAAGACTTAATTTTATTTCGTGAAAACCTAAATCAACTGATTCTATTTCCTATAAAGAAACTTGGAACGTTGTTTTCTCATCTAGAAACCAAAACCGTAAAAATTTTGTTTTCAAGAACGAAACCGTAACCGAAACTTATATAGATTTGTTGTGAGAAACCGAAACAGAAATAAAAAACGTTATTTTTTTTCAAAACCGAAACCAAAACCGAAAACGTTATTTTTTTTTTTCTCAAAACCGAAACCGAAACCATTATTTTTTTTTCTCAAATCCGAAACCGAAACCGAAAACGAAAACGTCATTTTTTTTCTCGAAACCGAAACCGTTATGTATAACGGTCTCGGTCCCTGGATAAAACCTACGACTGTCGAGTATGTTAAATAGATTCACGCAACGTTTGTTTCTCGGTGGACTCACGCTGTTGAAAATTTTCTTAAATTTCATACACTTTTTATCCAAAATGTATTAAAATGTACTTTCAATTTCGTAAGCCAGCTGTATGAAATGTATATTATATTAGATACACATGTTTTAGAAGTGTATGATTTAGGAACACCTACTTGAGTTTAATACACTTTCCATAGATTCTGTATTGAAACGTACCTGAGATTTCATAAACTTGATATTTGAAACATAAGTAAGATACACTTCCTTTAAATGTCTATAAATTCGAGACACTTACTTGAGTAAAATACATTTTTCACACAAGTTGGTTGCTACGCTCGTGCTCGCTAGGTGGCTACACCAAATTTTTTCTCGAATGCGGTTTATTGTGGGAATCCTTCAAATATGAGTGGAAACCATATTAATATTAAGGTGAAGGGCCTGATATATGGAATATTACATGCAAACAATGCGAAGAAATAATTTATCTTTGAAAGTGTTTTATTCAACTGAAATTTGAAAATACTAATAACTGAAATAAATAAAAAGGAAATTTAATACAAGAATGTTTCCTGTAAATCTTTTCTCAAAACCAAAATTTTTTGTATTAGAAATTTAACAGAGAAAAATTTGGAGTTGACATGGTTTGTTGGGATATAACGCAAAATACACATTACTTGTATTAAATTTAATTCACACATTTTTGTATGATTTTAATACATCAGTGCATTGATACAAATCTGACTTAAATTCATCTAGAATATAATAGAAGTATATATTAATGTCATGTATAAATCCAAATACACATGATGTATAAAATTTAAGACACCCGTATATTAAAGTAATGTAAGCGGGTATATATTTTGTATATTTTTAATGCATTATTAATATAGGTTATGTGAAATTAGCGTTATACGCGTTATATTAAATTTAAGACAAAAATTTCAAGAGTGCATGCTTAATGTATGATAAGTTTTAGAATTTTGTAATGTACTCGTTTTTTATTCACAAAAAAAATGTATATTGCTGAATAAAAAAACAATTAAAAGTTCACAAAAGCTTTCTTATATATATTTTCATATTTTTGAAAATTTTCGGTTTCTTTGAGAATTGCAGTTCCCAGCTACAAGTATGCGTCTTACTCGTGGCACATGAGACTTACAAGGAATACTTTTTTACGATGTGTTTGTTTTTATGAAAAGTGTTAGAATTAGTTATAAAACGTTCATAATACCCTCTGAACTTCGAATCGCAAGAATTCATATTGGTTCCGTGAGAAATTCGTGCGCACCACTGTACATAAAATTCATAACTCGTACAATTTTTGAGGTATCATCAAAGTTAAAATACCAAAATTTGCGTGGACTTTGGGGCTACGAATGAGAATTTTTTCAAAATTTTCGAAGATGGATTAATTTGAAAAAAATCCAATTTTGTGACAAACGTGTTTTTTACTCTATCCATTTTTGATGTTATGTTTCTCGAAAAATTATTTTCTCAAAGGCCACTGTCACATGCATTCATGATGCATCTTTTCAGAATTTTAAGACTGTTTGTTAATTTGATATTTGAATAATCCGGGAAAGTTAAACGAATTTTCAATATTCTGTGGAGTCCGTAATAGTGGGCCAATTACCAAATTTCTACAGTTAACCATCGTTCAGACTCTTCTTTCGATCTTCCGAATTTGAAATTTCAAGAATATCGGAGACATGACCCGTTGATCGTGGCCGATCTGGCGTAAAACGCCCCATATATTTCGAGCTCTAGAAGAAAGTTTTTTATATCTAACTGCAAAATATTTACAGCGAAATTCAAAGATTTACAAAAAGATTTATCCTATTAGAAAAATTGTGGAAACTGCAAAAAACACAATTAAAGTGTCGAATATACTTTTAAAAGAAATTGATTTAATCAAAACTTTACTCACAAGTTTTTAGCAAAAATTTAACTTCAATGACTTTATTCTGAATTTCATTTTCATTTCTATTTAATATTTATTCAGAAGGTTGCTGTGAACAAAAAAAAAAAGAGTTCCGTTAAAATATTTATATGTTTTATACAACGAAATAAAAAAACAATATACAATATCAGGTCGTGGCAAACAAGTAAAGAAGGCCTTTGGCGAATTGTACGATTTCGGAGCCTCCGAGTTTGGATTCACCATAAACTCGATCCACAAAACTTATTGGCACTTCGCCGATTGTTTTGTTGAGCTGTCGCGCTCTCACAATCATTTCCATTTGAAAAACGTAACCCTTGGAAACGCACAGAGATATCAAATTTTGCAAAACGTCTTTTTTGTACAGCCTGTAAAAAAACATTTTTGTGGTTCCGAGGGTCAAAAGATCACTTGGGAAAGAGTAATAATTTATAGGACGTATTTTTATCACTAATAATAAATTCCAGAAGTATTCAATTTTGGTGAAAATCTTATTAAAAATAATTTTTGAAAGTTTGGCTATTTAATTTTTTTTTTACCTGGAAATATTCAAAAAAATTTCATTTTCTACGATGGTTTCTTGAGCTTCTTTATAAATTCGTATATTAAAATTCACCTAAAACTTCCAGTGAGGTCGCTAACACCAGGTCTGAGAAGAATTTGCGTAAGGAAATTGGCCCCTCGACTGATAAGTTTTCTTTTGAAATCCCACCCATAAACCCCACCATCGCCAGAATATCTCGTTCCACTCACAATGTCGAAATTTCTCTTTTTCTGTTCTTCGATCATTAGTGGAATGAATTTTGGCTAGAGAAACGAAAAAAATTATCATTTTGTCATAAGGTTTTTTAACTTGATTCAAATGAAATTAAGAATTTGAGTGTGAAGTTACGTTAGGGAAAACTGATAGTCATATTATTAATAATTTGTTTATTGGTGAAGTACGTTTTATTTATATAAAATTATTTTAACTATCACATAATTTATCAGAAAATTTTTAAAAACTGCTCAATTTGCATAAAATGACACCTACATGATGTGACAAATCAGCATCCATTATGACTATAAAATTCCCAGTTGCATGTTTGATCCCATGCATGTAGGCAGTCCCCAACCCAAGCTTTTTCTCCCTAGGTCGTAAAACAATTTTTTCCTCCCCGTAAATACTTTGCAGTTTTTTTGCCATTTCCAAAGTTCCATCTGGAGAACCATCATCGATTACGATGATTTCATAATCCACGTCCCTGAAATGGAAATGTTATTCATACTCAAAGTGCAAAAAAATTTATAGGGTCAAAAGACGTTACGATTTTTGGGAAATTCGAAATTGTAACAATTTTTTCATCCCAGGCAGGGACGTATGATAAGGCGATTTTTTGAGTTTAGCACTAAAAAGTTCGAAAAAGGTATTCTGTTTGCTGTACATTGTAAAATTTGAACTCAGCGAATCAATAACCCAAAACATATTTTTTATTTCAAAACAAAGTCCTTAGATCCATTTTACTATATGTTAAAAATATAGTTAATGCCGAAACAATTATATTTAAATTCATCACTTTCACTGGATACGATCATAATTAAAAAAAAAATTTGTCTTCGAATAGTTAGTAGGAATAGAAAATTTTGTAATAAATACATTGTGATAATTCATAGTCCAATCAATAAAATTTTCAAATAGAATACTTGATAAAGATATAAAAAGTTGTGACCTCAAGCAGTCTTGTAATTTTGAAATTTGTGAAAAATTAAGATATGTTAAAATAAAAACAACAGAATCTTAAAAATCTAAATTTGAATTCAGTGGATTAGTAATCCAAAAAATATTTTTTATTCTAAAGTAAAGTTCAAAGAGTTAAAATGAAAATCTAATCATTGCTGGCGGTAGTCAGCGAAAGGTTAGGGGTTCCCCCACACTCTCGCACCGACCAGTAATATTTACAAAAAACACTTGGTTTTGAACTGTCACAGATTCATCTTTTCCTTATATCTTTTTAATAAGGTCAAGATATGACAAATTTCTTTTTGCAGGTAGTTCCTACATGAACAATGAATCACAAAAACATTTTTTGGCCATTTGCAAAGCCGCCAATTATTCACATTCGATCATTGAAAAATTGAATCCGCGGATTTCACGAGTTTTTAAGTATGGATTTTATTAAGAAATGACTGGCGCATGGTAAAACAGGTATGTGCAGTTCGCAAATACCTATCTGACCAACTGTGCTAATTTTTTTTTGCTTCGTATTGACATATGGGTTATGTTTACATAAACGTAAACAATAAATATATAGAAGTGCAAAATTGATTGTTTAAGTTGAAATGATGATTTCAACTTGAATTTGAAATAGTTGTCATGAATTTTGTGCAGTGCATTAATTTTTATAAAGTTCAATCGATACTTACATTACTTAATAAATTTGTTGGATTTTACAAAATCTATGTTTAGTTACTAATATTTTTTCTTTTCGCGATTCCGAAATTCTATGTGTTTTATGATAATAATCATGGAATTTTTGTACACACTAATGTTAAAAAAGTGGTAAAGCTGTAAATTTTTTAAAACAACTGAAAATTCTTTGAATATTTACATATATATTTTTCGAAAATTAAAATTTTCCAATATAAACAGATGTGAATAAGTTTTACAATTTTTTATTTAAAACTTTTTCTAATAAACCGACATGTATATATATTTCATATATTTTATAATTTTAATATAGTTCTTGTACTTCATTCTTCGACTGTCAGTCGAAATTGTTTGCATTTTCTAATTTCAAAAATTTTCTGAATAATTTAATAATAATCTTATAATAATAAAAACCTTATTTAAGGGGACACAGAGGCTGTTTTCTCCGCCTCTTTCTTCCACTTATTTGTTTTCCGTTCTATGCGTCTTTCTCGCACTTCAGCAGTCTCTGGGTCTCCTTAATGAATAAAATTAATGAAATTACATGTCTGCCATTTTTGCACTTATAATAAAAATGTATCGTCTAAATTGACGATGAATGAAATGTGTAATCAATTTTTATAGGTGTATAAATCAAAGTAAATTAATTTGTTTATGATAAATAAAAATATTGTCAAAATTGATAATTCATAAAATGTAAAATTATTTTTACAGATTACTTAGAATTATTCATTCAATTTTAATAAAACTTCAAGTTCATTGAAATTGATTAATCAGATGAATTTGATTTGAAGAATGTTTCTTTAAAAAAAAAAAGTAATGTATTAGTTGGTTTCACAATAGTAAATACGTATTTTAAAAGAAAAAGAAATTCTTTATTTAACAGAAATTATGGAAGTTGAAAAAAAAAAAGATTTTGTAAAATGAAAGGTTTTTCAAGGCAACATTTATCAGCTTTCAATATGATTTTTTTTTCACATTTTTTCTTGACATTTTTTAATTTATCTGCCTTCTTCCCTCCTTCTGCTGTTTTTTTTTACCGTTATTCAAGTATTATGTATTTTGAGTATATTTTTTCAAAATACTATTGTTAGAAAAAAATTCCCCCATTTTTTTGTACAGTAGAAGCTCCTCCATTTACAATTCTCCCATCTGTAACGTAATGAAGTGGAACGGCATACAAACTCGCTCCGGACCTTCCGCGAGCCTTATCTCTCGAAATTTTGATGACTCTTGAAAAGACTTGGTCTTTCAGCACATCGATACGGCTTTGTCGGTAACTGAAGATCGGAACGCCGGCGGATTTACTTCGTGCTTTAATACATTCACCGATTTATAAGTATCCCCTGAGCTTTCTAAATGGAGGGGCTTCTTCTGTATATCATCATCGAAAAACGTTCTATTAAATCAAACATTAAAATCTACGTGGAACCATATTACATCACAGTCGAATTGATGCTAAGTAACTTCAAAATTAAAGTAAATCAGTAGCAGTTGACAGTGATTTATCAAAAAATATCCATATCCCCCAAAAAAACATTTCCAATGTAAAACTTTGGAGGTGAGGGGTCGCGTCTAAAAAGCATACCAAAACAAAAACCAAATCTTTCCTATACGCTCAGTAAGGGCTAATATCCTTTAGAGTGAGTGAAGTGATGTGGTTTCGCATAAACATTTTTGTTTAAGGTTTCTAACATTGAAATTATAACATGATCATACATGGCAAATTTTATTTTCAAAAAATCTGGACTCGAGCATTTCCAGTCACTCACCTGCCCGCTTTTCCAGACAAATCGTAATCTTCAAACTTTGTTGTTTTTTCGTTAATAACTTGTGAATACGTATAAAAATTGGATTTGCCATTTTGAGTTTATTCAATGTTGAATTCAGAATGATTGTTATTCAGAAACAAGGGGAAGCATAAAAAGTTGATTAGCATGTACACTAATCACTCAGATAGCAATAATATTTTATTCGAAACTATTGTAAACCAAAAGTGAGGGGACGAATTTGGCGGTGCTTGTGAATTTTTCAAAAATTATAGTCATACAAACATTATTGTATTTTTTATTGTCTTTGACAAGGAGCGAGAGAGGAATAGGATGGTGATTCAAAATTAATAATTCGTAATTGTGATAAAAAATATTGTATTCATCATTACATGATGATACAGAAGAAAAGGAAGGAATAGGGGGGCACTTCTAAATAATTCAAAATTAATGCAAAAGATCTATTCGAGATGACAATACAGTAGATCAAGGAACTAGTGTAAATTGCCTTTACAAGTCATAATAGCGGGCATGTGAGTGACTGGAAATGCTCAATCCAGATTTTTTGAAAATGAAATTCGCCACGTATGATCATGATATAATTTCAATGTAAGAAACATTAAAGAAAAATTTTTATGCGAAACCACATCACTTTACTCATTCTAATGGATATTAGCCCTTACTGAGTGTATAGGGAAGATTTGGTTTTTTTTTTGGTATGCTTTTTAGAAGCGACCCCTCACCCTTAGTTTTACATTGGAAATGTTTTTTTGGTTGTTATTACACAAAATCAATGGAAAACAAAAATTTTTAATTTTATAATCCACATCTACGAATAACACTTGAAACAAAAACCTAGAATAGCTAAAAAATATTGTAATTCAAAAATCCTAACCCAAAAACCAACATAATTTGAAATTTATCTGATAATTGTATGTAAAGAATAAAATGGATATAATAATTGAATTTTGAATTTCTATATCATGAAATTTATATAAAAGTAGATAATATTATTTTGATTTTGAATTTAAATAAAAAATAATAATAATCATTTTACGTATAAAAATTATATGTTCAATTTTGAATTTCTCGATCATGAAATGTAACAAAAGGTCAATAATAACATTTCAAAGTTAACTGTTTGAAATCTAAATAGATTTTGATTATTATTCTATTGCATACAAAGATTATAATACATGTGACAATAATATACAACAATTTTTGAGTGAAGGAAAATTTTAAAATATTGATTGTTAAATTTGTCAAATATGACATGTTATGAAAGTAAAATTGAATATTTAAAAATCGTATTTTATATTAACACTAACACTTATATTAATAATCAATGTTTTCATTATATGCATTAGATATTATTTTGTGAAAATCATTTAAAAATGTATTATTTAAAAGGTTCAGTGTTTTGTGATTTATACCAGTCTTTTAAATATAACGTCGACTAACCCTGGAAATTAGAAAAATTATGTTATGAAATGCTCACAGTTGGTTCAAATATTTGACGATGAGCCACGTAACAATTGGCAAATTTTCAATCTCATTGTACGTCGGCAACAAAATGGAATATTTATCTTTTTCGTCTGTCATTTTACGACAACTTTAACGAAAATTCTAACTGCGTTTCACTCAGTTGTGCTCAGTTTGACTATCACTAAAGTATTATTTACGTTTAACTTTTCATCTCTACAAGAAAACTGTATAAACAGCAGTAAGCAACAGAGAACAGCAATAAATGCACCATAAATGCACAGAAATGACAGAAACGATGCGCTCAATCAGTGTTGCCAGATCGGTTTTTTCATATCCCGCAAGAGGGTGCTTAAAATCCCGCTAAAAACCGCTAGATTCAAATAAGAAGCTCAAAAATCGTTTCTGTTGCAGCTAAAAATTTGAATATTAATGTAAGGTTGTGTAAGGTATGAAAATATTGTACTTGACGAGTAATTTATTTTTATTTTTATACAATCAAGTACTTTTTTCAGTTATGATTTATTCATCACGTGATTGCAGTGAAAAAAAAATAGTAGAAAATTAAAAAAAAATTTTTTGTTTTTCGACCAACTAAAACAGACAGAAGTTATGCGCGAAATAAAAAAATGGCGATTTTTTGGCCGAATTCAGCCAAATTTGGCATTGAAACAAAAGTCCCTATATCCCGCTAATTTTCCCACCAACCGCAGTCACCTTTTTCTTACCGCTGACATGATTTTAAAACCACTAGATCTAGCTGGAAAACCGCTAATCTGGCAACACTGCGCTCAATACACTCAATATATCAGCTGTTGTTCTGCAAATTTAAGCAAATTGCAATCAGGGGGCCTATTCTTGAAAACTTTCTCGTGCGAGAAATCGTGAAATTTGGGGTTTTTAAGCTTATTTTGTTGGTACGTACGAACAAAACAGGCCTAAAACCCTCAAATCTCCCTAGTTCTCGTACACTGAGGAGCATTAAGGTGCGTTTACATGCGATTGACTTGCAATCTGCAACTCGTGCAGTAATCTATTGCGCATCCAATCAGAAGCAGGCAACGCAAGTTACAAGTTGCAAATTCCACCTACGCAAAACGGATCTCTGCTTTACGCATCCAATCAACAGTAAGCAACGCAAGTTGCAAGCTGCAAGTCGCTCGCATGTAACCAGGGCTTTAGATCGCTTTTGAATTTAATTTAACTTGTTTTGTTGGACCAGTCTAACAGAACAAGCTTAAATCCCCTTAATTCGAAAACAATCTAATGCTACTCAGAGTACGAGAAAGTTTTAAAGAATACACTTGCCTCTCCCGTTAAAGACCTTCCTGATAAGGACACCTCGGTTTAAGGACCAACATTTGTCTCCCGTTCAGGACGAAATTCCTTTAAAATAAGGGCAGGGAATCGAAAATTTTATTAGCTCTCAGCTCCCTGTCATGTAGGGGACAATACTCACGCAATAGACAATAGTCATAAAATAGTCAGATAGATGCCAGGAATGTATTCTGACATCTATCTGACTATTTTATGACTATTGTCTATTACGTGAGTATTGTCCTTATGAAAGGTAGAGAACAGAAAGCATAACTCGGGTGGAATGGGCACGTCTTGCTTTTGGGTCAAGCAGACCTCCCACTCCTGCTGTTGGCATCACATGACTGAACGACGAAAACTCGTTTCTGCGCACCCTCACGTGCTTTCCCATTGAAAACAAAAACAAACGCCAAATCTGAATCGATGACAGTAGGGAATATACCTTTCATAGTAGGGAATCATGCCGAATAAAATAACTCGCCTTTACGTCATCCGGGAGTGTAACAGCAAATATGTTGTAAAAAAGGAAAACGCGAGGACATTTTTTAAATTTCCTAAGGTATGTAGGTTATCATACTTGTGTTTATTTTTAATTAGCAAGTAATTAATTAAATGATCAGTGTACTTTTCTTATTTATGTTACAAAAAAAAAGCTATAAGTATTAATGTATGCATTGGTCAGTGTATGATTACTTGGAAATTATTTTTTCTTCATTATTAGTGAAATTGTTATTTATTCTGGATTTTTTTTTTCTAAAATATACTGTGTTCTTCTATTTTAGAATTAATATTTTCCTAATTTATACCTGATGTATTAGTTTTTTAATATTTCGAATCAAAATTTTGTTTTAAATTTTTTTCATTTTTTTCTGTTTTACATCTTTAAATTTTATATGAAATATAAATATAAATATATTTCTAAAATATATTGTGTTCTTCTATTTTAGCATTTATATTTTCCTAATTTATACCTGATGTATTAGTTTTTTAATATTTTAAATCAAAATTTTGTTTTAAATTTTTTTTATTTTTATGTTTTACATCTTTAAATTTTATTTTTTACATCTCCTTTTAAATGACCATAGGATGCCACTAGTTTTGATGCATGGGTCAAAACCATAGGGCAGAAAATGGATCCAGATAAATTGTCCAATAAATTGATGAAAATTTGTGACTTGCACTTTGAGCCGCATTGTTTTCATAACGACAAAACTATCCTGGTCGACGGAAAACTAAAAACGCTGCCCCATAAAGTAAAAAAAGCTGAAGATCGGCCCCGATATAGTGCCAACATTATTTCACCTCGCACAATCTGAGGAAAGCAGGGAAATAGTGACTGCAAATTCGACACAGATGTCACCAAAAGACGCAAAGATAAATTATTATTGGATTATGTAATAGTAATAATCATAATAATCATATTATTATTAATAATATGTGATGTTATTTGGAAATGCAGAAGTTTTCGAGAATAGTTTCATAACAAATATTAACAATAGTAAAGCTAATTCAAAATTAATCAAAAATGATTGACTTTTTTTTGAAAATTGTCATGACTAATTTTTTCTTATAAATCATTCGGAATTGATGTTGGGAAATCTTGTGCATCGCAAAAATAATAATCTGTGATTTTATCGCTCAATGTCAACCCAGTAAACCACAAAGCTAATAGTGAGCTTTCAGTGAGCTGGAAGAAAATGTTTAATGTTAAAATTTAAAATCCTAATTTTATTAAGTTTGAATCTGGAAGAAAACTTTCTAAATTTGACATTAATATATGATACATTCACATACAATTAACATACGACATTTTATATAACAAGGACAAAAAAGACCGCTTTTACTAAAAACTTACTAGAGTTTTTTAAGGTTCGTGGTTAACTGGGAATTTTTTCTTAATGAAATTCTATCATTTTTCGTTACTTATGAAATTTCTAGTCATCCCCGACGAGATCCACTTACAATTTCCCTCAACTGTTAAGGGAATTAGAAAGCGAGTTGTCACCGAAGCTACTGGACCACTGGTCTGCGGCGAACGTTACTAATGGGCTGCTTTTTACATATGTTGGTGACAGATTTACCCATGTCATGAGATCCATCTTCATCAATCCGGATATGAATGTCGAGGTACATTTACTACACCACTGGAAACTCAATATCAGCTTCGTGGTTTACTGGGTTTGAACAAATTTATCCGTCGGTGAGGACCAGTTTCATTGTTACACTCTTTTGAATGTTGGTCGCAACATTATGAGCGAAGGGATTAAATTTGTTGGTTGCTCAGAACACAAGCTCACTCTGACAAGACAAGTGATTCATTATTATGTGATGGCAAGAGCACAAATTATCTGCAAGAAATACAACAAGGCTCACGACGAACAACGTCGTAAAGAGCGGGCATTAAGGAAAAACGTCAAACTAGTTCGACAAACGCGCAAAAATAAAACAGCAACAGACTCCGAAGACAAGGGTTTGGAAGAAGTAGGCCTTTTTCAAGATGATGCGTAATACGTACGTAAATATGAGTAATTAAAAAACGTGCAAAAAATTATGTCGTACGCAATAGACACTTAAAAATGGTAAGATTCACTTTACCAGAAATTAGTTATGTAAAATACAAAGTGATTTATACGTGAAAAAATCGTCGAAACATTGGAAAATAAAGTATGTTTTTTAAAAAATTTAGAAATTCATTTTTCCTGCTAACAAAAGCAATCATTTCACTACAATTATTTACAAATCTGTTCTATTTTAATTAGTATAAACATCAAATTTTGTAACTTAAAATTTCACCGATCTATATTTTACAATTGTAAAAGAAATTTAATAATACCAAAACCACTCATTCGTTATCGAGACCAATAGAAATTTTCATATCTCATCATTATCGAAACTGATTCATGTTGAACTAACTTTTGTATTTCAAAGCTCAAAAATTATCATTTTTATGGCAATTAAAAATTACTTTTTTATAATTTTCAAAATAATCCGTCATATTTAAAATTTTGCAAACACAATTAATATAGAGGGTATGACATGAATAAAATTAATTTTATCTGAAAAAATCATCAATGAAAACGACAATGACCGTTGTAAAAATATGTATTCGTTGATTTTTAACACTCGAAGCTCTTAGCAATAAGGTAATTAATTATAAAATATGAATTCGTTGATTGTTAACACTCAAAAAGTTCAATAAATTTGATTTATCGAATTTTGAAATTATTTTACATATAAAGCATTTTTTAAGCTGCTATTTACAGTATTGATCACCAGTTTTCATTTCATAAAAGTAACCACACCTTTTTTGACTATAAATTAACTATAAAATATGTATTCGTTGATTGTAAACATTCAAGACATTTCAATAAATATGATTTATCGAATTTTGAATCTACTTTCCATGCAAAGCATTTTTAAAGCCGTCATTCACACTGTAGATCACCAGTTTTCATTTTATGACAGTAACCAGACGCTTCTTAGCAATAAGGTAATTAATTATAAAATATGTATTCGTTGATTGTTAACACTCAAAAATTTGAATAAATTTGATTTATCGAATTTTTAAGCTACTTTACATGTAAAGCATTTTTTAAGCCGTCATTCATAGTCTTGATCACCGGTTTTGATTTCATGAAAGTAATTAGACACTTTTTTGCAATAAATTGATTACAAAATTCCATCACTGAACTTGCTCTGAGGAAACGTATTAGACAAAATTTGCAAAAACATCCCGTCGTATCTTACACACATTTTTAAAGCGTCCTATAAATACATGATTTGTTTATTACTTGGCGAAAAAGTTTTACGCATGACATTGCGGAAACTACTGTTTTTAAAAGTTTCGAAAAGCACCCGCTATAATGTCTACTTCCTCGAAAATTCGCGAAAGATCTTGTTGACGTTTAGGCATAGCCCAGGTTAGGTAATCCAAATGCCTCCCTCGATGATATGCTTTCACTACCATACTCAGATCGATAAAAACAGAAAAATCAACGCTTAGGTCCTTCTCGATTTTTAAATACACCATGTAAACACTCGGCACTGATGTTTTCGACCAATTTTGGGGTAATTCAATGCTATTCAAGTTCGCTTGAATTTCGCGAAAAAGAGACAGTCTGTACGCTGCAGAACCCTCGCTCATTTCGAGATTCGATGCCTATACACAAGAAAAATATTACAACATGTCACTTTTCATGTTTTGTGGTATTTTTTTGGTATTAACATTACATACTGATACTGCTGCATTCAGCCACTTTAGCACTTCACCAGATTGGACGTTTGGTTTGTTTTTGTTTTCAATGGGAAAGCACGCGAGGGTGCGCAGAAACGAGTTTTCGTCGTTCAGTCATGTGATGCCAACAGCAGGAGTGGGAGGTCTGCTTGACCCAAAAGCGAGACGTGTCGAGCAGTGTAGCGAGGTATACGGAGTTATGCTTCCTGTTCTCTACCTTTCATAATTGTCCTCTGCCTAACAGGGCTGAAAAGAGATTATGTTTACACTTAGCATAACATATACCTACTGCGCACGCGCGCCTAGTAATGTAGCATGACGTGTCATAAAATTTTTCGTCACATTACGGTCAAAGGACATGTCATATGACCGTCTTGACCGTTACAAAATTAAAATCCCCTAGAATTATGAAGAACTAAATCAGTTCTTTGAAATGTGAATTTTTTTGCTTCATAACATTATTATATATACAGTTGTTCTGCTTAAACTTTGAAATAACAACTTTAGAAAAAACAAGCTTACAAACTCCAAATTTCTCTAGTTCTCGTAAGAGAAATGGTGTTTTCAAGTGACCGATCTGGAGCAGATCTAGAGCATATTTTTATGCTGATACGTGCTCAATTTAAAATTGTAATTATTGAGAAAAAGAATATCATTATTCATTATTACATAATATACACCAATATATTACCGTCACTCTATAGCGTGACGGCATTTTACATTTCCCGTGCCATTTTGAGATATCCGGGCCAGATTATCCAGCCCGGACCGGATATTTGTCTCCTGCCCGAAAGTGATAAACAATAGGCAGCTGACCCCACTCACTCGAAGTCTCTTATAGTTTATTGTGAATCACAATATGTTGCAATGTGTACATCACTTTTTTCAAAATTCGTGTATATGGTATCTTGATTATAGTAGTTACATTTTAATAATTTGATTAATAAAAAAAAATGACACTTTTCCATTTATCTGCATTTGTATTATAATTTGTATTGTTGTTCACATGTCATGCTTGTTTCGAGCAATAACATCACGTCATGTGTCATGTGAAGAAAAAAATCCCCTCTTCACATGACGGTCACGTGACCGTCATGTGACTACATGACCGTCACGCTACATCACTACGCGCGCCCTTATTCCGAGGCTTCCGAGGAGAGCCCCTACTCTGATCACGTCCTTATCGAGAGGTTATCAAGATTTTTTTCGTCCTTAACGGGAGACAAGAGTGCAGTTGCTGTTGCAATTTGGCACAATTTGGCATGTGCAGCTTGTTTCGTTTAGTTTGCACTGTAAAAAATCTCGTAGGAAAATAACCACTCTGAGTTTAGGAAACAATCCGACCTACTCTGAGTGTCGTAAAAAACCGAACCAAGATCGCTCATTTACGATAGGGTAGGAAGTTAACGAGCAGCTCAGAAAATTCCTGCCGTACATGTATTTTACCAGCTGATAGCTGTTTGACAAGCGGGTAGTTATTTGACTAGAGGGTAGTTTATTGACTATACTGTTATGTGTAATGTGAATTATTTTTTACAGGTAATATATCATAAATAATGGTAGCAGGAAGAAAAAAAAAGTCAAATATCCACAGATCTGTACGATTAACATAATTTATAACAAATTAAAAATGCTTTTGTTACATAGTTGAGTGACGCATAACCTACAAATTGTGATCAAAAAATATGCTTAATGACATTATGTGCTGCATATTCAAGATTTCACAAAAATTTTTGAAGCTTAACATTTGTCCACCCGGAAAATTATCCCAGTGAACAACAAATTGGGTTCTCCATTCACCTAATTTCGTGAGGTCCATTAAATTGGCCGAACTCCAGGTTATTAATAGTCACAAATATTATCATGCGTGCGCACAGTCCCATGTTTGCCCACTGTTTCTTCCTAACGGTGGTCAATTTTTGTTGCTAAATATGGGGTTCCTGTTGGGGCCACAGAATTATCCAATGTTGGGGCAATTTATTTTGGCAATACAATTGCCGACCTATGGGGCTTATATTGATAGTATGTACAATATAAACATAAACAAACGCATCTGTCGCGCCATGGCAATAGTTCACGCCTTTTTCGGGGCAAACAACAGTGTGAAATCGTGTTTTTTTTGTACTGATCTTTACACCCCGGATATTTATCGAAAGTAAGTAAAAAATTCGTGATTCTGTACAAAAAAATGTATTTGATTAATCATGAATACCGCGAGTGTCGTATTTTGTATGATTTTTGGTTATATTTGCATGTTTCAGAAGGTGGCAAGGTCGAAAAATAAATCGTCGTTTACCCCAATATTTACGTGGTAAAGGATCTAGAAGTGAGTTTGTTTAATCAATAATTGTGTAAGGAATAATGTAGGTGTCATTTGAAATAAAAAAAAGCGCTATAAAAACTGTTTTAGAAAATGAAAGCTGTTGATTTACGTATTTACCTAGATTGTATATTATATAGGAGTAAACGGTGTTATGTGAATTGAAAATAGGGAACTTATTTACAATAACTTTAAAATATCATAAAAAATGTAATTTGCTCACAAAATAGGAAAGCAAAAAAACTGAGCTGGAACTGGGTTGGTATGGAGTAAATGTTTTATTATAAAATGTCAAAATGTAGTACCCCACATATGGTCAATATTAAGCCAAATATAGTGTACAAAAAAATTGCCTAAACAGTGACCCCTGTAGGGGCCGCAGAATTATCTTACTATTGGCCAATCCCACTCAATTATATTGGGTACATTTTGGGAGGGTTTGGCTGGTTTTGTTCACTGGGATACAAAAAGAACAATAAAGTTGAAAAATTATTTTATTCGCGTTTTAATTACGTTGCCACTGACACGGTGAAACTGTCACTCACATGCATGGCACCTACTGAATTTTAAAATCACTTATTGCATTTTGACCAGGGGGCTGCAACTTCGGCCTTTTTAAATGAATTAGTTTGTACCGCATAAGTATATGGCCGCTAGAGGCGCTGCAATCTTGCCAAACTTTTTTTTATTAGTTACCGTCACTTGCCGTCGTTCCATTAGGGATAAAAATCGCGGGCTATAATATTGATACTTTGGGATCGATACATATCGAAATTTTTCGATGCCAGTATCGATATATCGGCAAACAAAGTATCGATATTATCGGTATCGGAACTGACTTTCTGAGTTTTTATAATCTGAGGGGAAAGGTTATCATTGTATGGGGTTTTTTTTAAAGAGAATATCAGTTTTATGTTCCAAATAGTTATATTTATAACATTTTATTGTTTCTTTGCAACATTGTATCACAAATAGTTATCGAAATATTGTAGTTTTTATTGCCACAAGTTGGCCGGCAAAGTGCACAAAAAAATCCTTTGTTGAAGATATTCCGGAGTTAGGCGACTACTGTAGCCATCCATGATTCTTTCTGCCACAGAAAAAACGCGTTCCGACGGAACTGAGGTAGCCATTATTGGGAAGAATTTCTGGGATAAATGATATAGGTGAGGATAGAGGTGGCGTATCGATTTCCACACAACGAACGGATCTGTCGACCTTGGTGACACGTCTTGGGCGAGGTAAGATCGCACTTCAGTGCGCGCTGTCATCGTCAAGTCATCAATCACTTTGCTCTGATTGGCTTTGACTTCAGCATCATGGGAGCTCCATAGCCCTTTTTTCTGGCTGTTGTTTTCCGATGAATGTGGTTCTTAGGTGTTAAGAATTTTTGCATTTTCTTTCTTCAAACTGCTGACAACACACTTTTCGAGCAGCTCAATCGCTTTCGAGACAGCCAAGGTAGATCGAAACAACTTTCTCTTGAACCTTGGGTCCAGTAACGTAGCCATTGCTAACAGCATGTTTTTTTCGATGTTTTCGAATTTTCCCTTCATTTTTTTTCAAAAAACCCAATAATTTTTGTGCTATTTGGTCTTCCCTCAAAATGACGACTTTTTCCATTACCTGAAAACATAAAATTTAATATAAATATTCATTTTTCAAACAACAATATCCAAAATATCTTTTTGAACTTTTAACTTACTCGATGAATTAAAATGACCATTGGTATTATTTTGCTGGATGTTGTATATGTTTCAGAGGAGATCTCTGTTCTTGCTTCCGAAAATATTTCGAGCAAATCCCTGATTGACGTTAAAGTTGATATCTCAAAGCCAGATAGCATTTCAAGATTTGGAAACCCAACTGCTGCCACGGCGACCAAGTCTACCATTTTCAGGAATCTGTCGCTCATATTAAAAGTTGATGACCAGTGAATTTCAATATCTTGAATCCATCGAAGAGCTGTTCCGTCCGTTTTCCCTAAATCCAGTTGCAGTTTTCTCAATTTGTTCGCGAAATTATAACTATTGTGAGAAAATGTCACAATTTTCTTTACTTTCTTCATAAGTTCCGGAACTCCTTGGACATTGACGACTTTTTCTTTGTTCTCTATTCTCTCAAAACAACCCAGGTTTTTGTCGGGTCCAAATACCAGTTTTGCTGCGCCAACTATGTTTGGCGCATTGTCGGTTACGGTAGCGGATACTTTAGCCGTATCGATTTTCCAAAAATTGCAAGACACTTCGATCTTTTCTGAGAGTCAGGAGATGTCATGAGCTTCCGTCAACGGTTCGACGCCTAAAACAACAGTCCGCATTTCATTTTGAACGAGAAAATGAGCGGTCATCCCCAAGTAACTTCGAGTTTAATCTGTTTCAGTCCAATTATCAAACGTCAGGCAGACCGAAGGTAATTCTGTCAGCAGGTTTTTGACATTTGAAGACAGCATTTCGTATTTTCTTTCCATACAAGTCGTCAGGGTTATTCGAGTTGGAGGCTTCCACAAAGGGACAGAAACGTGGCAAAAACGTTTGAAACCTTCTTTTTTGGGAGTTGATAAGCTTAGGTTATCTTTGCATACCATGTACAGTAGAGCTTCATTCAGATCATTGGCCCGAGAACCTTCTGGAAAAAAAGGACTTTCATAAGAATTAAATAAATTTTTATAATAAATAAGATAAAATATAATATATAACATTATATTTATATTCTATTTACACTACATAATTTTTTTTATTGGTTATATTATTAATTATATTATGTTTTATTTATTATATATTTTTAATTAATTATATCATATTATTTTTCTTTCTATATTTATATCATATATATTATATTTATGAAATATATAAATGGGAATAAAAATTCTTATATGAAATAAATAGAATAAATATTCACAACATTTTTTCCCAAGCCTAAAGCGTAATTTAAAACATTCATCAAATGCTAGTTGAATCCGTTGAATCGTGTAAATCATCAGCAATAATCCCAGTATCATTTATCACTACTTATTCCTTTTCATTGTGTATTAGACCTTGAAAGTTTCATATTTACTACCTCTTGTTTTTACCTTGAAATGATTTTCCCGCGCGAAAATTGTTTGTAAGGTAGGTTGGTAGCCGCTCGATGATGTCATCATCGATTGGTTCGAAGATGGACGAGAGCCTGAGTCGGCAGAGCAGACACTGCTTCTGGATTCTGGACGTGAATCAGGTTGATCTTTCTGCATCGATAGAAATTACACAGTTTTTTTCTTCATGAAGTTACGTAAATTAGATATTAACATACTTTTCAGATTCAAAAATACAAAAAAATTGTTACTCACATAAAAAATATCCAAATAAAAAAGGTGAAAATCTTATAATGTGAAATCAAGAGACTAAGTAAAATAACAAAAATATAATAATTGAAAAGATTAAAGATTCAAACTTTTAGAAATAAGGAGTTATCGATTCAACATTCCAAAAACTGCAGCCAAGTATATGCAGTTTGGAAAAAAATCCTATAAAAGATCTGTGAAAAGTTTGTTTAAATTAAATTAAAAAAAAAGTTATGAAATTTTTGTTTTTGAAAAAACTTTATGAATAGTCCGTACTATTCATGTGCATTTTTTTTAAGGTCGGAGTCGCCAAATTTACCAATTACGCAATTTAAAAAAGAATAATTACAAAACTTGACGATTGTGACATGGCACGATAACTTCGTTTTTCACAAATAAAGGAGAAATATATTCGAAGTGCCGACTTACATCCATTTTAGTTTCTGTGTGGGCGCTGAACTCGTTTTATTTTGAATCGTAGAATTGGACGCAGACATGAGGCTTGTAGAAGTAATACCATGATGGGTATTAAGGTGCTTCCATAAGTTGGCAGTATTCCCGCTGAAGAATGTTTCTTTCTTGCATATGTCGCAGATGGCTTTTTTCCAGACAATTTAAAAAAAATCCCGAGCTTTTTTCGGGTTCGGCATTTTTTTCGGTTTGGCTGGAATAATGAATTATAATTGCATTTATGTCAAGTCATTTTTCATAATTTTTCGTTTTTATTCCGCATATAGATTTATTCAAAAACTCCTTAGAAAAAAACGCACACAAAAGATTACTATATTGAACACAGATTTCGGACAAAAAAAACAAAGCGCGAATTTGAGGTTAGATCGTAACTTTCATGTACTTGGAATCGTTTGTGACGAAGGAAATAACTGCTAGCATTTGCGTATTACCCCCCCAAAAAAAAATTCATATCATCTGAAAAAATTTCTTTTTACTCACCAGCTTTTTACGCCCAAAAACTCATGTGCGAAACCGCTTCTTTCTTGCCCGTTTACAATCTTGTACAATCTCAATATTTACGTTTCTCGTTGTTCACTTATCTTCATTTCTTTGAGAAGTTGAGAGTTGAGTTTCTTGTTGTTTCTTGTGTTTGTATTTGCACAATTCAACGCTACACAGCACGGTACAGATCGCGCTTGGAAAGAGACAAAAAATTATTCCGATACCACAAGTATCGAATTCAAATGTATTGGTATCGATTATTATCGACCACTGAAGTATCGTCGATATATATCGGCGATTCTTGGGTAAAAGAATCGATACCTTAGGTATCGATACGATACCTTGCATCCCTACGTTCTATATGTTCCACACAAGAATCTATATTAAGGACTCGAGACTCGGTCGAAATCTTGAATGCTGAGATGGTTTTCGCGTAAGCGGAGCTTATGGTCGAGCTAAACTCGCGCAAAACGTTCTGCGCAGCTTTCTCACTTGCACTGGTGAAAGACAGAGATATACAAGCGTTACGTGTTCACAGTTACAGTGTTAAGGCCAATTCAGACTACCGGTTCTCGGCGCCGATTCACCGGTCCGGTTGGGCGCTCGGTCCAATTAGAATCGAACCTAAATGCTCGAACCGAACCGTCATCGGCAACGGCTGTGCGCTGATTGATCGAGCTCTCAATCGGACCGGTGAATCGGCGCCGAGAACTGGTAGTCTGAATTTGCCTTCAGACTCAGTAAAACCGACAACACGTGCACATCGGCGCAGAAGACAAATTTACGCTTTCTGTGCGAGTAGGATATAAGCTTCTCCCACGTGAGAACGGCCTGAGCCTTCACTGCTGAACACAGTCAGGTATACGGAGTCTCGGGTCCTTATTATAGTGTTCTTGCTTCCACATCTTCCGAAATATGAACACAACAAACAATCGCCCACAAAGTCGCGCGAAAAATCACCTGGCAAGATCGCAGCACCTCTAGCGGCCATATACTTTAACGGTACAAACTCTTAACATGGAATTGCACCCCTCTGATTTCGACTAACTTGATTAGTTATTTACCTATGTCGGGTAGGATATTGACCAACCTATTGTCGATTTACGACCCGCTAATTTTTTTACGAACCCATCGTTATTTTCCAAGGCATAGTAAAAAAACTACACTTAGTGCAGGTCGGATTGTTTTCTAAACTGAGAGTCGATATTTTACTACCTGGTACCTAATCTACTACCAGAAATTTTAATACCCACCAAGAACGTATATAATAAGGACTGGAAACTCGGTATGCTAAAATACGAGCAGCCGTGGCAAGATTTCTGGGCACCTATCTCATGTCAAAATAGTGGTTTGTTACGCGAGTCGTTACTGCGCATCAGGTCGTCCTTCTCTCAAGAGAGAGAGAAGGCAGTGTTGTTGTTTATCTCGAAATGTCAAAAGTGCCGCAAAACCGCTGGAGCACGTGCTTGCAGCTTTGTCACTTGCGCAAAAAAAAAGATAGCTGATGCGCAGTAACCTCGCGCAACGGATCGCTTTGACGTGACATAGGGTAGTCATTCTCGTGCTACGCCTTTCACCCGAGATTCCAGCCCTTATTATATACGTTCTTGATACCCACGCTGAATGTAGTCGATTTCCATGCCTCTCGTTATTTTCCTACCCCGTGTATGAAATAGAGGGGATATTTCAGTTCCTGTGGACTCTGGATTTGAGACCGGAATTAGGCTAATTGGGCAAAAAAACAGCTTTATAAAGAATAAAAAAATTTGATATCGCTTCCTTCACGAGATATCAACAACGCCCCAAATACTCCCATTGACGCGTGCAACTAGCCGTTGTCAACTTCAACACATTCGCTCACTTACGTTCACCTACGCGGGATTCACTCCTTTCGCATTCATTCAATTCGCAAGCGTTAATTCGCGATTTCGCAACCTTTTTTTGGTCGTATTTATTTATCGGTTTCGTATTGTTGATGTTTATCATCGATGATTGATCGATCACTCGACATATCGATTCAAGGGTGCATTCCAAAACTCGTTCTCGCTGATTGGTAAGAAACGCACCAATGGCACCAATCATCACTAATTCGCATGCGCACGCAAAATCTGCGTGAGTTGAACTTGGAAACGTGCAAGAACGAGTTTTATAATATACTTTCACTCAAAAGCAACGAAGGAACGTTAGGTAAGGTTAGGTTAGTTTTCAAAAAACAGCTAATTAGTCTAAATCCGGTCTCAAATCCGGGGGCTACAGGAACTGAAATCTTGCCGAAATAGACGACACTGAGTACTTAAATAATTTCCTACCCGTTAGGTTTTTTACAAGGTGATTTTTTACAGTGTGGTTTGTTTACAACAGGGGAGTGCAACTCCATGTTAAGAGTTTGTACCGTTAAAGTATATGGCCGCTAGAGGTGCTGCGATCTTGCCAGGTGATTTTTCGCGCGAATTTGTGGGCGATTGTTTGTTGTGTTGATGATTTCGGAAGATGTGGAAGCAAGAACCTATAATAAGGACCCGAGACTCCGTATACCTGACTGTGTTCAGCAGTGAAGGCTCAGGCCGTTCTCACGTGGGAGAAGCTTATATCCTACTCGCGCAGAAAGCGTAAATTTGTCTTCTGCGCCGATGTGCACGTGTTGTCGGTTTTACTGAGTCTAAAGGCCAATCCAGACTACCGGTTCTCGGCGCCGATTCACCGGTCCGGTTGAGCGCTCGACCAATCAGCGCACAGCAGTTGCCGATGACGGTTCGGTTCGAGCATTTACACTGGGTAAAAAATCCTGTCAGGTTAACCGGAAAACCCCGCTGCGTTAACAGGAAGGGGTACTGGCGAGTTTACAACGTTGCATTAGCGTGATTGCCATGTTAACACAGCGTTGTCAATTCACGTGAATCCAGCCGTACGGTCCCCTGTCGATTTAACAGGGTGCTCAACGCTGGAATGCCGTTAAAACTTATAATAGGTATATCTATATATAGCTGTATCTAATTATCTAGATAATAAGATATTGATAACAGACGACGCGCATGCTATGTTGGCAGTACCGGCTCTGCAGCACTGCAAATCCCTGTTGATTCAACAGGGGAGCAACGTTGCGTTAACAAGGAATTGTCAACAGTGCTCCTCCTTGTTGGAGCGCCAGGGTTTTTTTTCTCAGTTTAGAGACCCTCTAACATAAAGTCTGGCCATTAGGCTAAAACATGGCCGCCGTTTGTCAATGTGTACGTGTATCGACCTGTATTTGTATCGATGCGTAAACGCCTGTCAATGGTATGTGTATCGATGTATCAATGCTTCTCATTGAAAAAGGACTAAAACATGGCCGCGCCAATCAGGGCTGTGGACGCAATGGCCAGACTCCATTTTAGAGTGTCTCTAACGGTAACCAAGGATGATAGAAGGAGGATATGAAACTCCCTATCTCGCCCCATGCAGCTCGGTGTCCCGAAATCCGTCGAAAGTTGCCTTTCACACCACGCTACCATTGCCCACCCCGTACCTTTCCAATAACACGCGGCCGGCGACGCATCATAATCGTACTATAGCAAATCGTCGCAGTAGCTAACTGCGCGTCGTAATCGGACTATAGAGCTTTCGAACGATTCGGGAACACCGATTATAGCCGAGTTTCATATCTTCTCCTTCTACCATCCTTAACGGTAACCAATAAAAAAAAGTCTGGCAAGACTGCAGCACCTCTGGTGGCCATATACTTTAGCGGTACAAACTAGCCCATTTAATAAGGCCGAAGATGCACCCCCTTGGTTTGCAATTGCCACGAATATCTGCCAGTTCTTCACGAGATGCGCGAACAGATGCGCAAAACTGAGTGTGCGAAATAGAAAATGATCGTCTGCACCGTATTGTTCTCGGACGAATTCTCTCTCAACTGGCTATATAGTAGTATTACATATATGGCTGACACGTGCTCAAATCTGCTCAAACATGCCTAGAAATTGCTCGGGATCTGCTCCAGTCGACACAGCAAACGAGAAAATATTGGATGATCAAATCCTCAATTCAAACTCGATAACTTTTCATGTCGGCACTTTGATCTTTTATGGAAGTATTCAAAGTCATCGAGTTTGAATTGAGGATTTGATCATCCAATATTTTTTCGTTTACTGTGGAGTCACTCGAAAACGCCATCAGTAATAATAATTGCTTGCAGGTTTATATTCTGTAATTCTGATCCACCCTTAACAGTTTATAAGCTACGCTGAGAATTTATAGTGAAAAAATGTTCCTAAATAAAACCGGAAAATGGGGAAAGTTAAATGGTCGATACTTTATAGACGATTGTTTGTTGTGTTGATGATTTCGGAAGATGTGGAAGCAAGAACCTATAATAAGGACCCGAGACTCCGTATACCTGACTGTGTTCAGCAGTGAAGGCTCAGACCGTTCTCGCGTGGGAGAAGCTTATATCCTACTTGCGCAGAAAGCGTAAATTTGTCTTCTGCGGCGATGTGCACGTGTTGTCGGTTTTACTGAGTCTAAAGGCCAATCCAGACTACCGGTTCTCGGCGCCGATTCACCGGTTCGATTGAGAGCTCGATCAATCAGCGCACAGCCGTTGCCGATAAGGTGTCGGTTTCAAAATAATCGGTATCGAAAGTATCGTTTCTGGAAAGTATCATCGATTTTAATCGTCGATACCTTGTGAAAAAAATCGATACTTGAAGTATCGATTCGATATCTCCCATCCCTACAATGAACTGGCAGCGAACCTCCTCTGTGCTCCTCTAAAAGAAAAGTCCAGGGGGCTGGAAAGCAAAAATTTTGTAACAAATCGAACGTGAAGTATTTCACGTTAATAAATAACGTGATAACAAAGTCTCGTTGGGGATACTTTTGCTGAGCTAAGAACTGAATTTGCGTAAGTGAGCGTATTGCGTTTGGATCAATAAGAGCCCTAAAAATGGCGTAGAGAAATAATCTCTAGCGTCAAATTGTCATTTTATATCCTTTAATTTTAAGTTTTTTTTTCCAACAACTTCATGTAAAAATCAGTTCAGTCGCACTTTTTACCAACTTATTGCCTTGATTTCGATATCAAAATTCGTGCGTACATTTTAAAATGGCCCAATTACGTTGCAAATTTGTTAACGTTCAGGCGTCCATTTTATTTTATTTTTCCATTAGGTGCAAATAGCGTAAAGTTTTATCGTTTTCCAATCATGATGTTGGATAATAAGCCTTTTTCTTCGACATACGGCTTTGATAAATATATCACTTTGGTAAATGTAATCCATTGAAATGGTGACTTATTTGTGTATTCATTATTTGTAATAAGTACTCGTTCAAAAATTTTAGAAATTATTAATAAAGTTTTTGACTCATTTTTCTTTATTTTTAGTTACATTTTATTGTGTATAAAAATAAGGTAGAAATGCATTATTCAGAATGTCACTTGTTACCTAACTGAAGTTAATATCTATGTAAAAAATTATAATTAACTATCATTCAATTAATGCCACCATTTTTATTTTTATAATTTCAATGAATTTTTGGTGAATTCGAAACATCAAAAACAATTTTTTTATAAATTGTCCATAAATAAAGGCAATACAAATTTTTCTGTTTTTTTGAGCCCTTGATGAAGGTAGCAGCAATGATTTGAGTTTCTGGGGAAAAAAATGTTCTGTGTCCCTAAAATTTGTTCCTTGAAAAAAAAAAAAAAAATTGAAATGAAAAACATATAATAAAATTAGAGCGTGTTAAATCAACACATTAGAAGTAAAAATCTTCATGCTGCTTTCTTTAAGGTTCCGATATATAGATTTTTACTCATCTTACCTGTTTTAGTTTTGACTGACCCCCACTTTTTTTTTAATCTAAATTCTTAGTTCTAAATTAAAGTATTTGTGATTTTTGTCATAGTGCTTTATTTTACGTTTTTTTTGCACAAAATTCAATTTATTTTTTAGATTTTTTTCCTTACCTATATGATGTTTGTAAATAATTAATCATTATATTGTAAATTTTTTAATCTTAATAATCTTGAAATTGATAAAGAAGGCTAATATAGAATACTCTGTAAGTTCAAAAATTAAACAATTTTTATGTCATCAAAAGTCTTCAATTTCTACATTTTTTCTGTTTAACATGACTCTTGCTCAGGGATGTGAGGTGGTAAATTACATAGTAAATTTACCTGTAAATTACTGGTTATGACCGTCAATTGTGACAAGAAAGTTTTTGTCAATTTTGACTGTCAGTTTACCTTACCGGTCAGAATCATTATGATGGTCAAAATTATTACATACTCAAAGATAACTTGAAAAAATGTTCATCTCGTTTGTTATTGCATCTTTCTTTTTTTCATCGAATTTTTATGAAAAAATGGAAACAAATTTTTCAGTTCCTTAAATAATAATAAATTTCATCAAAAAGTGCAATATTTGAGACTGAACCACAATCGCAAAATTCTATAGTAAAAAGTACAATATTTTTTCTCAGAGTATGTTTATGTATAATTTTGAAAGGAACTTGATCGGAAATACAAGAATTCTCAAACTTTTACAATTATCACCTATGCATGAATTTCTAAACATGAGTATGAAGTTTTTGTTTTCGATTTGTAGTTGATGACAACATATATAGGGTGTCCCATAGTCAGCAGATCATCCGAAAATCATCAATTCCTCATAAAATTCTAAGACGCTTTTTCCTTTGCAATTTTTGAAAATTCACAATACTTGGGCAGTTATTGATAATCAATTTCATCTACTAACTTTTGGAAAGGCGGGGCTTTTCATAAAAGAGACTCCTCCTCTTTCTTAGCTTACTCTCATGGGAATATTGGGATGACTGAGGTTTGTATAATGGAATATCGGTTAATGGCTTCTCTTATCTCTATATAAAAAAAAAATTAGAAAATACTGTATTGCAAATGTGACAATTGGACAAAAGACTATTATAACTTATACAAAAGTGAGTCAGTGTAACGAGCGAACTCCTTCAGGAGAAATTAACGTCGCATTCTCAATGATAGAAATCTCTCGTTCAGATCAGGACTAACACAGGAAACTCCGGCCTGTGTAACCCTGGGGTTTTGGGGGTTGATAAATTGTTTTGAGGCATAAAAATGAGAACTCAATTACGACTGTTTTTATGTTCGATATTGCCTATTTGGCGTTTTATTATAAAATATTAAACAATACATAAATCGATGATCGCTGACAATTTCTATAGTCGATGTCGCCCATTTGGCATTTTATTATAAAGTATCAATAAATAGATCGATGATTGATTCTGGCAATATTTCTTGCTATTCTATTGGGCCTAACGCTGGTGGGGGAGGCATCATTTCCGCGCATATTTTCTTTATTTCCTCGTTGTTAAAGTTTTCAAAAGTCTCATTACAAAATTTTATGCTCTCTTCAAAAGTTTCCTTGAAGGATGTCTCCCAATTATTAATATCATTATCCGTTAGATTTGATTCCTTTCTAATTACAGTAGGAGGGTCTCTAGTGTAGCTAGCCCTGTGCCCGCATTTAACGCAATTTACTTTGATCTTTTTATCCGGGGTGATTAACTGAAAGCCAAAGAGTTTACTCGCATAATCGCTGGTTTTTGCTTCAAGTTCCTCAAGGGTTAGAGGTTGATTTTTAGGTAGAGCCCTCAATATTCTCAGTTGGACCCAAAGTCCTAATTCTCCTCGTTTTTTAAAGACTACCTCTTGGGCCGTGGCCCTTATTCCCTTTTTCTTAGTTTTTTCTTTTAAACTATCTAAAAGATTTTTTACTGTTGTCACTGAAAAATATTTTTTTAAGTAAGAATTAGAGTTTACAAAAGATAATTCACTCGTTCAATGAACAACCAACTCCTACTGATTCTTCATGTTAGCCTAGGAAGGGGTTGCCCTGGATCTAAAGCTGGATAGGAACGTAGTTCCTATCACCCAAGCCGTGGCTATGAAGTTAGTGAAGTTGCGGAGTACAGAGAATGATTGAAATATAAATTATTACTTGTGCGAGAGGTTTTTAGCCAATTTTACTTAACTTGCTTGTGCTCGGATAAATTCCTGGCTAGCGTGATTAAGTAAAATGGAAGAACAAAGGCCGTCGTCAGGTCAGGCAAAGGCTCCTTGGAGGTCCTCTGCCTAGGCAAGTTAGCAAAGGCTAATGGAGGGCAAAGCGACTGTAAACAGTCAAAGGCCAACCAAGAGCTATAAGGCTGGTTTGCTATGAAGGCAGAAGAAGACTCCGAAGCTACCTTGGTTTGCCGGGGTTTATATACCCAAAAACTCGATGACTAATGCGTAAAAAAAAAGGTGGAAGGAGTATCACGTGATAGTAATTTTTGAAATGATTCACTCATATTGATTGAGGCGTTCAATTAACTCTATTACAATTATGAAACTTAGATTGATGCTCGTTCAATGTTCAATTTCCGTTTCTACTCTATTATTCCTAATGTTCTCGTGAATCATATTTAATGTTGAAATATAAATTGTTTTTAAGTCTACGATTCTAAAAATAGCTTTGTAATAATGCCAAGTTATTAAGTTGAAAGGATTCTTGAAAGAAAATAAAGTTGATTTGTTCGGCTTTTATATTTTCGGATTCCTTTTTTTTTTGTAAAAGAATATAAAAGACAAGCGGGTAATGATCCCGCTCGTCACAGTCAGAGTAAAAAATTTTTTTCAAGATAAGAGACATCATTATTCTACATTTCATCACACTTTCCAAAAGTAAAGTAGACAAAACTGAATTATTAATAACTCTTTAAATTTTGCAGATTTTCAAACACTGTAAAGGAAAAAGTGTCTCAGAATTTCATGAGGCATCTATGGTTTTCTGACAATTCACAGACTTTAGACACCCTGTTTATTATCCAGCTAATGCAGTAATACAGTGACACTCATAAGTTTTTTCTGAAAAAATGGAAAAGCCATTTATGAAATGTGAAATAACAAGATCGGTAATTTTTACCCGGAATTTCTGAAAATTATTTGGTCAGTTTCGTTAACTCAGATTTTTTCATTGAATTTCTGGTCATGACTGGTAATTACTGACCAGACACGAGCTCTGACGGTAAATTATAATAAGAGAGTTTTTAAATTTGACCGGTAAACTTACATCCCTGCTCTTGCCATAAACTCCTCGAAATGCCAGTGATCTCGAAAATCTTCGAGCTGTGAATTTTGCGGTTTTGGCTCTTTTTCTCGCGATCCTATTAGCTGATAAAAATCTTGATACCTTTCATGCATCCAAGAGAGAACCTAGAGAGAGAAGTCATCTGCCGAAATACCAAGCCTGTTTCGGGGGCTTAGGGCCACAGGGGTCCCCCGGGGACTTTTTAAAATTTTATCGCGAGCGAGGAATGAATGGAATCGTAGTAAACTGTATTTTTGGATTTTTTCTTCTGTTTGAGAGGAAACAGTCGATTCGCGAGGTGCAGAAGCTACAAAATTGAGCATGATGGTTGGAATGCAATCACTTATATTATGATTTTTGTGATGCTGAACTCGATTTCAATATTTGATTTTTCATACAAAATACAAAATGTTATTAACAATAAAATTGTTTAAATGTGAATGATTCATTAGGTATAAATTGATCGTTATTTAGTAATCGCAACTTTTCTCAAATTGCAATATGCATGTAGTTTGAAAAATAAATTATGAGATTTTGAGAATAACCCTTTTTTCAATTCAACGAGATCGCTGGAAAACATCTTATTTTATAACTCTTGTTATCCTTGTTATTTAGATGGTTTAGCTGGCGCTCTATTCAAATAAACTAACAGAGAATTCATAAATCCTAATATCAAGTCTAATCTGTATCTGCAGCCATTCTTCAATTTGAATTATTCAATCAGAATACAAACGGTTTCTTCTTTTCAGTTTGCGAATTAATCATGCTAATAAGTGAGGAATAATGTATTATGTTGAAAATATGTAAAAACCATTTAAAATTTTTTTACTAAAATCTAAAAGAGATGAATAGAAGTTTGATGTAAGTTCTCAAAATTTAACAAAATTCAGAATTTTACATTTAATTAGCTCAAAAATTCATATTCAAAAAGTCATATTCCTCTTTGTTTACATAATTTTCTCATCATGTTTATTTTTATTTTTATTTATTTATCATTATGATCACTTTTTGAAATTTATTACATTCACCATAATAATATCAGAAAATCCTTTAAGTTGTATGAATACTAAAGAAAAATGAAAAAAAATGTAAACATTATATGCATGTAAATTTCATGCAAAGACTGATCATACACTGAGATGAAAAAATGCAGTCTAGCAGCGACTGGACAGCGATAGTTACTGTCCAAAGGGAAAACTTTGAATCAAACGTAGCTCACTGCTTGCTGGAGAGGAACCATTCCTGCCTAGAACGCACTTATGAATATCTTCGACATTAATGGAACTGAGAGGTCTCAGCACTGCCCAGCCAGCACCTATTTCTGTCCCGCGCGCATGTAAACACTCGCCCGTGACATTTTTGACAAGTTTGACGTACATTATTACAGGTTAAAATTTGCATGCATCTGCTATAAGTATATGACTATCAGCGCAAAGAATATCAAAAGCTTATATCATTTAATAAACCCTACTATTTATATTATTTGGAACAAATGAAATAATCGATATAAAATAATTTCATTATTATTCGTCAAGTTTGATTGAATTACTTACCTATTTCTTAAAAATTTTATATTTTTCTATAAAATATGTTATATTATAGAGTAATATTTATTCGGTTTAAGTTATAACTTATACCAGATGCATGAAAATTTTAACCTGCAATAATGTACGTCAAACTTGTCAAAAATGTTGCTGGCGTGTATTTACGTGGGTGCGGGACAGGAATAGGTGCTGGCTGGGCAGTGCTGAGACCTCTCAGTTCCATTAATGTCGAAGATATTCATAAGTGCGTTCTAGGCAGGAATGGTTCCTGTCCAGCGCACAGTGAGCTACGCTTGATTCAAAGTTTTCCCTTTGGACAGTAACTATTGCTGTCTACCCGCTGTTAGACTGCGTTTTTTTTTCTCAGTGTAGTAAGTGTTTATTTATTTTCATAATTATTTGTGGACACGAATTAATAAAAAATATGTTACAGATTTATTTGATGTAAGTTGATACTAAATTATTTTATCCGTAAAACTATAAGTGATTGCATTCCAACCATCATGCTCAATTTTGTAGCTTCTGCACCTCGCGAATCGACTGTTTTCTCCCAAACAGAAGAAAAAAATCCAAAAATACAGTTTACTACGATTCCATTCATTCCTCGCTCGTGATAAAATTTTAAAAAGTCCCCGGGGACCCCTGTGGCCCCAAGCCCCTGAAACAGGCTTGGTATCTCGGCAGATGACTTCTATCTCTAGGTTCTCTCTCAGATGCATGAAAGGTATCAAGATTTTTATCAGCTAATAGGATCGCGAGAAAAAGAGCCAAAACTGCAAAATTCACAGCTCGAACCATCAGGGGTCTGAGCCGAACGGGGCCAAAGATTTTCGAGAATATCAGTGCGAAATGCCAAGATTGCAATGCACAAATTTCAAATATTTTTTCTGATATTTTAAAACCTATTTAAGAGTGACATGATTTTATTATTAAATGATGGGAAAGTATTTAATTTTCCATGATATTAAATATTAAACATTGATATTTATATATTATAAAAATATATTAAATAAATGATATCAAATATAAAGTAGTAAAGTTATACGATTGATAACAGATTCGGCAATTTAAAAAAATCCAGATATTTCCCACTTTTAACTATGGTATTTTAGCGATTATATTATTGGAAATTCGTAATCCGCAATATTATGAATTTCTGATTTGATGAATTTTATGAAATACAATGTTCATATACTCAGATTTTCAAACTTGGTATATACATTTTATAATTAAAAAAAATCAATATGTACAGACATCGAGCATTAGAAACCCTAAACTTAGAGTACATGAACATTTTAAAATGCACATGCAAAATGAATTCATAGTTAGGGCCTGTCATATGCACTCTGTGTATTCGTTTGTAATGTTTTACATTTTCAACTGAATTTTTTTATTGGAAAAAATTCATTTCAAATTGGTTTAAAGATTCAAAAAATATATGATTTCTTCACAATGTCTTGGGTAAAGGTGTTCATTATATAAAAAATCCATGCCATTATGGAAAATTTGAAAATTTCTCAAATAAATATAGTGCAGTGATTGCAATGCTTGTGCAAGATGTAACATTTAAAAATAAACATTTTTTAATTTCTCCTTTTAAAAATTCTTCATTGATTAATAATTTCACTTCCACATAGGAAAATGTCGTTCAACCGAGGAAAAAAAAGGGATCAAGGTTTTGGAAACCGAAATTTTAACGATCGTGGGAACAGCATGGGCGGTAACATGGGTGGCAATATAGGAGGCAACATGGGAGGAAACATGGGAGGCAACATGGGCAACCGTAACATGGGTGCAGGCGGCATGAATCCATGGGAAAGCGGAATGATGCCTGGTCGTGGAATTTTGCCAACCCCTAACAACAACATGAACATGACCACGCCACAGGCCCAATTAGCCGTCGTCAGTAACATCCTAAGCAACATCTTTCGTAATCAACAAGACAATACATCCCAGGTGCGATTTTGCGAATAAAATTACTATCAGCACTTGAATATTCTATGGTCTTTATTAAAATATCTTGAGGGCTTTGAATCAAGTTTTATAAGAAGACATTCACATGCCTGACTTTTATAATATTTTAGCTTAAAAAATTCTTGAATTTCTTATTTTGTTCAGGTTCCATCGCTTTTGAGTCTCGGCAATAACTACGGGGGTCCTATGGGTCCACCTGGAAGCGGTCCCATGAACCAAGGGAACAACATGAATCGTGGGCAAAACTTTAGTAACAATCAAAACCAGAACTACAACCAGGGTCGCTTCAATGATCGTGGAGGCGCTCGTCAGCAGATTAGAAACCAACGATCCCATCCTTACAACAAGGTTAGTTTGTTTCCTTTCAGGAAAATTAGATACGCACAATTTCCTCGATGTTCAATAAGCGCCTCGTCATTGAACAACCGGGTCGAAAAAAAAGAATCTATTATCAATAGAAAGACGTTTTCTTTTTGATCGAAAAGTACGACTGACGTCGTTCCGTACTTTTCCTTTACTGTGCATTTCATTGCGATTCCAATATCGATAACGTATATATACAGACATTTGAACCAGCCAAAAAATACTTTAGTCTTCGATCGAACCTTTGGCTTCTGGTCATTAAGTATTTCCCCCCTCCCATTTACCCTAGACGATTCATCTCGTCAAGGTCTTCGAAGAATGCTCAACTGTCGAATAATTGTACCATTTAATACATGTTTTCATCACGCGCATGTGTATGTGCGCGTGGGTTCGAGCCATTCGAGGTGTCTAGCGATCATGGAAAATCAGCATATTGGTGCTGTAGCATGTTGGACTAAATTGGCTATACAAATTTTCAAGATGGAAAATTTTACTGGGACCATTGATAAAATCTTTTGGAATTCATGATGCTTAGAGCTTGTATCTTCTTTTTATTTTGTATTTCAAATCTCGATAATTCTGTATGACAATTTTTTATTAAATTTTCTACAAAATAAAAGTTATAAAGAAAGTTAAAAATTTTAAAAATTCAAAGTATTAATAGTTAAGGGTAATAGATTGAATTTTTGTAAAATACCAATATCCAGATCAGACTAATTTGTGATTTTCATATTAGGGAAGAGAAATTTTGAAAACCGTTTATATATTATGCATTTATAAAAACCAGAAAATAATTATTCGTTAATGGAAAAAGAAATTTCTTCTCATTTTAAATTCATTCATTTTCGATGAAGATTTTCTTATCAAATTTACTCCAATGTAAAAGAGTTGCTAAAGTTCAAAAATAAACAAATAACAGAAAAGTTATAAGTTTATAGATTCAACTAATGTAAAATAGAAAATTTAGATTCATAAAGATTTGTAATTTCGATATTTTGGATGAAGAATTTTTCATGATAGTACATTTTTTTCGTTATATGAATAACTGAAAAAATTGTATACATAATAGCATTTGTTACATTTTGAATTTTTTTTATAGGAAAAAAAGCATTATTTTAACATGTAAAAGTTCTAGAAAGATGAAAATTTTACTGCGAAATATGCGAATTATTCAAAAACAGCAAGAACCGAACGACAAAAATTCTTAAACTAAATTTTAGAATTTAAACACTAAATTTTGAAAAATCAGTCAGTTGAAACTATCAAAGAACATCATAAATAAAAAAGGTAAATTTTTGTTGTTATATTTAAAATTTCAATTGCTTTCATAACAACCATAATGATCATTATTGCAAAATTTTTATTTTTTAATGCTAGATTCCATAGTTATAATTATTTTTCATTGTCTAATTTCTGAATTTCATTTAAAAATTTTTTTATCATAGCAGTCTGAAAAGCCTACTTTTTTGCCCGTTTCGCGGGCAAAAATCGTTTTTTTTCCCGCTACGATAAAAAAACCGTTCACACCATAGAAAGAAATAAATTTCTCCCTCTGGTGAATATATCCCTCGTGAGAAATTTATTTTTTCCCTAGATGCGAATCTACTATTTTTGCATTGAATTCAATGAGGAAAATTGGCATTAAAAATTTATTGAGGATGACATTTGAAATAACTGATTTTTAATTATTTAGTTAATATTTCTGTTTCTATATAGAAATTCACTTTGCTGATTTTCTTAATAATAGGATAGCAATTTGAATAATTAACATTCAATGCTGTCACTACATGTATACATTTTTATAAACAGAAATTTGTATCATTCCAAAAAATTTTTTAAACTTAATAATTTACTAAAAAATAATGTGTTCAAGTCTTACTTTCAATATATGTCAAGAACCAAATTAGTTTATTGATGTCAACAAATAAAATTATTAAAATATTTTGTCTTAGGTTACGTTTAAAAATTTTGTAATTAAGAATCTTGAGAGTTATAGTTCGGTTTGAAAATTGTGTCAATTTTTACTGAAATATAAAAATAGGACTGAAATTTTGAGCTAAGTTATGTCACAATCTAAAAAGTATATCATTTTGGTCCATTTTCAACTGGCAATAGTTGAGTTTCTTCAAACAATAGCCGCAGTGATGAGAATATCTTTATAAAAAAATGTTTTTATATTTTTTTTTCGAAAATCTCATTGAAAATTCTGGCTAAATTGTCCTGGGAGTGAAATACTTTTTTTACCCGAAATTCCAGAGTCATGAATTCTAACGTTTCTTATAAATGTTAGTGCGTTCATACGTCAGTCATCGACGTGATGAACAACGAATGAAAATATTCTCTCGGGTACATGTAAAGCCGATCAAAACAATGAGTGTAAGGCATGATTCCATGATTCGTTGGACACACGGATGTCAATTACCTTATAAATGGACTTGTAAAGGTTTGAAGAAAGTGTTCTTCATTGGTCTCTCTTTGCGAGTATTTTCAGCAATATTTTACAAAATGCAGGTCGAAAGAACCTGCATTTTTTTGCCAACTGCCCCTCTCTTTTGAAGTAAAACATATTTATGTGTACGAGTATCTTCTTGTGTCTTCGGTCATTCGTATCACAATGACCAGGTAGGAAATCGGGCTCGCGACGGAGCCTCTGTTCGGCGTGGCCCATCATCGTCCCAACACTCCCGCAACTCGGGTAGCATGAACGGAAGCCAATCTCATCGCAACGATAAATCTTCTAAAGCAAATCAATCTGGCTCTAAACAAAATCAGAGCGTGAAAAAGGAACCACAGGATGTTAAGGCTTCCGATAAGACGATTGACAAAAGCGATCTGTCGAACGTTAAAAGGTAAGCCTCCCGTTCAGATGGGATTTAGTTTCTTCACTTTCCTCACAATTATATATTATATAAACAAAACAAAACAGAGAGAAAAAAAAGTGCAGCTCGCCGAGCTCAATTTTATATATGCCTAAACCTTTTCTTGCCCATTTATCGGAAATTATCTCTCACGTTATTTCAAAAAATGTACACCCAAGTACCATTATTTCCATATTTTCTGCCGCATCTCTTTCTCGTTATTATTACTTATTTTTCAATCCAGCCAAATAACCGTTATCTCGATTTTTCTTCAATGATATGTTAACAAAAATGATAGCTGGATTTTTCCTGTGGAAATTGTAAAGTTGTAAAATTAGATATCCTCGATGAGTTTTGCATCGTTTCATTGAGACCTCATGTAATGACGGTTTTGGAATTTGCATGATTTTTCAGAGGTTCCTTTTTGGCTTAACATTTTGTTTGCGGTGAGTTTTAGTGAGAGGTGGTTTTATCTGTGTAGGTGATTTGCAAATAAAATCTCATGTCGAAATTCGGCAATACTGAGTATCCATGATTGATGATATATAGGGTACAAGGAAATTTGGCATTGCGTGTTTTATCGAGCTACCAGTTTTGTCGTTAAGTTTCATGTAACCAGATCTTGGTTTTGTTATACAATTATTTTTGCAGCTAGAATGAAAAAAATAATTGTTGAATTTTTTTTTCTTAATGCAACAAGTATGAGAAATGAAAAAAACAAAATTAATTTTGGATTTTGAGTTTACCTTTTACCTTTTTTGAGCTTTCGATTATATCTATATAATTCAATTTTTGAAAATTTGCTAACTACTTGGAGGTGTTTTCTCGAAAAAACTTCAGTCGGTATGAAACAACTTGAATTTTCTCCATTGCTTGGGAAAAATTTTCGAGTTATACTATAGTTTATAAACTCGTTAAAACTTTGGGAAAGAAAAAAAAACGATTTGTGATTTGTTTTGCTGAATAATAATTAGTTAAGTCGTCATATATTTATCAAACAGTATATAAATTCATTTATATTTTAAACATTTTATATTCCAACATTTGGTCATTGGAAATATAAAATGACACAGAATGAAGGAATGAGTTATTTGTATGATTTTGTACTTTAAATTTGGTACTATATTATATTTTTAAATATATTCAAGAATTATAGTCCAGTAGCTTTCATTTAGCCATTTCGCAAAAATCTTTTCATTTAAGCTACGAATTTGAGTTAAAGAAAATAAATTTTCAGTTTACCTTAAATATACTATGAACCAGCAATACAATGTTTGATAATGATAGTATTAATAATTATAACAATAATAATCATAATTTTCATCTTATATTACAAGTATTTTGTTAATATTTTTTAAACAAGTTAACCATTTAAATTTTTGAATATTTTTTGAGTGTTTTTGTTTTTGTTTTTAGATATTTGGATATTTGGATATTATACATATATTTCATAAACATTTTATTTTGTGAAGATTATAAACATACTGTGTGGAGCTATTGAAAATGTTTACGGAGAAAGCACATAAGCGGTCCCTACGCGTAATGAAAGGCCTTTTAAAAAGTTTTTCGAGAGCCGACCTTGCTGTACTCGGCCTTACGTAGTCCACCAACATATAAAGACCGCTCATGGGCCTTTTTCATGATCACTTTCAAGAGCTCCACACAGTATTTCACATACATTTTTATAAATATTTTAGATAAATTTTAAACTTTAGATTGAATTCAAACTAAATAAATAAAAATGAAACATTACTGAGTTTATTTGATTGATTTTCGTGAATGTAATTACGTTCTCTTTTTTATTTCAATCTAAGTATCCGGCGAATTTAATCTCAGCCAATGAATAGGACTAACTAAAATAGGACCAAGTTAGTCCTATTCATTGGCTGAGATTTAATTCGCTGGATACTAAAATTACTCAGTTTATTGAAATAAATGAAATGAAACAAGTGATGTTCATGCCATTTCTGCAAATATCCTTAAATAATAAAAAGATTTCCTATTACAAGTTTGCAAATTATACATCTTCTTTATTCGATATTCGCTTCTAACGTTTGGTTTTGTATTTTCCTGTCAATAAATTTATTAATCAAGAATGCTTGTTTGCAACAGTTCAATTTGTAATGTTAACTTTTTTTTCAAATATGAACTGAAACGTCGATTATCGATGTAAAAAGTAATTTAATCAGGAACTAGAAGAATATAATTCAATTAATTTTCAATTGTTTCGACTCATCAATAAATTAAATTTTTATGGGAATTTTTTTTAACGTTGTAAAAAATGTGATACAATTTCCCAGAGTAGAAAACGATCTTTCATCTTTTCTACATACACGATAGTAAAACGCTCCAGTGGTTTTTTTTTTTTTTTTTCTAGAAACTAGTAAAAATTCAGTATGTTCAGCAAGATACAAATAGTTATGAAATGCAAGGAAGATAAAAGGAAGAACTGTGCATTTTTCTTATAGTTTTCTTAATTTTTCATCTTTCAAAAATAGCGAAGCTGAGGTAAGTAAAACGGAAATAGAAACGGACATGGACACCACTCAAGATTCGACTGCTGACCTGAGCAAGGGGAAAAATGAAGAAAGTAAGTCTGAGGTGTTAGACGAATCCGAGATATCGCAATCTGAGAAAGGTGACGACCAAGATCAGACGGTTGTTAAGAAAACGGAAGCTCGTCATTCTGAAAGTCGCTACGCCAGTGTCCCCATAAACAACATGTATTGTCATGTCTGCAGCAAGCACATGTGGGATGGATTGGTAATTAATTTTCAATAATTTCATTGTCTGCAAAAAATATAATTTAACAGTTGTATTTTTGTCTTTGAACATTTTTTTTGTGCGTCTCTGGGTCGAAAACGCTCGTTTTTGCTCTGCTCAAACTCGCGTTTTAACCCGTTGACGTATAAAATCTTGTTAACCTTGGCACATTTGCTATCCTTGGACAAAGACGATATTTTCCTGTCCTCGGCTAGTGCCTCGGACGAAAAATTATCGTCCTTGTCCTCAGAACAGCAATAATGCGTAGCGGCAAACAATGTACTATTATTCATCTAAGGGTTTTTTTTTTTTCATTTGGGTATTTCAACACTTTTTTAAATTATTGATATTGGTAATGGAATGATACATTGTTATTTGATTTTTGGAGATATACGTCATTGCTGCTTATTTAAAAAAAAAAGTTCTATAAAATTGTAATAATTATACAATTTATTTTATAATTTTCCTATGATATCTTTTGCGCAAGTCAATTGTGCTATCTTTTGTATAAATATACCAAAAATCGATGTTAATTTGTTTCTTTCGCCAAAAATGTTTAATTATATTTCTTTTTTTTTTAGTCCTTTGAAAACCATCTTCGCGGACGTGCTCATTTACTGATGATGGAGAAACTCGACCAATCTTACAAGTTGAAGGTCGATTTGATGAGACACGAATTGCGTGTTAACGAGGAACAACGCGAACTTACTCTGGCGAACTCCAAACGACGTGGAAAGAAGGTAAATATAGAATAAAAGATTAAAGTTGGGAGCAAAAACGTAGCAATAAAAATTATTTCTTTGGGCTTGGATGAAAATTTCTGGAATACATCAAGGTTGTAGGGAAAGATTAAATGTGAAAATTTCTGATATTTCTTAATTTCACTGATTTTCTTCAGTTTTTTAAATAATGTAAACACCTTAGAAAATGATCAAATAAGGGACTATTGGCAAAACTAATATTTTAAGGAGTTGAGTTTTACCTAATTGATATGTTACTTTTCTAAGGTCTACGTCGATATGGGATTCCGAGATTATTGCACCATGTGCGACTTGAACTTTTACGGAACTTTGTCAACCCATCGCAAGAGCGACAAACATCAGCAATTGAAGACCTTTTTGCATCCACGTTGTGGACCATGCTCAACCGAATTTCCATCTCGTATCGAATACGATGAGCATTGTTTGTCTCCACAGCATATGAAAAACTCCGTGGAAAATGAAGAGCAAAAGAAGCAAAAGAAGAAAGGTACAACAAATTTTCCCTTTGAGAACTGGAAATTTTATAAAATAATATTGTATACGCAATGTCGAAAGGCCCAATTTCCAGTGTAATTTTCCCTTGATTTGTTTATTTCATTTTGAAAAGATCAACATATATGGTTAGAACGTTGGCAACATGAATGGATAAAAGACAAATTACGCTGGAAATTGTGCTTTCTATTGTTAATATAATGAGCCATCAACAATTTCTTATTATCTACATATATTTTACACAAATTTTAACTGAAGATTATTATTTAGATAAATTGGCGAAAGGAGAAGCTGAAGTTCGCACAGGTGAAGATGAGGAAAAGGACGTCGGCGACGTTAGAAGCGACAAAAATGATGATTCCAAAGAGGCTGATGAAGGACAGTATTTGATGGATATCCCCGAAGAATTTGACGCAAATTTGAAAATCCCGAGTTACAAATATTGCCGTCAGCGTCAAATTCTAATTGGTAATATATAATTTGCTCATAATTTACTGTGGTTCGAAGGAACGAAAAAATATGAGCCAAATATTCGAATTGAATTACAATCAAAACAATATAAAAGTTATATGCATTTGATAGTTCAGACAAATTTGGAATATAGAATTTTGATTTTGAGTCTGCATCTGTCTTCTTATTTATTTATGAAAACTAAAAAAACTACATTCATATACTTTGATTCTACAAAATGCATGGTGTCAATTTTTCAGTAAAAGTTTCTCAAAAGAAAAAACAAAATATCAACAGTTTGTGAAAAAGACTTTAATTTCATTTCCAGGTCAGTCCATGGTTAAAGAAGTCAAAGGTTATAACTGCGAAAAATGCCGACGTTTCATGCTTACTGAAGAAGATATGCATAGCCATCTTCGTACCATTACGCATTATCGCAATTTCGCTCAAGAGGCAAGAGCCTTGATGGCCATCAATGAAAAGTCTTCAGCTAACGAGGAAAAGGTAATGTAATGCTAAATTTTGAGTTTAAAAATTTTTTTAGAGGACAGTAAATGAAGATTAGACTAGTAATACAGATGAAAATATTTTGTGGAATTTCGGTCAGTAGCTTACTGGGCTTAATCACTTGGTATCTGAATGGAATTGAAAAAATTTTCAATTCATATGTAAAAGTTTTCCTTTTTTGAAGTAATACAATTTTTGGAGTTAAAAGTCGCACATTTTTCATAATATATATGTATTGTTAAAACTTTTCTTATCTTACCTTTGATAATTTGATTTTCAAGGCTGACCAAGACGAATCGATGAAAGACTCGGAAAATGCGGAAGAATCGGAAAAATCTACCGAGTGTCGCCGAGTTACACAGAGTTCTGAAAATCAAGATGGGGTTGAAGAGTCCGTGAATAAGGAAGGAAAAAAGGATCAAGAATCTGTGGAGGAAATGAATGAAGAATCTAAGAAAAAAGCCATGAGTTCCCAAAACGAGGAGAAATACGATCCTCTGGAAGTGGATGTCGGAGAAAGTGAAGAAGAAGAAAATGTTGAAAAAATGGATGAAGAAGCAAAAGAGGAGGATGTTGACAAATTGTTAGATGATATGGATGATGCGGAGTGCGAGCCTAAAAATTTGATTGACGATTCGGGAGATGAAAAAATAGATGATGTGGTGGATGAAAAAAATGATGATATGGCAGATGAAAAAAATGACAATGTGGCAGACGAAAAAATCGACGTTGAAGGTGAAGTTGTTGAAGCTTCCAGCAATAATAAGAAAAATGATTCCACAAATGATATGAAGGAAGTTTCTTTGGTCTTGGAACCCATTGCAAGATCTACTCCTCGAGTCCGTAGTGGACCAGCAGCAGCAGCAGCAGCATCCCCAGCATCCCGTGCTCGAGGAAACCGCGCACGCAGATCTCGTCGTTAAAAATTTCCACATTTACATTTTGTTTAAGATATACATATACAAAATGTCTTTCTTATTCAATTTGCAAGTGTAAGAGTATCATAGAAAACACTTGAGAAAATCTGTCACTTAACAATTATTTTCACATTTTATTCACATTATTTCGTACATGTTTACTATGTTTTTTTTTTTTTTTTTTTTTTTATTATTTTGAACAGATTTATCTTGATTTGATCAAGTTGATGTAAGATTTTACCACTCATTAAAATACCTGGTATAATGGGTACATTGATAATGCTACTTGGTGAATAAATAATGGTATTTAGTTGGAAATCGTGATTGTTTTTATTGGCAGATTTTTCAGGAAGCTATATTCAGATGTTAACTGAACATCAGGAGTATTTTAAAAACTGAATAAACTTTTTTACGTTTTACCAATTCCCACCGTAAAATTTTTGATATACAACACTTTTTTCTAAATTATCTACAATGTTTGTTTCAAAAGACTTGATTGAGGAAAGTAAGGATACTTTTCGAAGACGTTTTACACTTGAGAGTTAGCGGCTCCCCCGGTGCCCCTAGTTCATGCTAAATTTCAATATTTCGGTACACTCTCACACTCAGATTTTCACTTGACATGCCTGGAGAATTATTTTAAAACAGCCGTGCATTAAATCCATCAGTTGACTAATAATGCAAATAATTATTTAGACACTTTTATGTCAAGGCCCGATTCGTAGGCACTCGAAGTCAACTTAGGTACTCTCACTCAAAACGCCAAAAAAAAATTTTTATTATATTATTTTATTGATGAATTATAATAATAAAATAACTATATGAATAATGAGCTTTAAAAAATTATAATTCATAATAAATATATACATATTAATTATAAAATTTTCAATCAAATATTATAAAGAACATTCATTGTTTAGTTTTGTTCGAAATAAACAATTAAATTACTGTATGTGTATATATTTTTTTAAAACAATTGTTTATAACTACAATTATTTTTTACCACCTAATTACAAATTTGGATTCAGTGCATCAAAATGTTTAGGAATCAACTCTTTCTTGTCGTTTCTCTCTTTTTTTCCGCAACAGTACAGCCGGCTTCAGGGTATTGTGTGACCGAGCCATATTCACTCGACTTAAAAATAGGAAAAGTATTTTTGGAATGTTCTAGAAAAATTGCAGTTGAAATCTGACATGTGCAACAAAAAAAGCGAAGATTCAATTTTAGAAGAAATTCATGTTGACTTATTGAATTTTGATTGATTTTAGAAAGCATGCTTAAATGTTTTCTGTTGTATTAATTTTCCCAGATGATAATTTTTTTCAAAAAGTACGTAATGCTTTTTCTTGTACTTTTATTACATTTTTTGCACGGTCATTGGACAGCTTTACCTGCTAATTTACTAATACACTCGTCCGTCCTTAAGGGAGACTCAGGCAGATATCTAATGAACCGCGAAGAAAAAGGTATGCGTCTCCTACAGTTCTTTTGTTTGTCTCGGGCATCCAGGCCGGCGACGGAATGTCCCATGCCGATTTTGACGGGAAATTTCAGTACTGTATGAAAAGGTACGGTCGCACGATACGGCCGGGTGAGCGCAAAGTCATTAATCATGTTGGCTACGCCGGAGAAAAAGGGTCGTTTCGTTTAGATACACTGTCCAGAGCTGTATCCCTCATAGACGGACGGGTGTAGTAATAATTGCATGCATTTGTGCGACAGCAAAATCCTTTCGGACTAGGTCGACTTGATAAATAAATGAAAAAAAGTGATAAATTTCATATGAAAAGTAAATAATCACTGAACAATAATAATTCCACTTATATTATTACTATTATATATTTTACGTGACAGTATTTATCTCTTTATATAATAAAAAACTTCTTTCCCCCGTCGCCGTAATCCAATGCTCCTAACCTAACTTAACCAAATTAACTTGAGTGAACTCAGTGTCTGTAAACTTGCTATGCCTGCAATGGGGATAGCGTTTTCGGCCGATTCCATGGGTAGAAAGAGAAAGAACATAGGATAGATAGAAACGGGCCTAAACTTGGCTTAAAAGGGGAACGTAAGAGCAGAAGGGGCTCTTTCTCTGGCGCAATTGGGAAGAATCAGGGAGGGTGGGGGGATAATGGGGGAAAGGAACCACCTCCACTTTTAATCGCCGCGAAACGAGCGCCTCTACAGGCATGGAATAGAACTCGAGTACCATTCCCAGTTTTGGCCCGAGTTTACAGAGACTGCACCCATTAGGACAATGGCCGCGCCCATCGTGGGTGCTCCTTTTTCTCTTTAGGATTAATCGGCTGAAAGTAGCTGGGACTTTATATGGCAAACATTGTGAATCACATAAACAATTCTCAGATCGTAGCTCACTTCAGAGAATTACGCAAAATGACCGCCACCATGGTGTCATCTCCTTTTGCTATTTAGGATCGGATCGGATAGGAAATCAGCCTTTTCCTTTATGAATATAGTGGTGTTTTGCTAATGAGGTTGCTACTTACCGGGAAAAAAGATATAATATTTCCAATATTAGTTAATAAATTTTTCTTACAAATTACACAGAAAAATTGCCTCGCAGTTTTAAACGAAAATATATCAATCACTATCAAAACCGGAAGTAAATTGTAATTCCACTCAAAGAATTAAAAACATCTACAGATTAATCGGCTGAAAGTAGCTGGGACTTAAATCGTAAACATTGTGAATCCGAAAAACATTTGTGAATCACAAAACCAACTGTCAATCACGAAAATAATTATCAAATCGCAGCTCACTTCAGAGAGTTACGCAAAATGGCCGCCAAAATGATATCATTTCCTTGTTCTATTTAGGATTGATGTTTTCATCTTGATTTCTCAAACAATTTTTGCTCTTTGACTTTTTTTTACATTAATCACTCTAATTAATCACTCGAAAACCTTACTCAAGAAAGAAAAAAACCGTTTGCACACTAGTTTAGGGGAGTCTTTATTTTCATGCAAAAGTCAAAACCTCATATGTACAGGGTGTTCCAAAGTCACATATAAAAAAAACACATAGGTCGAAAAGTTCTTTTGCATTTTTCACAAAACTTAAAAGCAAAAAAGATATTCGAGTCTAAAATTTAAGAAATCTAAATGGTTAAAACTTCTTACCTGAATATTTTTTTTAATTTTGAGTTTTGTAAAAAATGGAAAAAAACTTTTCGACTCAGAAAAAAAAGAAGGAAATTTTGAGTAGAGTTTGGTTTGTGAATTCGACTTCCACTTTTCGAGAGAGCGCAATTATTGTTACAATTTCAGGCTTAAACAACTTTTTAAATTTTGAGTTTTATAAAAGGTGGTAAAGGACTTTTCAAATTGAAAGTAAATAAGGAATCCAGGGTGTTCTTTTTTTTTTATACGTGACTTGGGGACTAAAAAAAACCTCAATTTCGTCGCACAGTGATTGTAGCGATAAATTTGTGTCTGGGACTTTGTATACATTTTCCTTAGACACTTCGAGAAATACAATATTTTCCTTCCCATTTGCAGACTTAGGACTGTCAGTTGCAAAAACTTATGAAAATCAAAGACGCAAAGACTTGTCAATGATGAACTATAATTTTGCATAACTGGTATGGTTAAAAATGTTGTCTTTCTCGTACGCTTCATGTGTTTTCTTCTCATTAATATTTCTTACATAGTTGACGTTTTCGAATTTTGTGACAATTTTCTGTTACTTTTACATCAATTTTTTTCAGTGAGATTTTATTTTACACTCACACAATTGTACCCGGGCCTTCAATTCATATTTTCTGATTGAAATTTTTTCATGAAATTTCAACAATTTTGAATTACTTTTCAAGTTTTATGGCAATATTATTTGTATAAATCAAAAAATTTTATACGACTATGAATATCTTAATTTCACTCATGAAACTGTTTCGACGTTTTTTATGAAAAAAATAACCAGTGAGGTAGTTGTCATCCATGAAGAGCATTTATTATATCTTAACGAGCGCATTTGACGTGTGTGTGTGTGTGTGTGTGTAATGTGCCCGGGTCCCACAGCTTTCTTCCAAAGGATGACGAATGGCAGAGAATCACCTGGCCACCTATCCAGGGATTATCAAGTCCCATTGCTCGGGCCAGAGACTCACCCCCCGACTCCTCAAGAATATTTACAGAACATAAAAATCCCTGAGGCAGCTAAGATTCGATTCCTAACCTTCCAGATCAGCAGTCCAGTGTCATAACCAATGAGCCACCAATTCAGTCCATTTTAAAAATCTATCGTAATGTTATAATGCGTGAAAAAAAAACATTTTACACAACTGATAATCCCCTATTTGAAATTGAAAAACTTTTATGACGTTAAGGGGGTATCCTACCCAAGATGGTCCAAAAAATCATATATTTTTTTATTGAATATTTTTGACATAGACAATAAAGGGAATGTATGTGCAAGAGCGTTTTTCTCTAGGACGAATGCTTTCAAGTTTCAAGGCTATACATTGGAAGATACTCTGTGAATGTCATCCAAATCCAAATCTTTAAACTCGTTTATCTCGAAACCATTTTTTTAAAAACGGTTGACATGATAACTCAAAAACTATTGATCCAATCGACTTGACATTTTTTGAGCTTACTCAGCAAATGTATAGTTTTGGCCGGAACTAGGATTATGTCTGAATCATTTTTTCAACTATTGTCTTTAATGCAAAATAAAAACAAAAATAAGGTGGAAAATTATCATATTTCTATTCATGTATAAAAAAAATTGAATGGATTTGTTTTTTTCTTATTCCCCAGTTCAGGCTATAGCTGGGAGTGTGATATAAAATAAGTCAAAATTTATATTTCAGAATCTCTGAATGAAGGATATCATGTCAACCATGAAGCAACTATTTTCGGCAAGCTCAAGTTTGAGGCATCGTAAAAACTTTAATTTGTTAAGATTTTTTCAAATGAAGAAAAAATGATTGTTTATATCATGTAGAATAATGTAAACAAAAATCGCGAATAAAAACATTGAAAAGTTTTTATTCACAACCATTCAAAAACATCGATTTTTCAAACCATCTCAGGTAGGATACCCCCTCAATTCATGTGCCAAAAAAATTTCCCATTAAATATTTTATTAATTTTTCCGGGAAGACTGTTTTTGAAAATCTTACAGCCAAAATATTCCATTTTTTTTTATTTTTTTATTTTCAATTTTTCTTTTTTTTATGTTTTTCTTTTTATTTTTTTTTTACTTTTTGCTTTCGTTGGAAAATTTTTGATGTTATTTCAATACCGAAAAAAAACAATCATCAAAATTGATCTGTCAAATTTGACTTCGTCTTATTTGAAAAAATAAAACCACATAATGCCCATAAAAAACATTTCCCAAAATCAAAAATCTGTGATTTGCATTCTAGCCCATCACCAAAAGTTTTTAGAATTTTAAAAAATTGCGTCATAAAATATTTAAAAAATGCAGTCTAAAAGTCTGAGGTTTTTTTGGAAGGAACCCGTGGAAAGAGTTTTATGAAACGCTTCAAATACCATAAGTAGGTATGTTCACCTGTAACGAAGGTGTCTGAAACTCAAATGGGTGATTCTGCAACAGGGATTAATACCTTACCCCGGTCGCATGTGTCGCTGATGCTCGAAAATTACATCAGCTGTTGTTGTTTGCTTTTATTTACTTTTGTATCATTGTATCATGTATTGTTTTGTTAACTGCAGTTTACTGTAAAAATCATAAAATTTCATTTTTCAATTGTTCTAAATTACAAAATATAAAAATATGACGAACACGTGCTACGTTTTGCATTGTCCAACGAAGGAAAAGGACAAATGATTTGAATCTCCTGCGGGCGCATTTGATTAGTAACGTTCCTCTATCGTTCGCGGCGCCACAGTAGCAGAAATATTAGTCGCAAAAAAATAACATGGGAGTTTCAGACCAGGGCTCCGCGACCCTTACGGAGACTTTGGCTAATTGGAAACAATGGGAAATAGGGAATTCCAAGATGGCACGTGGGCCGTGTATATCTGTATATATGATATATATAGTGATATAACAAATGAATTTCTTTAGTTCCAGAGGGAATTCTCAGATGGCGCTTTCTTGCCTGCGAAATAACATGGTAGTCGCCAGGCCTATGCAACTCGGTATCTCAAGCCTAGGAATCCCGATTCACATAAAGTAAACGGCACTACGAAGGCGCCACCACTCTAAGCCGCAAATGGCAGTTTTTATCCATGTAGAGACACGAAACGCACTTGCGATTGCTTATGCGTGGAGGTGGTTGAGCGCGAGCGCGCTCACACACACTAACAAAAGTGTGGTAAGATTGCGGAGAGAGGAACTAAACGAGTTGCACAGGGCTGGTAGTCGCGGAGCCCTGTTTCAGACACCTGGAAGTCGTCAGGGGTGGGCCACATCAACGTGACTTTCGGTCAAAACAAATGACTTCGCGTACAAGAACAGTATACCTATATTTTAGGTATATAGAGATATAAACTCCATATGAATTTACCCCCACTTTTTTTAGATCGAAATTTAATACACAAGTGGGCTACCCCTAGAAGTCATCGACGGAACCGCCGAGGTTGGTACTCATCGTCACCAGTTGGCCTGGGTTCACTGGTGTAAACGACGCGGTACTTTTTCCTCATCTCCCGTTACCCGTACCAACTCCCCGAAGTTGCAATAATACTTCGTCCTCGTATGCGCTCGCAAGGTACTTGTACCTCACCACTAAACCGCTCCACCATAACTCCCTGTCCGCATGCGACAGGTTTTTTAGGGCCGCGAGGCTGACCGCGTCCTCCGTTACAAGTTTTAGCCTCCTCCTGAGATCAGCCTTGGTAACGTCACACTCGAACGCCGTTCGTATTGTCTTTGTGAGACGAAGCATGTGATCCACCAACTCCCGCGGGAATCCTTCCGGTTGGCTTTTCAGCAACTCGTCCAACTCTCATTGCACATATTCCTGGTTTTCCATTTTCACTTGTATTCACTTTTATCGCGAGAACTTAAATAAACTTGTTTTATTTTGATTTCGAGATAGCAACAAACAGCAGCTGTAGCTAGAAATTCCAAAATGGCGGAGCATATATTATTCACTAATATCCCTACACTGGTAGGGATATAAGTCGTCTCGTCATTTCACTTTCGGGATAATAGACTGTTCGGGAATTTCAACGAAAAGAACTTTAGCCTTGCGTCACTTATTCCCACCAATTATTATTTCTACCAATTCCTACCCCACACTGGTCTACACTACAGCGGCTACAGGAAAATATTAGAAAATATCACGATGCGTTACAGCGTTATATGCGTTTATCACTGCTCTGCACTGCTCAGTTGTTTTCTCAGGCCATTGTTGTTGCATTTCTGTTTTATTTTGTTTATAGACAAATCTTTTAACAAGCAAAAATTTTCTTCAATTTTCTCGCTGAGCGTGTGTGATAATCATGGAGACAATTTGGGATCCGCTGCAAATTTTGCAATGTCCCTCTCAACATGCAATCGTTGTTTTAAACGGGCCAATAAATGATTGGAGTGTAAATCATTTACTTAAATTTTGGACAACGGGTAACAAATTTTTTAAATTCATATCAGAGTACAAGTCCTTTATAAAAATTTGAAAATCATTCCTGCTGAAACTACCTTCATTTTAAGATACGTTCCTGCAAGATGGGCGTAACTGTAGTACACACAGAAGTTTAAACTATAGTTAGAAAGAATTGATAAAGAACTTTCTGACTATTGTTATTGATATATATTTTCAATTTTCTCTATTACTTTTTCAATAGCAATACAATTTCTCAAATTGAATAAATTTTTTCTATATTCCAAACCTAAATTTTTTTTTCATCAAATTATTAATTTGATAACAGAAAAATATAAGAAATCATTTTATAATCAATTTAAAAAGATTTTCTCTCAATGAAAATTATTGATATAAATTATTACAATTATAAATAATTTATTTTAATTTAATAGTAAATCAACTGCTATTTCAAGCTTTGAAAAACTTCTGTATCACCCAAACGCCAACTTTCAGTCAACTGCAACTTTCAGAACTCAGCAGAATTCAGTCCCTGGCAATCAAACTTGAACCTTCGAAGGTTATAATTGGGTTAAAGTTGGGTTATAAATTTATTAAATGAAAAAAATAGGCCTTGTGCACGATATTTTTGCAAGGAGTGGCATCGGTTCATCACGTTTGATTATTTATTGGCAAATTTAATCGTCAGAACTATAAGTTTTGCCTTTAATTGTTATTTTTTTTTTTTATGACTGGAATTTCCTTAATGTACACGTATATATGGATAGCTTACAATTTTTAATAAAAAATATTAAAAATTAAGGCATCCTAGAACATAGAGCGTGTCAAAATGATTTTTTATATACAATTAGTTATCTGCATCATCTTTATAGTCTTATTTGATTTTTAATATTTTAAGGAAAATCTAGCCATAAAAAAAGATAATATAACAATTAAAAGGCAAAACTTATAGTTCTGACGATTTAATTTCCCAATAAACAATCAAACATGATTAACCCATGGCATTCCTTGCAAAAATGTGCCCAAGGCCTATTTTTTTCACTAAAAAAATTTACAACCGAACTTCAACCCAATTACAACCTTCGAAGGTTCAAGTTCGGTTGAAGATTGTTTGCAAGGAAGACTGATTTCAAATAAAAAATAAAGTCAACCTAACGCATTTCTCCCTATTGTACCTTTCTTCATGACAGGTCGCATATATTGAATCTCTTTATCTTTAATTTCGACGCTTAAACAGTGGGTGCCAGCGCGAGCCCAAACCGAAAACTGAAATAGCTGCGCCATCTAGAAGTACTCAGAGCTTTGGAACTAAATTTCAAATCGAAAAAGGCGTGGTTTATTCATTGCCCGTTCCCTTCACCCCCGCACTCCGTCGCTTTCTCTCTTGCTCCTCTGGCTCTCTCTTCAATTTAGTTCCTCCAAACATTGGGTACTTCTAGATGGCGCGTCAAGTTCCTGTCGTTACAGAAGTATATGGGAGCTGGCACCCACTGCACTTTAATTCATATTATTTGTAAACTTCTCAATTCATCAATTTATTTACTTTTAAAATATCCAAAGTTATTTTGTTTGTCAATTCATTTCGAGATATTGTAAAAAGTAGCTTTAAATCTTTAATCTTATTAAAAGAAATCAAACTGTACCATTTTTGGTAAAGCCTAGTGGCGGATCCAACTTTCGTTCATCCTTTTATTACATCACCTCTGAGCTCGAGCATTAGACAAAGTCAAAAGGAAGGGGTTTGGACCTTCTCCTTTCGTCTCTGAGCGCTCAGAGGCGACGTAAGAAAAGGACGCACGAAACCTGGATTCGCCACTGATAAAGCCAATTGGTCCAGTTACTTTGAATGATTATTGCCGATGTAAAATGTTTTCATTTTATGAACAATATAAATAAATGTTCCCATATAAATTTGCTGTTTTTTTACAGCAAAAGTAAAAACCACAGTAGATGGAGGTACAGATGTATGGTTGAATTACATCAGCAAAAAAACTGGCCACATTTTCCCAAAAGTTCCTCAAACTTTTTTACCAGATCTTGTAACTGGTGACTTTGACAGCATTTCTCCAGATACTTTAGAAAAACTTAAACAAACTAATGTACAAGTAATTGAAACCGTGGACCAAGATGAGACAGATTATACAAAAGCTCTCTATCAGTTAAAGGAACATTGTGAACAAAAAAACATTACGGTACGCTTATACAGAAATTTGGGTCCTCTCAACACTTAAATATACTTTAATTCTGATGTTTAAAAGTTCAACATTTGCCTACTGGTTCTTTTCAGATTAATCACGTTTACGTTATTACTGAAACTTCAGGGAGATTCGATCATGTAATGGGAACAATCAACACTTTATTTAAGTGTCAAGAATTTTTCGGCGAGGTTAAGGTAATTGGTAATACCGGAGAAATATAGAAAATATTCTTGTTGCATTAAATTTTCCTGCAGGAAATTTTTGCACTTACATTTGCTTGTAAAATGGGAAAAATTCGAGCATAAGAAGTACTAAAGATGAAAAGCTCATATATTTTGTAATACATAATTCAGATGGTAAGAATATGACTGGAAAATCTATCACCTTGATAAACTTCACCAAATTTTAAAGTTAACACCATAGTTTGATTCTAGGTCATACATGTCTCCAATCAAGAATTAACATGGCTACTACCTGTAGGAAAGCACAAAATTTTGATACCAGAAACTTTGTTCCAATGTCATTGTGGTCTCATTCCATTTGGAAGTTCCAATAACTCCATTTCTTCCACAGGATTAAAATGGAATTTAGGTAAACCATAAAAATGAATAATTTTCAGATTCAACTTTATTTAGAAATTTTTTCCAACGTAAATTTAACGAGAAAAAAAATTAATATTAAATTCTTATAACAAACTTTTCCTATACATTTTTTTGATTTTATAATTTCAACAGACAAAACTAAACGACCTAGTAGATTGTATTTGGGGTAAAAAATTACTAACATTGAGTCAAAGCTTGATACTTGGCGAATTGCAGCTCTCAATTTGATAACTCAAAACTTTGCCTTGAAAATTCAGATAAGAATAACCTTAATTCCAAATTACTATTTGCACGATGCAAAGTTAAAATACTGAAAAATCAATAAATTTAGTCCATCCATACATTTTGCTTATCAAGCAGCAATCAAGTATTTTCAAAAATCTACCTTCATCCGTACTTACAGATAACACTTGTTTAAAATTTGGAGGAATGATTAGCACGTCGAATACTTATGACAAAAGTCCTGAAGTTGTTATATCTACCGACACTCCAACAATTTGGACCATGGGAATCCAACCATTACTGCTCGAAGAATAAAAAAGAAAAAAATAGAAAAGAATAGAATAAAAAGAATAGAAAAGAAATAAAAGAAGAAAAAAAAACATCGAATATTTAAGAAAAAAGTCTCAAAGAAAAGAAAATGTGTTACTGCAAATATATTATAAAACTGTACAATATACTCAATAAATAAGTTTATAATTTTTCTAGCATCGTTTCCCAATCTGGTGAACAAACAAAAGTATCTTTTATGGTTCCAATATTGACAAGTTCTCCTTGCCTCGATTCATTGAGTTTTGCAGCAACCAAATCCTGGAAAAAGGACTCCACGTCATGAAATTCACAAAATACTTAACAACCTTTTTAAATGAAAAATTACCTGGTGGATTTCCATTTTCGAACCAATTTCAACAAAAAATTGATTTTCGCCAAAAATCAATCGCGTTTTTCCTGACTTGAGAATTTGCAACTTTCCTACAACGCCCGATTCCAAACCGTTCAGGCTGCACAAATTTTCTTCTTTTTTTGTAGTTCCACATTCAAAATGAGGGAGGCATTCTGGGAACTGAAATTTCCAAATTAAAATATACTAACATTTTCCAAGTCATTTCATTGTTAATTACCTGTATGAGAAAATAATTATTTTCTTTAGATTCCATAGTCTCCAGAATGGATGGAGACCTTTTCTTAGTCACAGATGTGTGATGCCCATCAGAAATGACTGAAAGCCAAAAAAAACAGTCATATTGATCACTCAATTTGTTTTTAACAATTCATGATATCATTCCAGCATTTACCTTTGCCATTTTCCACAATGGGCTTCACATTGATATCTTCTTTTGTGTCATTTTCAATTTCTACTTTTATTTTTTTTTCTTTCTCCAAGCTACTCTTTCCTAAAAATGAAATTTCGTTTAGTTTTGAAATAATGGAAGTGTATCTCTATTTTAATATTGGCTACATGAAACAAAGCATGAACTTCAATCTATTTTCATTCCAAGATGAATAATTATTAGCACGATTAGTCTTTAGATTTTACCTTCAGGTTTTATTGGCAATAAAATGGCGCTTAGAGAATCATTTTTTTCGCCATCTTCTTCGCCATCTTCTCCAAAATCGAAATACAAGTTTTGATCATTTTTTTCATCTTTCGTATTAAACTTCGATCCTTCTCCTCTGCTTCCTACTCCACTTCCACCTCCGCCCCCACCCCATCCACTTCTTTCCACATATCGCCTTTGCGATTCGACGACGCCTCCACTAAAGATGCCTTGAGCCTGTAAATCCAAATTTTTGCTAGTTAATAAATAACTACTTAGTGTCAAAAAAATACAACCTCATCATAAGTGATGCAATAAAAATGCTGCCACATGTAATGCCATTGTCATAAAAATTATTACATGTAATAAACTTGTAATAACATTCAGCAATAGCATTGTCATCTAACTACAAATGACATTTTTCACAGTGAAAATTGTTTCTTGGATAAGTATGATTCACTCGAGTACATTTATTCTCTAATGTAATTTACTCATGCGAAACATTATATTTTTACTGAGAAAAATGAGCATTGGGTCAGATGACAATGTTATTACAATGTTATTACCCTATGAGGATACTATTACATATAATAGCATTTCCATCACACTATCTTTAATAGAAAAGCAATTTAATAGTAAACTAATGTTGAAGTAGTTCACCCAGAGAAAAAGTGAGCTTCTCGATCATCATGTCGTACGCCTCGCGAGGGCAAGCTCTGCCGGCGCTTGAGAAGCATCAATTCGTTACGAACTCTGCACAGATGCTTGTTCTAAAAGCGTAACGTGTAAGCATGAACGGGAAGCATCACGCCCATGCGTTTGATGCATGGAATTCCTGTTTCTACGCTCAACCTTCACCACTTTGTCCTCTCTACTTCTTTTCTTTTCTCCACTCGTCGCCACCACCGCTCCTTCTCGACTACGAGATGCAATCCCTACTTCTTTTTTCTTCAATCTTCATTCATTGTTCGCATTGTTATTGTTTTGACTTCGAACCGCTCGAATGTGTTGGATTTCGTGATTTTGTGTGAAAGGGATGTCGGCGTTTGTATATCTTTTTCCTGCACTTCCCTCCTCAACCGATAGACTATAGTTGCTCTGTTGCACGAGTTCCATGCATTTGCTACATGAAAATCGTGCAACGGGAGCAGAGAGAAAGTGCCTGTGAAGCATAGGCTACTGTCATGTTAAGGGGGGATACTTTTCCGAGTTTGAAGGTCGTTTTACAAGACGTGCTTCAGACGCGTGGAGCACTGCCATGCTCGAGAAGCTTACTTTTTCTCTTAGTGTTTAAATAAATTTCTTTGCAATATAAAAAATTAGATTTTCAGTATACTAAATTGCTCTTCGAGGGTAAACAAAAAATTGTACTTCAATCTTGATCAAAGCTGATATATACACAAACGAAAAAAGTGAAAAAGACTGTTCATTATACTACTCTGTCTTGTCCTCAAGATCAAATAACTTGTAGTAGCGCCAGCTATACGACTCGATCATAACTTTACAAATCAATTCAAAAAACGCGTGCCCCCCACTGCGCGGGGGTCCGCCTCTTCCGGCTCCCTCGAGTAGAACCTCATTGTGGTTTGTTGTGCGACTTGTTACATATCGGATACACTCCTGCATTAATTATTTCGAATTTTTCGTTGCGCCATACTTGGAAAATTCGGGTGTTTGAAAAAGAAAAAATGAGGTCGACGGAGGAGCGGCAGTTGCCAAAAAAAATCGCAACTCTCCAATAAAGAGTTGTACAAGATAATGGAAAAGTTGGAGGCTGATCTCAAAGGCTTTCAAAACTGACGCCGTCGTGAAAGTAGGTCAAAAACAAAAGACTACTACAACAGAAGTCCAGAACCGTATTCACAATCGTCGTCGTCTCATTATTCAGAGTCAGATTCATATTGTTGTACGTTGGTCGTAGGACCGAAAAAAACGTCAACATAGATAAGTTTTTCGGAACGGGAGATTCGAGCGTTTTCGAGAATGTTCTAGAACACTCGAATTTCCCCGCCGCCTTATCGGGAGATAAGAGCGGCGAGTGGGGTAAATTATCAAAGTTTCCTGATTGGCACGCGGATCGCGGCCAAGAAGATACTTAAAGCATCGCGCGCGACAGAAGCGGAGAATCCATCGAGCCTCTCTCGGCTCTGGAACTCCTTCCAACCTACCAAGCTCCTTCCTCGTGCAGCCTCTCTTGGCTCCGGGCTCATTAACCAACTTCCTCGCTCCGTGTAGCTTTTATCGGCTCCGGATTTCTTTAGAATTTCCTCACCCCGTGTAGCCTTTCTCGGCTCCGGGTTTCCCCGGAACTTTCTTACCCCGTGTAGCCTTTTTCGGCTCCGGGTTTCCTCGGAACTTCCTCACCCCCTGTAGCCTTTCTCGGCTCCGGGTTTCCTGGGAACTTTATTTCCTTCAGCAGGCCACCTGGCCCCGGTACTCGGCGGAGTACCACCGCCCCCGAAACCGACGAGGGAAAATTTCATATGGCAAAGACCGAGCAACATCCAAATTCAACCGCGAAATAATTACCGTAAAATTATTATTAGTTTGTAGACTTTTGTAAATATTATTTTTTCTTTGCGTTTTTCTGAATACATGACTCATTTCGAGTCACTGAAGGAATATAAAATGACTCATTATTTACTCTCAGCCTCATTGTTGACGTCCCCCCTATTTGACGTACAACAATATGCATCTCGATCCCTGGGCCAAAGTCGACGTGGCTCGAGGAAGCGGCGCTCATACCGAGAGCGCGAACGTTCTTGAAGCCGCAACCGACGCCATCGCCGGGGCAGATCTCGACATCGACGTTGGGGTGAACGCTCTTATTCCGTCAGCACCCAAGGATCACCCGAACGCTCGGAGTCAATGAAAACAGAGCGAAGTGAGTAAAAAAAAAAAAAAAAAAGAATCACGCTGTTGTTTGTTCCGTCATTATGCAATCAAGTGTGACCTTGGAAAGCACGACAAGCAAGACGGATTTGGGTTCGAGCTTGGTTATAAAACTAAGACAAAAGAACTTTTTAAATTTTTATTTTTAAAGAAAAACCTGAGCTAGAGAGAAGCCATGAAAATAGCCACGAGACAGAAAAGCGTGGAAAGAAACAAAGGCAGGTCAAGCGTAAAAAAGGTTACCCGTGTTAATGCTAACAATGAATAGCATATCATAGGCAAAATAAGTAACGTACACAAGAGGTACGTCTTATTGTAAAATATTGGGTAGATAACCAAACCTGACCTAACCTAACCCAAACCGACTTAAACAGGACCTTATTCCCATTTTATTTTTTCCTTCCTGATAGATAATCCCCCGACGAGCTCAGCGCCTGCGCAGCAACCGTTAATCCCAATACCAGTGACGGGAGAGAATGACTACGCTGAGTTCATAGGCGATGACACTGCTAAGGCTGCGGTGGGGCCCGACCTTTTTATTCAGGTGGCGGAGAATTGGTTGAGCATTTTGAAGTCTGGCTCAAAAAAAGAGGTCCTAGAAGAACTGATACTGAAATACCTAATCCCTGGAAACTGTTCTGGCTTGCAACCACCCACCCTGAACCAGGAAATAAAACTAAATCTGTCCCCCAAAGCTCCGGCGAGAGACAGTCATTTGTAATCCTTACAGAAAAATATAGGCTTTGGCCTGAGTTCATTGGGTTCCCCTTTCTCAATGGCTCTGACAGCGGAGGAACAATCAGAAGGCATGAAGATGATAAAAAGGGCCCTAGGAGATGCAGGAAGAATACTGACGAATGCACACCACAGTATCTCCATATCACGCCGGGCTTTTATCGCACCAGGCCTCAAAGGTTTGGCCAAGTCAGTTGCCAAAGATGCAAGTATTGATTCACATCTTTTTGGAGATAAACTCGCAGAAAATTTCAAGAATGCGTCTTCGCTTGAAAAGTCGGGCAAGGAGTCGGTGAAAAGCGACTGGCGTCCACCTGGCGCAGGATCCTCCAATCGAAAAAATTTCCGCCAACCCGCCTCGTCGCAACAGTCGGGGCATTTAAACGGGGGAGTTCTGGTAAGGAAGAATGTCAACAAGAACTTCCAGAGGCGCTCTTACCAGGGGAAGGGCCAGAAGCCTCACCATCAGCCGGCCACGCGACACCAGCGACGCCGCTCGTAAATGTGATAAATATCCAAGCTGGCCGTTTAGCTGATTTTAAAGATAGGTGGCAAGAGATTTCTTGTGACCCCTCGGTAATTGAGATTATCAGGGGGTACAAGCCACCATTCACCTCAGCTGTTTTCCAATCATTTATGCCCACCCCACCCAGACCCTCTGAGGTAGATTTTATTCATTATCGGACAGAGATAGATAAGTTGTTGTCAAAGGGGGCGATTTCAGAGACAAAGCCTCTCTTTCATCTTTCTTTTTGGTTGATAAGCCCCGTGGCGGCAAGCGTTTCATTTTGAATTTAAAGAAACTGAACCACTACCTAGATCCCTCCCACTTCCAACTGGAGGATTGGAAAACAGTTCTAAGAATGGTGGACAAGGGTTGTTTTCTCGCTATGATCGATTTAGAATATGCGTATTTTGCCATCCCTATCCATCCTTCATTTAGGAGGTATCTTAGGTTCGAGTTTGATGACCAATTATATGAGTTTAACTGTCTCCCATTTGGCCTGTCTACCGCAGCCTCAGTATTTACTAAGATTATGAAACCAGTCCTGCGCTGTCTGAGATCTGAAGGCTGGGTTTCAGTGAATTACCTGGACGACTTTCTTCTCATCGGAGAGACCCAAGTAGAATGCTTAGATATCGTTGCGTGTACTAGGAGTCTCCTCGAATCATTAGGTTTCCGGTTCAACGAGACTAAGTGACAATTGATCCCATCCAGAAGATGTAAATTTTTAGGCTTTGTTATTGACACCAATGTATACTGTATTTTACTACCAGATGAGAAGGGTGAAAGGGCAGTGGGACTCACATTATTGGTAAAAGATAAGGCAGTCATGACTGTAAAAGGACTGCCGGCGTTTATTGGGATCTTGGTGTCTATGTACCCGGCAGTAAAATATGGACCCCTGTACATAAAAAGGTTAGAAAGAACCAAGGTTGTGACCTTGTTGAATAACAATGAGGATTACAGGGACAAGGTGAAGTTAAGTGCTCGGACCTTAGAGGATGTGCAAAATGGATAGAGAATATCCCGATAGCATTGAACCCTATACGGCGAGGTCACTTTCTAGTGACTATATACTCTGATGCTTCACTTTCAGGTTGGGGTATTGCATCGAATGTGGAGAAATCACACGGTTGGTGGGGTCCCAAGGAGAAGAAGAAGCACACCATTATCTTAGAACTTAAAGCGGCCTTTTACGGTCTTAGGTGTTTCGCATCAAAGCTGCAATCATGTGATATACTTCTGAGAATTGATAACACCACAGCCATTAGTTATGTTAACAAGATGGGCAGTATCAAATACCTGGAGCTCTCATATGTAAGTCGAGACATTTGGCAGTGGCGTGAGCATAGAAACATATGGATTTTTGCTTCTTACATTAGATCTAGTGCGAACTGGAAAGCTGATAGAGTCCAAGGGTTTCTCTTCGGACACCGAGTGGACTTTGGCAGATTTTGCTTTTCAGAGATATACACGCTTTTTTGGCAAATTTCAGATTGACGGTTTTGCTTCAAGAATAAATATGAAATGCTCGAAGTTTGTTTCATGGTTGCCCGACCCGGACGCAGAGTTTATCGATGCATTTACTCTTAAATGGACAAATTAAAATTTTTACGCCTTCCCACCTTTTGCACTGGTGCTAAGATCGATAAGGAAAATAATTAATGACCAGGCTGAAGGGGTTATGGTTATTCCCTACTGGACTTCTCGGCCCTGGTTCCATATGTTCCAAAATCTTCTTGTATCAGAACTGATTTTATTTAAACCAAACGAGAGACTTCTCTCCTCCCCTTTCAGGAGCTCACACCCGGAGTGGAGGTCGATTACCAGGGCCTGCAGGAAATTGTCCGCCAAGCGTACCACGAGAAGGGTGTTCCGAACACCGCCATTGAATTGATTTTGGCGTCTCTAGCAGTCATCTCAGAAGCAGTACGAAAAACCACTACGAGAAGGGTACAAATTCTGCAAAGAAAAAGGGGCCTCGCCGTTTAGGGCCTCCACTGCAGTAATATTAGAATATTTGACTACTGTTCATGAGAAATCGAACACTTATAGTACCTTAAACACTCACCGGTCTGCAATCGCGCTCATATCTGAAAATCAGATAGGTTCAGACCCATTCAGAGATTTTGTAAGGGAGCTTGGAAAAACAAACCTCAGGCCCCAAGGTATAAGCAAACCTGGGATCCTTCGGTAGTGATTGAGTTTCTTGCCGAACGTTTTTCCCGAACGAGTCGTTGTCAATTAAACAATTGTTGAAGAAAGTTGTTACCCTCTTAGCCTTGGTAACTGCGCAGAGAATGCAGACAATATCCAAAGTCCGAGTGGAAAATGTTTGTTTTTTTCCCGATAAAATTCAAATTAGAATATCAGATGGAATTAAGACATCGGCAAGAGGTCGATCGCAGCCCCTGCTTGAGATCCCGGTATTTAAGGATAGAAAATGTATCTGCCCTTACCTAGCTCTTAGCGCATATGTTGCCGCAACAAAGGATCTTCGTGATACGGGGCAGGATTTTTTGTTCATGACCTTAAAGAGGCCCTTTCGGGCTGCTGCAGCTCAGACGTTGGGCCATTGGATTAAGGATATACTTGGTGAAAGTGGGGTAGACATAGGGGTTTTTTCAGCTTACAGTACACGCCACGCATCCACGTCCGCAGCAGCGCGAAAGGGAATTAGTTTAGAGACAATTAGGTTAACCGCTGGTTGGTCGAGTGAGCCGTGAATGTTTGCAAATTTTTATAACCTTCTCTTAGATGAGGAAGCCACCTTTGCGAATGCAATTCTGTCATAAATTGGCGAATCTTTTTTATTTTTGTACGAGTATATGTTTTTTGCATTGTACAGAAATATACATGGCAAATTGTTCCATATATAGTTGTAAATGACTGCAAGTTATTTGATCTCGAGGATGAGACGGAGTAGTATAATTGTACGATTAAACGAACTTACCTGCAAGTGGAGTTCGATCGTAATTATACGATCTGTCTCGTCCGAAGAGATCAAAACCCTCTCTCACCTTTAGATAAAAGTTCCCCGTAGATGGACAATTCGAATAGGGGTTTGTGAAATTAATGAGGTTCTACTTGAGGGAACTGGAAGAGGCGGACCCCTGCGCAGTAGAGGAAGGGGGGGGGGGGCGTTTTTTGAATTGATTTGTAAAGTTGTGATCAAGTCGTATAGCTGGCGCTTCTACAAGTTATTTGATCTCTTCGGACGAGACAGATCGTATAGTTACGATCGAACTTCACTTACAGGTAAGTTCGTTTATTCGTACAATTTTTTAATAAAGTACCTGAATCAACTCTGGTTTGACTTTGACTTTTGGCTCTTTTTTGATACGAGTCCTTTCTTTTGGCTCAATTTTCTGTTCCGGTTGTTCTCTGTAACAACAATAATTCTGTGAGACATTTTGAGTAAAGCAAGTATCTTACAACTCACAATTGTTTTAAATTTCATACATTTATTCCATTTTTCCCTAAATTTTAGCTGATTTCAGACATTTTTAATTAGAAATTAGGAATCCAAGATTAGAAATTGAAAGAAACAAAAGGAAATAGTTTTAATAGTATCTGAATTTTTTAAATCAGATAATGCACAATTAAAAAATTGTCTTTTATGTTCAAATTAATACAGAAATTATTAAATAAAAATATATTATTATTAAAAATAACATTTAAATATTCGAGAAGTGGATGTCACAAATAACAAAATTCTATACTAATTCAGTTGGGAAATCAAATGATTGACAAATCACAATAAAATCATAAACAATTTGGAGGTTTTCAATTATTTATTGAAGAATTGACTAGTATCGTTATTTACTTCCATTGCGTAAGAGTTCGATAAGTTATGAATTATTTTGGAAAACCAAGGTTCATTTAGTTCAAATTATCAAAAAATACAGCATAAGGAATTGTAAATGTTTAGAAAGTATACATTAACAAAATTTTTAGAAATTTCAGAAAATTTTTAAATCTTTCTGCATTTTTTATACATATACTTCAATCAGCTAAAACTTTAGGATTCAAGAATCTTTCAATGCAATGAGCAGATATTTCAATGGATTTTTTCAAAATACGCTAAATTACGAAAGCATATTTCAGATAATTGTTCTTATAACAATAATCCATGTAAAAACTGAGAATCTTCATAAAGGTTTTTTGATCAAAGTACTGTTATAGCTACAGCAAAAAACATTGAAAAATATGACATATTCAACATTGAAGGGATTTTTAAAAACTTGATTGGGAAACTTTCGCAAACAATATTACTAAGATTTTTCCAAGGAATTGTGTAAGAACTGATTTTGATCAAAAAAATATTTTCTTCGTGCATTAAAACTGCTTCTAATTATTGACTTTTCAAACAATAACTCTAGATAATCTTGAAATAAAATTTTTAACGCTCAGAAATAACTTTTTGGTCGATTTTTCTACAGGAGAAAAATTAGAAATTATCTTCAAAAAATTTAGAATTAAAAAAAAAAAAAAATAATAAAATAGTATATTACGTACCAGAGGACAAAACCGAGGGATTGCAGACGAGTGCTGCTAAAATTAGCTCGAGTTTGCATTACGAGGTCCATCCCCTGGTGCGTACCGTATTTTACTCGACAAGAGCATGGAATTCTGGCAGCTTTTGTGGCCGATAAGTCATCGCAAAAGTGTCCATGCGCCCACTAACAAGTGACGATCGCTTAAGTTTACGTATCTGTCAAAATTCATTTTCGTACTTACCTTCGCATACTTATGCAAAAATTTTTGCCCCTTGGTACGCGAAAGTAGGTGCGAAAATGAACTTTAGACGGATACGTAAACTTAAGCGATCGTCACTTGTTAGTGGGCTGCATGTGGACATTTTCGCGATGGCTTAGAGGCTACGAAAGCCGCCATTTTCCATGCTCGCGTCGAGTAAAATATTGAATGAGAAAAATAGGCCATAAAAATATTATACTACTATTATAATGTGACTAATACCGAAATATTAAGTAGTGAACATGTTCAGTAAAAATACTTAATATTCGTTTGACTATCCTCTCAATACTACATGCATTGACGTGAAAAAAAAAATTGTTTGGTCAACAGTAATACTGTGAAAAAAATATTCTTTCTATTTAACAAATGTCTTCCAACGGGAAAAACTAATAATAACCTTTGAAAAACCTTAAAAAACAAAATGAATAAATATTTTACATTTGCTTGACAATCTCGAAAATACTTTCTAATTGCATTTATTTGTTGACTTCCTGACTAATAATTCTGCATCTTCTTCAAAATTAAGTCTTTAATTATTTGAAATATTGTATTAGTTAATCTAAATACTAAAAAATAATATATGCACAATTTTCAAAGAGAGGAAGAATATAAAATGTTCTCGGAAAATACTTCAATATCATAATGAATAATATGTAACTAATTCATGTCTGTTCAGGAATCATTAAAATGTATTAGAATTAAATATTTGTATTATATAAATTACTATATATTATACGGAAAAGAAATTATATACTCATTAAATTTTGTAAAAACATTTTTTAGTCTTATAACGGGAAAAAAATTATTTACCTATTATTAAAATTTTTGAATTTTTCAGGAAAAATTATCTGATATTTTCAAAAATCCTTTTTGTATTTCTAGGAATATTTGCTACTAGTTCAACTTTGGCACATTTGCAACTTGTTAATAAACCTGTTAAACTATAATCATCATGGAAAAATATAACAATTGACATCAATTACACAAAAGTTTCATTAGTCGAGAATAAATTACCACCAATAGAAGCGTTTGTAAATATTAAAATTAATTAGCAAAGAAACTTTGAGATACAAATGTTCCAATTTCCAATTAAAAACATCAACAAAACGTGTGAAGGTTAGGTTAGGATAGGAAAAATAACCCAAAACGTCTACCTACTTTTTTTTTCTTTGTACGTTCAAATTTGGCACGTAAATTTTTTGCTTTGTTTCTGTCTTAATTCTTCCTCCTAATGTTAGATCTTTTTTTTCTTTGAAAGACATCAATCTTTTTTGATCCATCTTTTGCTGTGTTTCACTTGGTTTCACCAGGTCTCGGAACCAGTCGGAACTTTGATCTTGATGGGCAGCCCCCACCATTGTGCACCATCATTCTCTCTCATTCGCTCTCGTCTCTGAAAGACATCACCTCTCATTGGCTGTCGGGATTTTGCAGCTTCGGGACTTTCAAGCTTCGTGACTTTCAAACAACGAGTCAATGAGCGTTCTGGATTATCAATATCGGGGCGACCAATAAACGGGACTTTACAACGGAGGGTCATTTAGACATCGGGATTTTTGAATGTCGGGGAATAGCTGATCGGGTATATTCACTCTCGGGATTAAAGCTTGTTCGGGACTTTAGGAATCGGGATTTTCAAGCAATCGGGACTTTAGCAGTTAGTGCCTTTTTCCACCCTCCGGCCACGGAACTTTGAATCTCGAGGGGCAACCACCACCATCACTCTCTCTCACTCTTTCAGCTCTAAGAGAGTGAGAGAGAATGATGGTGGAAAATGATGGGGGCTGCCCCTCGAAATTCAAAGTTCCGAGGCCTGGATTTCACTTGGTTTCACTTGGTCAAGAAGGTTAGATACTAGGGAGATATAACTTCCAGCAGGGGGTCGGTCCGAAATCCGTATCCCGATTTCCAGAATTAAGTGGTGACACGCGTGCGCGTCTCGCTGCTTTGCCGCGATTCCAGATTCCCAGCCAACGCCAACATCGAGATAAAAACCACGTGACAAGTGGCACATGCGCAGTACAGCGTTTTGCTTCGCATTGAGGATACGGTTTTCGGCCCTCTCGATTCTTTTGTTTAGCCCGCGAGTTATATCTCCTTAGTTTCCACCTTCTTGGCACACGGGGATTTCCCGTGGCCATGGGGCTGGATTGACGTGAAAGTACACAGTAAAAAAAATCTTGCAGAATTACTAGGGTGTAGTAGAGGTGTTACTACTTACAGTATAGTCAATGTACTAGAAAGTAGTACGAATTTACCAGTGTGTAGTAAATAAACATCACCGGATAAAGTAGTTTTACAAGCTTCACCAAATCGTATTAATGCAATGAAATCGTGAAAGTGCCAGTTGGAAGCTGTCAAAAACGCGCGCGCGCCGGAAGCTTCCGGAAACGAATGATCGACTTTGGCGTCCATCAGCGTCCATTGTCAATTGCAGTCGCGTCTGATTAATCGCGTCCTGTATCAGTGTTGTACATCGGCGTCTTCCCGCGGACAACATTAAAAAAATGTGAGTAACGAGTCAAGTACTATAATGTTTTGTTCAATGAAGTGAGAAAATGCGAATTTTACGCGGCATTGGAGCGTTGAAAAAACCAATATATTTCTCATTGACTTGAACAAACATTATCTCCGTAAGGTTTCTAATTTTCCCATTGATTAAATAAAAATGGTATGAAGAAACTGTAGGTGTTTTTGCTTGTAACAAAAGTGAAGAATTGACGAATATGGTGTGAAATACGGGAGTCTGGGGCAGAGTGAGGTTAAATATCAGGAATCAGGAAATGCGGCGAGAGCGTCCAAAAAGTGTCGAGGAAAGGGGGGAGAGGTAGAAGTTCTTGAAAAAATATTTTTGTGAAAAAAATGTGAGAAATATTTCTGGTATTTGAAGAATATTATATTTATTGATTTCCTTTTTACTATTTCTTAACTGTTTGAAAAGTTTCTTTGAATGTGAAATACATGAAATATTTTAACATGATAAACACAACAGTATTCTGTGCAAATTAACATTTTTTATCGTAATGATTTTTGAATTATTTTATTATTTCATTGTTCATCCTATTGATTTATTGATAGTACTCAAACACTGATTATTTGATTTGAATGTAATGAATTTTCAAATGTATAAATTAATAAAAATAATGTAAAAGGAAATGATTATATTCAATTTGTTAATAAATAATAAATGACATAATATAATTAATGAATTAATGACTGTTACTTACTTACGTTATTTTCATCATTCATAATTTAATATAAATTCACGTAATAAATGTAAATATTGGCAAAATCATTTACATGATTTATACCTACATAATCAAAATGAGTAACGAAACCTAAGTCTATAAATGCATGAATTGATAAATGGATAAATAATTAAATATTGTATAAAATCAATGATAATATAAATTTATTAATTATCTGTATACTTCGCATTATTCTGTTATTATTGAATTTATTATTTGATTATTTATAACTCTAGTAATTCCTTTGTCAATTATTCATTCAATGTACGAAATTATTATTATCTGTCAAAATTGAAAAATAGTATAATTTAATAAATGGATTCATAAATTCTAGAAGCGATTATGCATTTTATTATTTCAGTACTGAATTCCTGCAAAAGTAATATATTACATAATTTATCAATAAACATAATAAGTACTGTAATTGTTTGATGATATTTTTATTATTGAAAATGAAATGTAAATTCAATTATTTCTTATATATAAATATTGCTACCATTTACGTGATTTATACATATATCATCAATACGAGCAACAAAATCTTAATATACATTTATGAATTGATGAATAAGTTGATTCATTAGTTTTGAATTTTGAACTAATTTTTTCATTATTTTTATAAATTAATTGTGATATTTTATGAGTTTTATAATTCATTTGATGTTTAAAAATTTTTTTTCTGTTAGGATTGAATAACAAGAAATTCTATCAAGAGATTAATAAATTAAACAAGCGATTCTAATTTTTTTTAAATTTTCTTAATTAGTTTACGAGAAAGAATTGATGGAGTAATTTATCAATACATAAATTCAATCATTATTGTAATTTTTCAATGTTATTCTGGTCGTCGACCATTATATTTAAATTCAATCAATTATCATAAGTATTGCTACCATTTACATGATTTATACATACACGAAAAGTACAAGTAACGAAATTCTAATCAAAAAATTTATGAATTCAAGAAATATTCTTAATAAAATAAAAATGCTCTTAATAGTAGCATTACATTACTCAACTTACAAATGAGAATGATGAAAAGACGTTTTCTTTGCGTCTGTTGCAGCTTTTAGAATGGGAACTTCGCAATAATGTTCTGGGCACAACCTACCACATAATCCTTACCAACCGTAACATTCAAAGCTATTTTCAAAGTACCACAATGTATTCTTGTAAACATTGCACAGTTTCTTTTACAGCTATTCAGAAATATAATAAGCATCAAAGGATTCATAAATCCCAAAATGTTAAATTTCAATGTTTGTACCCAAACTGCTTGGTACTTTGCAAAAGTTTTTCATCTTTTCTTTTACAGAGGATAATGAAGCAAACAATTTCTCACGTGAAACAGTCACAGATAGTTTTTCAAATACTTTACCACGCATGTATTTACATGTATACACCAAGCACAATGCCCCTGAGTCACTTACAAATGAAGTATTCAATAGTGTAAGTTCTACTTACATGAACAGTAAAAATGCATATCTCAACTTTCTAGAGACTTCAGATTTTCCTCAAGAATTTAAAGATGCTGCAAAGAGTATGTTCTTGAAATCTTTTAACAACTTTGATGTCACTCATGATCCTGATATTGGTACAATGTGAAATACTCGTACACGAAACAAATTTTTTCAAGAGTCATTCTAATCTGTGAAACCGGAAGAAATAGATTTGCACAATTAAAAAGGCGAACGAACCGGTGATCATTATAGTTACGTACCTATTTTGAAAACTTTAGGAGTAATGTTAAGTGACGAAAAAGTACGCCAACATTTACACACCTTGAATCGCGCTGCTAGTGAACCGGGTTTTTTTGACGTGACCTCTGGAAATGTTATCAAATCTAATCCTTTGTTCCAAAATCATGATAATGCCTTGGGTATTGTTTTCTTTCAAGAAATTTGTAACCCTCTGGGGTCGTCAAAAACAAAATTCAAAATGATCGGTGTGTACATGGTTTTAGCAAATCTTCCTCCTCACCTTAGATCCAAAGTTGAAAATATTAAATTAGTACTGTTATGTCGCGAGAAATTTATTTCGACTTACACATGGTCACAAATACTAAAGAACTTAATGAAAGATATAAGATACTTAGAATCATCTGAGATTGAAATAACTTTCAATTGTGAAAAAGAAATCTTTCTTGGAACCCTTGCTGCAATGTTAGGAGATAATTTAGGAAGCCACCAAATAGGTGGTTACACTGAAAATTTTTCTACGTCAAAATATTGGTGTAGGTATTGTTTAAAAAGTGCAGCAGAATTCAAGGCAGATCCATTTGAAAGGAAACAAATACGTACAGTGCAAAGCTTTCAAGAATGTGTTACGAATCTGAATATTTCAAAGGAAAAGACAGTGAAGGGGGTTAAAGCAGATTCTCCACTTAATCAGTTGCAATATTATCATGTGTGTAATCCAGGATTGCCACCTTGTGTGGCACATAATTTGCTAGAGGGGATCATACCTTATGATATGCTTTTGGTCGTTCGATACTTTGTTAGAAAAAATTGGGTTACATTAAAAATGTTGAATTTCAGATTGAACGATATTCAAACGTCAGTTAAAAAGTTGTATATACCCTACATCAAAAAAGATAAAAGCTTTAGACTAACAGGCACTGCGAGTCAGATGAACAGGTTTTTGATGATTTTTCCTTGGGCGATGGCAGACCGCGTGAAAGATTTTGATGACAAAGTATGGAAAATGGTTTTAAAGTTGAGAAACATTTGTTCCATCGTTTTAGCGCCATCGTTGTCGTTGTCCCAAGTTGCTCTTTTGAATACCAACATCCAAAATTACATACGTCTTCGGCTTCAATGTTTCCCGACATTTGCATTAAGGCCGAAGCATGAATTTTTGTTACATTACCCCGAACTGATCGAGCAATTTGGGCCCTTGAAGCATCTATGGACGTTGCGTTTTGAAAGTAAACACGGTTATTTTAAAAAAATAGTGTCACGCCTAAGGAACTACAAGAATATTGAACAAACACTTGCTCACAAACACGAATTACTACAATGTTCATCTCCTTTTGATTGCCATCTGAAAGCAAAAAATTTCGAAAAAATTACTATTGATTCGGCTTCACTAAATATTGACATATGCAAATTGATTAAACAATTTAGTTCTACATTCAGTGTATGTTTAAAATATGTTTCGAACAAAGTGACTTTCCGTGGAACACTATATACACAAAACAGCATTCTTTGCATTGGTAAAAATGAGTATGGAAATTTTTTGATTTGCAGAGTTAAAAGCATTTTTATATCAGATGATCTTTTGCATATTGCCTTTATTGGAAATACGCAATAAATTGCCTTTGTTCCTGAAGTAGGTGTTTACGAAACCGTGCAATACAGTGGCTGTGAAAATAGATCACAATTCTTGTCAATGTTTCCATTTTCCTCGTTGCTCTCTCTAGACCCTCTCATTGAATCCCACATAATGTCGTCTACTGTTTTTGTTGCGAAGTATGTTCCTCTGAACAAGGACTACTAAAAGAGTCTGTAAGTACGATGTTGTAGTGTTCTCTTACAGTTTTAAACGTATACGTTACTGCAAATTCACCATTAACATGCAACATTTTTTTATCGCTTTTACTCTCACTGTTAGTGATCTTATTGCTTCTAAGAGTAACATTTCTTATTGAATGTGCTCAAAAACCATAAGATCAATTTTTGATGCTCTTACGTAAATGTATTCGTTCTGAGCCACTTGTAAATTTCATTGGTGACTAAGTATTTGTGAAATAAGTGCGAAGACTTTCAACAAACTGGCAAAAAAAAAATTTCACAAATTTAGATTATGAAAAAACTTCCGAATTTAAAAAACTTCATTTCAATCGAATCAATCGTTGGAGCCTAAATACACGATTGCTCGCAAATGCGAACATAATTTTTCATGTTGAAGGCTCTAAAATCGTGAGTTAACGTCACGCACATGGGCAAAAATCACGATTTTAGTGCCTGAAACATGAAAAATCTTTTTTAGTGGATTTCTACTGTATGAGAATGACTTTTTACTGAATCAGATTAAATTTCTACTGTATGGAAGTAAATTTTCACTCCGTTCAACTGAAAGTATTTTGACTCAGTTTAGAATGAATATTTGCTCTCATAAATTGAGAGTTAAAAATTTCATAAATTTGTTTAATAATAATACTTTTAATGCAGTTGTGAATGCATGTATTTCTATTTCCCACGAAAACCATTGCCCTTTGTTTATTTATAGATGTACATCATACGAATTTGGTCGGCACCACGTGACAAAAAATATGCTATCAAAATTAATGGACCCCATTTTCTGCAACAGTCAGCAGATGTTGGCAGCTTGAAGTTGGAAAAAAAATGTAGAAAAAATTGTCTTAGAAAAAGATGGTACGATTGTCGATGACGATGAACTCATGGAACATTTTTGCAAAGCAAATGAAACATTCATGTTACTTGAAAAAAATGAAGTATGGCGCACAGCGCTAGAACCAAGATCTGAAGAAAACTCGAAATCCGCAACACATAAATTACCTGAACCAATTTTAGAACCACAGCCTATTGATGATAATCCTAACTTGGTGGTTTCGAACGACATGACAGACTATCAGAACGATAGTGTGGAACAAGTTTCAGAAAAACGTAAAATACGCTCTTTTGTGAATTATGAAATACCATGGATGACCATATCTCCCGCAATAATGAAAGAACTTGACAATAAATCGCAAAGCCCAAATGTGGTCAGAGATGTAGTATGGTGGATCATTTCTGATTTGAGTCTCATTGGTCGACACATTCCATTAGCTACACTGGAATTGGTTTCTCGTCAACTTGTCTCAAAATACCCCAGCACCTTTGAAGACAAAGATTCCGATGGTAATCGCCGAGGAAATGGAATCGCAACCATTTGCAATAAGCTGGTACACCGAAGAAATAACATGAATCGGGCCAAAGTCCAAAAAAGCGTTGCGCATGAATTGCGTATTTCAATTGGCAAACAAAAAGAAATTCTGTATAAAAAAGTTGGGTGTGTTGCATGGCAACCAAGCGAGTATCCAGAAGGAGAGACCAAAATGACACAAGAAAGTAAAAGAATACTTTTGCAAGGATTTGATATCCCTAATGCGACCAATGAAAGCTTGGCATCTGCAAAACAAATGTTCGAACTAACTTTCACTTCACAGCGTCTATTTTTGAATTCGTCAGTTGAAAATTCTATGGCCTACAATGTCTTACGCCAATGGCCATGCTTATTTTACAAGTCATTCATGTGTCTTCACTTTGAGAAACTAACAGATCGAACAATTTTTTCCGCAATGGATAAATTGAAACAAGAAACCCACATTTTCCTGAGTTACGGAATTTCCAAGCGAATGTTGACAGATGAAGACTCCAAAGAAGGAGACGCAACTGAAAAATCGATCCTCATAATGTTTTGCCAGCTTCAAGAGGACATCAATTCTCTCTTCGTGACAGTTCCCGTAAGTTATCAAGTGATGTTAAAAAAATTTTTGTCTTGTATTTTACTCAAGATTCAGAATTCTTCTATTCAGATTTCATCTATTCAGAATTCAAAATTCAGATTCAGAATTCATCTATTTCTTGCTTTATTGTCAATTGAAAAAAAAAAAAAAAAAAAAAAAAAAAACGTTTGCACTGTGTCATACGCATTAGGTTGATTACAAAAGATAAATCCAACATCTTAATAACGATATTTATGTATTTATTATACATTTTTTAATTACATGAATGGTACTTATTTTAACATTACAGGAGGGAACACAACATGAGGACATTACCCTACCAGGCGTACAACCATGCGTTGTAATAATTGGTAGGTTTTCAATGTTTCCACACAATGTTGTGTACAATATACATTTTGATAAAATTGTTTTGAACCTAATTTTTTCATACGGTAACAAGAAACAATGTCTATGATTTTTGAAACAAGTATATTTCAAAATTGACCTCAGCAACTGATAAAGTACCCTTATACACTGAACAGTCGAAAAAATTTTTAATTTGTTATAAACTATTTCTTATAAAATAACATTGTGTTTGAGCATAATTTTAAAATGCATTATTATTTTTCATGTGCGATTTGTAATGCATAACTATTTTTCCCATCTGTTACATGTGCTTAGAATGTACTTATTTATGTTCTAGCCTCAATTCCAAAGGAGTACGTAATTTTTATGGATGGAATCGCCATTGTCAACTCAGATGATCTCGGAGAGGCAGTTCTTTTAGCCATCATTTTACACTTTGTGTGCAACAAAACGTTCAGTCAGGGACATGCGGCCTTCTTGGATTTCATGCAGATGCGGTTTTTCAACATTTTCGTAGAGAATGGTATTTCAAGATCAAGAAACAAATCGAAAACCTTGAAAGCAAACAGTTTTTATAACTTGATCTCAAAATTTACAGCTGCTAACGAGCAATGAGTAAATTGTTATTTGATTTAATTTTTGCGAGTTCAAATTTTATCTTCATTTTTAATATTTGAAACTTACCTACTCATTTGTTATGAGCTTAGAATTACTCATATATCTTAGTTTCTCAAATTGCACGTCTGTATTTTATTTGAATGTTTTCTACAAAGCTGTTTTTATATTTCTTGGAAAATCGAATATTTTTTCATATTGTCAAAAAAAATCGGGAATGCAGCGTGAAAAATACGGTTTTATTGGTTTATATCATTTTTTAATTGATTTTTCAATTAGTTCAAAAACTTTTCTTTTTTCATGCTTTCATTTTCTCAGGAGTTCTTGAAGTTAGGAAAAAATTTACAAAAAATATTGTCAACTATAAGGTGTTGTTCAAAATGTGTGACAAATTAGTAGTAAGAAGCTTATGTTAGTAGGTCACCGTATAAGTTACCAAAAATATTTTTTAACCGTTCCTTACAACGTCCCATGAGTAATTATGAGGTTATCAAAGAACTGATCACTTATAACAACTACGGAATCATATCTGTTTTTTACGGTATCTTAAAACCAAACAACCATGATTTTAAGTTGTCAAGGACAAAAATTTTCAGAAGCTTGAAAACTTCGAATTTTTGAGGTATCTGTATTAATGACACACACTAATCCCTCACCTATCGGGACCTTGTTCCCTCGTTTATCGGGAATATTTTAATGGGAGCAGTAGTGGTGAGAGTCCCGATAAACGAGGTGTTTACTTTCAAGGGCCTCCCGATAAGTGGGGGATTAGTGTAACTTCAAATTCATAAGATTGAATTATTCAATCAGTTTTTCAATTTATTTGTCTTCTCTGAATGAAACGATTTGTTGACTTGTTGCGAATGCACACGTCGTTCTTTACGATTTATCATATTTATATGGTTTTTTATGACCCGTCTATAAATTATTCAAAGCTCTCAGAGGGTGTCTGGCTTGATGTTATAGTTTTGGACAGGGAGGGGCTGGTTCAAAATGCAATGTAAAAAATTCTAGAAATATTTATATGCATAAAAGAACTGCCCATTTTTTCCACGCATATTTCTGCTTTTCTAAAGTAGACTGAAAAATTGTAACAACGAAAAAACAATTAATAATTGCAGAAAGAAAGATTAAACGTTCTAATTAAAACATACAGTAAAATGAATTAATTCCCAAATACAGAACAGGCAATTTAAAAAATACCAACAAAATAACCAATTAAAAGAGATTTTGCACCTTTTAGATAAAAATTCTGGTAACTCGATTCAAAATTTTGGAAATGAAAGTATAAATTACAAAAATGATCCACAAAATCCGAAGTACTTCTTGAGTTGAAATAATGAAAATTTACAAATCAATCCACAAAATTTCAAATTTTTAGTTATTTCAAAATCATATTTTTAGTGATTTTTTCCTAAATTCCTAAATGTAGAAAATGGAAGAAAAAATTAGGAATCGACGCAATACATTTTAGAACTGCTGATTCTACATTTTAAACCTAACATTTGTTGTGCATCAATCACTAACTTCAAAAATACACAACAATTTTAAAACCATCAGTAAAATTTAACTGTCTAATTATTCTTAGCTTTCAAGCCTGAAGTTTTTATGGCTCGATTCTTAATTTTAATCATATGAAAATAGAATTTAAAACTTAGTAATTTCGTACGGAAGATGAAAAGTTCGATAACACTCAGAAAAGTCCCAAAATTTTAATTTTTTGACTTCAAATTGAAAATTTTTTATTATCTTCTTCTCCAAGCGAAAAAATTGAGCAAATACATAAAAATGTGTAACATATATTTGTAACGTACTACTTAAAAATATTACCAGAGAAATGTTAAAAAAAATTTGCATTTTGTTTTTTTAGACTGTTTCGCTGCATTTTGAAAGGGGGGGAGGTGATAAGACCTTTTGTAATACAGGAGTGAAAGAGGTATTAAAAAAAATTTTTTAATTGCGTTACTTAATTTATAGACGGCTCTTTTGTGCATTAGAGTATTGCGTTCGTTTCCAAATAGTAGAATTATATGAAACTAGCGTATGTCATCGTTGTAACCCTCGCTCCCTGGGAACAACGTCCGAGCAACATCAAAATGTTGCTCAAATGTTGCTGTGTCAAAAACAGATAAAAATCATGATACTCTAAAAATAATAGATAAAAATATACTCTATTTAGAGAGCAAAAAATCCGGTTAGTTCTTTTTTTTTTAATCGAAAAGTAAGTTTTGACCAAATTCTAAGCATTTATTGAATTAAAAATTATTTTATTTGAAAAAGTTTATTTTTTTCTATTTTTTTTAATAATTTTAATTAATAACTTTATGAGCAACATTTGAGCAACATTTTCCGGGTTGTTCCCAGGGAGCGAAGGAAGTTGTTCTATTGTGATAACATATTTTCATTGTGATATGTAAAAATATGTGATACACGAATGTTCCTAATTTCTTGTGTAAAGCAAATATATTCTATTCTCTTGTTCCATCTGTGATAAATAAAACAGTTTGTACTATTTTATAATTATTGTGTTGTTTTTACATCATCCTATTCATCCCATGCACGCCTAACCTCAAATTTATAGAATTTTGATTTTGTATCATAATATTACGATAGCTACAGGACAAATACGTTTCAAAAGTACAATTACTTTATCCTAGTACTTTTGCAACTTTATATAGTACTTTTAAAAGTTTCTAGTACTTTTACAAATTCCTAGTAATTTTATCAGTTTCTAGTACTCTTATTATTTCCTGGTACTTTTGCTAGGGCCTAGTACTTCTGCTACTCCGTAGTAGAATCACAACAACTCTGTAATTTTACCCCTCCCAAAGGAGGTCGTTTTATTTGCTACTATGGAACTGGTAGTTCTGCAAGATTTTTTTTACTGTGTAGTAACGTAAAGAAGCCATGTTGAATCGCCGAGATTTTTTTCCCAGTGTTGTACATAGTGTTCGGGGAACTTTTGTTTATTTTTTTGGTAGCATTGTACATATGTGTATGATAATTAAAGAAGACCACCCCATTAGCCACAGAAGGTGTGGCGACGCGCGTCACAAGCAATCCCGGGACCCTAGACGAACAAACCTAACCCAACCCGCAAGCGACCAATGAGAGCGGCCTGGTCTCGGATTGGCTGCTCGACATCGCGCAAAATGGCCGACGTTTTTAAAAAAAAAAGGCAGATTTAAGAAAACGAGCCAGACGGTCGTCAATCGCGCGCGGAACACGACTACTCCAATCATAATCAAATTTGTGTAGAGTTTTTATTTCAAGTACAGTGGCTATTTTTGTAATAAAATAAACGTAAGGTTTTAGTGCCGAACGGTCTTTTAATTATTGCGTTGACGCCCCTACGATTCTGACTCCACAAAGGTTCTATAAACGTTTAAAAAACGTATTTAGAAAGGTTCTACAAACGATTCAGGAACCTTTTAAACGTTTATAGAACCCTGAAATGTCCGCCTATAAACGATCGTGAAATCATTTCATAAACGTTTGAGAACATTTATAGAACATTCATGAGAAAACCTTATTTGAACGATTTCATGCGTTCATGGAACGTATTTATGAAACGTTTATAGAACGTTTCTCGAAGTTTTAAAAACGTTTAATCTGGTGAATCGCGCAGTAAATACTGTTAAGGCGCGAAATATTCAAATTTGAGCGCGACATATTTAAAAATCTGACGTTACATCAGTATTTACTGCGAGGGCCACCAGATGGAAATCTACTTTTTTTTCTCATTTCACAAGTTTAGCACTAATACATTAAGTATGACGCATAATGATTCGTACCAGCGCAAACGCGGAGTCGTTTCGCAATGTTTTTTGAAATCGAGCGCGATTCTCTCAATTGCACCGAATTGTTGAAATAAAATCCAATTATTGAACGGCTGACAATATAACTCGGAAGAGTAAGAGACAGTGAGATACGGAACTATGTGTTTTTTGTCTCTATGTGTCTCTTATCGTCCGAGTTTTATTCTTAGTCGTTCAATCATATATTTTATCTATAGTAAACAATGTACCCGAAGTATATACTTTCAATAATCGTTACATATTTGAAAAAAAGCCTTACCCAGTGAGCTCACAGTGAGCTTGATTTAGGGAAGAAATAGCGAGCTCACAGTGAGACCTCTTGTTCACTAGGAAACGATTTAGAACGTTCTAGAAATGTTCTTAAGAAAATGTACAGTTCGTTAATTAAGGTTATCAAAAAGTTATGTAAAACGTTTTTAAAACTTCGAGAAACGTTCTATAAACGTTTCATAAATACGTTCCATGAACGCATGAAATCGTTCAAATAAGGTTTTCTCATGAATGTTCTATAAATGTTCTCAAACGTTTATGAAATGATTTCACGATCGTTTATAGGCGGACATTTCAGGGTTCTATAAACGTTTCATAAACGTTTAAAAGGTTCCTGAATCGTTTGTAGAACCTTTCTAAATACGTTTTTTAAACGTTTATAGAACCTTCTATGGCTAATGGGGTACTTGCAACTTGAGAAGATATTTTCAAGATATATTCACGATTAAAAAATTTTGGTGCGTGTAAACAAAAACAAATACACGTGTCGCCTGCCGCAAGAATAAAGCACTGCAGAGGCGTAGGCACGTTTCGTCCGTCCTTTTTTCATGATGTCTTTGAGAGCGAGCATTGAACAAAGACGCAATGAGGGGACACTGTCCCCTCCCTGCTTCTTTGTCTAATGCTCCCGCTCAAGGCTATGTAAGAAAAAGACGAGCAAAACATGCCTACGCCTCTGAAGCACTGGACGCCAAAGCTCATCCTCCAGTTTATATACCCATTTCTCCCACTCCCAGGAGGGGTTCGAGGGTGGGGGAATTGGTATATAAACTTGAAAGATGATCCATGGCATCCAGTACCAGTGGGCAGACATCTCAATGGAGAGATTTTCATTCTTTTTGCCGTAGTTACTGTGCCCGCTGTGGGGCAGCAGGGCTTGTCATGTATGAATAAAGTGTATATCTGTATACATAGCTTTGGTTGTGTTGAGTATCACTGCAGGTTAATACAACTGAAAATAGCGTAGTATTCGTGCCCGCCGCGGGGCAGCGCTGCGAAAAATTTTGACAAATTCATAACACGGAGGTGTCTGCCCCCTGTCCAGTACTTCACAGTACTTTATCTGCGGTGAATATCAAACTCCACCCACCGCAGCCGCAGCCGCAGACGCAGACGCAGCCGCAGCCATTTAAAAGCTCCTTAATTCTTGAAAACTTTCTTGTATAAGAAATCGTGAAATCCGGGATTTTTGAGCTTGTTTTGTTGGTACGTACCAACAAAACAAGCCTAAAAACTCCAAATTTCCCTTGTCCTTCTACGAGAAAAATTTCAATAAGGCTCAGGGCTTATTTTGGCGAATCGGAATTTTTTCCATTCCGAAGCTTTAACTCAATCAAGATATTAAAAAAAATTTTTTTGTTAGGTTTAAAGCAAGTCGGATATGATTAACACGTGCCATAAAACGACTGAAAGTTCAAATGAGATTTACATGTAGTTTTTTAAACATTTTGTTCAAAAATTCATGACTTGTGACAAATTTCAGACAAAAAGCCAATTAATGAATTATAATGTTAAACTTGGAAATAGTTTTTTTATGTGTATATCATCAAATTCAGCTAAAAAATAGAAACACGATAATTTCGTGCCGAATCCGATAATATCACAGTCCTGATACGATGACCGCCCTCTGCTGAGTTGAGAATCCTGATATTGTGATCAATTTTGATGCTCCCATATATCATTGTCTAAACACATGAAGTATTACATATATGGATGCTCCAATAAAAATCACATGAAAATGAAATTGAGTGAAATCAATTGTAAATTGTCCAACAAATTTTACTTGATTGTAATGCCTCTATAATTGCTGTATAATGTATGTATACAAATTTTACAATTCACCTAATTTTTGCTAATTCTTGCTCATTTTGCTTAGTTTCCCTCTAATTATTGTTATTAATATTAAAGAATTCAACTGTTACGACCATTTTTTCATAGTGTTTTCACTGTGTCAAACTGCAAAACACTGCCAAACGCGTGAAAAAAATAAAAAAATTGTATTCCGTGGAAAACAAAACATTATTATTAAAATGGCGGACGAGAAAATTGACTCAAGGTAAGAACAAGGGGTTTTCGTCATCTGGATTTTTCGCAAAGTGTTTACTACATAAAATAATTGAAGTGTCATTGGAATTGTTTATTTACAATTGTTGATTTGGTATGCCTTTATTTCAATCAGAAGCCTGGGTAAATGTCATGAATCAGTTAATATTAATTGTAATTTTTTTAAAGTGATCAAGGAAACGTGGAAAATGTGGAAAATGGGAGTAGTGGTCCTGATAGTCAAGGCCAAAATAACGAGGAAGAAAAGACAAAACCAGTGCAGAAAATTGAACAAAATGGGGTGAAGCAGAATGGAACCTTGAGCAGTGATTCTGGGAATTGTTATTGGTAAAGTTGTTAGAAAAATTATATGTATAATTTACTTAGAAAAAGCGATTGAAAACAAAGACAGAAACACTTAGAAAAGGTAAAATTGAAAATATTGTATCATTACTAAACTGATTTTTTCTCCTTTATTCAATAATTTGTCATTATCAAAATATTACTATAATATTAATTTGAGAAATATTAGTATATTTAATATTAGTAAATAAGCGACACTCTTACTTATATATACTTTATATAAATCTGTGGCTTACAGCCATAATGACGAAACTCACTAACAGCTGTTTTCGAGAAAACCAGCCTTAAAGTTTTCGAAGTGTTTTTCAAAATTCGCAAACTTTTGTGACTTTTTTTCTTACAAAATCATTGATTGGATTGCATAAGTGAAAATATTTTAGTTGAGTGCACGCAAATATGCCTAGACAGTATTTTTTTAGTGAAAATTGTGACTTAGTCGGTTAGGCTGGGAAGCCACAGATGTTATGACGTGTGTGACATGTGTGCGCAGCAGTCAGCTGATGTTCAGCTGTGTTCAGCATCACAACTGATCAAAACAAAAACAGGAAAAACAGTGAGAAAAAGGGTAGTGTGCAGTTGTGTGCGTGAAAATGGCAAAAAACAGCTAAATTGAATAAACAATCGTACCATTCGGTCGAATTATTAATTTATTTTTTCCGCCTGAAATTCTGTGGCTTCCCGCCATAACAGAGAAAGTCACACATCTCATAATGTTCAAAATGTTATCAAAATATCATTTAAAATGAGCCTTATGGCATAAGTAACTTTCTCTGTTATGGCGGCAAGCCACAGACATCATCATCAAACTGATTTAAACAATGAAAGATGAACTGATTCCTTATGCCGGGAAAACACTGAGTTGTGTTGTTATGCTGAGAAAAATGCAGTTCGTTGGTTATGAAATGTCAATAAAACAAACCGAATGTTGAATATTAGAGTGTCAATTAACATTTCACGAAAAGATTAACATTTACAGATATCAAATTTTGCATTAATTCAATTTCGAAAAAAATTGAGTTTCGTCATTATGGCGGGAAGCCACAGAAAGAAAATGGTATACATATAAGTACAGTAATATTAGAATTTCTATATGTAAATAATCATCTATACCTATTATAAGTAATAATATCATAATATAATTGAAAATATTTATTCATATTTACAATTGTATAAAAAGAAAATTCCTTGAATTAGTAATAAATAATGAAAATTAAATAATGTATAAATATCAAAATAAATAATTCATTAAAAAAATAATAGCATACAGTATTATTATATAACAATTATAGGTATTGTATAGTATTCTATTAGTAATTGTTACATGAATTTTTTTTTGTCATTTCAATTTAAAAATACACATGAAAATTTCTGCAGAAGCTCTGAGGGCTCATATTTTCTATTTTTTACAAGCATTTAGAACAATAGGAAAAAAATGAATTATGACATACAGGCTTCAAAATGCATGCTGAAAACTTGGAAATTTTTTCATATATAGAAGGTAATGTAATAATTCAATTTGATAATTCAATCTACTTTAGATTTCAATTAATTCTAATTGTAAATCTACTGTAAATTTTTGATATGTTTATATATAATGTAATGAATTCAGAAAAATTCCTTAAAACTGTTGAAAAAGTGGTTTTATTCAAATAAATGATTAGTACTGTAGAATAGAATATTACGCAACAAGGGGCGAAACCGAGCTAATACAAACGAGCGCGAATTGGCTCAGTTTCGCCCCGTTGTCGCGTACGATATTTTTCACAATAAGAACATCGAAAATACGGCGGCTTTCGTAGTCGGTGCAGCGGTGCGAAAATCGCCGAATGCAAGTAAGCGGGTACAAAACTTTACAAACCCAAGGGTTTACAACCTCTATTTTACACCCGAGGGTTTGTTAAGTACTTCCATACCCGCTCGCTTGCATTCGGCTATTTTCGTCACGCTGCGCAGACTACAAAAGCCGCCATTTTCGAAGTTCGTATTGTGAAAAAAAATTGTTGAGGTTCGTGAATAAGTTAAAATTTTTAATCGTTTTTTTATATAATTACAATGGAGTTAATTAAGTTAATAAATTGATAATAAAACAACTTAATTATTCAAGAGTGATTCAAAGATAAACATGAACATTTTTACAATGGCTATAAATGGAAGTTTGTAGATTTTTTGAAAAATTATGAATAATAAAATATTGATTTTCGGATGCATGCTTAAAGCATGATTATAATTTATAATATGCCCATATGCAGTTTTATTGATTAAGAAAAATTGTATGAGAGTACAGAAAAAAATGATTTTCTAAGAAAATGAGCAATACTGTACGTAAATAGAAAAATTTTCAAGGTTTCTACGTGCATCAAAATTGAAATTTTCATTTAAATAAGTAACCTATCATTAACTAAATAACATCATTACATTATTATTTGATGAACTTGACTTTCAAAAAAAAAAGAATATAAAATTATTGTATTGTAGTATAATATAGTATTGTATAGTTAATCGGTGAATTATAATTTGTATATGTCATCTGAATTCAAAGATAAACATGGAATTTTTAAACTATCAAGCTTTCATTAAAGTAACTCAGTTATCCCAGATTAATAGTATTTGATATTATTGTATAATCATAATATTACATAGTCTTCTATCATTTATTGTTCTATAAAATTTTTTCATTGTCTAGATTAAAAGATAAACAGGGAAATTTCTGCAATATCTATGAGTACTCATATTTTCTTTGTTGAGCAGCTTTTAGAATATTTGGAAAATATCGAATCGTGAAGTGCAGGCTTTATAATGCAGTATAATTACTTGAAGAAAATTGAAATATTTTCATCGTGAAATTTTATGAATTTGGAAAAATTGTATGAGACCATACAAAAAAAAGTTATTTTATAAAAAAATCATTAGGATGGTAGATGAAATCGAAAATGTTAAATTTTTTTTTACTTTTTTAAATTTACTTTTAAATCCTGAAATAATGAAATTCTAGAGTAAGAAAATTTACAAAAATTATAAGCGTAGAGTTTGTTACACCCTAAATTTCCATTTACTTTCTCTTATTATGAACTTAATAAATACTTTATCTCTTCTTCACTTGAATGTATAATTTCCGTTTTAAATGGTTCATATTAAAAAAAAATTTTTGCATCTTCGAGTTTCTACCGAAGTCAAATTTTTAAATTATAATTTTTTGTCCTTTCAAATTGCATTCAAGAAATAAATTTGATAGGTTTGAAATATAGAACCTCATAAAATTCAAATGACTCATTTTTGATATTTTCCGTTTGAAGAAAAACAATTTTTTATTTATCTTTGTAGGGATTTCAATCCTTTACATATTTACTGTGCATTATCATTTCATACAAAAATCATGAGATTTAATAAAATTTAGCACGTATATAAAGTTAATTTTCGAATTTTTATGACAAAAATAAAAACGAAACTGCAAGAATTCAAATTCTAATTAAACTCTTTTTTTTTAGCGGAAAGGAGAGAAATCTCAACCTCGTTGAGTTGCTTTGTGCCAGATGTGGTCGATGGTTCCATGAGTCTTGTATAACTTATCAACTCGGAAAATTATCTCCTTTCATGCTGAATTACATTTTTGTGTGTAAAAACTGCTCGCAATTGGGTGTGGAAACTTACAAGAAAAATCAAGCCAGTAACTTTCATTTTCTTAATTTTTAATGAAGAACTTATAAATTTTCTGAATTTTTCTTTGAAATCTGAAATTTTTGTAGCGTTTCCCCAAATGGCTGTCACAGCTATTGCTAACCTGATGCAGCAACGCCAAAAAGATGGCGAGAGGGTATATTTTCACAAAGACAGAGATATCATTCCCTATATAGAAGCTAACTGGGAAAGCATGACAGCTATGTCGAGAAGGGTCACGCAATCTTGGCATGCAACTGTAAGTTTAACAATTTCTCATATTAAGTAACTTAGTTGTTAGATTTGTAAATAGTAAAATTAAATTCATTTTTAACTTTTATCAAATATGCATTTGTGAAATTTCGTTTATTTACTTAATTAATAAAATTATTATAATGAATAATATAATAATTTATCATTTACTAAAATTTTTACTTATTTTACTAAATTAGTTAAATTTACATTTGTTTGATAAATCTACACTTATTTAATTAATTACATTAAAATTCATTAAAATTACATGTACATATTTAAAATTAACTGAAAATTTACTTTGTATTGTGAAATAATAAAGTAAGTTCAACAATTTTAAATAATTCCCAGCATTAATTTAATCGTTAAATAATGAAGTATATGCTAAAAAATGCTCATAAAAGACGAATTATAAAAAGAGGCTTCTAGATCTATGATGTACTATTATATTTAAATTTAAAAATTAAAATATTGTTTCTTGAATACAGTTTAACATCAAAACGATTGAAGAGATTAGAACATCCCCACTACTTTTCATATATTACGTCAGTCATTTTCTATACATGTCTACTTCTCAGATGTCGAACGATATTTACGTCTCTTTCTAACTTGATGACGTCGAGTGAAGATGAATGAATCATTATTTAGTGAGGGAAACGATTATTTCAGATTCACAGAGCTTTGTTGAAAGACGAGGGGCAGGTTTTCATAATTGACCATAGCAGTAGTGATGGCCAAATGTTTGGTCTCGTCAACCCAAATTTGTCTTCGATCAAACCAAATTACGAATCAATGATCAAGGGTGGCCATTTGAAAATTGCGGATATAGGTATGCTTTTGAAACATTTTCTTCTGAGTGTTGAATTTTTTTCTATCTTGTTTTCGAAACGAATATTAGGATTATTTTGACGAATTTCGATAAGGAATTTCCTGTGTTGATTGACTCGTACAATCTTTAGTTGATTCGTAAATAATTGCTGACTTCTTGAAGCTCATTATTCTCAGTTTGGTGAATTATTTTATTGTTAGCCTTTTCTTTTGAGCTCTTGTAGATTTTTTTTTATTGCCTTTTGAATTTGAGGAATTCGAAGTTATTACAATTTTTTCAAAAATAATTGATATGTGATTTTTTTTCATACCAATATTAAGGCTATTTCCAGGGATTGTAATGAGAAATTTACTGTTTTAGTTTACTTGTACAGTTGTTAGTATACCTGTAAGTGTCGAACTTTGTTAAGTTAATTGTTTCCAATTAGACCAATTATCTGTATTTTTTAATCGTTCTTTTCTTCTTTTCTTCTTTTTGATTTCAAATTAGTGATCAATTTAGAGTTATCATACTTTTTTATGGAATTTATAAAAATCATGTAACTTTTTTCAGAAATCCGCGAATACAGAGTTTATGAAAGTTATAATGAATCGTAATAATGGATTTCATATTCAAGTCCCTGAGTTTTTATTTAATGAATAACAGAATAATTTTTTTGTGAATCTTGAACTTTCCTTGATATTCCTAGTGGCTTGTTAGACAATTTTAACCATGATTGCGCGGTTCGATAGAATTTCGAGAATTTTCTTTTTACGTAAGTTCCACAATGTTTTTACATTTTTCAAAAGAATATTAAAAATATCAATAGTTTATTGAAGTTTTCACTGAATCAATTTTCGTTAGCTCGTGGATTTTTAATACATTTTCATTACCAAATTCGTCGAAGTTTCTAGATTTTTGTAAAGTCAACTTAAACTGTGAGTTACTTGTATAATGTTGTTTTCTTAGGAAATGATTTCATTTGAGACAAATAATGCAACAAATTAAATACATGAGATTGTTTTTTTTTTATTTACTTCACCATTTTACGATATTGGTTGGAAGTTGAAACGTTTTTCGTGAATGACCTTCACAACTTATAAAGTGGATTAACGAATTTCCGGGATTTCTAAAAAAAACTTAAAAAATAAGAAAACCAAAAAAGGGATAAATATTCATGGGTTTGTCATTAAATAAACAAAATTTTACAATTTTTAATTATTCGATTGATTGGTATGTTATTTTTATCTGTAAATTCATCAAAATTGAAAAGATATCTCTGAAATAAAAAAAATTTGTACTTTTATTAAGTTTAAAATAATATACCTTTTGTAGTATCTATCGTGTCAATTTTTAATCTACATATCTAAACTTTATCGTCCATGATCTTGAAATTAAAGAAAATTTATTCTCAACTTCGAAATGCAAAAATTCGAATAGAAATTTTTGTGATTTTTAGAATCAGAACTAGATTAAAAAAAAAAGAATAATTTTGCGTGAAGTTCCAATGAAATAAATTTACAAAAACGTAGATTTGAGGTCATTGACATTTTAATCATATTAATATTTTATTTTCGAAATGGTCGATTTTACCAGTACTTTATTAAAAAGTGCAACTTTTGATAACTGAATGCATTAATATATTAAGTCAGTTATTTCGGATACGAATAAAACTCAATATTAAATATTATTAGGCAAAACATTTTATGCAAGTTTCCAGAAAAGAAAATTTTTATATTTTAAATTGTTAACATATTAAATTGCAACGTGTAAGTATACAGAACTTGAAACTTGAATATTACAAAGTAAAAATCTACCAGATGTTCAATTGAAAACTTTTATCCAAATCAGACACTTTGAAAAATAAGTACACAAAAATGTACTTTCAGGACTTGAAAGTATACAAAGTTAACATTTCAGAATTTTTTCAAGGCACAAAAATTGGGTTTTATAATCCCCAATTTAATAAAATGTGACGCATTTCTAAGCTTTGAGAATTGCAATCTCGATTTTCAAATTCAAAAAAAGCACATCAAAATTTTTAAAATTAAAAAACTTCATCAAAAAATCTTTATGTGCTCAGATTTTTGAATTTAAGGTGTTCAATATTAAAAATTGATAAATTGCTCGATGAATTCGATAAACCTTTTTTTTTTTTAAACAAACAGAACTAACTTTACTATGTATTCAATTTTCTAAAATGTTTATTTTGGAATTTGAAAAATAAAGCTGCAACCATAACTCTCACATGCATAAAAAATAATGAGATTTTCGATAACTTAAGTTTCGAATTAATCAGTAATTAATTTAAAAGTAAAATATTTTTTAGAAAGAAACAGTTAAAAAATTTACTCAGGAAGTTGAGATTTTATAATCTAAAAATCTTGAAAGTGAAGTTCCAAAAAATCTGATTTTAGAATTTTGAGGCTTTTTAAGGAGATTTAAATAGTTCTGAAGAATCTGAATAATAATTTCCTTTATTGTTCATCTATTTTGTAGAACTGTTAGGTTAATTAAAAAAATTTCATTTTTTAAATAATTTAAAGCAAATAAATTGAATATATTTATATATATTTTTTTCTGTATAAGGATCAAAGTATTTATTAACTGCAAAGTTTGATAGTATGGAGTTTTAAAATTGTAAGGTGGGTGGCCTTTTCAATTAAACACCAAAATCACATTTTAGACATCTTTTATTTTATTCACGATTCATGTCCGACCCGAGCTCGACACACACTGCTCCTCTCCGTCCTCGCCTCTCTCCTCTCACACTCGCACTCAGGCGCCTGGCGCCTCACGTCTAGGTGGCGCCTAGACGTGTGGCGCGTCATTCAAACGCACAATACTGCGCCTTACAAAATGAAATTCTAAGTTTTTGTGAATTTCGAAAAACTCCTAAATAAGAGAATCCAAGTGGATTCGAAGTGTCTTTAACTATATTTATGTTTCTTGATAATTCTTATTAAAGTATTACTAGCGTGAAATTGTTTTGTCAGGTGGTTATGGTGGGAATATTCGAGGTCGAAATTCCAAGAGAAAAGTCCCTGGTGAAGGAACTGGAGCTGGTTCTGGAAAAAAAGGTCGAGGTTCTGAAATGGCTGTTCCAAAACTCCCTGCTCATGGATATCCGCTGGAACATCCGTTCAATAAGGACGGTTATCGTTACATTTTGGCTGAATCGGACCCTCACGCGCCCTTCCGTCAGGTACACAAACTTCGACAGTCGTCAAAATAAAAAATTTGTTACTCTTTAAATGCAAAACAGTGAAATACCACTGAAGTAGTTAGTGGTTTGTAAGTCACTGATTAATTAGTTTTAATGTCACTGATCACTCCATTGCCATGCCATTGGTGAATCAGTGGGTTCACTAATAGCCCAGTGACGATATTCACTGATTTTGCAGTGTTTTTGAAATCAGGTCATTAAATGATCAGTGAACATCCACTGTTCAACAGTGGTTTAGAGAAATATAACTGAAAAGTCAGTGACAGTTCCATGTTCGTCACCAATTGACGAACTAACTGAAAAAGACAATGTGAATTTCACTGTTTTGGATGTTATTTTTCAAGTTGTGCTTCTTTTAGGAGCTGTTATGAAAAATTTTGGAACGCAAATTTTGACAAAATGTTTATTTTATTAATAACAGGAATTTGATGAAAGTAGCGATTGGGCTGGGAAACCGATTCCTGGTTGGTTGTACCGTCCTTTGAGTCCAAGTGCTGTGCTTTTGGCTCTGCATGATCGTGCTCCTCAGCTTAAAGTTTCCGAAGATCGATTAGCTGTCACTGGGGAAAAAGGATATTGTATGATCAGAGCGACTCACAGTATGTTGGATAATTATTATGACAGTTCTTTTACGTTATATTTTAAATGTATACTTTGAAAAATCAATGATATTAGGAGCTAATCAAGATAGGCTAATAGAAAAAAGCAATATTAAATAAAAAAAAATTAAAATGAATAAAAAATGAATAAAAAATGAATAAAAATCCACGATTTGTTTTTTAGCTTTGCTTCTTTTTAGGCATCTTTAAAAATCAATAATATGGATAAAATCTTTTTTTCGTTTGCATTATTTCTATCAAATCGTTCAAGTCAATAAATTAATACATAATTTCATTCACTTCCTTTGTCATAAATACAATATTTATTGTTTTAACGAAGATAATCTATTGGATTTTCAGAATGACTGAATTTCTTTTACTTAAATTCATATTAATATAAAACTTGAATAGGTTAAAACAATAAAGTAAGTTTATTCCTATTATCAATTCCTGAAGACGATAAAAAATTGTAGTTGAAATCTTCGAAATAAAAAGAAAATAAACGTTGGATGACAGTTTTTAAAATTTGTAGTCTATTTTTATCGGCTCTTCTTGACTGGCTATGAAGATCATTGTTTAACATTAGATAATTATTATTACTGATAATAATTTATTCAGTGTCCGAAAGATTTAGAAGAATAAAATTTTTGAACTACATCCCTAGCAAATTACGAACATGCTATTGGATTGAATAACATTGCCAGAATATCCTTATAACATTGCAATAACGTATTAGTAACATTTTCATTTGAAATAATTTTCCTTTTCACTGGTACTATTATATTGAATGAATTATAGTATAAGCGGTTTCTACCAGTCAATGTTATCATTTGACTAAATGTTGTGGAATTTTCTCTGTGAAAATCGTTCCTCGGATAAATATAATAATATGCGTGAGTAAATTAGGTGAACGAAGAACGATTTTTACTGCGAAAAATGTATTATCTGGTTGTATGACAATGTTACTCCAATGTTACTACGATGTTACTACAATGTTCTAACGATTTTATGACGATATTATTACATGCTGTCGGATTGCAATTGGATCATGTTTGCTAGGGATTTAAAAGTATAATTGGCAAATTAAATTGAAAAAAAAACAAAATCTATTTGAAATTTTGTTTGAAGATGTGACCAAAGGAGTATGGTACTGGGAAGCTACAATTGAGGAAATGCCGGAAAATTCGGCGACAAGACTAGGTTGGGGTCAAGAATATGCAAATCTCCAGGCTCCACTTGGCTACGACAAATTTGGTTATTCATGGAGATCCAGGTTCGAAGTATTGACGAATGGAAAATTGTGAAATAACTTTTTTTCAATTAAAAAATTTTTGACCTCCGATTATAACGTACAGTTCATCAAGAAATTTTGTTATTTGAAAATATGTACAATAAGTTCTGTTGTTCTGGGCTTTTTTTAAATGTGGAATATTGATTGTTTGTTTGTTTTTTTTTTTTTTTTTTTTTTTTTTCCCTTTAGGAAAGGTACTCGTTTTCATGAGAGCAGAGGAAAGCATTACAGTAATGGGTATAGCGAGGGTGACACCCTTGGATTTCTCATAATTCTACCTGATGTTTACAAATCATCCCACATTCCTAACACTTACAAAGACAGGGTAAACTATTGAACTATTTATAACATTCTATGCGTGTTATATTTTTAAAAACGGACACTGGGTTTTCCTGGGAAAAGCTAAAAAAGTAAAAAAAGAAACATGAGCAAACGAAAATTTTACAAGATCAGAGGTGGATCCGATGGAAGAAAACTGGAAGAGTTATTATCCTGGAAATCTCTGAGAATATTTTTGAACCTTTTAATGACAATGCTGTGTTATTGACATTTTTTATTTATTATCGCCAATATTTTATTATTTATATTAAGTACTATATATTATATATTATAAAATAACAAATAAAATGATATTGAAATTATTATATTAGTATGCTGATGTATGAGAATATATTTTATTTACTTTCAATATTCATTATTTTTTGATTGATGTTTATGAGTAATAATGTTTTCGTGATTGTTAGTTCAATCATTGTTATTATTTATTATTTTTTATACTTAATAATATAGTTGATTATAGGTAATTATTCATATCCATAAAACTATTATTATTATCATGATTATTATATATCATTTCACTTTATTATATTGTTATGAATATTTTATAACCAAAATAATTTTGTCATATATGTTTATATTCAATGTTATATTATAAAATAAGAATATGACATTGAAATTATCATACCATTAAATCTAAATATGTGACTTGGAATCAAGAAATTGGGTTTGAGAGGGAAAGCCGTAAGGCACACTTATACTTTCACTTTTTGGGGCTCTCGCTCTGTGTACTCGCAGGTATCGAAGTTGGGAGTTGGGACCAGAGAATGCAGAGAACCCATCAGAGATTAAAGGAAGATAGTCAATAGAGTTTCCCGTTACTCGTATAATAGCAAATCTTACAACGATAGAATTTTTTTCTCTAGTTATTTTACATTATTTTATTTTCCGTGATACGAAATGCTTACAAGTTTGGAGGAAATAAGCGGAAATCAAAAACCACTCGTGAATCATTGTCATGTACAAATAAGAAAGCAGCAAAACCTGCGGAAAAAAAACGAAATAGGATAAAGTTTAAAAATGTCTAATGCAGAATAATATATATATAATAAATTCTTTTGATCTTCACTTTAAAAATACATGTTCAAGGTTTATCTGCGTGTTTTATGTCGCATTTTCATCTTAAATTTCGACATAAAAAATGTTTATAGTTTTGAAACATATTTTTATTAAGATAAAAATTTGTGTCCCGTTACCGAGGCAGACTTTTTTTAAAAAATTTTTTATTTACGTAATGTGCCATAATTTTTTTATGTATTATGTGTAATACAAAAATTTATTGGAAGTTTGTCTGCAATTCTTATCACCAACGTTACAAAAAGATGCTAAGAATGCAATCCACTGAAGAGAATTTCGAAAAAATGTTCACCATTCGTATAACAACTCGCCCGATTACTCAAAAATCATTTGAAACTGAATGTAAGCATCTTGTGATTCACTTGTAAGAATTTCATATCACGGAAAATAAAATAATGTAAAATAACTAGAGAAAAAAATTCTATCGTTGTAAGATTTGCTATTATACGAGTAACGGGAAACTCTATTGACTATCTTCCTTTGATCTCTGATGGGTTCTCTGCATTCTCTGGTCCCAACTCCCAACTTCGATACCTGCGAGTAACACAGAGCGAGAGCCCCAAAAAGTGAAAGGAGAAGTGTGCCTTATGGCTTTTCCTCTCAAACCCCATTTCTTGATTTCAAGTCACATATACTTAGTTTATTTTTTATATTTATTCTTTTTATTCATTTTCATTAATCATAATTTTATTATGGTATGTAACTATAATTCTAATTTTCATTCATAATTATTATTTTAATCAATTATATAATTGGTAACTATTTTTTGACAACTAATATTATAATTGACAGTTTTGTGGTAACATATTTTAGAATCACATTTTTATATTAATATTATATTGATCAAATATTTGATATTTTATTAGTTTCAATGTTTCATCATTGACAATATAAATATTGGCGTTTTTTTTTCAGTTTCAATATTTTTAAGAAACTTTCACAGTATTTTACAGTGTGAGAATTCATTATATACCATTTTAGCAGTTTTTCAATTTCAAAAGGCAAATAGTATATTACAGTTTTGGTATTTTGGACAGTTGCAGACAATTGCACAGTTTTGACGGTTTTGACAGTTTTTAGAATTCATAAAAATTAAAACAGTTTTTAAAATCTACTCATTTTTAACAGTTTTGAAAAAGTATTAGTTTATTACAGTTCTTACAATTTGATGGTTTATGATAGTTGATATAATTATTAATAATTTTGACAGTTCGAACAACCTGGAAAGTTCAAACAGTTTCAAGTTACAATGTTTCCACAATATTTGACAGTTTTGACCATTTTGAGAATACTACATCAATTTATATCAGTTTTGATAGTTTTGTAAGAGTCATTAAAACAGTGTGAACAGTCTTATCATTTATGTTTATGTTTTATTGATTTAAAAAAATCTATTATAAATTTCTGAAAATAAATAATATTTCTATCATTATATCATATGAAAAAATGTAAAAGTATTATTTTATTTTATAGATGTATGAACAGTCTACTATTAACATTTATTGTCTGATAACATAGTATTTCAAAAGTAAAGTTTTATAGTTGCATCTGTAGCAGAATTTGAATTATATGTAACAGTAAAATTTTTGCATAAATAACCGTGTAACAGTCAAGAAAATTACAATTTTTGAAACATTTACCACTTTTTAAATATTGTAAGAAAACAGTTAAACATCGGATTTAAATTTATTGTAAGATAAATGGAGTTCTATATTATGGTAGGATATTTAAAGTTTGACTTCAGATATTAAATTTAACTTGATTTTGGATCATGAGAACTACTTCGTTCGCTATACACAGAATGTTAAGTCATTAGAAGTTTCACTTTATCTGTACAGTGTAGTTACATTTTAAAATAGACCATTAGCAATTTTGATAACTATTATGGATCAATGTATCTCGATTATATTATCTAAATTATGTAATATTGTATCTTTTTTCGCTTATCTTACCATATATTGTTATCTTGTCTAGATTATACCATTTTGTCATCTTCTATAGAATATCTTATCTGTTATCGAATCTTTATGCAATAGTTGATAGGAGTTAATATATTGATATAAGGGAATGGGGGTTAATGGAAAAAATAGGAAATATTTTGAAGTTTATAGAAGTTAATGGTAATTAATGGATGATGATGGAATTTTTTGTAGTATTAAAAATATGCAAATTTATTAGAACAAATTTGAACTTTTTGTCGAATGTTAAACAGTCAAGTCGAAAGTTTTGAAATAAAGTTGATCAAAGTTAATAGAAGTTCATGGGAATTAATTGGATTAAATAGGAATGATTATGGTAGTAAATGGAAGAGAATTATAGTTAATGGAAGTCAATGGTAGTTTATAATAAGTAATGGTAGTTAATGGGAGTTAATGTAAGGTAATGGGGGTTAATGGCAGAAATAGGAAACATTTGAAAGTTAATGGGAGTAAATAGAACTCAATGGAAATTAATAGTGGAGTTGCTGACACGGCGGGGGTGGTGATCAACTTCTTTTTATTATATAGGGAGATTAACAGTAAATAATAGAATTAATTGAATTAAATATAATGATTATGGTAGTTAATGGGAGAGAATGATAGTCAATGGAAGTCAATGGTAGTTTTTAGTAGGTAATGGTAGTTAATGGGAGTTAATGGTGTCAATGGAACTTAATGGTGGAGTTGTTGACACGGCGGGGTGGTGGGAGCGGCGATCAACTTCTTTTTATTATACAGGTAGATATATATCTCTCTATATTATACAAAACTTGACACCCCCGCCGCCCCCGCCGCCGTGTCAGTCAACTCGAATCAACTCAAATGAACTCAAGTGAACTCAAATAAATTGACCCCCCGCTGCCCCCGTCGCCGTGTCAGTCGATCCTCCTCTCTTCCTTCCCCTCTCATCCTTCCCTTCCTCCCCTCCCCCATCATTCCTCCTCCGCTACTTCCCCCTCCTCTCCCTCCTATCCTTCACATCCATCTTCTTCCCTCCACTCTCCTTCTCTCATCCCCCTTTTTCTTCTGACCTCCCCTTCCCCGAGCCTGCCACTTGCCATAGCAACCGCTGCTATTGCCGCCCCCACCATTTATAATGCTGCTCCCGCTGTTTATTTAAATTCTACTCCCTCCCCTCCTTTTCTATCTTTATCCTTCCCTCTTCCCTTCTTTCTCTCTAATATCCTTCCCCTTCTCTCCCCTCCTCTGCTTTCCCCTCCCCTCTAAGATCCATCCATTTTGCCATGGAAACTGTTCCTCTGGCAAGTGGCAGCCTCAGGGAAGGGGAGAGGAGAAGAAAAGGGGGATTCGAGAAGTAGAGTGGGGGGAAAGATGGATGTGGAGGGAAGGAGGAAGAGGAGGGGGAAGTAGCGGAAGAGGAAGGATGGGGGAGGAGAGGGGATGAAGGGAGGGATGGGAGGGGAAGAATGGAAGGGACAGAAGTGTGAAGGAGGGGTGGGGAGGGGGAATGAGGGAGAGAAATGCGTAGAGGGGTTAGGGGGTAGGGGAAGTAGGGGTTGGGGGAGGGGAATGAGATGAATGAGGGGGAAAGAGTAGAGGGGGATGGGAAGGGGCGGGCGGGTAGGAGGGGAGGGGAATGATGGCACGAGAAGGAGGGGAGGAGGATCGACTGACACGATTTGGTTAATACTTGCCAAAAATTTAGCTAATGTTATGTTTTATAACTAATTTATGTCTATTATACTCAGAAATAATCAATAAATGTTGTTTCTTCATCAAAACAATTTTTGTTGAGTAAAAACAACCTAAAACTAATACTGAATGGGGGCTGGCGCGCGAAGCGCGCAGGGGGCAAAGCCTCCCTAGTGTATATATATATATATATATAATATTTGCAATAGTTTGTAATAGTCTTGTGAATTTTAAAATTGTGATAATTTTTGGACATTTTTGACAGCTCTTTATAAATGTTCAACTAATTGGATTTTTCATAGTTTCAGATATTTTTAAATATTTGTATTATTTCTATTTATTGCTTTTTTTATTGATTAAATATTTTTTGGTATTTGCACCTATTTTTTAAAATTCCAAATAAAATTTGAGAAATAATTCTCTAGTTTACTTAATTATGAGACGAATAATTCTCCTAGACTCGAAACTAATTTCCAAAAAATTTCTTTACTTTATCATGTCTTATTTTTTATTGCAAATTTAAAAGTTTTGGTATAACTGGCTCATTTAAAAATTTTCGAATTATTAGTTTACTCCTTAAAATACAATCTTGGATCCGCCTTTGCACTAAATTAAATGCATTTTCAAGGTTCTCGGAATTTACGATACAAAATAATAATAAAAAAATGTTTTTCATTGTGCGCACACAAAATGATCGTGTTTTTCTGGCCACAGATTGCCCCTTTTCGAGCGGTGAATGGAATTGAAAGGATCCATGAAAAAAAAGGTACCGGGTTATCAATTATTCCGCAGGTCACCATTTATTCCACCGACTCGAAAAGGGGCACCTACACTCAATCCGTGACGCAGCAAAACACGCGTATCAATTTCCGCCCTACAATGAAAAATATAGTTCATATCGCGAGGGAGAGCCTTTCCACGCGCGACGGCAAATTCTCGAAACTCGTGGAATTACCTCGTTCCGAGAATGTTGCCGTCGCGCACGAAAAGACGCTGGTCTCCTTCTTGGTATGAAATATACTGTTTCATTTCACTATGGGTAATTTATGATTTCAGCCCTTGGTCAGATTCAAAAGCCATTTATATTACGAGGAAAAAGACCAAGTTCCGGAGGCATTGAAAGCGCTCGAACCTTGTTGCCCTTCCAAAATAATATTCTACAAAAATGGGGTTAGCCAAGGTGAAGCTTTCACCAAGATTTACGGCGGTGCTTATTATCCAACTCTTTCAATCTATAAAAGCGCTACAGTTTCTGTGAATTTTGGACCACACTTCAAATGTCCGCCTTCTGGTGTTAAATATCGAGGGGTGAGTTCTAGATAAATTTATTTGAAGTTTTGATCAGATGTTTACATGTGTGAATATCCTTGCTGAAAATTTCCAATTGGTTTTTCAATTGGTTTTTCAGTTAGGATCTTCATTTTCAGAAATTTTCTACAAAAAAACTTATGTCACACATACAATTACACTCGTCCGTCCTTAAGAGAGACTTCTTTAAGGGAGATTCGGGCAGATATCTAATGAACCATGAAGAAAAAGGTATGCGTCTCCAACAGTTATTTCGTTTGTCTCGGGTATCGAGGCCGGCGACGGAATGTCCCATGTCTATTTTGACGGGAAATTTCAGTACTGTATGAAAACCCTCTGGGATATTCTGTAATAGGTTTAATAGGTGTAATACCTATTACACCTATTACACCAAAACTTTTTGTACAATGTACATGAAATTTAAAATTGTATACCTCAAATTTTGAAAATGAATAAACTTACAGAATTTTTCTATATATTTCGCAATACGATATCGATATTTTTCAATCACTGTAATAGGTATTACACTGGTAAAGTATTACAGAATCTCCCTTAGGGAAGGTACGGTCGCACGATACGGCCGGGTGAGCGCAAAGGGGCTGTCCACATATTACTTCATCACTCTTAGGGGGGGAGGGGGTGTTAAGTTTGATGACGGATAATGATGTAGGGGGTTGAGAGGGTTCCAAAGATGATGACGTAATCATCAAAAAAAATTTTTTCATAAAGTTTGAGAAATTTCCCAAACTTAGCACTTCAAACTCATGAACTTTTTCAAACCATTCGCTTATATTTGTTGACAAAAAATCATGCCTTTTTCGACTTTTTAAAAAACCTTTTTACAATAAACCTTCTCAAAAAATTATCTTCTATTAATGTTGTTATAAAATTATGAAGAAAAATTTTTCTAATACGGTATGTAAAAATTTAATTGAAATCCAATATACCAGGTGTACTCCTAAGTAATTTCCGGTTTTTTCAATGGATGGCGTTCTGTTTTGTACCGCTGTTGGTAACACATACCATATGTCATTTTGTTCAGTCATATCGAGTGCTTGAACTGCATTGACATTTTCTCGAAAAAATCTTCCAGTAAAATTTTATTGCCCTTCAAAAATGTCGAATTTTGTACCGAATTATGAGCATATGCGCCATGCATTGCTTTTCATGTTCAATCAGGGGAAAAAAGTGTCCGGGAGCCACTGTGCGCTTTTGGAAGTTTATGGTGATCGTGCATTAACACTTCGAACATGTGAAACGTGGTTCGACAGTTCAAAAATGGAGATTTCGACCTGAACGACGCCGCACGCTCCGGCAAGCGAAAATCGTTCGATGACACCGATTTGCAAGCATTATTAGATGAAGACAACACGCAAACGCAACGACAGCTTGCAGATGCGTTGGGAGTTCAACAGCAAGCAATTTCCAAACGTCTGCGAGCCATGGGAAAAATTCAGAAGTGTGGAAAGTGGGTGCCCCATGAACTGACCGAGAGACAAATGGAGAATCGAAAAGTGACCTGTGAAATCCTGCTTCAACGATACAAAAGAAAGTCTTTCCTGCATCGTATTGTTACTGGTGATGAAAAGTGGATTTTCCTGGAGAACCCTAAGCGCAAAAAATCGTGGGTGAGTCCAGGTGAAGCATCGACATCGACGGCACGGCCAAATCGTTACGGTCGGAAGGTCATGCTGTGTGTGTGTGGTGGGACCAGTCCGGTGTTATATACTTTGAACTGCTGAAACCTGGTGAAACTGTGAATGCCGTTCGCTACAAACAGCAAATGAAAGATTTGAGCCGAGCCATTATGGAAAACCGACCAGAATATCAACAACGACAGAAGAAGGTGATTTTGCTCCACGACAATGCGCCGTCGCATAAGTCGAAAGTCGTTCGTGACACGCTGGAAAGGCTCAAGTGGGAAGTGCTTGATCATGCGGCTTACTCGCCAGACCTGGCGCCATCCGGCTACCACCTCTTTGCCTCGTTGGGCCATGCCCTTTCTGAGCAGTGCTTCGACTCGTACGAAAATGTACGAAAATGGCTCACCGAGTGGTTCACCTCCAAAGGCAATGATTTTTACTGGCGCGGTATCCACAATTTACCAGAAAGGTGGGAAAAATGTGTAGAAAGCGATGGAAAATACTTTGAATAAAATAAAGGTTACGGTTTTTTTGGAATTATGTGTTTTATTTGCAAAAAAACCGGAAATTAATTAGGAGTACACCTGGTAGAATGTGGTATTGAAAATTTGAATATCATTAATTGCATCTAATTTTTCTCTTTAATCTATGTAAATGAGCTTTACAACACCAAAAGATTCGCATTCGGCAAGATTGAATTACTCATATGCGATAAAAATTATTTTATTTGATGACGTTAACACTAGGGGAGGGTGTCTACGGAATGATGACGGTTGATGACGTGGGGAGGGAGGGGATCGAAAATGGGTAAAAAATTGATGACATAATATGTGGGCAGCCCCAAAATCATTAATCATCTTGGCTACGCCGGAGAAAAAGTGTCGTTTCGTTTAGAGATACACTGTCCCGAGCTGTATCTCTTATGGACGGACGGGTGCTGTTTTCCAAATATAAATCTTTTTAAATTTTTAAATGGCAAATAAATTATATTTGTGACAAGTATTTTTGTAAAAAATTTTCCAATAGGACAAATCAATTTGATTTCCAAGCAGATATTAAATTAATTTTTCAATTGTACAACCCAAGTGAAATTCCAATTGGTTTTCTAATGAGACAAAACAATTAACAAATCAATCAGAAAAACTGATATTTTTGCAGTTAGTTTTCTAATTAGAAAATCAGTGGGAAATATTTAGTAAGGGTATTGAATTTTTGTAACATTATTTTTGATCGCATAATTTTGTTCTTGATTATTTTTTCTAAATTATGTTTATAGCCCAATATATTTTTATTTGTACACATAAAATTATATGAATAATTTAAGAAAATATTTTTCATATGCATATATGTATATATTTTATCAAAATTTTTATTATATCATTCATCATAATTCATCATAATTACATAATTTTATCATCGAAAATTGACTTTGGGAACTACTTTATTTAGATGTATGAAAGAGCTGAAGAATCAATGGCTGAACAAGCGATGGCAGACATTCTTTACCTGACCGAAAAAGAAGGAAAGTTGAGATTGGACACTTTCACTTTATGATATTAGTGAGCTTTTCAGTTCGCGTTATTTACTGTTTCGTTCGCCACCATTTGAGCTTTTGTTATTAATGTAACTAGCTGAATAAAGATTAAAATTTTTCCATTAATTTGAATTTTGTTTTCGTTTTTCTTATTTATTTTACTTCCAAGTTTTACCTCTTTTTTTTTGGCGATTTTTCGAATTGACGAATTTCGATATAGATAGTCAAAGTGAACGTGACATGTGAATAAATAAAAAAAAAAATTCTGATAACATTGTATATGAATGTTTTATAAGTAATCAAATCCGTTAATATCTAAGGTTTTGAACTGTAACAGAAGTAGGTTCATCAATGATTTGAGAATCTGCCATTGCTGTATAAAAATAAATATTTGATGGAACTCGTAGAATATGCGTTTTTGAATTTTGTGAATTAAGTTTATTTTTCAAATTAGCGAATATGCTGAATCTTAGGCTTACGTGGAAAGGGGTAGGAACTCGTCCTGTTATTGGAAAAATATTATAATTTTCGAGACAAGTGCAAATGGTAAAAATTACGTTAAAAATTTTGGTTTGAAATTTGAAAAATATAGAATTTAAAACTGTAATAGTAAATGACTAGAATATAAATTTTGATAAATTAATAACTATTTACAAATACATATTTTTATTCAGGAAGTGGGCCTTCGTGTGTGAATATACAGTGGAATTTTTTGATGAATAAGGAAAATTCAGTGATTTAATATTAGGAATTTTGCTAATTATATTGGATTCTGAAAAAATCAAACTTGGAAATAACAATTCACAAATAAAAGTTGATGTTGAAAATGCAGAAATGCAAGCATAGGTCGAATAATTAAGTTTTTTTTGTTCAATTTATTTGTTTCATTTGACAAAGGTCAATCTGAATAATTAAATTCTTAATAATTAAATTAAAAAAAAAAAAACATGTGAAGAATTCAATCTGAACTCCGCAAAATTGCATGAATTTCAAACATTAACATTGAAAATAGATTTAGGACTTGAATTTTGTTGAAAGCCTATTTGAAAAGTTCAATTAGTGTCAGTTCTCATTTACAATGTTTCTTTTTATTTATTTTATTTTTCAAAATAAGTCTACATTCTACATTGAAAGTGAAAAAGCAAAATGCGCGTGTCGAATAAACATTGTTCTAAGTAAAATGAAAATGAAGTATTCGCGTTAATGTATTTTCCCCTAAAATATGTGACATTTAAAGAGCGCCGGAACGTTTTCCTGAACGTTTAACAACCATCGCTGCGCATCATTAAGTCAGTCGTAAAGAAGGTTTATTTTCAGAAAGAGACGAAGACGTAAATCAGTTACTGGAGGAAAAGGTAAGTGAGTTCGTACTCAAAGGTGCTCTTGCATTTTAGTTTATTACTTACTTAAGTAATGACAGCTGTCATAAAATATCAGGATCACGTTGAAGAGATAATTTTGATGGTCGGAATAGCACAATGTGCCATTTATAAAGTGAGCATCTTTAACATCAAAAGTTTCGAAGTTCCAAAGTTAACAATTTAAAAATTTGAAATTCTTGAAAAAAAATTGGAAGTCTAGGATTGCAAGTTAAGATAAGCAAATGGATGTCACATCCATCTGCTCACTCTTGCATGAAAAAACTTGAAACAATCCGAAAACGATTTTACCGAATTTCCCTGGACCCTGCATTTATTCATGAGGATGACACGTTTATTCACTCTTCCTCACATAAACAAATCATGGAAATCCCTGATTGATTTTCTTCGATTTTCCTAGGAACTGCATCTATAATGGTGCCATACACTCGTATATTTTTCCTTGCATTGCACTCGGAAAAATCACTCGATGATTTTTCCGCATTTCCCAAGGTACGGCGTTTTCTCGTTCGGTACCGTAGAAATTCATTTATTCTTTATTAAAAAAACTCGTGAGAATTCCTGATCGATTTTTCCTAATTTCCCTGGGTAGAGCATCCATCAGTGCATCCATCAGAGCATCAGAGGTGCGACATCCATCCTCTTTTCCTTGCGTGAATAATGTTGGAAAAATCAGGGGTGACAGAAGATGTAGCACTAACCACCTGGAAAATTCTGGATGGAATTCAAAAATATCTACGTGAAAATGCATGAGTTTACGAATTGTAGTTTTATTTGCTAAATCGTTAAAACTTCACAAAATTCTTGGAATTCGACATTTTCTGAATTACTAGATATTTTTTGAAATTTAAAAAATTATCGACTATCTTTGTACTATTAAACATTATTTGGTGAAAAAATAATGTTTTTTGTAACATTTTTGTACTTAACATTTTTGTAAAATTCTTCACGGTTTTTGTATTTTCACGGAATTTCAAAAATTTTCTGCAATCCACACAATTTATAAACATATGTTATGAAATTTTACATAATTTTCGAATTTCTTTTTTTGTTGTTCGAAATTGGATCTAAGGTCCTTTTTCTCAGAGTGTGACATATTTACATTATACATTTATATACCAATCATTCCATTTAATTCATTATTTATTTGTTACTCAACGGTCAGTATTATATTAACAATATTTATATTTTATTGAAATTTTTATGGTATTCTAATAAATTTTTTGCATTTTTATAAAATTATCTTTAAGATCCATAATGTTTTGTAAATCTTGTAAATTTTCAAAATTTTATACCCATATCTGAAAAATATTTTACTTTATTCAAATTTGTTTTACTCATTTTAGAATTTTTGTGATTTTGTAGTACTTTTCAAGTTCCTTGAATATTTATTAGAAAATGAAAAATCCTTATAATGCATGTAATGTGTGGTTACAAAATCATGGAAGTTTTTTAAAATTCTACAAATTTTTCACATTCTGAGAACCATTCATAATCTTGAAAATTTTTGATGTTCCTTTAATCTTCCGATTCTAAGATTTATAATATAATAAGATCAACTATCCAAAAGTTTTCGAATTTTAAGAAAATTTGTGTAATATCGAAATTTACCCAAGTAAAGAGGGTCCGAGAGTCCACTCTCGGACAATTGTCCGAGATAGTTCCGAGAGACTTGCATATGCATTTCATGATTTTTTAGGTCGCTGATCATGAATCTGAGGTCAAATTCGGCGAATTATTTTTTTTAAACAATTTGTATTAACAAATTATGAAAAAAAACAATATTCACTATAATGCATATGCTTTTTATGGTTTTTTAGGTCGCTGATCACGAATCTGAGGTCGAAATTGCGAAATTATTTTGTTAATTCAAATTGTTTGAACAAAATTATTTTGCAATTTCGACCTCAGATTCATGATTAGCGACTTGAAAAACCATGAAAAGCATATGCATCTCAGTAAGTATTTTTTTATAATTGTTAAAACAAATTGTTTAAACAACTTGTTTGAACAAAATAATTCTCCAAATTTGACCTCAGATTCATGATCAGCGACCTAAAAAACTATTAAATGCATATGCAACTCTCTCGGAACTCTTTCGGACAGTTGTTCGAGAGATTTCCGAGAGACTTCCGAGAGAGTTCCGAGAGAGTTCCGAGGGAAATCGCTCGGAACTCTCTCGGAGCCCCGTCACCAGGGTACCGTAACTTTGAAATACTTTTTAAAGTTTTTCAGGTTTTTTTGAAGAATAAAAGACACCTTTCAGAGAAATATGATAATGAACACAATCAACAAGAATATCAGACAAATTCGGTCGAATTTTTTTTGGCGGGTTGAACATTTTCTGAAATTTTCGCAAAATTTTTGTATTCGAATCTTCAGAATTTTTGACAATATTTGAAATATCCGTTAGTTTATTAATATATACTTTAGAATTATATTATTCTCAACATTACAAATATAATACAAAATTTTATAAGAATTTGCCCAACTCATTAAGATGTTTCGTCATTCTTTAATACATTTCAAGTTTATCAGATTTCTATTAAACATTGAAAAATATCATACGTGTTAACTTAATGTTTATTTCGAAGGAACTCAATATTATGAATACAATTTATGAAATTTACGAACATTTCCTGAAATAGCACGAATTTTTTAATTTCGTACATTTTTTTTATTATTATTGACAATTTTCAAAATTTGTAATGTCTTCAAGTTAACTTAAAATTCTTAACGTAGCAATTGACGTACGTCAGGTTTGGGGGAAGAGAAAAAATGAGATGGGTGAGGGAGAAAACCAAAAAAATTAACAAAAGAATTATTTTATTCAATATTGGAAATTTAGATTTACAACGACGTTTACAGAATCATTAATAATATGATTATAAAATATAAAAATCCTTCTCGAAGAAATCTCCCTGTCCAAAGAAAGGTAAGACCTTCGGATTTATCCAACGTAGGCTGAGGAGGTTCTCAAAAAGAAAAATAATAAGGGAGAGCCGATGAAGGCTCCCGAAAAGGAAAAAAAGGAGTGAGCCGATGTAGGCGACCAAGGTTGGTTTGGGAAAGAGATTTTTTAGAGCCGATGAAGGCTACCAAAAAATCAGGTAAGGGCTTTGGGTTTCTGGAGCCGATGAAGGCTACCAAAAAGGGATTAGTACAGGTTGGAAATTTGGTTTTTTGGAGCCAATGAAGGCTACCAAAAAACTGAGGAGATGGATTTCTGGAGCTAATGAAAGCTACTAAGAGAAGATCGGAATAGGTTGGAGAGTTGGATTTCCGGAGCTAATGAAAGCTACCAAAAGAAGATCGCTGAATTCGTGAAAACCGTTTCTAGGCGGTTTTCACGAATTTATGCGTAACAGAAACTTCCCGTATTTCGCGAAATTTTGTCCAACTTTTTGGAATTCTCGTAATTTTTCATACTTTTCAAATTTTTAATATTTTTCATTGAAAAAAAAGATAGTTACAACGCATATTTCGAAGAAATATGATGATGAACACAATCTACAAGAATTTCGAACATTTTCTGAAATTTTCTAAAATTGTTCTATTTGAATCTTATTAATTATCCACATGGAAATTTCAGTACGTTTCTAATTGGGCATCGTAATTACATATTTAAAAAAAAAAACTTACAGCATGTTGATGTCACAAAAACAACTAGATTTTTAAATGAAAATCTAATTAATTTTGTGACTTCGACATGCTGACAAAAATTAAAATCTTGTAACTAAAAGTTTCAAGTTTAACTATTTGCTACATATAAAAAATTTCTTACATTTTCTCAAAAGGAAAATTCGTGAGTTTAAATCATTGAATTCTCGAATTCGCAAATTTTTTGAATGATTATTCTAAAGTTCTCTTTTTTATTTATACTTTCATTAAATTTAAAATATGTAGAAGCGGAAATATTCAAAGCTTTGGAATTTAAAATCAACACATTTTTTTTTCAATTTTACGACAGATGTGAAACCTTCAGAACTTTGCAAAAAAATAGAGATCATTGTTGCAAACAATTTTTTTGTTGAGTCAGCTTTTTATTCAGGGCTAAAATATGGGACACATTTTATTAATTCTATTCCAAATTTCTCTTGAAATTAGCGCAGTTAAGGACGAATTTTTTAGAATTATTATGTACATGTGCATTTTCCATCTTTTCTGTGCTTTTTTTCAAAAATTTTTCCTTTGTTTTATTCTTTATTTCAATTTCACTGTATTAGAAAAAGTAAGTAAGATGAATTGGTATATTTTTTTGAGGTTTTTGAACGCAGATGATGCATTCAAAACTTACCTAAATGGACGTTCAAATAAATGCACATTCTAGAAAAACAATGTCAGTGTGTAACTTTAGTCTATTGTAAACTCTACATTTGTTTGATAACAATTTATCCAAGGATGTGGAGTTTCGAGAACTCGTTCAAAAGTTCTGTAGTACACGATACTAAACACATTTTATGCTGATTGACCACAAAATCGATAGTAATTGATTTTATAAACAATCTTTGAAGGATTTTCAAGAGTTACATTCCTTAAAATTTTCGTTTCCAAAAGAGTTCTTCTTATTTGGACAATTTTTTGTAAAAAAAACTTATTTCACAAATGCAATTACTTATCGAAATGAAAATTTAATGACATTTCTAAATGGAAAACTAATTGTATTTGTATTTGATTTACTTAAGTTAGGAAATTATTAGAAATAATTATTTCTAAACAAGCAACATAATTAAAAAAACGGCCATTTCTTAGATAAGTTTTCTCATTGGAAAATTCTTTACAAAAAACGTATGTCTCAAACACAATTAGTTTCCCACATGAAAATCTATTTTGATTTCTAAATAAAAAAGGAATTATATGTATTTGTGGTTTTTTTATGAAGAATTTCTCAGTAGGACCAACTAATTGAATTTCCAATAGATTTTCCCGTTTGACAACTCACAATCAGCTGAAAAACTAATTGGGTTTTCCTGTTAGGTTTGTCCTATTGGAAAATTTCTTACGAGGAAAAACTTATGTTAAAAATACAATTAGCTTTTTAAATGAAAATCTTATCAAAATTTCTAAACGGAAAACAAACTGTATTTGTGACAAATAAGTTTTTTTGTAGAAAATGTTCCAATTGGAAAAACCTTTTGGTATTCCAAGTGAACACCAACTGGATTTTCTAATTGAAAAATTCATCTAGGCAAATTTATTAGAAAAACGGCTATTTATGAATTTCATTTACCTATTCGAAAACCAATGGAATTTCCAGTTGGGTTTCCAATTGGTCTTCTATTTGGGTCCGTTTCATTAGAGAATTTTGACAAAAAAACGTACATGAAAAATACATTTATTTTTCCAAATGAAAATTTTTATAGATTTATAAATGAAAAAACAATTGTAATTGTAACAAAATTTTTTTTTGTGAAAAATTTCCCGATTGAACAGCTTAACTGAAAATCCATTTGGAAAAACGATCGTTTTTCAAGTTAGTTTTCCGATTCGAAAATCATTTGAATTTCCCATGTATTTTTTAGTTAGGTTTGTCCTATTGGGAAATTCCTGAAGAAAAAAAAACTTACGTCACAAATGATGCAATTAGTTTTCCTACTGAAAATATTACCATATTTCTAAACGGAAAACTAATTGTATTTGTGACATAACTAATATAACAAACTGATTGATTTCCAAAGTGTATATCCAATTAATTTTCCAATTGGACAATTCAACTATGAACATTAATTGGAAAAATAGCCATTTTAAAATCAAATTTCCTAAATAGAATACTAATGGAATTTCCAATTGGGTTTTCATTTGGGTTTGTTCTTTGGGAAAATTTTTTACAATAAAACGTACGTTATAAATGAAATTAGTTTTCCAAAAATGAAAATCTATTTAGATTTTTCAATGGAAAACTAGTAGTATTTGTCTTGACTTTGACTTTAAAAATTGTTTATTCAGATTTTTTTACAATTTTGTTTCATACATTTTTCGCTGAATAAACAACCCTGCTGGTGACGATGGATTGAATTGGATTAAAAAATTTTAATCCATTTCAATAGAGATTTATGTACCAGATTTTTCATATTGAATTGGGTTGGTTTACTGTAATCGAATTCAATGCAGAAAATCTAGATTAAAAGTTAATGCAATTAAATCCGAATTTATTTCATTGGATTTAAAAAATTGGATTTAAAAAATTGATTATTATTTACAAATAGTATATTTTGCAGCTAGGGGCAAAAACAGCCGATTTAGAACGAGTGTTATTGCTCTAAGGTACAAACGATACTTTTTGCCTCGAACACAGTAAAAATGAGCGTATTAAAACTGTTCTGACATGGAAAATGAAGTATTAAAGGTTAATACGGAGGCTGGAGAAAGTTACAGTCGGCAGAGGTAAGGGGGGGTCCATTTAGCCCGCCGGGTTTAACTCGGTGGGTTAAAAGGACCCCCCCCCCCTCCTTTCCCTGCCGACTGTCACTTGTCGACAGCTTGCGTGTTGGCCTGAAATACTTCATTTTTGTATGACGAAACAAGTTTAAATACGCTCATTTTTAATGTGTGAAGGGTAAAAAATTTATTTTATGGTTTTAAATTTGTTGCACGTAAATGATATTTAAATTGTTGTTAACGGTGAAACCTGAAAAACGCATTTTAACTCTATCCTGAAAAATCCTTGTCTCGGGCTGATTTTGAACTCGGGACTGCGGGTGTTGAAGAAACTGGTCTACGCAACCACCTGAGCCATTTCGGTACCAATAATTAGTATCAAATAAATGTTCTACACCTTCTGTTGATGATGATGAATTGAAATGGATTAAAATTTGATTTATTTAAATCAAAATCAATCAATTCAATCTGAAAAAATTTGCTTTTGTATAGGAATTTTTAATCCATTAAAATAGAAATTTATGTATGAGATTTATGGTATTGAATTTGATTTATTAACTGTATCGAATTAAATGCTGAAAATCTAGCTTATAATTTAATGCGTTCCATTCGTGAAATTCCTGATAGGAATAACATTTTTCAAGTAAAAAAATTAAGTTTCAATGCAATTCAATCTGAACATATTTCATTGGTTTAAATGCAATATAATCAAACTGTATAAAATTAAGTCGTTTGCAGTTTTGATCAAAATAAGAATGATATAAGTGAATTCCATTGAATCCAATTATAATAAAAAACTAGTGACGATGGATGGAATTGGATTCATATATTTTTTTTTCATTTCGATAGAGATTTAAGTATGAGATTTTCGTATTGAATGTTATGAAATTTTTAATAGAAATAGTATATTATTGACAGTTTTGGACATGCCTAGTTTGCCGGAACGAAAAATCGAAGCCCGAGACGATCGAAGTCGAGGGTTGTAATCGTTTCGTCAAGAAAGGCAATTTCCAAAACTAACAATACGATATTTTATTGACAGTTCTCTAATAATTCACGTTTAAATGTCCGATTATTAGTAAATTGTCAATGAAGAAATTTTTCAAGTAAAAATATCGAGTTTTGATGCAATTCAATCCAAATGTAATTCATTGGATTGAATACATTTCAATCGAATTATATGTCATTCGGTCACATACGGTTTTATTCGCAACGAATGTAATCCGACTGAATCCAATTCAATCCATCGTCACAAGTTTTCTAATATATTTGCTTCGGGCTCAGTTGGATTTAATTTATTTCAAATAAAACCGCTTTCGTTTAATGACATACATAATTCGATTAAATTGCATTGAATCCAAAAAATGCACTTGGAATAAATTGCATTAAAACTGGATTTTTATACCGAAACAATTTCGATCCTTATCGTAAATTTCATGAATAAAACGCATTCAATTATAATCTAGATTTCCTGCACTTAATTCGATACCAGTAAATCAATCCAATTCAATACGAAATATTTCACTCATCAATCTTTTGTGAAATGGATTCAAAATTTACGAATCCTATTTAATTTATCTTCGCAAGCTTTAAAATACATTTGCATTCATTTGGATTCAGTTAGATCACATTGTGTTCAAAATTGCATTCGATTGAATGACATATACTTTGATTGAATCGCATTGAATTCAATGAAATTCATTTAGATTGAACTGCTTTGAAACTCAATTTTATAACTTGGAAAATTTTGTTTCTATCAAAAATTTCATGAATAAAACGCATTGAATTTCAATAATCATTTTCTGCATTAAATTCGATAGCAGGAAATCAATTCAATTCAATACAGAAAATCCAGTACATAAATCTCTATTGGAATGGATTAAAAAGTCGTATCCAAAAGCGAATTTTTTTGGATTGGTTTGATTAATTTTGATTCAAATGGATTCAATTATAATCCATTTTAATCCTTTTCAATCCACCGTCGCCAGTAGGGCAGTTTTGAAATATATTTGGATTGAATTGGATTCGGTTATATTACACACATTTCGTTTAAAACGGCAGTGGACTGAATGACATATACTTTGATTTAATTGGAATGAATCCAATGTAATATATTTGGATTAAATTGCATTGAAACTAAATTTTTCAGCATTAAAAATTTCGCTTCCATCCAAAATTTCACGAAAGAAACGGATTAGAGTTTACTCTAGATTTCCCGCATTTAATTGGATATCAGTAAATCAATCCAATTCAATACGAAAAATGTCCCACGTAAATCTCGATTGAAATGGATAAAAAAATTTGGAATCTAGTTGAATCCATCGTCACCAGTTTTGAAATATATTTGGATTCAATTGGATTCAGTTTTCTCTTAGTTTGAATCTGTTGAATTCAACAGATCTCCAGTTATATTCAACAGATTCAATAAAATGAAATCGTAACAATGATAATCTGTTAAAAATAACAGATTGATTTAATCAAAATATTGCAACAGATTACCCTGTAGTTTTTTATAACAGACTAATTTGTTATTTTTGACATGTCATTCCAGGAGCACACTTTTCTGCTCAACGAATTTCTAAGATGAATGCTTTTAAAAGAGTTTTTGAGGTCGCTAATTTTGATTCTGACGTTACTATAGGTTATTTTTCAATTTGTGTAAACGGTTCGTTTAAATAATTTGTTTCAACAAATTATTGAAAAAATATATTTACTGAGATGCATATGTTTTCTATGGTTTTTGGGCCGCTGACCATGAATTCAGAGTTGATTTTGCAAAAGTATTTTGTTTAAGCAATTTGTTTGAACAAATTATGAAAAAATTATATTTTCTGAGATGCATATGCTTTCTATTAGAAAACTGTGGAATGCATATAAATATCAGTAAATACAATTTTTTTCATAATTTGTTGAAACAAATATTTTAAACAAATTAATTTTGCAAGTGCGACTCTGAACTCATGATCACCGGCCCAGAACACCATAGAAAACATATGCATCTTAGAAAATATAGTTGTTTTTATTATTTGTTGATAAAAATAGTTTAGGCAAATTACGTTTGCAGAATCAACTTTTTAGATTAATGATCAGCGGCCTAGGAAACTATGTAAAGTATATGTATTTTGTAGAATGTAGTTTTTACATAATTTGTTGAAAACATAGTTCAAACGAATAGATTTTACAAATTCAACTTCAGATTCATGAACAGCGGCCTAAAAAACCTGGGAAAACATATGCATCTTATAAATTGAGTTTCTTCATAATTTGTCAAAATAAATTGTTTAAACAAATTGATTTTGCAAATTCAACTTTAAATTCATGATGAGCGTTCCAGAAAACCATGGGAAACATATGCATCTTAGAATATATATATTTTTTATAATTTGTTGAAACAAATTAGTTAAACAATTGTTTAAACTAATTAATTTTGCAAAATGGACTCTGAATTCATGATCAGCAGCCCAAAAATCCATGGAAATCATATGCATTTTGAAAAATATATATTTTTCATAATTTGCTAAAAAAAATTGTTTAAACAAATCAATTTTGCAAAATTGACTTTGAATTAACGATCAGCGGCCCAGAAAACCATAGAAAACGCATGCATATTAGAAAATATGGTTTTTTTCATAATTTGTTAAAATAAATAGTTATAACACACTTATTTTATAATTTAGACTTCGAATTTGTGTTCAGCGGTCTAAAAAATTATTAGGTACATAATTTTTCAGAACCCGCTTCGAAAATCGCGAATTGTATTACAAAGGCGAACGTATTAAGCGCATCCTAAAAAAAAAATACAGAATCAATCTAATTATGGCTAAAGTAACAGATTCATCTGTGACAATATTTCTCAAAATTACAGATTGTTTCAATCAAAAAAACCTTAGAGATTCAATCTGTTAAGATTTCAACAGATTCAGATTGAGAAAGTTAGATTACACTTATTTCGAACAAAACTGCATTGGATTGAATCACATATACTTTGATTGAATTGCATTAATTCAATGCAATTTATTTGGATGGAACTGCATTGAAATTCGATTTAATTACTTGGAAATTTTGTTTCTATCAAAAATTTCATGAATGAAACGCATTGAATTTCAATCATCATTTTCTGCATTAAATTGGATAGCAGTACATCAATCCAATTCAATACCGAAAATCTGGTACATAAATCTCTATTGGAATGGATTAAAATGCCCTATCCAAAAGCAAATCGTTTTGGATTGGTTTGATTAATTTTGATTCAAATGGATTCAATTTTAATCCATTTGAATCCACCGTTACAAGCAGGGAAGGCATGCGTAGTCGAATAAATTTCTACATAACGGGTATACTATCTCTCGTATGTCTTTTTCTTCTATGTTTTTTGATTACAGAATAAAAAAGTTATTTATTTTGTTGTTTTGTGTTTTGTATCATACAATTTTTCGTTGTCGATTTGTTGTGTTTATATGGCGTCAGGAGAAAAGGCTGTTCTCTGGCGAGACCAGCAAAAACCTTCTGCCTTTTGTGTTTGTTAATAGTATTTGTCTCGTAAGCTTTTTTGCAGAAAATTTTCAGATTAGACAAACGTATTGATTATTCAATTGACAACACAATTTGGAAACCGATTAGAAAATTTTTTACAAAAAAAAGCTCAAACATAATGAGCTTTTCGAATGAAAATCTTATTAGATTTCTAAACAGAAAACTTATTGTATTTGTGACATAAAATTTTCCAATATGGCAAACTGATTGATTTTTAAAATGGATATCCAATTAATTTTCAAATTGGACAACTCAACTCGGAACATTTATTGGAAAAACAGCCATTTTTAAATCAAATTCTCCTATTTGAAAACTTGAATTTCCAATTGGGTTTTCATTCGGGTTTGCTCTATTGGTAAGTTTTTTACTAAATAAACGTACATTTTAAATACACCCAAATGAAAATCTTTTAAGATTTCTAAACAGTAAACTAATTGTATTGGTGACATAAGTTTTTTCGAAAAAATTTTCCAATAAGACAAACTGATTGATTTCCAAAGTGGATATCTAATAGATTTTCCAATTGGGCAACCTAACTAGGAAAATTTATTGGAAAAGCGCCAATTTTTGATTTCATTATCCAATTAGCAATCTAATGGAATTCCCAGTTAAATTTCTAATTGGTATTCCATTTGGGTTATTTATATTGGAATTTTTTTACAAACAAACGTGCGTTATGGAGAAAATTAGTTTTCCAAATTAAAATCTATTTAGATTTTTTAAAGGAAAACAAATTGTGATTGTGACTTAAGTTTTTTCGTATAAAATTTTCAGGTAGGACAAACGTATTTATTTTCAAATTGGACAACCCAACTAGAAAGCTAATTGGAAAACCAATTGGGCAAGCCAATTGAAAAATTTTGTACAGAAGAAAATTACTTCACAAGTACAATTAATTATACAAATGGAAATCTTATTAGATTTCTCAACGAAAAACTATTTGTTTTTGTGACATAAGTTTTTTCGTAAAAAATTTTCCAATAGAACAAAACGGTTAATTCTCTAAGCGAATATCCACTTGATTTTCCAATCGGAAAATCCAATTGGAAAACCTTATATTATTGTAGAAACGGCCCTTTCTCCAGTTACCTCTACAATTGAAAAAACAATTGGAAAACCACTTAGATATCCAATCAATATTTCAATTTGGTACCCCAACTGGAAAAACAATTGGAATACCAATCGCAAATTTCCGCTGGGAATCGTCATCAAATTGAGCAGGTTGTTTGAGCTGCTCAAATTTAGCATTAAAGAATTGTATTTTCCAGTAGGACAAACCAATTGATTTTCCAAGTGGATATGCACTTGATATTCCAATTAGACAACCCAATCGGAAAACCAATTGGAAAATTTATTATGCAAGCCAATTGGAAAATTTTGTACAAAAGAAATTTACTTTACAAATACAATCAGTTTTCCAAATGAAAATCTTACTAACTTTCTAAAACAAACAACTGTTTGTATTTGTGACATAACTTTTTTCGTAAAAAAATTTCCAATCGGACAAACCAATTGATTTCCCAACTGGATACCTACTTGATTTTCCAATTCGAAGACCCAACTGGAAAACCTATTATTGTAAAAACAGCCCTTTTTCCAGTTAGTTTTTCAGTTGAAAAAAAAATTGAAAAACTACTTGGATACCCAATTAATTCTCCAATTTGGTAACTCAACTGGAAAAACAATTGGAAAACCAATCGCAAATTTTCAGCAGGGAATTGTCATCGGATTGAGGAATTTGTTTGAGCATCAAAGAATTGTATTTTTCAGTAGGGAAAAATAATTGATTTCTCAAGTGAATATCCACTTGATATTCCAACTAGACAATCCAACCGGAAAAACCAATTGGACAATCCAACTGGAAAAACAATTGGAAAAACGGCCCTTTTCCAGTTGGTTTTACAATTGAAAAAACAATTGGAAAAATAATTGGATATCCGATTAATTTTTCAAATTGGTAACCCAACTGGGAAAACAATTGGAAAACCAATCGCAAATTTTCAGCAGGGAATCGTCATCGAATTGAGCAGTTTGTTTGAGCATCAAAGAATTGTATTTTCCAGTAGGACAAACCAATTGATTTCTCAAGTGGATAAATTTTTGATATCCCAATGGGACAATCCAACCGGAAAACCGATTGAAAAACCAATTGGGCAAGCCAATTGGAAAATTTTCTACATAAGAAACTTACTTCACAAATAAAGTAAGTTTTCCAAATGAAAATCTTACTAGCTTTTTAAAACAAACTTTGTATTGGTGACGTAACTTTTTTCGTAAATAATTTCTCAATTGGACAAACCAATTGATTTTCTAAGTGGATATCCGCTTGATTTTTCAATCGGAAAACTTAATTAGAAAACCAATTGTAAAAACAGCCCTTTTCCCAGTTACTTTTACAATTGAAAAAAAAACAATTGGAAAAACACTTTTGGATATCCTATTAATTTTTTAATTTGGTAACCCAGCTGGAAAAACAATTGGAAAACCAATCGCAAATTTTCAGCAGGGAATCGTCATCGAGTTGTGCAGTTTGTCAGACCATCAAAGAGTTGTCAAAGATTATTGGATAAACTTTCCATTGAGTTCTTCACGAGTCGTCAAAGCTAATTTCCAGTGGCAAAAATTTTTCCCCCCGGTAATGGAAAATTTCCCAGCCGGGAACTCGGTGCCTAAGACGCCGGCGCCGTTTCTCGAAGCCGCCGCCAGAAAACGCTCCGGTCGTCGGGGTCGGGCAGGCGTCGTCGTCGTCGTCGGAGGAGGAGGAGGGGGAGGAGGTGGAAAATTCACCCGGAGACCCCCCTCCAACGGGGATCGCGGGCGCGAGAGGGAAAATTGCGCGCGCGCCCGTGCCACGAAAAGCTCGGGAGCTTATTGGTCCGGCGGCGCGTATTGATTGCTTTCGCGAGCGGTAATATGGTCCTCGGGACACACTTTGCCCGTCGTCCTCGGGGATGATCGGCGCGGGTCAAGCATAGACATCGCTCTTACCTCGGGAAAAATCGGGGAAAATCGAGCCGGGATAAGGTGTCACGTGAAAAACGGGCGCGAGCTACTGGGTCCGGGAAATCGTGGAAAAGTCGGCCATGCACCCGCGAGTGTCTTAAGTGACGTGTAAACATTGACGGTTAATGACACCGTGCGATCATCATGGAATTTTCCTCGTTCGACCGCGGTTGACCCCGTTTTTCCTGCGACGAATTTGACCTCCGCGGGAGAGTGCTTATTTCGGGCACGGCGGGGGATTATTACGGCCGTTTCGGTGATTTTTTCGGCAGGGCTTTGGAAGGGGAAAAGGGAATTGGCCTAATTAGGACGTGGGGTGCCAGGTGTTCTTTGTTGTGAAGCCTCGATTCCGGTCACGATCGATTGTCTCCGGGGCTGTGTTTCCAAAGCACGAAATGTACCCGAAAGCACGACGAAAGTGTACCGGAAGCTAGGGGAAATGGAGTGTGTTTAGTGGTGGGTGGTGATTTTCGTGCCTCGGAATCGTCTCGCCTTTCCAGGGTGGGTTTTCTTTTTTTTTTACTTGGTTCCAGGGTGGTTATTTTTCCACCTCCTCCCTTTACCTCTTCGATTACAGTGTATAACACAAAAAAATAACTAAAATGAAAGTAGCTAAAAATGGTTACTTAAGACCTTTTGAAACAAACCACAGAAGGGTTTTGCCAAGCTAGCTCATTTTGTTCATTTATTTGAAATTCAACACGTTTATTTACAACTTGGTTAATTCTCATGTTTTTAAAGGTAAGGATCTCATTACTGGAAAAAAATTTTTTGGTATGAATTCGGATGATGATTTCCATTCATTTATGAAAAAAAAAAAACAGTCCTCGTTGTCCCTACATCAAAAACGGTCATTGTGTGGCCTCTCGATCGTTACACATTTCTTCATTCAAATTCGTTCAATTTTAAACAATTTTGTTTTATATACCAAAACGATAAAAAATTGCCTAAGTTTTCAAAAAATTTGTTTAGTTGTACATAAGTTATTAAAATGAGCTAACTTTTCAAAACCCTATGGTAGTATGATTCTAGAGATCTCAAGTAAACACTATTGGCTACTTTAGTTTAAATAATTTCAGAAACCCAAATTTTTCTCTACAGTGTTATAATCGGGTGACGAACTACTTCTCACTTTTATATAGATTATTTCAATTTTTGCTCCATAAATCAGAACTTTATCTTTGAAAACATATATTTTTTTCTGAAATATTGAAAAACGAATTGTCCAAGTTGTCAATTATTTGTTTAATTTCAAATAAATCAACAAAATGAGTTAACTTTACATACCCATTGATAGTTTCATTTGAGAGTTCTCAAGTAACCATTATTAGCTTCTTTCCTGCTTTTAGGTGATTAAAAAAAATACTAAATTAGTTCTACAGTGTTATTGTTATTAACAGTTGACAAGCTATCACTTTATTAAATTTTTTTTTTATTTGCTTCATGAATCAAATCTTTACTTGAAAAAAAAAAAAAACAAAATACTATTTTATTTGAAAAGGTCATAAAAAATGATCGAAAACTGTCCAAGTTGTCCCTTAATTTGTTTATTTGCAAGTAAATTAACAAAATGAGCTAACTTTGCAAAATCCTAAAGTAGTTTGATTTCAGACGTGTTAAGTGATCGTTATTGGCTTCTTACGTTTAGGTAATTTTAAAAAACTTAAACTTTGTTGAACAGTGTTAGCAAGAGTAAATTATTGTAGATATTGATAGAATACACTGTGTGACCAAAATAACTTTCTTGTTCCCTATTTTAATCCTTAGTTGGTACACTGGGACTATCTGCACCCCACGAGTATTTCATTACTCTACAAGTACCCAAATTAAATGTTGCATCTCTATTTCTTAAAAGTAGTACCTTTTTTCAGACAAAGTTCAAGCTTTTATTATTTTTTTTCAAAGTCATGTTTTAGAAGTAAATCCAGATACGTTTTAGGTTCTTTGATTGAAATTTTAGCAACTTTATTTCGTTTTGTCATGAGGGTTTCAATTTTTTATTATACTTAGAGGAAATTTTTAAACATTAGATTCTGATATGGATGTTCGAAAAAAGGCAACTTAAAATTGTAGGCACCTTATCTAAATTAATAATTTTCGTCACTGGTGGGGTGCATGTGGTCCCAGAGTGCAAAAAATGGTCAAATAAGGGTTAACAATAGTACATTTCGCATTTAGGGAAAAAATAAATTTCTCACGAGGGTGTAAGTTATTTTTTTCCATGGTGCGAACGACTTTTTTTATCGTAGCGGGAGAAAAGCCGACTTTTATTTTTGATTCAAAAGTAGGCTTTTTAGACCGCTATGATAAAAAATATGTTAAAAAAGATACACTGTTACCAAAATATAGTGAATTTCCCATAAAAGTATTGGAAGTTTTTAACCCATATTCTGCATGAAATGTGTCCCAGCTCTGGAATTTACCACAGGCGATGGGAAAGCTATTAAAAGTTATAGAAAGTTTTAGCATTGATTTTTCGCAAATTACACAATGGATATGCGATCTGCAAGAAAAAATAAAGTTAATGGCTTTTTTACGTAAAAAAAGAACTTAATTTTCGTAGATTGAGACACATTAAAGAATAGATATTTATTTATTTATTAAATTGAAAACAAAAGCTAATTCCAAATTTATTCTATAATTTCTGATAAGTTTCGTTAAAATCAAAATCTGACGATGACACAGTGTCACAATTTGTATTTGCGATTGAGAAGGATAAGCGAATGAACTTAGGAAATTATTTGTTTGTAATAATGGGAGCTCCAGTGAAACTGACGATACTTTTTCTAAGGTAAGAATAATTTTTTTTTTTAAACACGAGCTGTTTTAAGAAAGCCTCTTCTCTGAGTACAGTTTTCAATATGAAAATTTCATACTTATTATTATAATGAAAGTTTTTTCTATCGTAAAGAAAATTTTTTTTCATGCTCGCAGCACAGAAATCTGTTGTGTCGTTTTTTCACGACACAACAGTAAACAAAAGACTAAACGATTCATGAGCTGCGAGCGTGAAATAGTATATTTCGTATTAAGGAGCAGAAACGAGAGATATTTTTTACGCTCACAGCAAGGAAATAACTTAGTTTTTTGTTTACAGTTGTGTCGTGAACAGACGAGTTTCTCTGCCGCTCGATCTTCGAGCGGCATAGAAAACGGCGAGAAGGCGCGCGGCAAGAACGAGTTTTTTATGGGACAATAGTGAACACAAGAATAAGTGATTTCCGTGCTGCGAGCGTGAAAAATACCTCTCGTGTCAAGGTGCATCAAAACTCGCGTTTTACTCGTGCGATTTGCTCACTCGCTACGCTCGCTTGCAAAATTTCGCACTTGTAAAAACGCTCTTTTCTGCTCCTTGATACGAAATATACTATTTTTTTACATCCAAAAGTTTAGTTGGTATATATTTTACGATACATTTGGTTTCAGAAACTAAATTCTGATTTCCATGATTCTTTTTCGCGATTTGTTGAAGTCCCGGATTCGATTTTATATTATGATTCAATTTTTTTTACTACTCAAATAAAATTTGATTACATACTGAAACACTTTATTCTTTGTCAGAAAATTAGGAGGTTTAAATATTTATTGAAAGTTCGAGTTTTTGAATGAAATTAATTTTTGACATACTCACGCTGAATTTTGAAATTTGGATACACATCTTTATCTGAAAAAGAGAAACTTTACTGTTTTACAGAGTATAATATGCCTCTTCGAGACTTGAGTTTTTTCAATTTAAAAAAATGAATACTAACTCCGAAACAGCGGATATAAACTATTCTGAATAATAAATATTCACTAAGATTATCGGAAAATTTTTCTAATCAAGAAATTCAACTTATTAAGTTGTTCAAAATAAATTTTTTTTTATAGTTTTTGAAATAGTGCAGTTTACCTTTTTTAGATTCAGAATAGCGAAATTTTGGTCGGAAATTCGAAAAATTTGAATCAAGAGTTTTAGAAATTTTCGTATAAATATTTTGAAATATGAACTTTAAATTTTACTATACTGAAAATTTTATTTTAAAATTGTGGGATTAAAAAACTTCGTAAATTTAGTGATTTTTATTCTAGTTGTAACATACTTGCAATTTTAATATTTTTGAATCTGCAAAATTTAGGTACTATAATACAGTAAGGTAGTATATTACAGTTGTACTGTAATTCTTGCATTATAATTATAATCCGAAAATTTGGAATTCTAGATTCTAAATAAAATAAAGTCTGAGCATTAAGAAATAAAATTGAAAAATAGAAGCTATAAATTCAAATCTGAAACTTTCAGAGTTGAGACGAAAAAAAAAAAAAAAAAAAAATATGAATTCGATTTGAAAATTTGTAGATGAGATACTCAGATCACTTGAAATTGAAATGATGTTGGAAGAACGTGCATTTACGAATTATCAACATTGATAACATTCAAATTTGAATTTAGGAATTAGTGGTTTTTGAGATTCTAGTTTAAGTTTCAGAAAATAAGAAATTGTTGTCATTTTATATTTAAATACAGAAATTTCTATATCTGGAATTTGTGATTTTGGATGGAAAAACTGTTATTTCATAAAATTTTTCTTACTTGGTTATTGCAAGAAACAATAACTTGATTTTAAGAATCAAAAACTTAATTTGCAGTAAAACATCAAAATTAAGAAACCGGAAGCCTTTAATTTGAATCAATAAAAATAAATGATTCAGACATAATAATGATTCCAAGATCTTGAATTAACTTAGATTCAGGCATTAAGAATTATTAACCTGAATGAATAAATATTATAAATTGAAATTCGGCGTTTCAAGATAGAAATTTCATCAAAGAACTACGAAAATGAGCCTCTTAGATTGCAGTTTTAGAAATAGAGAATCTTGAAATGATAATTGAAGATGGTGCACTTACAAATTTACAATATCAATCAATAAAATTTAAATGTGGAAGAAAAAATAAATTTATTTTGTGAACTTTGAGATTCCATTTCTTATTTCTACGAATATGAAATTTCGATCACTTTCAATTGAAATCAGGAAGCATAACGAATTACCATTAATATTTCTTTTTCATTGTTGTACAATTCATCTAAACTTTACATAAACAATAAGTCCTACACAATATCCTACATTTTGCAAGGGAATTCGATTTACGATTTTCGAGGTTTTCTACGTGCAAAAAAGTAATAACCATGCATATTTTATAAACATCGGGTTCCTTTAGAGCTATTGCATGTTGCTTTAGCTTGCCATTGCATGGCGTTCCCCATTCCATGCATTAGTTTTTTTGCTGGGCGTCAATAAAAAAAGTGCTCCTCGGTGCATAATGGGAAGGCCATAATGAGGTACGATCTACTGTAGTAAGAAAACTTTCGTAAGAAAATTGTACTGAAGAAAAACTTTGGAACTTAAAAAAAGGGACAAGGTGTGATTAGCAGAGAAAAAACTCGAAAAGAAAAATTTAGTGATTTAGCAAGAATTCTGTAGCTAGAAAACTGTAATAAGAAAAGAAATTCTCAGAACGAAAAGTACAAACGTGTGACAAAAATCAAATGAAAAAGAGGTCTTAATAAAATGTTTTATTTGAGAAACTCGGAATGACCTTTTTTTTCACATTGTTAAATTGTGAAAATACTTCCCGTCATAACAGATCGTATTTACGATCATGAATAAATATTCTTCAAACAATAAACAGAAAACTAATAAATCTCACAACAAAAAGAACAAATTGAAATTAATTCTACTCTAAGTTATCAGGAAAAATTATTAATTTGAAATGATCTTTCGTCTTCTAATATTCTTTGTATTACATAATGAATTTGATGATTCTTGGAAAGGAAAAAATAGAAGCTGCATCGACATTTTTTATATTCGAAAAAAATCATGTACTAAAAGTTATCCCATTATGCCTCATGTTGTCTAAAAAAATTATTTGTGGTTTAGAAAAAGATAATAAGTTTTGTATTGAAAGTAGTCATTAACCGTCCGATGGAAGAGAAAAACTGTTGTCTAACAAATGGCAAAGTTTCCTCATTTTGAAATCACAGAAATCGAAAATTGTGTTTCGTAAAGTAGAACTTTGCACTTTTCAGTATGAGATTTAAATTGGACTACTGAAACTTGAACATAATCTGAAATTCGAGATTTCGAATTATACAAAGTTTAGGAATCCAAAAGTTATAAATTGCAATTTGGGAATGATTCAGTTCAGAGGAGAAAATTCGGAAAATAGAGATTTGGGCTGAAAACTTTGAAAATGGGTTAATCGGATTGAAGTTTTTTATTCGAAATGTTTTTTTATACACGGGATTACATCAAAATTCAACACAGTGAATGAAGTTCACATGAAAACGAAAATATTCTAAATGTTAGATCTCGTTTGTCCGTGAGTGTTCAAAATTGTGAAAATTGAGTTTCTGAAATGAAAATATTCTTTTATTTGAACTCAGAACTTTGCAATTTGTAATTTTAATTTCTTGAGAAAATGAAAGGATTGTTGTAATGTGATTGAAAATATGTAAATTTGAGTTCAGAATTATCAAAAATGTCAGAGCTCGGGCTGGAAAATTTTAGAATTCCGGGAAATTTGGCATGCATTTTATGAATACTGAGAAGCATCAACATTTATTTTTAAACTTCAAATTATTACGGCATTCACACAAATCTTATTCTTGTATCTTGTTGAATTTTTTAAGAAAAACTAGATTTTTCAAAAAGACGTGCAATCATAAAAAGCTTGAAAACTACAAGGACTTGAATTTCGTCATCATAAGAGAAAACTTTTTTTTCAATTTCGGAAAAGTTTGAAAATGCCGAAAATTCGAAGCTTTTGAGTATCGTTGACGATTTTACGAAATGACGATTTTACCTCAAACTTTAAAGGTAATGTGTTAATGTTATTTCTTAATTCTGTTTTTTAATAAAGATGCTAGGGAATAAAAAATTTTTCAATGATTGTATCACAGTAATGTCAAGCTTTCATTTATAATATTGGCAGTGTGAGGAAAAACAAAAGTATTAACACAAAAAAGATCAAATTTTTATATTGTAGAATATCAGGAATTAAAACAATCTTTCTAACTTTAAAATTTTAGCAGTTACATTGTACGGAAATTGGAAAAAATGAGAATTCACACTTTTGAGCACATCGATATTTTAATCAAAAGAATTTCAATTATTTATTGGAAACTCTAACTGGATAAATTTTTTGAATCTAAAATTGAGGATGTAAAACTCTATAATCTCGAATCTTCGATAAATTTGAGCTTAGTATTTTTATTCAAGTTTAAAAAAAAGGAAAGGAAATTTTTCACTTTAAAGACTGTATATTTTCTCATCTAAAATTTGTTGTTTATAAATTTATTCAAGTGAATTTCAAAATTACGAGATTACTTAACTGAATCTCAAACTTGTTAAAGTCGAAATTACGAAAGCTAAAATTCAGGTATGATGAGATGAAAATTTTCGTTATTTTGAATTTCTCAACGGATGACTGAATACCTTTAATTTTGAAATGAAAGTACGATTATCACTACTTTTAAGCATATATGAGGATTCAGAGCAAAGTATTTTTTCGAATTGATAAAAAATTACAGTCGGTATTTTACTGAACAGAAAAATTTGAAAATTTGAAATTTAGAATGCAAACAAATTTTTATGTATAGAAATAAAGACTGTATAACTCCAGGATGTAATAAATTTTCTACCTTTTATCATTTTAAATCTTTAAAAAATTAAGGATCTAAAATATGAGAATTCCTACTTTTAAACTTAAAACTTAAAAAATTGTCAACATTCAAGACTTCTTTCGATGACCCTTATCAGACATTTTTCCGAAAAACATTTTGGAAACTACAAAAACCAAGTAAAAAATATTCAAAACTATGCAAGGTCCGCACTCCAATTCACAAAAAAGAACACCGAAGCCCCCTAATCTGCAGTCCCCATAAACATTTTCATTCCTCAACTAGCGTGGAAAAGTTATTTTTATAACAGCAGGCTGGAAAAACCACTTTTTTAACCCCTCAGTAGACGAAAAATGCCCTAAAAAGTCTTTCAAACCCGCTGCAATAAAAAATACAGTACGTACCATGGGCAAAAATAGTTTTCTCCCTCGAGTAAACACATCCGTCATAAAAAATAAATTCCTCACGTTTCTTCCATTGGTGCGAAAAATATTATTGCTACGAGAAACATGCAATTATGTTTCCTAATAATAAATTACCCGACGATTAACGAGTTCGTGAAATAAGAAAAATTTGCTATACCAGCAAAAAGATGTGCTATTTTGACAAAAAAATCTTCTCCGCTACCACGAGATTCAATCGTAGGGAAAACCCCTATTTTCCCCACATGAAGAAACCCCGCATTTTTCCCAAACTGCTGGGAAAAAGTATGTCTCCAAACCCCTTTTCCCCTAAAAAAGAAGGCCCTTTTTTCCCCTGGCATCACGTATTTCAACCCTTCGTATTTCAGGCCAACCCACATGAGAACCATGCTGACCACGAATCTCCACCCCACGTAATCTCGATGTTTTCTGAGTAAAACGCGGACCTCGCGTCCGGGAGCAAAAAACCTACCAAAGGGGGGGAGGGGGAAGCAGAGGAAAAAGAAATAGAAGAAGAAGAAGAAGAAGAAGAAGAAGAAGAAGAAGAAGAAGAAGAAGAAGAAGAAGAAGAAGAAGAAGAAGAAGAAAGGAACCGCATCGAATAATAATAAAAAGAAAAAAAGTGCGACAGTGACGCTGGGGTGGGGAGGGTAATGATAAGGGGTAGGATGAGGAGGGCGCGGGGGGCGATAAGAGCGTTTGTTGAGTGGGGGCGGTGAATGTGTGACCCGGGGGCGGCGAGCGGTGATCTGCTGCCGGGATGACGGGCGAAGAGACGACCGTGCAGCCCCCGGTCGACGATTGCCTCAAGATCCGAAAATGGTGGTGTTTCCTGCTCTCGAGCATCTTCACCTTCCTCGCGGGCCTCATGATCGTCCTCATCTGGCGCGCCCTGGCGTTCATCTGCTGCCGGAAGGAGCCCGAACTTGGTCCCAATGACCCCAAGCAGAAGGAGCAGAAGGCGTCCCGCCAGGGCAAGGAGTTCGAGGGGACTTTTATGACCGAGGCCAAGGACTGGGCCGGCGAACTCATCTCAGGCCAGACCACCACGGGACGCATTCTGGTGAGTCTTTTTTCCATCTGTGCTTTTCTTGTGAACCATTCAAGTTGTATAGGGAATGGAGAGTCTCTTAAATGATCACTGGAGCTAATTTATTTCCAAAAATTCAATAATTCATCACCATTTATTTCTCTTTATACCATTATCACTTTATTTAGTTCCCAAGCTTTCGACCCTCATTGTTTATACGGTCCTCTTCAGGGGTAATCACATCGATTGAAAAGGGAATGGTTCTAGTGGAATGGTAGGGAAAGGTTCGCTTGAACAGTTCACACCATTTAAATGTTTATTCAGGAGTAAAGAAATACATAGTATATTACGTATTACCCGGAAGGTAAGTAAATCAAATCTGTCGCGAGTCTGAAGCGTATCTAACTTATGAACCGAAAAAAAAAACAAGTCAGAAGTACAGGATAAAGCATGAATATATTAAACTCATTTCTACTCTAAAATCATATCTATGACATCATCCTCAGTACTCCGTATCAACTGTTTAATCTGTCGCTTGAGCCTATATTTACCTGTAACTTCTAAATCCAAATTCATAACACCTTTCGGCAGTGCATTAAAAAATCTGTACAAGAGGCAGTTTGAAAGAACTGTATTTCTTTTGTATTTCTCTCATTCAACTAAGCCAAATATCTTAGTTTCAAATCCACAAATTTTCGAAGCAAAATATTTATCACAAAAACCCTCCGAATATCCATAATCCCGTTTCTCTTCAAAAAGTATTGTAAATGGGTAGGTTCTTTTTTGTTGAAAATGATCTTTCTTACCTTTTTCTGCAAAGTCCTTTTATATTTTAGTACATTGTTGGACACACTGACCCATAAAACTATCCCATAATTTACCACAGACCAGAAACGTGCTTAATAAATAGTAAGTAATTGCAGGGTTCGGAAAGCTACTTGAAAAAATGTAACGCATTACATTACCGTTAAAAAGGTGAAAGAAGTAATTCGTTACGTTACTGTTACTTGAAAAGAAATAGTAACACGTTGCCGTTACCACTTAAAAAAAGTAACGTCTCGTTATTTTCACGTTACTTTTTGGAATAAATTGAATGGAAATAACAAGACATCGAAAAACTAAGGCTGGAAATAACAATATCAACGTACTCGTGGTTTTGTTCTATAGAAATTGTTTATTTCTGATGTAATGAAAAATGTTAATCCGTAATTTTCACCCTGAAAAAAATCAGTCAGCTTGTTCAAATTTTTATATTTTTTTCAAGTTCACTAAATTTCTGAACATGACATTTGATCAATGTTAGCCATAAGAAAACATTCGCAAATTTTATAATTTTTAAAAGAATCTTAATGCCTATCCAGATTCTTAGAATTTTAGAAAATTTTTCGTATTTTTCAGTATGTATAAAATGTTGCTGGATTTTCTAGTATTTTTTTAAATTTGTACTATTTTTCTGTACATTGATACATAGATTTTAAGAATTTCATGCTCTAGAATTCAAAGTTCATTAGATTATTCGTATCTGAGAGGATTTTCCAGCAAATAGTGTCTATGTAGGTTTTCATTTCCTTTGACATTTTTGATACTTTTTCAACTTTTCTACGATTTGAAGGATTCTTCAGTATTTCTGAAATTATTCGTATTTTTCAGGATGATACAATGTTGCAGAGTTTCCTAGTATTTTTACATAATTTTAGTATTTTCATTAAATAAATTGTTATATACATTTCAAGAGTTTTGAACTCTAGAATTTGAACATATTGAAATTTTCGGTGTTTTACAGGATTTTCCAGAAAACAGTGTCTCGATAGATTTAACTTATTTCAGTACTTTTCGTATTTCTTCGGTTTTTTTATGATTCCAAGAATCGTTCATTATTTTTATATATTGATGTATGAATTTCCGAAATTTGGAGGATTTTCAACGTTTTATATATTTACACGTATTTTTCATAATGTATTTTCTTTCTGTATTTCTAAATATTTAAGGAATGTTGCGGAATTTTTGAGTTTTTTCAAAGATATCTGTTTCTGTATCCAGAATGAGATAAAATAAATTGAAACTTCGAAGTCTCAGAAGTATTTCGATCGGTTTTGCAGAAAACAGCTTCTTTATAGATTTAGAGTGCCCTCAATATTTTTCGTATTTTTCACAGAGTTTCACGATTTTTCGAATTTTCTTATATTTTCATAGACTTCTATAAACATACATTTTTAAAATTGAAAGCTCGAGGAATCGAAGTTTCTTGATTACTAGAATCACATAAATTTTTAAAAAATTAAATAATATAAAAATAATTTAATAATTTAAATTTAGCATTTTGAGTATTTTTCGTATTTTTTTGCAAATTTACAAATTACCAATATTCCATTTTACGGTTGAAATTATATTAAACAATTGTTCCTATAAAAGGTATTGATATAGAACTTTTCATTCAAAAAAGAGAAAGTTGAAAATTACTTGTACCTCAGTTTCAGAACATTCCTTAAAAAGTTACAAATTGTGCTAAAAACTTAATGAGACAGATAAAAGTAACGTAAAATAACGGGATTTTCGTTACTCATTTCTGAAAACAAGTGACTCGTTTCCGTTATCGTTACTTGTTAATTAATGTAACGAATTACGTTATCGTTACAGTAAAAATGTAATGTTTTAGAATAACACGTTACAAGTAACGCGTCACTTCCAAACCCTGAGTTATTGTCTCCAAGATAGTAAAAGTCTCAGTTTATAAAACAAATAAACTTGATACCTCAATTTCTTAGTGATCATATCTATGTGCGTTTTCCAAGTCATGTTCTGATCAATCATAACACCAAGATACTTTGTACTTGAGAACCTTTTTATTTCTTGACACTGACAATTATATGTAATACTCTTAGTCAAACAATCATCACTGTGAACCTTCAACTTAAAATGTTGTGGAAAACTGACTTTGTATGAACCCAATATAACGAATACAGTTTTATCCAAATTCAAAGTTAAAAAATATGTGTTGAACCATCCCATAATTATTTCTAGTTGCTTTTCAGCAATTAATTTAGGTTGCTACCATGAATCACTTCTAATTACCATAGCAGTATCATCTGCATAGGTAACAATCTGTCCTGTTGGAAACAATTTAAACAAACCATTCACGTACAACAAAAATAGAATTGGACCTAATATTGTACCTTGAGACACTCCACAGTGAACCCTCCAACAGTCATTTCGTAATCCATTGACGTTTACCATTTGTCCCCTATTGCTCAAGTAACTACTAATCAAATGATAAGATTTTCCCCTCAAACCATAATTGTATGATTTTCTCAGCAATATCTCATGATCAACTGTATCAAAGGTCTTACTTATATCAAGGAAAATGAACAAACGTCGTGACGAATTGTTTATTGCAGATTAAATTCTTTCTGAGACATAATTTAGTGCATCAGTAGAGGATCTACTTCTTTGAAACGCAAATTACATTGAATCGATTATATTTTCTTTTGCTATAAAATCTATCATCCTTCTCTTAATTATATTTTTGAAAATTTTTGCCATATTGGATATTAATGAAATAGGTCTGTAATTGGCTAATAATTTCTCATTCCCAGATTTAAATCTAGGTATTCTTTCAGTCTTTTCCACTCTCTAGGTCAAATACCTTATGGACTTATTGATTATGTATGTAAGTGGGCTGATTATGTACAATTCAATCATTTCGATAATTTTCACACTTGTACAATGTACACCTGCAGATTTATTCTTTTTCAATTCATTGATAACTCCATGCATTTCGTGTTGAACTGTAGGAGAAAGATACATCGAATTATGAACGTTCAAAATCTCACAGGGTGATTTTCTGTTCTTCGTAAAAGAACCTGCTAATTTTGGGCCAATGTAAAAAAAACCTATAAAATTCAAAAGCAATATGAAGTAGCCATATACAAACCTTACTAAATACTTATTAGAAATAAATTTATTTTTCAATATAAATTTTCCATAAGGATTTTCTGATTCTTTATAAGAATATCATATTTTTTTTTAAGAAATTATGTTTCACTAATGAGAAATCGCAAATTACTTATAAAGATATTAAATTTCCTTATGAGGTTAATATTTTTAGTTCTTTTAAAGGTTTTTCATTTACTTTTCAACCACTTATTAGTTCTTTATAACGAAATTTTAATTTCTATACAAGTCCTAGAAACTTTAGTTTTTATAAAGTATTTACACAAGTATCTAATTTTTTCCAAATGCTGCTGTTTTTTACAGTGGCTTTATGAAATCTTTTTGAAACTTGTACAAAACTTTTAACTAATAAAAAATCATTCTTGCAAAAAAACTAAATCTCTATATATACTGCTAAGTGTGAACTTTATAAAAAACTTTATAAATTCCTCATAAGAATCCAAGGTTATGATAAGATTGTCGATTTCTTATAAAGCAGCCTTATGAGAACCTGATAAAGATAGACAACCCTTATGAAGTGACAGTAAGGTATCAATTTGTTATAACATATTAATTTCCTTAAAAAGATTCCATGATTCCTTATAATGATGTTACATTTCCTTTCGTTTTCTTTATGAGAAATTGCTATTAACTTATAAAGAATTGAAATTTCCCTAAAAGGTTTTCAATTTTACAGTTTGCTTTCTAGGATTTATAATTCCTTCATAAAAACTTTATGAATTCCTTATGAGAATCGAAGTTTCCTCAGGATTATCTATTCCTTATAAGGCAACCTTGTAAAAATTTGAAACTTTACAAGGATTTGAAACTATCTTAAGGTGACCTTATGAAATCCTTATGAGGAATAGGTTTTGTAAAAGGTTTGAACTTCTCATGATGATCTTATGATTTATCATAAGCATTTCATCAGCGGCGGATCTAGCTGTGGTCGTAAGAAAATTAAGTTCGAAATATGAGGAATTGCAATTTAATTATATAAGGAATTGTAATTTTCCTATGAGGTCCTCAATTTTGAAGTTTCTTTCAAAAAATTTTATAATTTCCTTATAAATAACTTATGAATTTCCCATAAGAATTATAGTTTTCTTAAAGGATGATCTATTACTTATAAGGAAATCTTGTAAAAACCTTTAAGGATTTGAAATCTTTATAAGGTGACCTTATAAAATCTTTATGAGGAATTCACTTTTTAGACGATTTTAATTTCTCAAAAGGATTTTATGATTTTTTCTTATAAATATTTCATATTCCCTTTTAAAAAATTGCGTTTTACTTATGAGGGATTGCAATTAATATACTTATAAGGAATCGAAATTTCCTTATGGGGTCCTCAATTCCACAGTTTCTTTTATAAAGATTCGCACTTTCTTTATAAGGATTTACAATTTACTTACCAGAATCTTGTGAATTTTTTATACGAATAAAACTTTCCTTATAAGACTGTCGATTACTTATGAAGCAACCTTTTGAAGACCTTACAAAGATCCTGGTAAATTCTTATAAGGCGAACTTATAAAATCCTTACAAAGGATATATTTTTATAAGGTTCAGATTTCCTTATAAAGGTTTCATGATTCCTTGTAAGGATTTCACATTTATTTATGAGAAATCAAGGTTAACTTATGAGCATCGCAATTTATTAATAGGAATCGAAATTTTCTTCTAAGGTTCTCAATTTTGCAGTTTCTTATACGGATTTCACATTTTCCTAAAGGAAATTACGTTTTACTTATGACGAATTGCAATTTACTTTAAAAGAATTCAAATTTCCTCAGAAGGGATTGAAATTTCTTTACAATGTCCTCTCCAATTTTCAGAAAATCCTGGAAAGTTTTTTACAGTTCTGTTAAAACTGCAAAAATAACTGTTAAGAAATGTTTTAAATTCCATTGAATTTTATTGCTTCGTCATAAAATTATAATGACGTCGTAATAACATCGCGATAAATTTATCGTCCTAATGTAAATTATGACTTTGTCGCAGTAAAAACCATTCCTTGGATAATAATAATTATTATTATGCATTACATTCATCATCAGCAATTTCTATACTTATTTTATTATATAAATTGACCTTTATGAATAAACTATACGATTCATTATTCGTAGTTCCTAAATTCCGTACAGAAAATTTCACGTATTATTTCAAGATTCTTCGTCTAATATAAAAGGAAAATCGAAGAAATAAGTCAGGAAATCCAAAGACAAGAGTCTGAAAGGTCGAGAGTACCTAAAATAATCCGTTCTTTTTTTTTTACATTATAAATTAATCTCGATCGATTCAATAATGTGGCTCGAATTATATCTGTGACTTTTTGACATTTGAATTCATATCTGAGCAAAAAATGACTGACCTCTGAATTTTATCCACAGTCGTGAATAAATTGTTAAACTTTTTTGCAAAGCGAGAACACATTGAATTCAGTTGAATTTTCTTCTAATTGCTACACATTTTCAGTGATACTTTTTATTAAAAAAAAAAGGACTTTTTAAAGTATAAAAAATGTACGTATGACGAAAAAATTTGACATAAATATCTATTTTATCATAGCGGTCTAAAAAGCCTACTTTTTTGCCCGCCTCTGGCATAAAGAACGCGTTTCTATGCCAGCTCGAGATCTCTAAACGTGTTTTCTATGCCCTCGGTACATAAAATATCGTTCGTAACAGGCACGGATGTGCTCATAGGCAAAACAGGTTACAGTCCTCGGCTTCGCCTCGGACCGTAATTTCCCCGTTTCGCCAAATTCGCACATCCGTGCCTGTTACGAAATATACTATTTCTCCCGCTACGATAAAAAAATCGTTTGCACCACGGGAAACAAATTTCTCCCTCGGGTGAATATATCCCTCGTGGGAAATTTGTTTTTTACCTAGATGCAAAATGTACTATTAAGACACTGCTTTGTATGTAATTTGTATATTTATATACATACATGTTTTTTTATATATTGTGTTAAAAAAAATCGTAGTTTGCAAGTTCATATTTCCATATTATAAGAATACAAAGCATTGTTTTGCAAACTTTCTTCTCTTTTTCAAACTTTTTGTATAGAAAAATCTAGCATGTTGCTTGAAAGAAAAATAAAGCTTTTTTGAAAAAGTTTTGTGGACAAGAAAAAAAAATGTTTCGTGAACACCAAGTTCGTGATCAATTCACGAAGAAATACACTGTGCCGGTGTTTTGTTCGTCAACAATAGAGGAAACTGTTCACTGTGGAGACTTTTAGCGCTCTGTAAACTTCCGGAAACGACATTTTTCGTGCCATCTTGCTCGGCGAGATGAGGGAAGTTTTTAGATTTTTGCTATACGTAATCTATTCTCCTATATTTTGTATCCTTATGTTGATTATTATTACTAATAATTTTATTTGAAGAAACCCTTTGAAAGATTTGTAAGAATGAACCTGGAATTTTTTCGTAACATTACAGTTTTATTGTTATTGCAGTTTCAAATTTTTCAAATTTTTTTTGTATACGAACATTTTTTTTGAACAAGAAAATGATAGCGACAATGAAGAATGTGAAAATGAAACCATATGTTCGTTTTTTTCTTTATTAATTCATTATCTGGCAGTTTTAAATTTCAAATTAATTATAAATGATAATGATATGTTACTTAATAAAATATTGATGATTATTTTTAAAGTCATTAGAAATAAGTAAGATTTTTCTGTTTTAACTAGTGAATTCATTAAAAATTTCTTAAGTGTATTTAAACGACTGATCACAACGGTGACGTTTAGGGTTCTGTTAGACACCCTGATTGTTTTTTTTTTTTTTTTTTTTTTTTATTACACTTTCCGAATTGGTAAGCTCAAATCCATTTGATGAATTGTATCCTTTTATACTTTTTTACGTGAATACGAAAAACACATCTTGTAAATAGTTTAAAGAAATCATTTACACCATTTTCTAGTAAATTTCATGCTTGAAGTGTGCAAATAATTTATATCAACTGCTTCAGTAAATTTAGTAAACTTTTTTTTGTCATTCATCAGTCAAATCAGTAGAAGTATCACTGACTAGATCACTGGGATGGTTTCACTAATATTATGTGAAAAATCACTATTTTTCAGCAGTTTTCTTATCATTGTATAATCAGGGAACGAGTTTTAAATGATAATCAGTGAAATATCACTGATTTAGATCTACGTAGTACAGAGTTTCAATTTTAGTAATTATGATTAGAAAATATGCAGGGAAGACCGAGGCATTCGAGACACCTTTTTTTCGTTTGCATTTTGTAATACCTAAAATGCATTATTTATCAAGTATATTGTTTATATTGGAAGGGGTAACTCTTGACTACGAATTACATATGCATTCGTTTGTTACTGTTTATTATTTTCATCTCAATTCAATTTTCATTGAAAAATTTTATACTTTGATATCTTGAAAATCTCGGGATTAACACCTTCAATCTAGCCTTCAGCTTATTGTTCAGAAATTCATTATTTCTACATGCTATTGTTATGAAAAGTTCATTTACAACACAAACAATTACAGAAAGTTCCATTTTCTATTTTTTACTATTAGTTTACAATATTTTGGGATGACACAATCAACCCGTTTTTTTTGCCATTTTCACTCCAAATTTCAAGTTTTGGGCTATCAAAATTCAGGATAATGCATATTCTTTGACTCTTCGATGCATAATTCAATGATTTGATGTTTATTCAATAAAATATGTATTCAATATGTCTATAAAATAAAAAACATGATTTTAATGGATGGAATCCAGCGATAAAAATTATATACTCTCTACATAGTGATAGTGAGATCTAGTGATAAAAAGTTATTTTGACACTATTACTGCAACATAAGTTATTTAAAAGACGAACGTTTCCACTATCAAAAAGCCGAAAGAAAACATTCAAAAATACACTCGTTGCAATAAAACGTATAAATAAAAAGTGGTAGCCTTAATATTTTATAGGTAAAATTAGACTCCATAGGAGCAACCTTTGTAATTTTTTCAAACTTTTTTAATTTGATGAAATTGTTAAGTTTCACAATAATCGTTAGTGTCCGGAATGCTCCAGTGTCTGGAATGCCCCGGTCTCCTCTACATAGCTTTTCAGTATCATTTGATTTTTTGTGTTTTCCAAATTTTTTAAATCAAAGAAACTCTGAAGAATTTACGAGGATTTTAATAAATTTTTAGTGTTTTTGATGATTGCTAATTAGATTTCTGAAATTCGATGCTCCAGAATTCGAATTTCGAAAGATTTTTAGATTTTCAGAATTTTTTTGATAGATTTCTGGGCAAATAATATTTTGACTGATTTGAAGTAGTTGAAGGATTTCTTGTATTTCAGTACTAAATTCAGTATTTAGAAAATTTTGTAGGTTTAAATAGTATTCTCATAGATTGGTAATATTTCTATAGTTTGCTGTACAAGTGTTTTAGAATTCGAAGTTTCATAGATCCTAAGTATTTGTTTTGAGTTTTCAATAAACAGTTTTTTAAAAATATATTTCAACGAGTTTCATTATTTTTCGTTTGTCTGTATGATTTAACATATTTTATAGTATTTTTATGGATTTTTATGTAGACTTCCAGGATTTAAAGTTTGTACGATTTTCAACGTATTGGTAGATTCTAATTTTTTTGCGTTGATTGACTGACTTGAATCATTTTTTCAAATTTTGATTATGTATTTCGAGTCATAAACACTTATATAATTAGAATTCTGCTTGAAATAATTCTTTTGAAACCTAGGATTGATATGATTTTGAGTAAGTGAAATTTCTGAAGTTTTGTCTAAATTTTTGAACAATTTGTTGAGCTCGTTAGATTGCAGTAAGTACTTGCATTTCTGATAACTTAAATATATTTTTATATTTTTCATAATATTTGATAACTGTTCCATTTTTACCATCATAATCTTTTTTAATTTGTTTTGAATTCTTTTTTCTTTTTTTTTATATAAACTAATAATTAATTTCACCCGAATTTATGGAGGAGTTTGAACCCCCAAAAACCTTCTCTGGTTACACCTTAAAATATCAACAATACATTGTAACAAAAAATGCCGTAAATAATTAACGTAAAGTACAATATTTTAGACTTATTTTTCTGCAATATTCACTAGACTTTTTTTCCAAGTGTCCTTTAGATTAAAGTGTCCGTTTCCCTTTTTTCGTTCCAACAGCATGTTCGAAATCATGGACTTACAGCTCTTTGTTCCTGGAATCTTGTGGAGGAACCGAATAAAAAGCAAGAAAATGAGAGGGATCGATAGAAGTTAGGGAGCGAATAAGGATCAAGGCGTTATTTTTGTCGTTACAAGGGGCGAGGGGTGAAAGCTTGGTTCTTTAGGGGTGGAAAAGCGAAAATGGAGCACGCGTTGCGTAGAACCCGAGCCCACCCTCGGCTGCTGCCGCGAACCGCGCTGGAGGGCGAGAAAAAAAATAGGTCACTCGTGTCGTGTATCTTTCATTCCACCGCGGGCGGAGGCTCGAATTTCCCGGCTAAAATAACACGCTCCGCGGGCACTTTATCAAGCCCATTGTGCCCCGCGATTTCGCCCACGCGGAAATACGTGCGTCCGGGTTCGGTCGAAATTCACTTCATTTCTTTTTTCTTTTTTGCTCTTTCGTCCGACCGAGCGGAAAAATTAGGAACCAAAGGATTTTTGCGTACTTGCTAACCATTGTTTTCAGTAGATATTTTAAATGTCGGATGCGATTTGGGCAGCTTGATAATAGGAGGAGGAAAATTTTCAACGAGGACATTGAAAGAAAAAAAAGACTGAATAAGGAATTACTGGTTTTGAGAGGAGATACATGATTTCAAATGTTTATTATATGAGTATTATTGTGTATGAAAATTTTATTATCGAACATATTGTTCAATTTTTCTTCATAGTGTAAAAAACTTTATAATTTTCATCTGTAGAATACTTGTAACATCATTTAGATATCATATAATCATACAAAATATTAACTCAACATATAATATTGATAACTTATAACTATTGTAACTTCAATTTCAATTTATATCAAATTATTGTCATTTTTCAATTTTATAACTCAAGTACTATGCCTAACTTATAATGTATAACTAAATAACTCACTAAATAATAACTCGAAATTCGGAATGATTTGCAATTCCGGTATTTTATGTCTTATTTCATTTTATCATGATCAATTTGAAATATATTTTCTTAATTAAAATATATAAATGAGATATACACGAGGAATTTTTTAAACTGCGAACTTCCACATTTTTTTATATTTGAATGTAAAATATCAAAATTGACTAGATCATTCAAATTCAAATTTTTTGATTTGCAAACAACAATATAAATAATTGTAAATTGAACTCTTTGTATTTGTTGTTGATGATTGATAATTTAAAAACATTCTGATGATTAACTAAACGAATCTAAACGTATATGTATTTAATAACATTATAATAAGCCATAAAATATCAATTAAATACTATTTACAAAATGTTTTCTGATATATTTTTAGGAGCAATTTTTGTTTATATTTATAAAATACTTTCAACATCATTTTCGAGCCATGAAATTGTACACTTTCTAAACTGTAAAACATAGATGATAGTATGAAGTACCTTTCGTTTTTTGAATTTACAATATTCCAACTTTGAAGAAATTTTTTACCTCTATTAAGGTGCTTTTAAATCGGAATTCTAAACTCAAAAATTACAATATTTTCAATACCTTTTGAATCACCATTTAATAGTTTTCAATTTGGTACCTTATTTTTCAACTCTCCCTTTTAAAGTTTTCTGAATTTCAATAATTTCGAATAGAATGTATCTTAAAATGAAGTTTATATTTTCAAAAAAAACTGATTCTCAAACTCTAAATCAAGTGAATAGCTTTCAAGTTTTTAATTTTTTTTTTCTGAATACTATTGGTAAATAAAATTTTATACTATTTGTTACGAATCGGCCAAGTAATTTATATTAATTCCAGAAGATTTATACGAATTGGGGAAGTGCCTTAAGGTTTGATATTTAATGTGTATTTATAGTATAAAGGCAGATGTTAAGAAGTATTGAAACACACTACTATATCTGCTGATATAAACATTTTTATACCGTCGAAATGCTTAGAAATCAAGCTCTTAAAAAAGATGTGAATCCCAAACTTTTCTAATTGAGGGTTTCTAAATAATTGGATTTTTTATTTAATGATTTCAAAATTGGCTACGCTAAAATGTATATTATACAATAAATTTGCTAATTATGATGTTACTGAATTCTTACTGAAAGCAGGAACATTTTTTAGAACAACCCAGGACAAAAAAAACTAAAGAACATTCGTGTAAACTAGAAAAATTAGAACTAAAGTCAGATAGTCAAAGAAAAAAGATGTAAAAAAATGCTTGCAATTTTTCTTTTATTTTTCAAAGTACGTACACAAAACTTGAAATAATTCATTCGATCTTTGCAGATTCTGAAAAATTTCAATGTATATATATGTTTTTCAGGAGATTTAGCCAATCATATCAAATTTCAAACAAACTTGCAATACATTTGAGAATTCGAGAATAGAAAAAATGTCCTATGATTAAATGCTTATATTGTAAATGTAGAAAACATCAAATTTTCTCAATTGACAACTCAAAATACCGAAATCATCTTTAAGTTAATAAACTCTTCAAATAATTGTTGAAAAACTTTTGCGTTCAAAAAGTGCATTCGTAAATTAAGATCATGAAAAATTTTATACGCAAAGTCATGACGCCAAAATTCGAAAATTTCAATTTAAATTACAAAATTCTAAGAAAAATGAGCTAAAAAATTTACAATAAAATTGTTAACTTAACTTTCGTTATAATGAACATTAATATTTGATTAAAAATCTCAAACGTTTCAAACATCTTACAGTTTATTAACCTTTCAAGAATTTTTTTCATTTTTTATATTGTAGAGAATATAAAACTTCTAGCAAAAACAATGGGTAAATTAATGAGCTACAGAGTGGAAGGATTTTCATCTACACATTTATTCATTCATATGCATGAATTTTCATGAAATCGATGAAAATAATTATGAATTCAATGAAAAAGAAGAAGTAAAAGTATGAAATTACCTAAATTATAACGATAAGAATTGATGTATGAAGAATTTGAATCTCAAAATAGAATGAACTGTTTTACTCTCGCGATTTTTACATCATAGCAGCGAATTTATCGAATTCTCAATTAAAACCCGTTGATTCGATTGGGTAATTTCATATGGGTGAGCTGGTGATGTGCCAGTGGGACCAAAGCAGCCACAAAATGCTGAAAGTCGCACTGACTCATCGACCCGTCAACTATTCGTAAATTATGGCGTCGATTTACACATTACAATTTCACTTTCAGGGTGAATTAGAGGAAGAAATAAATTTCAGTCAGAGGAAAATAATTGAGGTCGATAAAAAAACTTCTTAGACGAAAATAATTAATGATCTATTGTAGATGAGACACTGAAGAAACATTTTTTTTAGTCGTTTTTTAGAATTTTTTCAAACCAAAATATACACCTTTTAAAAAAATATCGTACGATGTTAGAAATTATAATCGCATTTTGAAAAATGTAGATTTCTCTAAAAGACACTAAGTTCCTAATAACTTTTTATGCTATTTCCATAGGATGGTCTGTTTTACAATAACACTTTGTAAAATAAGAAAACTTCGTATTTTAGAAGAATGTCATTTTAATAAAAAATTAAAACCTTTTTTAAAAAAAAATTCTTTATAATAGTCTTTTCTATGTTTATAGAAAGTTGTTAATAACAAATATAACCATTATATACAAAAAATTTACTCTATTGAACCCCCTTCATCCAATATTATAATAATTCACCAAAAATCATAATTTATACATCAATTTACATCTGTATCTTTTCCATTTTATTCATGATATCGCATCTCACGTACTCCAAAAACTAAGGAAGTTACGAAAATCCACGAGGATTTCATGAATGAATAAAAAATTTCCAGGCAACTTTTTAATCTATTCAAAAGTTACAACGAACCAAAGTTTCCTCACTGAAGATCAACGAGTTTTAATGTAGTAATGAAAGAGGCAAATTTGAATAAAATCCTAATTGCTAACGTATCAGTTTTTATGTGATCTGAAATGGAAGAAAATTTCAATCTCGTGCAGTACGAATTCGACGATTACTTCCATAGCCATACTTTTTCCTTATTAAATTTTCCCGATTTTCCTTTTGCTGCGTTTTATTCGGATTCAACTTGAAACTTCTCCTACTGTAAAATTAGGTATAATTTCGTGGACAGTTTCATGATTTTCTGGGAATTTTTAACGTCTTTGGTTCTTATTTCCACGATAAGGTTTTACTTTGACCTTCTTTTGACCTCGAATTAGGTCTAAATCCTGAGGAATCGGAAACGTTTACCACTGTTTTTCCACCAATGGGCTTCGAGATTAGCATTCCTCGTGATGCCTAATCTACCGACGAATCAACTTTTGTGGTTTTTCGCTCTAAAATCCCCGCGCGAGTGTAGGACGATGTAGACGTCATTGAAGGATTTTTATATTATCCCTCTTCATCGTACCTCGCTATTTACATAAATCAAGCGTCTTCATAAGTAGGTTACGTGACAGAAGGGTTCGGTACTTATCGCATTACAGGCAAAGTCGGCGACGCTGTCACTTTCGCCTTATCTTCATTGCAGAAAACTCAATAACCTATTCGAAAGCTCCCAAGTTTCCCCAATAGTACGAAGGATGTATTGCTGAGGTATGAGATTATGACAAATGAGGAGAAATTTCAAAAAAATTTATGATTCACAGGGAAAACCCACGAATTTTGATCAACAGAAAAATTCTTCAGAGTCGATTTTCTACCGATTCATCTGATTTTGTTTTTTTCTTATTATTCTCAAATTTGCACATTTTAGGTTTTTAAATAGGATTTTATATTTCTAATTCCAGAATTTTTGTTGTACATTGATGAACGTTTTACCAAAAATTTTTTTTGTGAATTTTAACATAAATTATGAAAATTTGATTGAAGATCATGTAAGTTACAATCAGTGCTAGGTACAGGTATTTTTTAAGGGAGAGGGGGGGGGGTGATTACAAATTTCATAGAATTGATAGTTCTAGAGTTCGGGATTCTAGAAACTTTATTTGTAAAATTGGACACGATAGGAATATGGAATTTTTTAGTTCTGGCACACCCTCTAGTGAATAATTATAATTTATATATTTCAATTATCAAATCAATAATTAAATTTGAATAAAATCATTTTTAATTGAATTGAAATTTAAATCAATGATTTCATTTTGATTATCTTCATTTAAAATTTTCAAATTTATAAATTTCATGTTTTGACTATTCAAAAAGTAGTTTTCGCGTAAATAACTACATTAGCTAAATTCCATTATTTTGAATAGTCTTTCTTCGCCTTTTTACAATTAGCCAATTATTTTATAAATGAAGTAGTCGAACATTTGTTACTGCGAGTATTCATAGCAGCTTCCAATACTTAAATAATCATTAAAAATTAAAAATCATAAAAAATTAAAAATTACACTGATTATGCTGGTAACTGGTAATATTTCAACTGATTATAATTAGTCCAATAGGTGACTAATACGAGTCGGATGAAAAGTGATTGATATAAGTAGCTATTTCATTCTTTAGTTATGAAAATGTTCCCAGTTCCGAATACAGCACATAATATTTCATTTAATTACATTGCAATATTTTTAAGGTATAATGTCATATATTGCTCGGCACTGTTGGTGACCAATGATTGTAAATTAGTATTTATTACTTCATATTTATTTTGTTTGGCTGTTTGTTCAACTATTAACGAAATTTTGAAAATCTTTAAAATATGAAATTGTATCTAGGAATCAATATATAGAAACTCATCAACAAAGTGAAAAATTCTTCAAATTGTATTAGTACAATTTTAAGTTAAAAAAAAGTAAGGAAAAAGTTAGCAGTACTTGAATTCTAGAAAGTACTCGAAATTTGTTGAGAGTTTTTTTTTTTGACAAACCTATTAGACTAATAAAATAATTAGAACACTCTCATTCCTGAAGAATCGAATTCCGAAAATTTATGTAGTGATACATATTAATACTGGAAATCTAATGTTTGAAAATGCTATAAAATTCAACTTAATTAAAAAAAAAAATACTTGTAGTGCATTTATAACCATAAATGTATGTGAAAATATTTTCCTCGAAAACCTGTCAACATATTTGAGATCTATAAATTTTTTATCATAGATCATCTGATTCCCAAACTCAAATTACACCCAAAAGTAAATATAAGAAAATTAATGATATTGCATAAATAATAAAGAAGTGCAGAAAATACTAAAACTACTACAAATTATTGAAGTACTTGATATCTATGGAGTACTGTTTTCAGAAATATCAACTGAGATACAAAAAATTAATTAAACTTTCGATTTCATTTTATTAAATTCTTGAAATGTATATAATTTACACATTAATGTACTAAAATTTATGTGTTATAAAAAATATTCAAGAATTTTATAAATACTTAAAAAACAAAATAATAAAAATACTGACATTCTTAAAATACTATAAATTTGTGTTGATATAATTTCCTCAAAAATTTATAAAAATGCTGATTAGCTATGAAACTTCGAAATCTAAAACATCAGACTCTAAAAATCTGTTTAGAAATTCGTGAAAATACAAGAAAATCGTTTATAATGTATAAATACTGAAGAAGTTTGAAAAATACTAATAGTGCTAGAGGTAGAAATCTTTGATTGTGAGTTACTAGATGTTTATGGAAATATGTTTTGGAAAAATCCATCAGATACTGGAAATTAATTTCACTGCTAATAGTGCTAAGTATAAAGTAAACATTCATGAAATTTATGAAGTGATCCAGGGGAAAAAGAGAAATTTACAGAAATATTGAAATAATATTTTTTTTTTTAGTCGTTTTACTGGTGATTTTTCAATAATTTATTAGCTGAATGTAACATTTTCAGGAATTAAATTTTTGCTAATTGAATGAGTAGTATCAGAAAATTATCATTAGTCACTGCTTTTTGACTCATTAAAACAGTTACATTCGATTATTCATTATACATTTTCTTGTTTTAAAAAAAAGTCAAATATAACTGTGGAATGATAAAAATCGACTTTTTTTACCGTTACCATTCATACGAGTACCATTTTTACTGTTCATTGGTCAAAATGACAAAAACCGTCAATCTCCAACTTTTTTACAGCGATCAACAGTTTAAAATTATCAAGTTGCAATTATTTCAACAAGTATAATTTAGTTATTTCTAGTAGTAGATGTTTTTTGACTATTGAAAATAGTTAATTTTTACTATTTACAGGTAAATGTCTTTCCTTCAGACGAATTATTCAAATTCAACCATAAAGAAGTCAGAATCGACTATTTCAGATATTGACAATGAGTCAAATAGAAGAACCAATAAAAGATCTTTGAAATTAGAAATAGTTATTCAAACACTTTGTTATACATATATTATTTATATTAATAATGAGGACTTATTCAAGATAAAATGTAATAATTTTTTTCTCGTTCAAAAACGCCAACTTACATACAATTTTCGCGGATCTTACTGGGCGAATCTAGTTTGGTCCGGTCCATGCTGATCTTACTTGATACATCGCCCTCGTATTTGGCAGAAAGTCGGGCACACTCAGTGACTGGAAATAATGCCAGACGCCAAAATCGATTGACCGATATATAAAGCTTTTTTCCCTATGCGAAAAAACGTTGTCGAGCGTATAAATCAGATGAAAATCGGGCAAAAAATACTATATAACAACTTAAATCACTAGTGTAAGCACTACAATAAATTATCATTTCAGTTCGTGTAGTAATAGTATATTACGTACCGAGGGCTGGACAACGAGTTTAGAGATTTTGAACTGGACGAGAAACGAGTTTTCTATGCCAGAGGTACGTAAAGAATAATGTACGCAAAAATTGTTAATCTTGTTATTTTTTCAATGAAATGATTCATGATTTTAGTGATTTCATCCAAATGTTACAAATTGTGATCTCGGAAAGCGCGAAATTTCTGGCACCCTCAAGTTTCATGGGGGAGTTGAAATTTGTATACGATGAGGAAAAAATGAGTTTCTTATTTTGAAATACTCGAGAAGGTTTTATCACTTTACACAACTCAGTGGAGAAAATGCTCATTTTCTCCACTCCTGATTTTCGAAAATACGCATTTACTCCACCTCGTTGTGTAAAAAATATTTCTCAACTTGTGCAGAATGGCTGTTTTAGCGAATCCTGCAATTGTTGAGAAATATACTATTGTTCTTTGAAATAGCAGGTTTTAGATGTGAATTTTGAAAAGGATTAATTATTTTTTAAAGATTTTTCACAAGATTATGAAAGAAGGGGAGTTAAATTTATTTTTCGAACCCCCCGCCACCCCCGAAAATTTTGTCTTGTTCCCCCCCTCCCCCTATTTGATACGATTTTTGGGTCGGGGAAAAAAATTCCTGGGCATTGATAACAATCTCATTGATCCTAAGGCATAAAACAGGGCCGAAGTATCGATGCGCGCTAAATTGGTTCGGTTGGAAGCACCAAGGGTAACCTACTTTCACGCTTTGGGCCAGTTACGTCACTTTTCCGGAGCATGAATTTTTCTCTCACCCCTATTTTGCGACAATTTCAATGAAGAGGTAATTAGAGCCTGCGACCGCGAGGCTCCATTGACGAGTCGTGTTATTAGCTCAGTAAATAGTTCTTTTTTTTTCAAGTTCCACTCGACGGAAACGCCAAACCAGGAAATTCACCAAGCAAAATAGACGACTGAATTGTGACGAAGAGTAGGTTTTCCTTCAAATTTTTTTTGAGCTTTTAATTAGTTTAAATGTATGTCTGGCAAATTCTAGTTTCTGGTATGAGAAGTGGAATAGAAGCAGCTTGGGGCTTTTAATGGCTTTTTCTTGGAATTTGTAAAATTTGGGAATGAAAAAAAATGTGAATACTGCTAATTTCTTATACCTTTAACAATAAAATAGTGTATTTTTTTAAGACATACTCATCGCTGATTGTAGCATTTCGTACAGTATTAATAGCCATACGTTTCTATCGAGATTCTTATATGTATCGTCATATTTTCTGTAACTATGTTTCTTTACAGAATCCATTTACTTTCAATTAAATTTTCGAAATACATTTTTTGTATAATACTTGGAAAAAATAAATTTGTAAATGAATGATTTCGAACAGTGAATTGTGAATGCAGTAAATTTTATTTTATTTATTATAATTCTTCAAAAATTAACCGTAGAATTTTATCAGGAATTGATTTAAATAATGACTAATCTTACTTCTTGAATATTAACACTGTATTGTCATTAGAGAAATTAAGATTGATATTATTTTGCATTGATCAAAGATTTCATGAGTATAATTTAAATAAATCCATCAAATATAACAAAATACACGTATTTATTTAATATTCGAGAACCCACTTTATTTTTTAATGAATTTTTATAGCTACTTTCAATTGTGTTATTCTGAAAAAAAGAATTTTTCAATAAACTTTCAAAATTCAAATCAAACTTTGAATAATGAGTTATAAATGCCGCAAATTCGTACCTACTCATTATCGTTAATAATATTATTAATTCAAAACTAAGTATATCTCCAGGAACTGATATAAAAAAAGTTTTTACTTGTTGAAACTTAGTAATGTTGTATTGCCAGGGACAATATTACAAATCGATACTATTTTGCCCTAATAAAATTTTTAATAAGAGTGATTCAAATTCATCAATAAGTTCCTACAAAATCAAAATATTTTATTCGAGAATCAACTAGCATTTCTTTACATTTTTGAAATTCCTTTCTTTTCTATTATTTTGAAAAAATGAATGACTTTATCCATGACTTTGATTAATGAATTATACATCCTGTAATTTTTCACTTATTGACTATCATTTTTTTCAAAAGTAACTAATTTTTTCAATTATTTTTTGTCAATAATGAGTAATCTTTCTTCTTAAATGTTAATACTTTATCGCCATAAAAAGTTATTTTGCCTCGATCAAATGTTGTATGAGAATAAATAAAATAAATGAAATACTTATGCATAACAAAATACACGTATTTAATACTCGAGAATCCACTTATTTTTCAATATTTTTTCGTGATTCCTTTTTTTGTGTTATTTTGATATAATGATCAATTTTTTAGAACGAAGTCTTATTTAAATAATCATGAATATCAAAACTTTCACCTATTCATAATAATAATTTGAAAAATAACTGAGTGGTGTTTCTAGGAATCGATATGAAAAATTTACTAATTTTGCTTCTTAAATCTTTAACATTGTATTGCGCCATTAAGAAAAATGACGTCGATATTTTTATTTCTTAACTCCATTTTAGATAAGAGTGATTGCCATCAACTAATGAGTTATAATAAAATAAACGTACGTTATTTAAAAATCAAGTAACTTTTCATCACATTTTCTAAATTCCTTACTTTGATGTTATTTTTGAATAATGGATTTGTAAATCAATGGCTTTGATTAGTTAATTAATACATACCACAATCTTTTACTTATTTATCATCATTTTTTGAAAATTAACAAAGAAATTTTTTTAGAATTTTATATATATAACGAGTATTCTTACTTTTCAAATTTTAACACTGTATTGCCTTAAAAACATTTAAGATGGATGTTTTTTCACCTTGATTAAACTTTGTATGAAGATAATATAAATAAATAAATCAATCATGTATAAAAAAATGCACGTACTTCATATTTCAGAATCCGCTCATTTTTCAATTAACTTTTGTAATGCCTTTCATTTGTGTTGTTTTGGAATCATAAATTTGTAAATCAAAAACTTTGATTATGGAATTATTTGATACCGCAAATTTTCACTTATTTATCATCATTATGTCAGAAATAACTGTGTTATTTTTCCAAGAATCAATATGAAAAATAAACTAATTTTAATTCTTGTATCTTATTAATATTGTATTGCCGTTGAGAAGAATAACATTAATATTATTTTTTCTCAATTACACTTTTTAAAGAAAAAGTTAAAGCAATATAAACGTATTTTATTCAAGAATTTTCAATTAATAACTTCACATGACATTTTTAAAATTCCTTTCTTTTATTTTATTTTGGAATAATGCATACGTGAATCAATGACTTCAATTAGAGATTCATACATAGCGCAATTTTTATGTACTTTTATGTACATTAAACTATGTATTTTTACGTACAATTTTTATTTACTATTATGCAAATATTATGAACTTTCATTTTTTTTAAATAAAGGAATTTTTTAAAGATTTTATATCAATAATGACTAATTTCACTTTTTGAATTTGAATCTTAATTCTAACTCAAAATCAGTGCGTTACATTATTATATAAAGAACAAGTAGATGCAATGATTAAGTGTTTTCCTACAATTTTTCATTTCCCAAATAACTGCGATTATTTTGAAACCCTTCAAAATTCCTTATAAAAATCTAAGTTTCTTTAAAAGATTTTCGATTCCTTATGAGGCAACCTTCTAAAAACCTTGGTGACCTTATAAAATCCTCATAAAGAATACATTTTTACTCAGATTTAAATTTACTGATTGAGGTTTTTCTAATTTTTTATAAGGATTTTATATATTCTCACAAGAAACTGCGTTTTCCTAATAATAGGGATTGAAATTCCCTCATAAGGACTCTGAATTTCGTTGTAAAAATTTTACATTTTCTCTGAAGAAAATTTTATTTCCTCAAAAGAATCGCAAGTTTTGGAGGACCTGGATACGAATCTTGTCTCCAATAATTTCTTCAAAATATTCATCATGATATAATGTATTAATCTTACCGAATTAATGAATTCAATTATAACGTGAAACTACATCCCAATTCATTATTTACAAAAATTGTTTTTGTAATATTTTTGTTTTTCAGGCATGATATTTTTAATAGGTTTTTTTCCTATTACGAGTTGGCATTTCCACATGAGGTTTTAAAATCCTTAAAAAAGGTACATCTTTCCTTATAAGAATTTTTCCAAGATAATCTCTATAAGGTCACCATATAAGATTTTTTTTAAGGTCCAGAGTCTTCGTTTCCAAAGTATAGTCTACCATCCCTGATTTTTCCATAACATAAATATAATAAAAATTATCTAAAAAATAACTATAAACAATTTCGTTTTCTGGAATGAACTTACCAATAAACTTTTTACAACTTTCGGGAAGGTTCTATCGCGTTTGTCCCTGACTCGAAAACGAAAATAATCACTTTTCAATAACCTCGAACCTCAATTAGAAGGTTCGTGATTTCGACCGTGAAAGCTTCGTGGCATTCATCTCTCGTTTATGTCACGTTATTCTCTCACGTCTGCATGTTTTTCGGCAAGGCGCTTCAGTTGGCCGATGTTATTAGTCTGCCACAGTTAATGGCTGTCACAACGCGCCTACCTAAGGTGCCTTTGAAAATCTTGCTCGTTTTTATATCATCTATAATTTCCGTTTACTCGCGTGCTGAGCGCGCTCGGCGAACGCGCCGTTTTTACCAAGTGACTCAGAACCGAGTTCGAAACCTAAAGTCTCCCGGCACGTATTTTTCTAATTTTGTTCCCAAACGCGTGAATTTCGCGCGGATAATTAGGAAGATGAGCTAATTTCGGAGCTTTGTTTTGCAACGTGTTTCGATTCTTTGCGAGGGACTTGGCACGAGCATGGCTCGGGAAATCGGGGATTTGAACGATTATTGCGTCTTGCACGTTTTTCGGTTTATCTCGCCGAGGGATAGGCTCAGTGTTGGAAGAGGTACTAACAGTTATTGTGGTATTAAGTAATTTTTAGAGATATTTTTCGTTTTTTGAGATTGGCTGGAAAGTTTTGTTTTTTTGGAACTCTTAAAGTAGTTTTGCGACGGAGCTTAGGTATTTTTTTTTTTGAGATCAGGGTACCCAGAAACAAAAACGTGAAAAAAGAGTAATTCAGCCGAGGGATTTTCGCATTATACCATTTTTAACAATTTTTTCACGAATTTGAAAAAGTTTATTCCCTTTTTCATTATTTAAATGAAATTATTAACCTCTTAGCATTAGTTTTATAAATAAAATGCACACTTATGTTTTTTAGCTTTTTAAAGGCTTTTTGACTCACCTATACGAAATATTGGCCGAAAATGTCAAAAAGCCAATCTATTGGAAATTTCATTTTCGTCGTATGAATTTAACTTCACGGTCAAAAATCAATACTACTGGACAATTTAACTTTGATTTGTTTATTTCTGAGCTGTAGGAAATTAACGTAACAAAAATGTCTATTAATTTTGATTACTGAAATTGCATGATATTTGCCTTTATTTTCTAATTTACAATGAAAATTGGAGAATCGTCAGCAATAATATTTTTACTCTCATATCACATATTAACTGTTTTTACGTTTTGTAAAGTAATCTTATGAATAAAAAAATAATTACTTTTCTACCTTCACAATGAGAAATCTTCTTTTCTCAAATGGTTTTTGATTTATTTATGTATACATTTTTTTTTTGAGAGTTTTTTAAATCATATATCACAGAACCTTACATTTCCTATCAATATTTTTTTTATGTCATTATTTATTCTCTGCTATTTTATATCTAATAATATAATTTAAATATGATCTAGAATGAAGAAAAGGACTTTCGGTCTGAAATTCGCGAAGGAGATAAACCAATTCAACGACATGAGGAAGTAAGCTTGACTGAGAAAAAATCTAGTAATTTTCAACATAATCATTATAAGAAGTAAAAAAAAAATTGTGTCTTTTAAAATAATACTACAGATTTTACAATAATCTTACAGGTTTTGTTATTTGTATATTACTTTTCACAATATCCCTCATGAAAAAACACTATTGAACACTACAGATGGAACACTACACAGCAGTACGCTGTAGTGTTCTGTAGTAAATTGGATAATAGTATCTCGTAGTATCTATAGGGTTATACTGAGTCTGGAGTGTTACACTGAGTTTATAGTGTTATTGAAAAAAAAAAGTTTCTTGCTCGAGGTCGGACTTAAACCAGCGCATAGCGAAGTCGAAGGCAAGTGCTTTTAGAGTTGAGAAAACAAACGAAAACGATCGTACCTTTACGAAAAAACACTATCGAACATTACAGAGAACTTAACTTGATAAAAATATTAGAACATTACAGAAACACGACTGAACTCTTAATGAGTGATGTGCACTATCAAAAATATCATGTAGTACTCAATAGTGTTTTTTGTAACATCATGAAACACTATACATATAACACTACGATGTTCTCGCTCGGATAGGCCATTACACATTACAAAAACATTTTTGCACAATTTGGTAGCGTTCTGAAGTGTTCCTTGTAACACTGTAAAACACTTTCACACACTGCTGTATATACTATACATGTACTATTGAAAGTTATGGAAACACTTCAGAACATTTTAAGAAAAATCTGTAGTTTTCTACAGTACTTTATAGTGTTTCTTTATGATTACAGAAATATGACTGAATGCTTTAATACTGTTGTGTAGTATGAAAAATATTCTGTAGTACTCAATAGTGTTCTTTGTAACATCACCAAACTTTATATAACACCACAATTACTTGCTTTGATACACTATTACACACTGCAGAAACAATTTTGCACGATTTAGTTGTGTTCTGGAGTGTTATGTGTAACACTATAAAACACTTTTAAACACTACTGAGTATTTTAAAGATGTACTATTGAAAGTTTGAAAACACTTCAGAACACTACAAGAAAACTCTGTAGCGTTCTAAAATACTTAAAAGTGTTTTTTCGTGAGAGATGGTGTATTACAAATTGTTACATTGTGCATATTACAGTGTATGCAAGTTTTAATTAAATAATATAAGAGAATTGGAAATCTGTACCAATCTGAACTGAACCATATAAATTGTATATTGTTCCATATATAAGTACACAGAATTTAATATCTGCGCAATAATGGAATATGAATTCAATTATTTTGCCTCTTATTGTTTTGACTTTTCATATACATACTAAGAGAAAATATATACTTATCATTATGTATTTCTAGTAAAATTTTTTTTTTATAGTAAAATGATCTATATATTTTTACAATGTCAATAGCTTTTGATTACCTTATAACCATATTTTAGACAGTAGACGAAAATATAGCAAAAGGCACCATACAAGTTTGAAGGATAGACAAACCTATCGACAAAACTGGATGTTTTTTTTTTTCAAAATATCGATTAGTAAGTATACTTATGCGATAATGCAAAAAGAACTACAGAAATGAATGGTACAAAACGCAATATATCCACTACTACACTATTATATGACAATGTTACTAATATGATATGTCAAAAAATGTAATGTATAACTAATAAGAAGTACAATATTTCAAACTGGTACAGCACGATACTTTATTTCAAGAATTGCAAGATAATTTTCTCAGTTTTTATGAATTTCCAACCAAAGATTCTTTTTCTCGTTCTATGTCACATATAATCTAGTACACATCTAAGCCTGAAATACACAAACTCTACATAATATAGTGTAATTGTAACATTTGTATAATAATTATTCGTTACAAAATTGAAGTTTGTGTAATTTGTTAAAAATTCTGATAGAAAGAAAAACTAATTCTGTTTTGATACATGAAAACTTATGTGACGAGAGAAAAGTCCAAGTTCTTAAAATAAAAATTTCATTATATTTATTAAAATTATTTATTTGATTCGACGTCAAAACTGTAAATATGAGATTAAAATGTAAAAATTTTATACCTTACTTTTTTGTGATTTTCATTGTAAATTTTAGAATGAACGTTAAGATAATATATTTTTTCTAATCGAAACGCATACGAATTTTTTAAAGAAATTTTTTTAAAACTCAGTGAAGTAAATTGCTGTCATCTCATAGGGATTTACTAATTTTTTAAGTTCGAGGTTTATGACTTTAATGAGCTTTTCACTCGGTTCGCTTTTTGAAATTCTCAACCACAACTTTCGAGAAGATGGAACCAATAGCTTCGTAAAAAGCTAAAACTTTTCGCAATATTTTCCCCTTCAAGAAAAAGTGCTCGTAGTCAATAAAGCTTGTAAAAGTATTCGATATTTCAGTTTCAATGACAAAAAAATCGACAACTTGTTCAAATTCTTTAAAAAACAAATAGTTTAATATTATTCGAAAAATTTTCAGCTGATTTTTTTTCCATTTTTGGGTTCTTGGGTGCCCTGAACACGAAATAAAAAAATCTCTACTCTGCTGCAACAAATTTTTCATCTTTCGTAAGACAGTGTTATTTTGCTCTCAGGGCATAAAATACAAAGTGCATAACATTTTCAAAATGAGAGTATTTTTTTGTTTGAAACTGTTGAATTCATACGTATTTGAATTCTTTGCAGTCTGTAAAAAATGGCACGAATTAATATCGCAGTCATGGGAGCGTGAATCCAAGTTGGAATTTGAGTGCTCTCGGGGCTTTTGTAAAAAATCCATCGACTGTATTGGCCAGCACGTAGTGCGCTCTCTGATACGAGAATGTGGCCCATTCGTGAGACACCTTGCCGTGAAAAATCTTTCCCCTTCGCACGAATTTTTGAATATTCGTCTGAAATTACACTCGTACAAAACCCTGCTCTCTGATTTCACGAAAGATCATTTAATCCATGCATTATCAAAGCATTGTTGCAACCTCACGACTTTGTTTATTGACACGAAGAGTACCAGTGTGGAAAACTTTGGAAACTTGCTCAGGAAAAACCGCAAATTGAGGAGGATGAAAATGCATGGGATTCACGATTCGACGTTTCTCGACGATTACTTGCGATGTTTACCTAATTGTTTGGAAAGGATCGACCTGTTTTTTACTGATTGTAACTTGGGTAATGGGCTGGATGATGTGAGTACTTTGGGAGTGGTTGTTGCGGGGTTTCGAGGAAATTGCTTGTGTAAAACGTCGGTGAAAACAGTTGCTGAATTGTTCGTAGAGGAGTTGAGAAAATGTACGTTTATTCCTCTAAGTTGAATTCGTGGGAGTTTTTTAATTCAGTGCAGATTGCAGGGTTACATTTAGGGAAAATTACTAAACCTGTTAGAAACATTTTAACATTTACAAAAAATGAAAGAGTTTATTAGACGAAGAATTTATTCAACCAGAAAGAGTAGAAGAATTATTAACTTCGGAAGTTTTGAGAGTATTTACAAATTTTTGATTAGATCTGAATAGTTAGAATTTGTTTAAGAGTAAAAAGTAAATAAAGTTCCTTTAAAAGTACGTACTGTGTAATATGCATTATTTCACCTCACAGCTTGAAGAAAGGATTAACTTTACTATAGAGCTTTTTTTTTATTGTAAAGTACAAGAAAATTTATAAATAGTGTTATAATAATTTTTTACTAGAGAATTTTTAAACATGTGTTCATTGGGAAATTATATTTCTACTATTTGCAATTTATTGTTAAAAGATAATTTCAGTTTTATTTCGTTGTAGTTAAGGGCACAAATAATTACGAGTACAGGTTTTTGAGAAAATGTATTCAAAACTTTTGAAATTCATAAGATTTTGATCTTCAGCCTTACAATTTTGAAAATATGAATTTTAGGTTTTTTAATATATAAAATTTCTTTTGATTAGTGAGAGATTCATAAATTTCGATGTCATTTAATTATACATTCAACTTTTTCATTTCTTGGAATGTAAAATTCCGATAAAAAATGGAGCGTTGTTTTCTGAAATTCACATGTCATTATGTAGAGTATTCATTTAATTTTTCTTGTTACAAGAAACTTCATTGTGAAACTTTTTAATATATTGTTGTATAGATTTTTTTAAATCGATTACTAATTTTTTTTTCGAAAAATAAAAAAAACTGAATTTCCCTTTCATTGCCATTTTCGAATTCCGAGTTAAAAAATATAGAAATTTTACTAACGCTTTGTTAAAAACACTTATTTTCCTCTGACAAAAATTCAAATATTTGAAATACACTCTAGTTCAAGAATTCTAATTTTTTATTTTCAACTTTGAAATTTTGAAAATGGCAACTTCAACGTTTCTATTTTTGGCAATCAATTTCTTTAGTTTCTTCAGAATAAACATTTCCCAATTCAATTTTATAGATGAAAAACTTTGTATTCAAAGTCAAATAATTTATTTTACAACAAAATTTTATTTGACCTCAAAAGTTAGTTTGAATGATTTTCTTTTTAAAGATATAATTTAGCAATCGACATTCTAAAGTTTGCGTTATAATATTCCTTGGTATTCTAAGTGCGAATCCTTGATTTTTCCTTGATTTTTTGTATGAACCATTTATTTTTTTGCTATTTCTGATTCCTTACACTCGCCCTTTCAAAAGATTCTTTTTTCAAATCAACAAAATATTGAAGATATATATATATATATAAATATATGTTTATTACATTGAACCAGTAAGATTTGGGAAACTCGCTTTTTTTAGTTGAATGATTTCTTTTCACATAAAATCCAAAGGTCTAAAATTTTTGTTTTTAATTTATCATTTTAAAAATATGCTTTTGAATGAAGAATACATTATTATGTTGCAGTGTGTACTGTTGTGTAATTTTTAGATGTTTAGCAAAGGTTGGGGAACCTATGTAAAATGTTTCAAAAAAATGTAAATAAAAATTCGTTAACAAAATGAAAATTTTAAATAGTATATTTTTCGCAATATAAGTTATCATCATACGGAAAAAAATTAAGAAACAATTTTTTTATAATTATCATCAAATTTTGGTGATTGACATTATACCTACGTAAAGTTGGAAGGCATGTAAAAAGATTTTAAAATCTGATGATTTTTCTAACAAAAATGCAGCAATTCAAAAGTCAGTAGGTAGTAATTTCTGGTGCGGCTTCTGAGTCGTCTTAAATCATAGAGGTCACAACATAATTAATTAACTAATGTCATATTTCACATTTAGATTTGACTATAAATTATTTTATTGAATAATTTTGATTTTGAAGTTTTTTCTGAAATTAGAGAAAAATATTATACGAATCCTCTAAGATTGTTTTCTCTGACTAAAACAGTATAAAAAAATCTATAAATTTTCAATGAAAAATGTCATCATCATAAAGAAATGCCTTCAAGCTCAATTTTAATAACCCGAGAATCCTGTTGGTTTCGATTTCCAATGTCGCGGTGTAATACGTGACACCATTTGCAAATTTTTCTTTACTTAGCTTCGCGTCAGAAACTCCCGCACATTTATCGGCAAATAAACATTTTTCAGCGCATTTATATCACCTTATATCATATTAATATTAAAACTCCAACTCTGGCTTACACAGAATTCCAATTACCACAACTGGGTCGTGCGAATTTCTCTTTTCTTGAGAATATGCTTTTTCAAAGATATATATGCTTTAGAAATATAATTAAAACAGGCATATAACAAATAATAACGAGGAGCTTTGAGATAAACATAAATTAGCTTTTTTTACATGTACATAAAAAATAAGCTGAAGTATGAATTAAAACTGAGTACTCTAGGTTTTACATACATTTTAGAAGTAGAGACTAAAATTCTTTAAAATAAAATAAATGAAAAATATCTGTTTTCTTCTTAGCAAAAATATACCAGAAATAATAATTGTCAATATGATTTTTTATTCTGGTTTCCTCACTACCTTAAAAAATGCGACGTCTGACTAAATATAGAAATAACAACTTGCAGATCTATTTTATCGAAAGTCTGACGCAAGATGGAAGTAACTACTTAGCATATCCCTTACGTCAGCTTGCGAATAATGCACAAATAAACGTACATTTCCATTCCGTAAACATTGAAAAATTTCCAGTTCATTTTTTTTCCCAATCAATACACAATTCAATTGTAATGAGAATGTCTTGTAGCATTCATCAATATTATAACAAGACTTCGATCCGTTGTAGCTGAAAACAGAAATTTCTTTTTTATTCTTTGCGTGATTATCCGATTGAAGATTGGATGGAGAGTTTCTTATTACTTGATTAAAAAGGAAATTAAACGATTATTGGTTTATATTTTAACGTAATAATCTATTGAATAGTAAAATTTTTGACGTTCCGAAATATGTACTTGAGAAGAGCTTAAAAAATCAGGGACGTAGGCAGAAAGGGATGTTGGAGGTTCAAATCTTTTCTGATATTCGGTTAGTATTATTTATAAACCTCAGAGAAACAAACAGCCATTTATTTTCCCTCTGTGTATAAAATACGGTACGATCCTCAGACATAATACTTTTATTTCCTCGTATGATTTTTTTCGTTTGCAGGCTTCAGCTTCGACTTGGCCTGCAAACTTCCTACTCGAAAATAAAAATATTGTGCCTACGGAACGTAATGCACTATTATTTTAGAAAAAATTAAAAAGGTAGGAGAGTAGATTAATGAGAAAACAAAGATAATGAAAAAATTTCGAATAAAAATAGTGAGAAAAATAGCAACAAATAAATGATCAACAATAATAAAGATGAATAATAAAAATGACCGAAAATTATCAAAAATATATTTGTTTAAATTTAGAGTATATAACAAAATAGTTTTATGTAGTTCTTTAAGTTTAATGAAATAAAAAATTTTTGAATTCATTAAATCCTGGCTTTAGAATAATTTTTCTTACAGATAATTCTCATTATGCATGTTCTGCTAGGATAAAATAAAAAAAAGTTATTCGAAAAAATTGGTTCATTTTAGTGAATATTATAGAAAATTAGAAAGTACGAAAACCTTTAAATCTAAAAAACTTGGAATTCTCAACCATCGTATTCGAGAAATCTACTTTCTTGAGTTATGTACATACACAAGAAAGTCTTTTAAATCATGTAAATACTATAAAAATATCAAAAGTAATAGAATTCGATTACAATACTGTTTCCAGACAAATTTAAACAAATACTTACGATTTATGAAAATTCAAATTCTAGAGCATTGAATTCTTGAAAACGTTCATAACAATCGAAAGAAATAGTAGAAATCCAAGCAAATACTAGATAACGCTACAAAACCTTATAAATACTTGAAAAAATACGAGAGTAGAAGAAATGTATGAAACACTGAAAATTAATCAAAATTTTAATCCTTGAGCATCAAATTCTTAAAATCTATAAAGCAGTTTTCAAAAATACTAGAGATCTATAAAAATTCTAGAAAATCCTTCAATATTTCGTCCATACTATGAAAGTGCGAGAAATATAAGAAATCTATTATTAATCAAAAACTATGTACATATGATTTTTTCAAAAACTTATTGCACTTTAAATAAAAAATCATATAATTCCTAAAATTCATTGAAAAACTGTAAAAATACAAAAAAAAATTCTTCATATTTTATGAAAATTAAAAGAATACGAAAAAAAAAAAAAAAACAAACAAACAAAACAAATGCACTAACAATGTCTATTGAAGATATTGTTTTTTAATAAATTCACAATGAAAACCAGAATTGTTAAAATTTTTACTACTATAGCAATAAATTTTAGAAATCTATGAAGCGATCGATACAAATCAAATGAAATACTAAGGAATCTTTTATATTTTACAAACATTGCAGGAAAGCTATATTTAAGTACTAACCACTAAAAATTCATCAAAATACTAAAAATGCTAAAAAATACATAAATTAAAAAAAAAACTGTACATCGGTAAAGTACTAAAAATTAATGTAGAAGTAATTTTTCTAGAAATTTATAAAAACTCTGAAAATCTATTAAAATTCGATTTACCTATACGAGAAATAGTAGACTCGTAGAAATCGATAAACATGCCTAAAAATTCTTCAAGTTCATAAATGCTACAAAAATACAAATAAAAAACAAAAGTACGCCAAATCTTTATAAAAGATACTGTATTCTGTGAAATCGATTGAAATACTCAAAATCGTTGAAATTTGCAATCTTATAGCATCGAATTGTATGAATTTATAGAATGATTCATAAAAAAACTACTAAATTTCATGAATAAAATTCAAAACGAAATTTCCAGAATCCATATGAAATACTTTTATTCTGTGTAGATATTTTTCTCTCGATAATCTACAAAAATAATAAAAGTTTTTAGACCTTTGTTTCACACAGCATTTAACTGTCGAAAGCTGTACAGAAATCCAAAACGTCAGAAAATTCATATAAAAAATACCAAAAGTATTAAGAAAATGAAAAATTCTTGACTTCAGGGACTTGAAACTCAGAAAATAGAATTCTTTCATATTAAACACGTACATGAAAAATGTGCAACTCTGGACTCCAAAAACTATCTTACTTTAAAATTCGAAAATTTGAAAGATTAAAAAATCGTACCTTTGTAACCAGACCGTCAGAAGTTAAAAATTAACAAAAACCTGAAGGAAACATATTTTTTTAAAAGAACCAATTCCTAAAATAATTTCTGTATTATAATTATGAGATGATAACTTACTATTGAAATGGTTTTTCGTTTTGTCTTCAACGTTGCCATGTCTTGTTCTACTTTTTAAATTTCTCCAAGTTCAAAATTGTTTACTTCGCTTTCCAGTTAATCAAAAGGTCCCCCGACTTGGTAGACTTGAAATGTATCTGTTACGAAGTTTCCCATTTGGTGGGTTTGACTGATGGCATTCTGTTATCAATCGGAAGCCATACGACCCAATTGACTCGATTATGTTTGCGTCGGTTGGACCCGCAAGTTTCGGGCACCGCGAGGAAGAGCGTCGCGAACTTGAGCAGCTTGGAGTACCTAAAGCTCGAACAGTTCGACTCCGCGATCAGCGACGATTTCGCCGCCGACCTCGCTCGTAATTGCTCGAAACTTCGCTTCATATCCTTCTGTGGTAAGAGAGTTATTGTCCTGAAAGTTTTCGATGAATTCCCTGCTCTGCACACTCGGATAAATGTTTTGTTGGGTGGTAGAAATTTCGCGGTCCCAAGAAGATATTTCCTTGAGTTTGAGCCAACATTATTAGGTCTGGGATAAATTGCTATCCTTCCTGTGAGAAACTTGGGAAATTTCGTGGTGGATACTGAAAAAAATTAGGAATTTACAGTCATCCAAAGTTTTTTGAGAAGAACTTCGTTTTAGCTGTTACTAAAATAATATTGTAACTTTTTCGTTGTGAAATACAGGGTTTGGAAAGTTACTTGAAAAATGTAACACGTTGCTTACTTGGAAAGGAATAGTAATTCGTTACCGTTACTACTTAATAGAAGCAACATTCCATTACTTTGACGTTACTTTTTGGAATACATTGAATGGAAATAACAAAACATAGCAAAATTACTAAGGACGGGGAAACAATATCAACGTACTGTTTGTTTTGTTTTAGAAACTGTTTATTTCAGGCATAATAAGATTGTTTGAAACGAAAAAAGATTAGAGGGGTCAATTTTTTTAAAGTTGGTTTGAAAAAAACGTTTTGCTCGGATAAAACATATTTTCGAGATCTGTTGTTAGTTAGAACGAGCTCTCTATATATAATTTTTTTAAATGAGAAAAATCTTTGAGCATTTGTTAATCTGTACTTTTTGACCCTGGGAAAAAAATCAGTCAGCTTGTTCGAATTTCCATATTTTTTTCTAGTTCAAAAAATTTCTGAATATGACATTTCATTCATTGTTAGCCGCGGGCAAAATTAGAGAATTTAATAGATTTTTGAAAGATATCATCTAAGTACCTAGATTTTAAGTACTTTTGACACTTTTTGTTCTTTTGAGCGTGTATAAAATTTTACAGTATTTTCTAGTATTTTTAAAAATATTTACTTTTTTTCTGTACGTTGTCATAATGAAGATTTCAAGAATTTCTTGTTCTAGAATCCGAAATTGATCGAATTTTTTTTGTATTGGAGAGGATTGTTTAGGAAATAGTGTTTACGTAGATTTTTATTTCTTTTAGATTTTTTGTTTACTATTTAGTTTTTCTACGACATAAAGGATTGTTTAGAATTTCTGAAACTATTAGTATTTTTCAGGATACATAAAATGTTGCAGTGTTTTGTAGTATTTTTATATATTTCTAGCATTTTTATTTCAATCCTTGTATAGGTTCCGAAAATTTCGAGATTTAATTTTCGATGTTCATTAAATTTTTTGCGTTTGAAAGGATTTTTCAGAAAACAGTCTGTGAATAGATTTTTATTTTTTTCAGTATCTTCCGCATCCCTTCATTTTTTCTACGATATAAAGAATCGCTCAGTATTTCTAAATATTGCTATGTCAATTTCTTGAATTTGTTCTCTAGTTATCAAAGTTGTGTAGATTTTCAATGTCTTACAGCTTTTTCACTCCTCCACGTATGTATTTTCTTTATGTATTTTCTAGTGTTGAAAGAATATTTTTGAATTTTTCGGTTTTTAAAAAGATGTCTCTTTGGATTTCCTGAATGAGATTTTCTAAAATTAAAAGTTTGAACTATTCGAAGTATTTTTATTGGTGTTACAGCAAAAAGTTTCTTTAGAGATTTGGGGTGGCCTCAATATTTTTGAATTTTTTGAAGACTTCTAAGACTTGGACAATTTTTTAATATTTTGATGGACTTCTATGTACATATATTTTTAGAATTTATTGCTCGACAAATTATGTACAGTTTCTTGATTCTTGAAATGACATGAGTTTTTGAAGAATCCAATGGCATTTATAGGAACTAATCAAAATTTAGAATTTCTAGTATTTTTCTTAAACACGCTAATTTCCAATTCATAATTTTTATTCACGTAAGGTTTTCTAGCATACTGAAAAAAATTTTCAGTAAATTTTACTGAAAAAGATTGTTAATTTCAAGTGAGAACCAAAAATACAGTTGTTTTAACTGATCTGCAAGATACTTAAAAGTATAAGTTATATTCTTTTACTGTGACAGAGAAAAGTTTTCAGAGTGACGAGACTTGTTTCTCCAATTTTACTAAACAGAACCAATTGAAACACTTAATGTCAATTCATTATCTTTATTAAATTTCAATTTCGATCTAAATATACATTTTTCTTTATTTTGATAAAATATTTCAATCGTATTTATTTTTTTTGAGCTATTGCTGTTAGAAAGTCTTTCTCACAAAAATAATGGTCGTATTTTTCAAATTCTAAGGCTTGGTATAAATAACAGAATATGCTGTTCCGTGATCGAAAAGAAATTCTCTTCATCGATATTTATCGAAAAAAAAAACTTTTATTGTTCAGAAAAACATGCTTGTAGAAAAATTGTCAACAAGTTCTTGAAATTCTCACATTTACCATGATCTATAGATTTAATAGTTCCTGCTATAGATTTTAGGATCTATGGATTATAAGTATTTTTTGCATTTTCACGCGGATTTCTGAAATTTAGTTCTCCAAATTGTAAAAGTTTCTAATGAAAAATGAAAAAGCATATTCTTTGTTCATGTTTTTACACAAATGAGTAATATTTCGCTCTGTTTTATCAAAAATAATGAATATAGAATTTTTTATCTGACAATAAAGAAGTTAAAAATTACTTATATTTTACTTTCAGAAAATTTCTTCAAAAGTTGCAAACTGTTCTAAGAACCTGATGAGATTGATGAAAGTAACTTGAAATAAATAAATAACGGGATTTTCATTACTCGTTACCGAACAAAATTAAGACATGTTCCAGTTATCGTTACTTGTTAATTAATGTAACGTGTTAAGCGATCTTTACAGTAGAAAATGTTATGTTTTAGAACTACGCGTTATTTTCAAACCCTGGTAAAATAACAGAATCTAATTTTTTCTATTGCCCAAAGTCCCCATGCCTGTAAATCCTTATAAAGGAAAAACTCTCATTTCCTTGCATCCAGGCTGCCCTGAGATGACCAATTCTGGAGTGTCCTCGATATTGTCTTTGCCAAATTTGGAGGATTTGGAAATATATCATGGCAACATGAGCTCGTTCGTCGACGAAAAGTTGGCGGTAAAAGTGCCGAGGCTGAAGAGATTGTACGTCACCAATTGCCCCAATTTGTCGGAGCACAGTTTGCCGGCGGTGATGAATGCGTCGCTGAACCTCGGGACGTTATTCGTCAGTCGGTGCTTCCTTCACAAATCCGCGATTACGTTCCTCGTTCTGATGGCCTTGTCGCGTGGCCGGGACTTAGTCCTCAAAAAGTGGAAAGTCTTCGGCGCAATGCCCTTCAGGATACTGATTAAGCATCCTGATAAAAGCGCCCAAGACGCAACTTTCAGATTCCTCGTTTACGACAACGAACGTTTTGACAGCCCGGAAATTCTTTCGCCTACTTTCGCGGGGGTTCTACGCGAATTGGTGTCGGAGAATTTTCCAGACTGTCAAATTTCACGCTGATTTTTATTGATTTACACCGTGTGATATTCAAAGTCTCGTTTCAATGAGACCTGCTAGAAATGATGGAGTATGGCCTTCTCCCTAGGAATTTTGAACCTTACAAAAACCTTCTACGAACCTTGTAAGGATGGGGATTTTCTCAAAAGATTTTCAATTGCTTTCATCAGATTTTACAGTTCCTTATGAGGAATTGAAATTTCCGTATGAAGCCCTAATTTTACAGTTTCCTATAAGGATTTTCAATTTCCTTGTAGAGTAAAATAAAGTAAAAAAAAAAAAACTTACATTAGTGTTATTTTTTAAATATGTAATTAACGATATATTCTCTCGTATTAGACTGTTTCCTGTACTGCATAGAAATAAACAAGTAATATATAGTTCGTAATTAATGTACTCTTTAATATACGAAAAATTTATAAAATAAAATTCTTAAATCTCATATCATTGTGTAAATTTTGTTTGTATCAATCTATAATAGACTACTAATTGCGATTAAGTTTCTTACCAGAAATTCGTTGAGTTTTACTCCTCATAATATGACAAAACTGAGATTTAGAAAGTTCTTCAAATTCATTATATCAATTATTTTTATTACTTTTATTAAATTAAAAGATACATACTTGATGAGAGTACTTTATTAACAACTTATAGTCTCTATTTAACTCACTGAAATATCACACTATATTTTCAGTAAACGAACATTTATAGAAAAAAGAAAAAAACATAAAAACTGTAAAAAAAAGTTTTGGCTTCTAGGCACTCCGCTTGATTGAGGTCTAGTTTCTGCTAAAAAATTAAAAAAAAAAAAAAAAGCATTTTGAGAGTTTAGCTATTGGAAATTTTCACAGTTTTTCTTTATTTTTATGTATAAAAATATTATTACGATTCATTAAATATAGTTTATTTTTATCTTTACAAGCCTCGACTCTAATATGTTTTACGAAAAACATTGTTATGATCTGTTTATTTTCAGTGATGAAATGGTGATTGTTTGAAAAAATAAATCAGATTGAGAAGATTACTGATAAAAATGAAAATACATAGTGATGATTCAACTGCTTTAGATCAGTACAAATGGGTATTTACTGAAAAAAACAATTAGTTAGAAAAGTATGATTGAAAAAACAGTAATGATTCACTGGTTGTCAAAATCACTGAAAAATATAGTGTGCATTACACTGTTTTGGATTCATAGAGTATGTGTTTCTAACTATCAAAATGTTTTCTACCATTTTAGATAATTTCAATCATGTTTGTCGTGCCCATTAGGTACAATGGACGATATACACGTTCGCCAATTTCCCCTATCATCACACGGAACACACGCATTTCTGTCACTCTCTCTCCGTCAGCAACATTGTCCACTGAAACTGGACTCCACAAACCTGCTCGTTCAGTTGTTGCCGCGCGCGTAAACTAATGATATACGGTGTAAACGCGTGTCTATTTGCATCTGATTACCCGCGCTTTATGCGGACGGTTCCGACCTGCCCCGAATTCAGACTCTGAATTTCAGAGCCCGGGTAGTTTGTCCACGCTTGCGACGTTTGATTATTGATTCGGCTCTCCCAACTTTCCTTGTTCCCGATAATTATCGAGGAGAAAACTGCAAAGGCTCGCGATTTCTCGGCTTTATCGAAACACCGAAATCTCGGGAACTTTTGATGGGCTTTCATTACGGGCTCGATCTTACAACGTTCTCGGAACTTTTGCAGCTTTTTTTTTTCGCTGGCGTAGGTTTTAGGACTTTTATTTTCAAGCAGAGAAAATAGGTCAACTACTTATTTTAACTTTGCCAAGAGTGAAATTGAGGTTTTTCGAAGTTTGTGATTCATACCTGAGATTTTGATTGCTAATTGGATGGTCGTGGAAAGTGAGATGAATGAATTTTAGGGAGAAAAAAGGGATTGAGGAATGTGAAGTTTTTTGTAGATAGTTTGTGAAAAGAGTTTGAGTAAAACCATTTATTCAGGAAACGTTTACATCAAGTCTTTACGTGCAATTTATGATAATTTTCTGTTTATTGTTTATGTCAAGTACATGTGTCCAAACGTGAACACAATAGCATGTAAATTTAGGATTATACGTTTGCATAAAATTTACTCGAAGATGTGTAGAAGGGCTTGATGTAAAAAAGTGCTATTCGAAATAATCAATTTTTTTACACTTTACTGCATTGTTTCAAAATTTGGAAACGTTGCTTCCGAAGTTTTCAAAGATTTCGAATTCTGAATTAGAGTGATAAGTTTCATAGAGTATCAAAAGTTAGTTAAAAAATCGTACCATGGAACTGAAAAATTGTAATTTGTAGCTTTTAGATTTTCGAAGATGAACAGAAATTTGAATTCGAACTTAATAGCGTTGTGTGATTCATTAATAATTTTGAATTCGTACTATGTGGATATCAGAAATTCAAGCTTTCAATTTTGAACCTCTACACCTTTTTTTTTAGATTAAATTTTATTGATGACGTAAATATGATCAAATGTTTTTGAACTCTTATTTTTAATTAATTAATTTTCTGTATTCAAATTTTCCATTGGAGAGTGCTAGAGTGTAAATTTTTTAAATTAGAAGTTGAAAATCGTGAGATGATGGAATAGAGAGCTAAGGGTTTTTAGTTTCTTGAATTTCGAATATGGAACCGAAAAATCTAGAACTAATTTTTGAAAAGTTATAAAATGTTAAACTTTTGAAACGATTCCAAAAGTAATAATTGTGTAATCAATAGAATTTTTACTATTTATAATCTTGAATTCTCTATTGTTAGTTTCAATTTCTCACTTCGGATTCAAAAGTTGTAAAATTATTTTTAATTTGCGAATCTCAGGTTCATGATATTCTTGATTTTTGCACCACACTCAGAAAAAAATATAGCAATAATTACAATACTAAATAATATATCGAACTGTGGAATCAGCCTGAAATATTACTTTTTTTGCTAGTAAAGCTAATTTTCTCATATAATGTAGTAAAATATTGTAAAATGATACTGTAGAATTAATATATTTTATTGTAAAAACTCCTGCACATATTTCGTTTCCAAAAATAATTTATTTTTTTTCTTTTTTGCAAGGTCATATTGCAATTTTAACTAATCCAGGTTTCAGAAAACGCCATACAGTTATGCCAATATTTACATCTGTGTAGTTTTTTATGCTATTTTTTTGTGTACTTTCTAAAATATCATATTATAAAATTAATAAAGTTTTGGAAAAAGTCAAAAACATGTTGTAGATTGAGCAATATGATATTAATGCACAGAACGCAGATTATTCCATGAAAAATATTTTCTCTCAGTACATAAAATATGATATTATACGAACTGAAAAACAAATGATAAAAGGTAAATAATTTTATTCGATGTTTTACTATACAGGAAAAAAAAATACTATACTTTTACTATAAGGAAAAAAAAAAATTGCAAAATATACAATCATATTGTAAATTGTGGAGTTTTTTGTGATTTTGTAAATTTCCATGAATTTTCCAAGATCGAGCCTGGGGGAAAATTTTGCACGATATTTAAGACTTTTAAGATATTTTTGTAGTTTTTTCACTTACCGAGTTTCTAGAATCAGGCATGAATTTTGCACAAAGAAAAATGTGTAGCGTTTAAGTACTTTTAACAAGGGAATCGTGTAGGTAAAAATTTCTATCAAGAAAGTACTAGCATTTAAAATTTGTGTAGCACAATATCTTTTTTCTCAAATTTTCATTATAAAATGTAAAGTTTGCAATTTTCGAAGATTTCTTTCTTTCCGAAAATTATGCGAGTTTTCTCATTTTCTGTCATTTATTTTTATAAATATTTGAATCTTGACACTTATCGTAAACTATAAGTAATTATTTTAGACTCAACTTATAGAAAAAATTTAGAACTACATATGATAATGTCAAGTAATTTTTTATATCTTGTATATTAAAAAAAAGTATTCACTCCAGTAAAGATTATAATAGATTAAGTTTTTTTTTTTTTCTATATGTACTGTTAAGCAAAAATGAAAATGCTTATGCTTAAACGCACTCTAATATTTAAAAAATGTAAAAAATTTAGTTTCTACCCTAATATAGTACTTTTTTTCTTATTCTGAAAACAAACAACTACCTTTCTCTATTCAAGTTAAGAGACTGTCTTTGAATAAGATTACCCATACTATCTATCAAATTGTCTATTAAAGTTATGGACGCCACTTTGGAAAAAATAGACACTGTCTATGAAAATAATAAATCTTCTATGTAATCGAATCGTTAATTTAATAAATAGCAGACTTTAAAATAATTGCAACTCTAAATGATTTCTCAATGAAAATGTATTTTGAAACTTTTTTAAATTTAAGTGGATTTCGACATAGTTACATATCTAATACATTTTTTTGGGGGCAGATTTTTTTAATTAATCAAGAGCTGTTTTATACAAAAAAACAAAAAAACTATATGAAAAAATTTTTTTAAGTTTCTACATTCATTTGTCTATACATACATGGATTCGAATTTAGGACCTATTGACTACTCACCTACCTACCTAACCGTTAGACTATAGAAACCTATTGTTATGGGGAAGGTATACAAGAGGTTTGTGGAATGACAAGGAAATACATATAATCAGCAAAAAATTATATAAAATAATTGTGAAGATATTTAATTGATAATGAATAATTGATTAAGAGACTACCTCGCAAAATATTGGTTTGAGCGTGAAGGAAGTAAATACATTTATATACGAGAATCATATTTATACATGAACGGATTTAAGCGTAAACAAATTTAATCGTACCAAGACTTGATAATTTTTGATTATATAATAATATATAATATATAATAATATAGTCTTTAAAAATTCCTTCCATTTCAATGTATCTAATATAAAGACAAAAAATTAAGTATAACTTTCTTTGAACTCCTTTTTATATACGTATTCATTATATTTTAAACACTATTTTAAGAGAAAGTGTATGGGAAGATGTTGAGAAAATTCAAAGTTATTTTGACACTGTATCTCAAAAGATAGAAAAAACTGGCTAGTTATTATTCTTTTTCTCTGCACCATTTCCACTGTCCTCCTCAAAATCTTGAGACTTTGACTTCTGACTAGTTGATCATTTTTTCAACAATCACTTCCGAAATTTCTCCGACCTCATCTGATAACATACGAAACCTTTCTCTCATTCACGCTCGCGATTCATCAACTATAATTAGACCATTCCAATCGGGCAATTTCGCAATGAGCGATTTCGGGTCATGATTCATGCCGTGGGACTATTTGTCTGGTCACCGAATCCAAGCGTTCGATCGTCGTAATCGTGGAAAGGAGAATTGCAGAAAGTAGGCCTTGGCATACTGCGATCCGCGTCAGTTGGACGCGGCCAGCAGCTAACATTTTACTCCGAATGGTAAAGGTAAATGCGATTATCTGCTCAACCCCTCCGACGACATGACAAATCTGTTACATTCTTGGAATTGGATACTGGCGCGGCGCCAAGGGCTAACGGCGGGGTTTTTTTCCCTAATATGATCTACGCCCTTGATTCGCCGAGTCTACGCCTCGTTTGCCCCTGCGCGCTTCGCTCGTAATCACCTATTAATTTACCGGGCTCCTTGACTCCGCCGTTGAACCGGCCGCGTAACCCGCTTGCATTATGCAAACCCGACGATATTCGGCCTCAGTTATCAGGGGCGTGAAAGCAAGGAAAAATTCATAAGAGGGGTTTCTTCAAGAAAAGAACTACTCTCTACAATGCAAACCAGTGGATTATCACTGAAACTCAGTGGTATTTCACTGATTCGCACAGCTACTGAAGCAGCCACACTCAAAAACCAGTTTGGTTGACTCAAACAAACTTTTGGTTGGTATAAATATGACCAAACAAATATTTGGTCAGTTCAAACAAATTTTATTGGGCTATAATATATTTTCGGTACGGACAAACACATCATATTTATCAGTCATTAATATTTGTTTGACTGAAACAAAATTTGCGAGAGTCTCATAAAATTTGTTCGTTTAATGACAAACATTTATTTGAGTCAACCAAATTTTTGTTTGGTCATATATCAACCAAACGTTTGTTTGAGCCAACCATTTTTGTAATGTTACTGATAATACTTTTGGTCGTGATGCCATTGGTGAGTTAGTGGTGATCCATTGATTCAACAGTAGGCAGTGGTTTACTGATAACTATCAGTAAAGATACATTGAAAAATCATCGAAGAAGTAGTGATAAGTCGGTGATGATAAATAATGAAACTTTATTTGAACGTTCTAGAAAAAGTCAGCAAACTAGAGTTACTCTTTTTTGAAAAGTTATGATTTTTTACCTTTTTTTTTGAAGTCTTCACTTATACAATAACTTTGATTCCGATAAAACAAAAAAAAAATGCTTTTAAACATTTTTTCATTCCGTGCAAAAAACTCTAGCATAACAAATCTACAGGTTGTAGGTTAAGTTTATCGAATAAAGCAAGAAACCTGTGGGTGCCCAGTAAACCAGTGAGCTCGCAGTGAGCTCACAATTTCCGCTTTTAGGTGAGTGAAAAGTGAGCTCACAGCGAGCATAAATAGAGATTTGTGCTTATTTTTAGTAACTACTGATAAATACCTAATACTTTTGGGCAGTCGATACCGTAAAAAGATCTTGGATAGCACATAATCCATTTGTATTTTTCGTACTTTCATTTTCTAATTTTTTTCGATGGCTTGAGTCTTCATGTCCAATATTCCCTTTTTACATTCATTCTCCACTTAAATGATATTATGCAGAGGGAGGATTCCACTATCTCTGCATACCATTTGACAGTCTAATATTTTACCTTTTTTTAAAATGTTTGAAAATGAAAAATCAGTCACTTTAATATGAAGTAAATAAATTTAACCAAATTGAACTTTTGTTTTTTTCAATCAAACAAATGAATGTCTATTATCAATGTTGTGACACATTTAACATGATTTTATAATTCTTTTTCTTTGTAGAAAATTTTTACGTTTTATAGATATAATAATTTTTGAATTTTTTCCATAGAAATTCCAATTTTATCTCTGCATAATATCATTTAAGTGGAGAATGAATGTAGAAAGGGAATATTCGACATGAAGACTCAAGCTACCGAAAAAAATTAGAAAATGAAAGTACGAAAAATACAAATGGATTATGTGCTATCCAAGCTCTTTTTACGGTATCGACTGCCCAAAAGTATTAGGTATTTATCAGTATTTACTAAAAATAAACACAAATCTCTATTTATGCTCGCTGAGAGCTCACTTTTCACTCACCTAAAAGCGGAAATTGTGAGCTCGCCGTGAGCTCACATTGAGTTCACATGTGAGCTCGCTATGAGCTCACTGCGAGCTCACTGGTTTACTGGGTGAGAACTTAAAGAAAAAAAAAGTAGAAAAAACTGTAGTCACTTACTTGTTGCTCACAGGGTCTGGAAGAATAAGATTTGACTACTTCTGCACAAAAATTCGCGTGATTTTTGAAAATGCTTCCTTAATGAAACTCGCAAGTTGTATTCGTCTTTTTCGCAGTGTTTTTGAACTCCAGTCACTGAATGATCAGTGAACATTAACTGTTTAATAATGGTAGAAAAGATAATTGAGAAAAACAGTAATGATTTCATTGTGTCAGATGAATTGAGACAAGGATTTACAGAGAAAACAGTGACTGAAAAATATGACTGAAAAATTAATGATAATTGACTGTTTATCAGTGATTGACTAAGTTGTTGAAAAAAAAAAAAAAAAAAAACTGTGAATGCCATTGTTTTAGATCTAGACATGTTTTTTTTTAGGAATTGAATAATTTTTAATCGTCGACGATATGATGACGAGAGTGTGTTTTTTTAATTCTCAAATTTAAGGATTAAAAAAAAAAAACTTTTGCACTTTTTAATACCAGTATTTATTGTTAGGAAGTTCAATTTCAGTTATCTTCATAAATCTGAGATCGGAATTCTTTTTCCTCATTTTTTAGTATTTTTTATATTCTTTCAGTGATTGTACAGCGTGAAATATTTGAGATTTGCTGATATTATGGGTGTCATGGGTGATTTATATACCTATAGCTTTCTAAAATTCAATGATTTAGGAATGAAAATTGTAAAAATTGGTATTACTTTGACAGATTTTTTTGGAGAAAATTGATACACAGATTCAAATTAGTATACATGGATTATAGAATTTTCGTATTGTATATTATTTACATAATTTTGTAGCATTTGATGGTATATTTAGAAATTTTTGGTGTTTCTATGGATCGCTCTATAGATCTCTAGAATTAAATTCTAAAATATGAAAGATTTCAACGATTTCGAGTATTCTCTAACTCGATTTTTCAGGAAACAGTCTTTTTTTACAGATTCATAGAACTTTTTTTCATTTTTTCTCGTATTTATACGGTTGGAAGAATTTTATGGTATTTAATTATGAATATTTATATAGACTTTTGGAGTTTTATACTCTATGATGCAAAGTTCTATAAATTTATAAGAAAATCATATCTTCTTTGTTTTTGAATTAGTTATAGGTTTCTAGTATTTCGCATTTGTTCAGGATGTATGGAATCATTAAGGGTTTCTTAGTATTTTAATAGATTTCTAGAATTTTTGATACATTTTTGTGTAGATTTCTAGAACTCGATGCTCCAAAATTAAAATTATGGCATATTCTCAGTATTTTTGTTGATTTCTCCCACTTTCGTATTTTTTCAGAACTTTTAAAGTTTTGTACCGTTCTCTAGTATTTTTGTAGATTCAAAGTATTCTTACATGTAGATTTCCTAAACGCTTTTCACAAACAATGCCCCAAAATTCGAAGTTTCATAGATTTCAAGTGAGTTTTCAGATTTTTCAGAAAAAACGTGTGCTTTCTATTAATTTTTGAACATTTACTTTCCTCCTTTTTTAAAAAAAAATAGCAATATCAGTCTATGTATCAAAGTCTAAAATATACTTCTAAACTGAAAAAATTGAATACGTGTGTGAGAATTGTAAGTCTTCGGAATGAGAGTAGAAGTATTACGAATAAAAATTCTGTCCAAGTTAGGTAACTATACATTCTGGTTTGGAAAATTTTATTACAAAACAGCTTTTTTGAAATCGAATTAAAGGATATAATTTTTTTTATTTTTGAAAGTAAAAGACGATTCATTGCCAATATAGATCATGCCTGGATGTTCAGACTTTTTAGTTAAGAAAATTTTGTAATCTCAATCTGTGGGGTAAAAATTCAATGGAATAAATAAAAAATAATAAAAAAAAAAAAAAAAATAGAAAAGCATTGTGGTTTTTGTTTTTGAAATCTTGAAAATGCGATTAGAAAATACGTGTAATCAGGAAATTGTACTGTAGAACTCTCATTCTTAAAATTTCGACTATTTTATTTTTATTTTGGTGAATTATAAGTTTTTTGATTCTGGAGAATAAAAATGTAAAATCGAACCTCCTGATTCAAAGAAACTTTATTGTTCGATACTAATGAAAAAAAAAGTTATAAAAATTTTCATTTTCCACAAGTACACTGAGAGAATAACAAAATGATTATCGTCTTTATTACACGTGAATAAACATCAAAAATTGATTGATATTTAGAAAGTGAATGCAGAAATTTTTTTTCCGAACTCTCTTTTAATTCGTACGTAGATATTTTTAAATGTAGATTGAAAATTTCTATAACAATATTTCTTGATCAGGTAACTTAAAATATTTTGTATGATCGAGATTCCCATCAACACAATACACTGAGATGATTGTTAAAATGTTGCTCTTTGTATGCTTTCTCTGATTTTCATTTCAAAACAAAATTTAAACTTTCTGAATTTAGGAAAACAAATTTTGTAAAAATCATGTTATACCTTTCCATTTGAAATAATTTAGTATTGTTGAATTTTCTGCTAGCATTAAAATTTTCAAGTCCTGTTTCCCAATCACATGAACTCTGTCTTTGTTCTGATTTTATTATAATCCTCGAATTCTAGAGTTTTAGTTTCTGTCGTCTCATATTATATATAGTTATGCTACAGACATACGATCATTTATATGTGCATAAGAATATTATGACCTTTTGAGGAACAAAATAAGAAGTTTTATATGCCTTTTCCTCGACAAAAACCATTCAGACCACAGAGTCAATAATACCAAGTCAAATGTCGATCTATTTTCCGAAGCTTTCTCCGCGAAGGAAAATTTGCCTATCTAGGTCAAACCAGTCGTTACTGATCAAAGGTTAAATTTCAATTTCATCGTTTTCCCAAACAAACGTGAAGCCCTCTCTTTCTATTCAAGGAGATTCCGCCCAAATTCTCTCATTACAATGATCGTTCATGTTTTAAAGACGAAAAAAGCCCGGAATGTCCTCTGAACTTTTTAAGAAGCGAAGATTCCAGCTTCGGAAAATCGAGTGGACTTTTAATGCTTGTTGAATTAACTTTTTCCACGTTAATCACGTGTAGCGCGACTTTCAAGATAAGAAATTCGTCGCTTGTTTTATCGCAACTTGCAGTGTTTTATGTGATTTGAAGATAACATGTGTTTCATTTGCGTTTTTTGTGAAATGACGAGATAAACATGAAAAGAAAAACAATTCCATCTTTTGGAATAATGAAAGAAAATCAGGATTTTGATCAGTTTTGAGCTTTAGGTTTGTTTCCAGACTGATTTTCTAGATTTAACATATTGAATAATTTTTATATGATATTTATAATTATTGTGTTAGAATTATTTCTAATTGTATAAATTATAATTTTTTAATGACATACATCCGGATTTTTTCATTCCATAATAATCGAAGGAGCTTCTCAAATATCTTCCATATTTTCATGCTGAAACAACGTTAATTTTAAGAATCTTCGAGTGTCAAAACGTTATTTTTCCGCATTCAAATAAAATCCTCGCGTTTTCTTCGAGCATGAAGCTCCAAGTGAAATTGTTCGGATAAAGGTCAATTGTAAAAACTTTGAGCGATGCAGCTTTTGATTCAAACGCCGCTTGAAAGGCAATTAATTGCAAAAGCCCTTCTTCTAGGCATGGCACAACAAGCGGGAACGATAACCCAGTAACCCACATCGACTCGACCCGCGTTTGTCCCGAGTCAAAAGTTCGTGCATACCCCAAAAATGCATTTACGAACCCTGATTACACAGCCAAAACTTCTTTCGCTTCTTTGGGTTCTGTCATTCAAGCTTTGCAAGCGTCGTTGCACTCAAATTTTTTCTCGACGTATTTACGAAAATTGTATGAAAAATGGTTTTAAATTGGAGAATCTTAAAAAAGTCTCAGGTTTTTTCAATGCTGGATGTACAAAGGATGATTTGGTTTTATGCGCAAATTCTAAGAATATTTATTTGAATTAGGGAACTGATTTTACAGTAAGGAAAAAAATTTAGTAATTATTACAAGAAAATATTGCAGTTGGAAATATTGTACTTTTCGCTAATTATTTATTCCTTTTTTGTAAAAAATAAATAAGAATGACAAAATCTGCAATAATATTGTAAGAGTTGCAATTTTTTAAATGTTGAAAAGTGCCAGATATTTTTCTCGGTGAACTTCATTTCTTTTGTAGTAATTTTTGAGTGACTGTCTATATTTTCATGTAACTTAATAATTTTATTTAGAAATGCTATCTTCCTCATTGTAACATTTTTTTCCATCTCTAACTGTGCACGCATTCTAATGGTGGCATCAATCTGATGTAATGTTCAGTAAAAAACTTAGTTCAAATTTTTCATCTTCAGATACAAAGCTCAAGAAATACATGTGAATGAAACAGTATGAGTTTCATGTCAAATAAATCACTTGAAAATGTAATTAACGCCAAGGAAGTTCACTGCAACTCGACATTTTGGACTTCCCTAGAAAGCCATAACGACTTTACTTTGCCGTAAAATGACGTCATCGCCAAGCTGTGCAGTATCGTTGTTATCACCCATTGAATAATGTCGTTCATTATTATTTTACTTCAAATTTGTTAGGAGGATTTGGTATTCGAGTGATGATGTGCAGTGTATGAAATTGTGGTAAAGACGAGCTGTATCATTTTGAAATTATTGCAGCATCCGAAGTTGGGTTTCGTTTGTAGGAATTCAAAGAGGTGGAATTGCGATGGTATTTCGTGCACGACCTTTTTGATGTTGCGATGGAGGAGAAATTTGAGATAGTGGATTTCAAAAGCACGTTTCAATTTCGTGATCTACCTTTAGCACATAAATTAAGATAGGAATGAACATAGATTTTCGGAGTTGTTGTTCGTTAAATGGTATCATTTAAGTTTCATTATTTGACTGATTGAAAGATAAATAATTGATAATTTGCAAATATATTTCTTTATATTTTTTTTTACGATGGTGTCAAAAACGTATACATCAGTTTTTGGGAATTTGTGTGTTTTTTTAGTTTTGTAGCTGGAAATTTTTGTAATTTATAAGCTTTAGGTACTTGAAAAGAAATTGTGTTTCTGAGAACTGGGAACTTCATATTCCAAAATAGAAAAATTGAAGAAATTTGGGGAACGTTAACATCTATGATGGAATTTGTAAGGTCTTTTTATTTCAAACTTGGCAAATCCTGACTTTGAACATAACATTTCAAGAAAACCTTAAGTTTCAAAGGCACCATATCTAGGAAGAATCATATATAACACATATTCAAATCATCTTTTTTTTATCATGAATTTTTGAGTATGAAAGAACACTGTAAAAAAAATTTATGGTATTTTTCCCATATCGGTATTAGAAACAATTAACACATTCCAGGGTACGTAATTTTCCTATACCAGTTTATAGTAGCTTTACTGTATATAAATAGTATTTACCATACTTCAGTACAGAAGTTTTACCTCATTCGAGTATGGAATATCTCCAATAGTGGTTATAAAACAGGGCATGTATATTTTTTTCTTGTACTCAGGAATAGTCAAAATTTCCTATTGTTCTGTAGTAAAATTAAAATGTACATTCATTTTTACTATATGAGAAATTGAAAAAATGCATAAGCAAAATACAGTAAATAAGCAATGGTCGTAGAGAAGTGTCGAATGAAGTAACGAAAAATGCAGATTTTCGTAAATTCACTATACCTGGAATGGGAAGATTTACCAACTTTTTTTACCTTATAGTTGATAATTAATGAAAATATATATATTATATATATATAATATAGTTAATAAATTAATGAAAAATGTGTTGAACTTAGGTGACATATTTTTAGTACAGCGAGAAGGTGAAAATAATATTGTTTCATAGTAAAATTACTATATTTATCTTTCATATATCAGACATAGAAAGAATTCATGAAAAGAGTAGTAAGAGTCCTGTGGTCGAGGAAAAATTATATTATGGTATAGTAAATTTTGAGGAATAGGAAATTTACTATACTACGTTATGAGAAATGTACAAACTTTTTTTCCACTGAAGCTAGCTCCAAAGCGCAATAAAACCTGGACCTAACCCGTGCACTAAAGTAAAAAAAATTGATACAAAATACACGAAATATCCACGCAACTGAATCACAATACAAAACCAAAAAAAAAACTGGCGTGAGTTTAAAAACTCGCGAGAGAAGTAAAACTTCTCACGGCGAACTACTGCAAGTTAATTAAACAAAAAATAAGGTTCATTAAATTTTATGAGAAAAACAACTAAAGAAACCATTAAAACCAGAGCATGAACTGCGTTCAAAACTGTAGCTCGAAACAGATTAAAATAAAATCGGAATTATAAACGAATGAAATTCAAATTTAAATTTTAAGTTAGACGACAAAGTTTCACTTTTCTTCCACATCGCATGTATACTATACGATTTGAGCTGTGGAAGAAAAGTAAATCTGTGTTGCCAATTTTCAAATTTATATTCGAGTTTCACTCGTTTAAAATTCCAATTTAAATATAATCAGTTTCAAGCTACAGTTTTGAAGCTGTTCATGCTTTGGTTTAAGTGGTTTCTTTAGTTGTTTTTCTCATGAAATTGAACGAACTTTCTTTTTTGTTTAATTAAATTTTCAGTAGTTCGCAGTGAGAAGTTTCACTTCTATCGCGAGTTTTTAAACTGACACCAGTTTTTTTTGAAATGTTATCTGTAATAATAATAATGAACTTGATATTTTACTCAAGTTAATTATTACTGAAAAAATAAGATATTCGCTTTGATTTTTCGAAAGATAACTTTTTCATAAAATAAACTCGCAAAATTCTTTTCCCTAGTGGCTTTCAGTAATTAGAACAAAACCACCATGTCGAAAAATAACCAAATGTATGATCAAATTCATGATTGAATAATCAATATGTCAATATTCACAATTGTACAAACAAATAAAAACTAGTGATTTTCAGCAATCGGAACAAAACCACTACGTTGGGAATTGTATAAATGTATGACGAAATCCGTGATGAAATAAACATTCTATCAATATTCACAATTATACTACAAATAAAAACTTCTTAGTCGTGGTATTTTCAGTACATACAATATCAACGACTGATTGTGACTGCTTCTAAAGCTGGATAATTGTTTTTACCGAAACATACTGAAAGTAAATTTATGTTATTATGGAATTCATGAACTCAAAACATTCCCCGATAACCATCATAAATATCATTCAATTTCTTAGTTTTCTCCTGTTCATTCAAAGTGTCGTCAGTTTTCCTAGCAAACATCATCTCTGACACATACCTCTTGAAATAATTCTGTGGCTTCCCGGCATAACAGACAAAGTCACACATGCCATAACGTTAAAAATTTTTATCAGCATATCATATAAAATGAGCCAAATGGCAGAAGTGACTTTTTCTGTTATTCTAGGAAGCCACAGAATTATCTTCTCTATCTAATATCCCAGCGTTATCCGAATAAAATTCATATTCCCCTTTTATTCTATGATTTTTAACTACTGTGTAGATAGTGAGCATTAATTTTATATTTAGATTTAAGAATTGCAATCTTTAAAATTTACTTTATAAATAACTCATTGCTTCTCACAATCATCTAACTTATCTTTAGCCCTATAATTTGATTATTCAGTTTATTGCCAGTCCTGTTTACTATTCCTACCTGAAATTTCTGAAAAACTCTCTTCATATTCATATTTATATTTTCAACGAAAGGCAAGGTTACTGTTTCTCTTTCATTTTTTGGCTTCTTTATATTTGTATGTTTGAGATTTTTTGAATAATAAACCCTCTTCTTGGAGAACGGGAAAATTGTTTTTTCTTCGGCGACGTCGTCTCCGGCGGCTGCGACCTCGCGTGTTACGCCGGCAAAGGTGTAAATTTCGAGGTGAGAAGGTCGCGGTCCGACAGAGAGAAGACAGTTCGAGGCAGTGAGATACGCCTCGGGCAGCGACGTGAAAAAGCTTGTGCACGCACGCCAGCAAGCACGCCCCACGATATTCCTGGCCAAACACTTCGGTCTCACCTTTCTATTATTAAACAAAGCACTGAAATAGCCAGTCGCGAGAGTTCGCGCGGATGACTCTTCGGCCACTACGGGCGATACGGCGGGAAAAAATCCCCCCAGGTCGTGATTTTGCGAAGCTTGCGTCTTCAAAGTTCAAAAAATCAAAACTTTTTCACTTCAATTGATTGTTTTAAAATTAAGATCCGAAACATAAAGAATTGTTATAGTTACAGAAGAGGAAAATATTGATTTCAAGAAGAAATTCGAAATAACAGTTCATATTTGCATATATTAATAACATTCAGTTAACAAAAAATGCAGATTTTAATTTGTGCAACATTATGTTTCAATGTATTAATATTTCCCATTAAGAATTCCCTCAGAATTTAGTTTATGATACATACCACCAAAGTTGTTGAACATATTCAATATGTTGAATTATTATTATAATAATTATTAATATTAAATATTTCATTAGATAGGTTTCAAATGATATAACAACCTTTTTCTCGACATGTCAGAAAGTTTTTTGAAATGAAACTTCTAATGGCTCGTTAGGAGTAAAATCCTTTTGGGAGCGTAACAATGGTTTGGGAACAAAGAATTATAATTTTTTCAAGTTAATTATGAATAACTTGGAAAAAATATCAAGTTCATTATTCTGAAATAATAAGAATATCAAGTTTATTATTTTTAAATGAAAAAATACACAATTCTCTTCCTTAAATAAATGTGTTAAAAATTAAAAACGGAGAATCCACATTTCTAGTTCAAACTTCTTACACTAATTTCATTATGGATAACATTTGAAAAAAAAAATTGGCGTGACTTTGAAAACTTGCGATAGAAGTGAAACTTCTCACGGCGATCTACTGAAAATTTAATTAAACAAAAAAGAAAGTTCGTTCAATTTTATGAGAAAAACAACTAAAGAAACCAATAAAACCAAAGCATGAATTGTTTCAAAACTGTAGCTTGAAACTGATTATATTTAAATTGGAATTTCAAACGAGTGAAACTCGAATATAAATTTGAAAATTGGCAACACAGATTTACTTTTCTTCCACAGCTCAAATCGTATGGTACACATGCGATGTGGAAGAAAAGTGAAACTTTGTCGTCAAACTTTAAATTTAAATTTGAATTTCATTCGTTAATAACTCCGATTTTATTTTAATATGTTTCGAGCTACAGTTTTGAACGCAGTTCATGCTCTGGTTTTAATGGTTTCTTTAGTTGTTTCTCTCATAAAATTGAATGAACTTTCTTTTTTGTTTGACTAAACTTGCAGTAGTTTGCTGTGAGAAGTGCCACTTCTCTCACGAGTTTTTAAACTTACACCAGTTTTTTTTTTCTATAAAAATGAAAAAAAAAAACCCGCAAGGGAATGAGTTAACGAGACTGTTTGAAAAAGTTATTTGCGAAAAAATTGTGTTGATTAGAGTATAACTTCATTAGTTATTGACGTTTTATTGAAAGCGCTTTGACGAGGGCGTTCAACAAAGTCATTGGCGCACCCGTTATTATTATTTCCGTTTCTTACAATAAAGCCGTTTATTCGATAATTTGTATTCATCATTTTTTTCATCATATGCATATTTCAGTATTTTTCATTACTTGGTAGTGCGATTAAGAGAACAAAAGTAGGTAAAGAATTAAAAACGAAAAGTTTTATTAACAACGTTCTTTCATCAGAAGGTTACTGAGTGTAGAATTTATAAAAATTTTGTTTATTTGATTTAATTTTCTAATGTGAAGACTATACTAGCGAGCTGAAACCTAATTATATTTTCGCCATACATTGTAGATAAAAACCTTCCTTCCGAAATTGATCTCATAGTGATATTAGATATTCTGTACGTGAAAAAACATTCAAAATCTTCCATTTATAAATAAATGATTTCTCCATCAACCAATTTCGTCCAATCACGTAACGACCACAATCAATTTACAGTTCCCGGTATTGGGATTCCCGTTAATGTGAAAAACGAGCGTATTATACGGGGTTACAATTCGAGTCATAAAACAAGCGTATTCTGAGCTCATGAATTTCGAGTCATAATGCGATCGCTTTAATATCCACCTAACTCGTGTCTTATCGTAGATTAAATGGGTCGGCATGTAAGAGCTCATTCATGAAAAGCTCCGGGTACTTACCGGAAGTGACGCACTACAGTGTGTGCGTTTTCGCGTGAGGATTCGAAAGTTTATAAGGGTGCCCTGATAAGGAATTCTCGTTACAATATTTCGAGAATTTTGTGGGCGTTGAATAAAAGTTGTTAGGAAAAGTGTCTAGAAGATTTTTAATGATCAGGGAAATTAAGAGAAAAAAATTGATGTTATTTCCAAAACAATGTTAGTCTGAAGAAGATCTGATTTTCGGAAAATTTCAATGAAATTTTGTCACGTTCGGAAGTAGGAAAAATCCTTCGAATTTTAAAAAGAACATTGATGCCAGAACAAAGGATTTTTTGATATTCTGATTTTTTTAGTTTTACAAACTGGTTTTATTTTATACAAAATTTTATCTGAAGATAGAAGCTTTATTGTATGATCTATTTTAAGCACTTATATCTATCTATCTTATGTCCCGAAAATAAGAAAAACAATTTTTTTCTGTTTCAGGTCGTGTTAGTTTTCATCCTCAGCATAGCATCGCTTATAATATATTTCATCGACGCCTCCAGGTAAAATATTTATAAAAATCAAATATAATGGATCTATGCGTATTGTACAGAACATGTATTTTTGTTTTCCTTTTTTTTTTTAATTTGAGTTTTTATGTATGGAAGTAAATTACTTTCGGGGCTGTCCATAAATTACGTTACAGAATTTTCCAAATTTTTGACCCTTTTCCACCCGTGTACCACAAAAGTGTCACGCGCTTGCCCCCCTCCTCCCCTCTCAAGGTGTCACGTAACCCAGTCTTTAAAAGAAAGATATAAATACTTACAGTAATTTTTCGTATTTTACAATAGCATGAAAAACACAAAACTCAAAAATATTATTAATTATACTATAAACAATGTTTTCGAAAAGCTATCGTAATTTAATAAATTCTGTCGACTTACGCAGAAATGCTGAGAAGAGCGCTAAAATAAGAATTTTAAATATTTTGAAATACCTGAAATTTCGAGAAAAAATATTCCCACGTTTCAAAAATAAGAGTTCGAAGAAGTTTTTTCATACACTTTGAATTTTTTAAATACGTGGTTACTACGACATCGATTGATATTTACTTGAATAACTATTGCAATGATAATTTTGTTCTATTTTCGAAATTCAACTTTAAAAAGTTAATAAAGATTAGATCTAAAAGTTCGAAAGGTATACAAATTTTTGATTTCTATGAAAATTTTGTCATTGTTCGTTTTATTTTTGCAATCTAGAAAAGTATTGCTCACACATGCAAAAATGTTTAAAATTCATCCATCAACTTTATTTCTTTTGTTATTCATCTTGAGATTTCTGTTTGATTTTTGAAACTCATTGAATATTACTAACCATTATGTACGCCAAGCACTAAATTCGGCAAGTTTTGATATTTTTGTAGCTGTTTTGGAATTTTTTTACTTATATATGGATAAGCGTACGCAATCAAGAAACTGAACGTTTAAGCTCAATTATGAGATTATATTTAAAGTTTTAAATTTTATTGATCGTTTTCAACATTTTGCTTCTGTTTTTAGATTCGAAATCGAACTATGTATAAGTATTTACAAAAAGTTTAAGTTTATTGGCAGAAATTTTTGAAGGATTCTTTATTTTGTTGGTTATTTTTGAATTTTATGTTCTATTTCCAGAATTTAAAATTGAAAGAAAAGTTTGAGTTAAAACGTGTCAAATCACTACAGATTCCAAATATCGTTATTTTTTTTAATTCTGTCTTCTGTTTTCGCTATTAAAAATAAAGTTCCTTGAAATTTAAGTTAATAAGTAAGAAGTTATTATGTTTTTTAAATTTTTGTAACTTTTTTGAAATATTGTTTCCATCTGTATAATTCACGGTTCGATTACTTTCCATTTAGAATGAGCACAAAATTCAATACAGCTTTAAATTTTAACTTTTCATGATGTTCTTCAAATTTTTCGTTAGATTTCTTCATTTATCATTCGAATTACCATAATATGGAGTAAAAACTACCACGAGTTTCGATTATAGTTGATGGTTTGCTTTTTTTTTGGAAATTCGTAGTGTAATTATCTAAGAACCAAATGTAAGGGTTGAAATATGCAAAATTAATATGAAGTTCTAAATTAGTGTATAATATTTTAAGTTACATTTGTATAATCAAACTTGAAATCTAGTGGATATCGGGGCTGGCGTGGACACTTTTTAATTTATATTTTTTGTCTCTTTTGCAATATGTTTTTCAATAAAGTTATTGATTGAATTTTGTGGAGCATACACTTGGCTAGTTGTGTTAATTTTTTCAGTGTCTGAAGTGGATTATTGGAGAAGGGGGAATTTCGAGAGTGGGACGAGGTCGATGGTTCATACCTGCCCCTCATACGGGGCAGGTATGGGCACATATGTAAATGCCCAAATTTTAATAGGTGATTTCAATGTAAAATCAAAAACGTGTACAATGCTTACTATTTAATACTTTTTGTTCTTTTAGGATGATTATTATTTTTATTTTTCATTTTTTACATCCTTATGTTCATTTTATTTGAAATTGTAAGATAACGTTGCGATAAAACGTTGTTAAAATTAAAAAAAATACTGTCAACATTTATGTTTTTGTTTTTTTGTCAGTTCTTTTAACTCGCCGTTTCGATCTGTGGAGTATCATTGATGATGCGTCCAAATAAATGCTAAGTTTTGCGTCCCAACCTACACCGTTACAAAGTGTCCCAACCAGCCCCGACCACGTTTTTCATAAATAATTGTGTTTTGCAAGTAACAATTTTAAGTTAGGTATAAAGACGCTACGGAATCTTGCGGTTCTTGTCATGATTTATCGATACCAGAATTCATTTTTAAGAAATCAATTATTACGTTCATGACATACCAAAAAATTTAACGAGTGTAAAAGTTACTTTTCACCTACAAAATCACAAAATCCACACTGCTGAACGAAAACCGCAATTTTTTGTCATAAAGCTACGTATAAATGGTTGAAATGGCGTTATTCAACAGATATGTAACAGGTGGTGCTGTATCTTCAATTTAACAATAAAATTTTGACCTTTCTAAACCCGCCCCTTGTCTCATCAGCTCCGGTTTCCCCTGACTATCACAAGTTTATGTTTGAAAGTACAAAACTACTAAAAAAAGTTTTTAATTTTTGTCATTTATCACGCAAAATCATTGACAATGGTTTCAGAAGCTTTCGTGTACTCCTTGAAAGTCAGAATCGTGTATAGTTAAAGTTGAAGTGAAAATTTTTAAATTTTCAAGTTAGTTGGAAGTATGTATAGTTATACTATAGTTTAAAGCTTCAAAACTAACAATGATAATATTATTAAAAAAAAGAAAATTTTTAGTTTTCTTGAGTTTTTTTGAATTTTTTCTATTCGTTGAAATAAAAATATAGTATATTTTGTACCGCGGACCTGAGGCGTGGCTTGTGTGCGGGGACCAATTTATCTGCCGAGGCGTAGCCGAGGCTGATATTTGGTCCGAGGACAAAGCCACGTCCACGGTCCGAGGTGCAAACGATACTTTTTGCAAAACACGTGAAAAAATTGTACTTGGAGGAGTTGTACGGCCGCGTTGAATACGCCCATTTCCGATCGGCAAATGTTTCAGTCCCTGGAGACACGTGCTGGAGCAATGCGTCAGTGCGTGTGTTTTTGCTTCAGTGCGTGTATTCAGGGAGTGAAGCGTTTGCCGGGCGGAAAAGGGCGTGTTCAATGCGGCCATACAGGTCCTCGAAGTACAACTTTTTTGCGTGTTTTGCAAAAAAATCTTTTAGATTCTTGATCAAAATAACTTGTATGGAATGATGAATATTTTTTCCAATAGATTATTTTCAAAATCATGATTACATAATAGCATTTTTGAAATGTAATTTATGAACAGTCTCTTCAATAATTTACTAGTTCTGTGGTCTGAAGCTTGAAACCTTTTACAAACAAGAATATCATCACAATAATTATTATCCAGAAATTAATATCAATCTCATATAAAAATTGTAAGTTTCTTCAAAAACCTTAGAAGTAATCTGAAAACAAAAAAAATTCCTTTATATGTTCTCCAAAAACTTTTTAAGTCATTTCATGAGTCCATAGAAAAATCACAAAGTCAATTTAGTATTTTTATATTATTATCAATTAGGAATTATCAGATTCGATAAAGCCTCTTTTTGAAGTCTTTTTCTCCTGTGAAATCAACAAAGAAGAATTTCAAAATATTGCTGAAAATTTTTTTGACAATCAATTGGATTATAAATATGAGTTGGCTACTAAATGTAATTAGTTTTTTTGGTTTTCTCTTGCAGCGAGGAGGTGGAACGCTGCCAGAAGTGGAGCAACAACATTACTCAGCAGATAGACTTAGCTTTCAATATATTTTTTATGGTCTACTTTTTTATACGCGTAAGTATCACGCTTCTATCGATTCGCTTTTGTTCGACTTCCTTCCGCAGAACGTCAGTTCTCACGGCAATTTTTGCACTGATATCCATCGTATTTTACAATAAAAGTTTCATTTCATCCTATTTTCAGGTGCGTTATCAGGCTAGGTGTAATTTGAGCAAAAGTATTCCGTGTATTGTGCATTTTGAGAGTTGTTATTAGATGTTGTATGTGTTGAGATATCAAATAAAGAAGAAGAAAGTTATTTGTGCAAAAATTTTGATGCAATGACTATTTGTCCAGTAATGTTTTGAAAGAAAATCATTGTTAAAAATTTGAGTTCTAGAGTAAGTTGCGCAGGAAAAAATTATACCCACCTAGAAAATTTTTGATAAGTAAAATAAGTAAAAAAAAAACATTTTCTTATAGACTAGATTTTTATTGAAAGTTTCGAAATGGTCGATCATCTCCGCAAGATAGAGCATTTACTTTTCAAAAACATCACGAATATTTTATGTTCATGAAATATTCGAAAATTAAAATTTTTCTACAGTCTACAAAGTTTATGAACATTTCTCGAAATTCTGCACACTTTTCGAACGTACTTATTTTCGGAAAATTTTCGGGAATTTTTAATTTTTAAACGTTATTTAACGATCTACAATATTTAAAAACATTTCTTCAAATTCTGCATATTAAAAAATTTTTTTGAGCAATGAGCAACGTTCGGAATTTTGAATGTTATTTTAAAATTTAACACAATTTTCAAAATTTAAAACATGCTAATGCATCAACATTGAAAACTTTTGAATTTTTTTGAAATTTTGTAAATTTTATTGACATTTTATTAAAGTTTGCCCTACTCATTACGATACTTCGTAATTTTAATACGTTAATACATGAAATCAGTAGCAATCATAAAACACAGAGAATCAAAAGTTACATTCCAAAATCTCAATGATCAAACGTTTCAAACTCTCCGATCCACTATGAAAAACGAAAATTTTCTCGTTAGAATTTTCGACAAATGCAAATTTTATTTAAAGTGCGAAAGTTTCAATATGGATGAGATAAAACTATCGTACTTTTAGATCTGAAAAACTCTATTAGTTTTATGTAAATTTGGAGAAAACTAACTTAAAATTCATGGTTTTCGATGAAATAGGTATTATTCAACTCAGATTTAATTTTATAACTCATCTCTGCTTCACTGTAAATAAATTTATGCATCAATAATTCACTATTAAAACGAAAAAAGATTGAACAAGTCCATGTTTATATGAAAATTATTGCAAAATCACTACTTAGTTTCTGAATAAATTTTGTTTTTTCAGGAAATATCGCAATGCAGATATTTGAAAAAATTGAGGATAAGAGTGTAGTCATCATTGCATCAATAATAATGTTTTTTTTTTTTTTTTTTTTTTTTTTTTTCAAATGTGCTACGTTTAGAGTAAGTTTGAAAATTTCCAGGGGAAATAAATGGGGTATGATAAATGACACTTGTCTGGAAACTGCAACAAGAGTAAATACAATTCGCTTTGATATTTATCACGTTTACGTACCACGCATCCGTGAACTTAACGTCAGCTTTAACAACTCTTGTGAATTGATGGATTTCGGGGACTGTATATATTCTCAACATCATCAATTTCGTTTTCGTAATTGGTTTAGCAAATCATCATAAATTTATAAGAGCAATAAATGAGATCTTGATGTAAAGAGTATAACGTTCTTTGCTTTGTGGTAAATTCAGTGTAAAAATATCAAGTTTTCGTTTTGTTTTGTTTATGTTATTTCATCTTAGCTCTCGGAAAATTGTATATTAATTTTTGCGTTTCATGATAGAATCACAAAAATGAATTTTCGAAATAATTTTCAAGCTAAGGATCATATAAGTATGAACAATTTTTTGATGAAATAAAATATGATTAAATTATCTTATTTAATTCACATTTTTAAGACGACTCAGAAGACTTTCTCTTTTTCGTATCTCTATCGTACTTATCGTATGTTCTGTATCATCTTATTCAATTTTCTCATGAACCACATGGAATTATTGGTTTTATCTGAATAGACCTTGCTTATTTTCTTGAATTCTTATATTTTGTTTCTCCCACCAAATGTTGCAGTTTATCGCCGCCAGTGACAAGCTGTGGTTCATGCTGGAGATGTATTCGTTCGTGGATTATTTCACGATACCACCGTCTTTTGTCTCGATCTATCTGGATCGGACGTGGATCGGACTGAGGTTCCTTCGAGCCCTACGACTGATGACGGTCCCCGACATCCTCCAGTACCTCAACATTCTAAAGACATCAAGCTCCATTCGACTCGCTCAACTCGTGTCCATCTTCATCTCCGTGTGGCTCACTGCCGCTGGCATTATTCATTTGGTGAGTTTTTTTCTTTGGACCTCATCTTAAAGAGCTACACCAGTTCACTTCAACACAACTTTTCTTCCAACTTGCAATTATGTAAAGTGATGACGTAAATTCATAACTCATCAACGCCTTTTCTTTTTATTCAAAAGAAATTTTTTCTTGTCTGTGAGGAGACCCTATCATTCTTTGAATGAAGTCACGTTATCAGGGGTGCAAAATCAAGAGAAGAGAAAGAATAAACGAGTCAAAGCCAGCAAGAGATTCTAGATGTAAAAGAACCTAAAAGATTTGGATCTTAAAGACGAATAAATACATACACAAAAATTAACTTCTTTGTTAGCCTTAATTACCAGAATTCTTTACGACAAGACGTCTGAAATTCAAGTAAAAAAAATGGGTTTTTGGGGGTTCAAACTTCTCCCGAAATTCTGATAAAATCAATCAATATTTCATGTAAAATTGAAAAAAGTAACATCGATGAACAATAAAAATACAAGTTACAAATAAATGCATGGAAACTTAGGCAGTATATATTGAATAAAAAAGTGAAAATTATCGAAACGTAGGATTACGTAGAAAATATATACCAGAAAAATTGTTGAAAGCCAGCGAATAATAAAAAAAAAAAATAAAAATCTACGAAAATGCTAAAAATTCACAAAACTTTGAATCTTAGATTATAAAATTCTGAGAATCTATATAAAATCCATATAATAGTATTGAAAATCTTTTGATTCATACAAACTCTAAAAGAATAATAAAAATAATCGAATTATGTGAAAAAAAGTGTTTCCTGAAAAATGTTGACTAATGCCTCTACAATCTATAAATTTTGGGATTCTGGAGCATCTAATTCGATATATACTAAAATTCCAGAAAACGTAACAAATTTTTTAAATATTTTAAGAATACAAAAAAAGAATAACGATATAAAAGATAAAAAATCTTTGTAAATGTTATTTTATCAATAATTCTTAAAATTACTAAAAATATATCGAAATTGGCATTTTGAAGCATCTAGTTTTTCAAATCTCTGTAGCAATCTACAAAAATATAAGTAATCTATAAAAATACTTAGTAATCCTTCAGGGTTTGGTATATTATACGTAGAGTACTAAAAAAATGTGAAAAATAAGTTAGCTAGTTTACTAGCTTGATTATTTATTCATTTGCTGGTTTACTAGCTAACTAGTTTACTAGCTAACTTATTTATCAATTCACTAGCTTATTTGTTTACTAGTTTACTAAATTGCTTGTTACCGAGTTTACTAGTTAACTAGCTCACTAGCTTACTAGTTTACTAGCTTACTAGTTTGCCAGATTACTATTACAAACTTGACAAGTTTACTAGTTTACTAATCAACTAACTTACTTGTTTACGAGTTTGCTAAATTACTATTTGAATTTTTGACTTGTTTAGTAGATTACTAGCTTCCTAGTTTAATAGCTTACTAGTTTACAAGAAATCTTTCAATACGTCAAAATTATGTAGATATAATTTTCTTAGAAATTTAGGAAAATTCCTGTCCTGTAGCATATTTATTATTATAATACAAAAATTATGCACCTATAATTTCAGAAAATATTCTATATATTCATATAAACAAATTTATACAATTTATACAATCAAAGGTACTTTTATTTTTAGAAATGCTGAAAAAATATGGGAAAAAAGTATTGAATATCTTCATAAAAGAAACTGTCATCTGAAAAATCAATTTAAATTTTCAAAATCGTTGAAAATTGTAATACTATAGGATAAATTTTTAATAATCTATTGAGCGAATATATAAGAATACAAGAAAGTACAATAAAATTTGAAGAATAATATACCATACAAAAAAATATAAATTTATTATGTAGCTTTTATCTGTGTGGTTAAAATTTGCTAAAATATCCATTCAAATGTAAAAATTTTTTAGAAGTTTGATTCCTACAGCATCGTATTTCAGAAAGCCCTATAGAAACTCATATTAATGAATATCAGATAATTCTTCAGGTGGTATAAATACAAAAAGTATTAGTAAAAAAATTAAAAACTCAGTAACTGAAAATTACGAAAATCGAATTCCATTATTTACGAACATGAAAAATATACAACTATGGATTTCAAAAGTTGTATAACTTTCAAATTCCGAAATGTAAAATATTTAAAAATCGTTCTCTTGTAATAGATTGTCAAAGATTGAAAATTATGAAATTTCGAAGGAAAAATATTTTTCAGAAAAACCCCTGTTGAAAATTAATTCTGTCTACGCCCCTGGTCTCACCGTTTGATGAAATTAGGAAAAAGAACTAACCTAAATTTCTTGGACGATTCAGAATGAAACGACTCAGAAAATCCCAGAATCTTCTATTTTTCTTGTCCAGAAAAAAATCGTTAAAACGACAAAGAGGATTCAAAATAAATTATTTCATTTCCTTCGAAATTTACACCAAAATCGTGGGTTCTCGCAATTTCTTTCATGCAAGCTTTCATAACTTGGTTTTAGAGCCTCATACGTAAAAGTCAAACAAGCATCGATTTATCGCTTGAGGTCGTAATTTCCGCAAACTGCAACAAAAGCTCTTGTTTTTTTTTGTTCTTGGTGCAGCTTGAAAACTCAGGGGACCCTTTCGAGTTCAGGAACCCGCAGCAGCTTCCGTATTGGACGTGTGTGTACTTTCTGATTGTAACCATGTCCACCGTCGGATACGGTGACGTTTACTGCCAGACGGTTCTTGGCCGTACATTCCTAGTATTTTTTCTACTCGTTGGTTTGGTAAGCTCGCAATTTTCATATTTATCCAATTTCAATTAATAATTCGACTTCATTGAATGCGGTAATAGTGTTTTGAACTCAGGAAGTAGGTAAAATACATTGGACAATGATTCATCAAAAAATTTAAAAGTAATTATGTAAAAACGTAAACTTATAAGACTAGTTTTTTTCTTTTTCTTTTAAGTGTCATTTATTTTAATTTCAATTATATTCAATTTAACATTACGTTTTTAGTTTTAAAATGATATCAGAAAACTGTAAAATTGGGGTAGAGTGAAAAAAAAGGATTTATTGTTAACATATTTATGAGAAATAAGTTATTTGTTACTTTAAAATCGCGTTTTTTAAATGTAGATCCATATTATTTTACTACAAATAAAATTTTGGCTCATTGCTGAATTTTATATGAATGGACTGTATGTATGATTTTTTTTTAAATTTATAATGTTTTAAGAATGAAGAAGATTTTTAATTAATTCCATAGGGTTGAGTATTTAAAATAATTAGAGAAAACTTTATATATTTTTAGAAATCTTCAAAATATTTCAAAGAAAATCGTGAATTTTTACGAATTATCAAAAAATTTTTAACTGTTCATTAAGAGTTTTGGAGTATTTTCGTAAAAACGTGATCAGTTATAAGTATATGTTGTAACTGTTTAGAATAACCAATAAATAGGCAACTTTTCTCTATTTGTTTCAAAAATTTTTCTGAAAAAGTAAGGGATTTTTTTCATTTTTAGTTTTTTTTAGAAGAACCTAAGAAATTTTATCGATGACGAAGTATGTTTTACAATTTAAAATTGTTCTTCGAGAGTCTTGGAGAACTAACGTTAGTTAGTGAGTTTTTTTTTTATTTTTCCGTGTGAAACAGTTCGATAATTAAATTTTTTCGAGGATTTTATTACACCTTCGCAATAACAAAGGATTTTGATAAAATTTAAGAAAGGATTTCATGAAATTGTGTCTTAAGAAGACTGAAAGAAGATATTATTTTATTTTGATGAAAAATTTAATAGTGAATCGTAAGTTTTTGCATAGTATTGAATAATCTTTAGAAGACATCTAATTTTTTTGGATTATTTTTGTGTGAATTGTGATAAATTATTATTATATGTTACAAGTATTCAAATTTTTCCGATTATTCAATAAATTTACTTGTTTTATATACAAATTTTGCCGTAAAATTGACGATTTTTTGTTTGATTCGAGGGTTTTTTGATAATACATACATTAACTTTGTTTAAAAATATCGTGTAATTTGCTTGCTGTTTTTTCAGTAGATTTTTGGATATTGAATATTGAATATTGAATATATAAGTTTGCTAATTTTACTTTTTCCATGCCCAAAGGGGTCTGTGAAATATCGAATATGTCATTGTTTCCATCTTAAAAAATTTACAGAATTTAAATTGGTCGAATCGATACGTACCTCTTTGAAACTGTTAAAAAATTTACAAACAATATACGAAAAACTGATGTAGACGTCTATTAAATATTTGCAATATTTTATGAAATGGAATATAACAAAAAATTTTATTTCGATTTTTTTGGCCATTTTCGACGAGAGAAATTGATTTATAATAGTATCTGAAGTTAAAACATATTTTTTTATCGTAGAATAATTCGAGAAAATTTAATAATTTTTTTTGGAAGCGGTCTTATGAGATTTCATGAAATTTTCGATTTTGTAATCCATCGTAAAATATTGGAATTCAGAAAAATACTTGATTAATTGTTTTTGATTCTGTTTTTGATTTCGGATTTCCTTTTCTGTTTATTAACTCTCTAAAATTTTCGACAATTTAAAAGGATGAAACATTTTTTTAAATTCCTCACTCATAATAATCCATTCCCAGGAATGTATTCGAAAAGGTGAGAAGAATCATTTATAATCAATTCGATGAAAATTGTGAATTCCATGAAACTCTAACAGTATGTAGAGAAACTCTTTTTGGGGACTGATCGATTCAAAATTTGTGCTTTTTCAAATTACTAATCTTTCATTTATTCTTTTAAGTTTTGATCTGATTTTCAAAAATGTATAGCATTCTAATTTCAATTTCCAAAACTTCTTACATATTTCTGTTTCAAGGATAAGAACTTTATATTTAACTGTATAACACTGTCTTATTTTAGAACTTTAAAAAAAATTTCAATGTAGTAAACTATGATACTTTTTGCAGGTCAAAGTTTGCAAATTTTCCAGTAATAAAATTTCTGAAATTGCTTATTGTATAACACACTCATTTCGATTTCTTTTATCCAATGATAATTCCATAAAAAATTCTTTCAACGAAGTTTTTTTTTATGGAAGAAAAATTTTTTATTTCTCGTTATTTCAATTAAAATGTATGAACCCACTTCGTCAAAACACTATTACGAAGTGCGAAACGAATAAAAAACTTAGCTTCTCTAAGCCTCTACACCAAAATTTATCGCATACTGTTCGCTACTGTTCATTCTGAAATTTCTATGCTTCGCCGAAGCTTGCGGACTATTCGTTTCGCACATTCTGCATTTTTCGTTTGGTATGATCGTACTCGTTAATTTCATCACAAAAAATTTTCCCGAATCTTATTTTTGAAACTAAATCTGTGGCTTCCATCCATAACCGAGAAAGTCGCACATGCCATAATGTTCAACATTTTATCAGAATATCATGTAAACTGAGCCTTATGGCACAAGTGACTTTCTCGATTATGGCCGGAAGCCACAGAAATATATAATGCAGGATTCTCATTTTCTCTCTTTTTTTTAATCCGATGAAATTAGCGATTACGAACTAATTTGTTTCGCTAAGATTTTCTCTGGCGTTCTGAGCATTTCGAAAAAACAAAATTTTAAAATGTTATTGCAATACACGTTGTTGATGATTCGCCAGAGGAAACTCGCGTAACGTAGAAATTGAATTTTTTCACTAGCAGACCACTGACACTTCTATTTTGTTCTGAATCTTATTTCTCAATGGTGCCACCATCGTCTTAGATTTTTCTTCTAAAAACAAACTATTTTCTAAGTGTATTATCACATTTTTCTGATGAAAAACAAAATTTTTACTATTAATACATGTTGTCAGAATGAACTTGGAATTTCACATTTAAAAACTTCTTTCGTTTTCTGGAAAATCCTAGAGCTGCTTAGATTAAAACTCCGAATAGGTACAAAATAATTTTTCTGTATAAACTTTTCTTTCCAAATTTGCTAAAAAATTGCTCCAGATCTGCTCTAGATCGGGATACTTAGAAGTACCGTAAAATGGTGAAACTGAATTTTCTCGCTCAGCCGTTTGTGCAAGATAAATAGGAAATTCCAGGACGACACCAGTGAACCTGGCGATGCAAACGCGTAACGTAAAATTTTTTCAACGAACCAGACTCCAAGTGTCAGTGGGCTGCTCGGAACGCTGATCAATGCGGATTTCCGTATTTGATGAACGTTAATTTAGAATATAAATGAAGTCATGTTTTCGCAAAGATTCATGAAACGTTACCAACAAACGAGACAGAAACATTGAGTCTTTGTGAAACGAAATGTGGTCAGCTTAAGATTTCAAGCAGCTTCATCTCACTTCTACGTTTGTAAACCGACGTATGCGATTACGCTCCTTTTCCTCAATGGCGTGTCCTCTTGAATATATATATATATATATCTCATTTGACTCACGATGTCACGCTACTTTCCGCCATCTCTAAAAGAAAAGAATTAAGAAAAACGTTTCGAATTCACTATTTGCGATGTATTTTATCACGTCTCACTCGAGCTTTAGAAGCATCAGTTTAATGGACGGTTACGGGGATCGGAATTTTACAGTTTTCGTATAATAACGTTTTCTAGCGTCAATGGCTACCTCTGCCTTATGCCTATACCTCTATGCGACCGTGGTCAGTGCTCGCGGACATTTCGTATTCCGAAATAGCATGATTGAGCAAAAAATATCATTCTTGGAACACAGGTTACATTCGATATGAACGTGCAAACTTAAGTTCACTGCAAAAGTCGATGAATTCGTTGTTATTTTGGACCTAAATCAAGATCTTTGTTGTTCCTGAAATTCCGATCATTAATTTTGTGAAATTTATAGATCGAGAAGTTTATTTTTTATGGATCAATCGGGTTCCTGAAAATGTCTATGAAATTAAAATTACGACGTAATTTTGGAAGAAAAAAGGTACTTTTGGATTGCGGTTTGATTAAAAATTTGAGACAGCTCACAAAAATATATAGCAAATCAGTAAATATAAGAAATTCATAGTTGGCATGCTGGTGCAAAATCTGTAATGAGTTTCGAATTCTGAGGTGACATTCAATGATTTACTAGATTTTTCTAGCCTTATAGTAGACTTTTAAAGCTGATGACTAATATTACGATATATTCTCGATGCATAGTAGAATCTCTAAAAATTTTTTCTAGCTATATCAAAATGAATATTTGGATAAAGATTGTGAATATTGATGAATATTAAATAATATAATTAAGTTGACTGTAAGATTTTCGAAGACAGTATAAATATCACATACTTATTTCCTAAAGAATAGTCGAAATCTTCAAAATTGTGTGGTTAGATTAACATGTTATTCCGATGTTATCTATGTTATTAAGATGTTATAATAAGGTTATTGCATGTAATATCATTTTTGTTGCACCATTTTTGTTAGGGATGTTTTTTTCAAGAAAAAAATGTTCAAATCGTAACTCAAAAAAATCAGGATTTCGCAAAGTCAAGACTCAAAGTAAATATCTCAAACTCGATAAATTCAATCCAAAACTCGGTAATCTCAATGATAATACGAGCATTGACATATGAAAGGTACAATATATAATTAAGAAACTTGAAATTTCGGAAAATATAATATATTTATGTGGATAATATGGGAAATTATGAAAATTGAATAGAAAAATTTTCAAAACAGTTATAAACCTTTAGGCTTTCAAGAATAAATTTGAAACAATTCTTTCAATTACCCGCAAAGTAATGTGAACTAAGATTACAAAAAATATTAAGAGTCTTTATTCATTTATTATTAAATTTATCATACCTTGTACAATCGAAAAATTAAAAAAAAAAATTTAATGTCAAAATATTGGGAAACTATTCATGCAGAGAGTATAACTTTATGTTGTAGAATCCCCTATATTACGTGAATTATGGCCATATTGAACTGTGAAAAATTTCGATATTCATCGACCTAATAATTCTATAAATTTATTTATTGAAATTATCCATACTCAAAAAATTATTGTAACGAAAAATGGAGTCACCCATACAAAGTATCAAGCATATGAAATTTTTGATTAACATAATAAAAAATTCAAAAAGTGGAAATACAAACTTATTTAAATGAAAATTTACAAAAAATTCTCAGATTCGGAAGTTTTGCGTTCAGTGTCGAAAAAAAGATTAATCTAGCAATTCATTTATTCTGCATTACAACACTGAAATTAAAAACTTTTAAATTCAATAATGCACTATCAGCAAATCCAACCAATAAAAAACAGCAGGAATCATTAAATTTGATTTGGAACTCCAATAATAACTTATTAATCATTTCTAACTATACAAACTTTAATGCTTATGATAAAAAAATTCAGTGTTTATTAGTAGTATATTTATTCTGGAATGCAAAAAATGAATAAAAATTTTAGCATTGGAAATCGACTTGAGATTCTCTGAGAATTCAGCCACTGTAAAGTTGAAATGAAATAAGCATTTCACACTGAATAGGAATATATGGTATATTTTTTGAAAAATGAAATACCCTGAAAAATAAAAAAAACTGTCGCATGTAAAAATATTAATTTATTAGAGCGTCATTTAAAGAATTGTTAAATGTTTGAACGTTCAGTCAATATCTTGTCAAGGATTCAGAAATTATAACGTACCATTTTTAACTCAATGTAATCCACATACTACTCTTAAAAAGAAAAAAATCACGGTCTGGAAAATTTTGAAATTTCATAACTCGAAAATGAATGAAAATGTTGAGATATTAGAAACATCTTAAAGATCGAAATCACAAAATTCGTAGTACCCCTATATGCAGTACGCACATAAAATTTTAGAATCCTAAAACTACACTTCTAAAATCCTAGACACGAGTAAAATATCTCATCTTACAATTACGAATTCAAATCTGCAAAGCACGAAAAAGAGAAAAAATAAAAACGAATCAATGAAATTCATCACGAAAAACCTGAAAGTTCCAGATTGCTCCACTATCTGGTGACAAGTAACAAAAAATTATAACACAAGAGAATTACCACATTCGCCTTCTAGAAAATAAACAGGAAAAAAAGTTTTCCATGAAAAAAAAAAACATCTTTATTATTATTAATTATTCCTACTCAACAATTATAAAATTATCATAAAAAGTCGGCTATAAATTATAAAAACAAAATTAAAAAGTGTCAAAAAGTTCACACACATACACCAAAAATAACTCTATTCGAAAACGATACATTCAAACACACTAGATAGAGAAGAATTTTTCAAACATACGAAAGAAGATGAAAAAAAAAAAAAATAAATAAATAAAATAGGCGTCGATTAAACAAGAGCACACGTCAAACGTCGCGAAGTTGGCGGAGTTCCAAAGGCGTAGGCTGAAGGTGTTGGGGAAATGTATCTGCAACCAAGTTCGCGCGGATTTATATATAAAGCCGGCGAGATACGGAATACGAAGTGGCCGCGCGAGCCTTCTAGCAACGACCTGCATTATCATACTCGTACCTACACATGCCTCACTCTACCGTTAAAAAGACAATCATTACCTAGCTCGCAGTTTACGAAAATATGTACTGCCTTCGTCTCACATGTGGAGTACTTTTGCTCACTTCCACTCTATACATAGTGCTTCGTATCTCTGACATTTTGATTTTGTCGTCCGAATTAAGCAGTTACTCGAGGATTAATTTTTTGAGTGGGATCGTAAGAGAAAAATCCAGAAACAAAACGGGCTACCCCACAAGTTCTTAAAAATGAATTTTTTTAAACTAAATAATATTAGTTTTGCATGGTTCAGACTGCTCTGTGTATTATTGGTATGACGAAGCTCGTGAAATCGAATGTTTCGTTCTGAATGATGAATACAGAATCTTATGTGAATTTAAGACTTCTAGCATATATGTGTATAAATATATTTGAACATTGTAAAAGAATTCAATGTTAGGTTTTTTGAATTCTGCAGTCTAAATTTTTCAGCACGTTCAAATATAGGTACCGATTGATAAATATGAATATATAAGTATAAAATTTTTTTTTATTAATCAGTAATTTTTTAAGCCTGATAATACTACTTATCAATTTTTGTTTATAAAATAATCCTTGACTGTAAAATTTACTCTGTATGAAAAAAAATTCCTTAAGGGTAACCCCTTTTACTACTTCTAACTACTTAAGAATCGTACAGTTGTGACAAATTTGCATGTATTACTTCAATAATTTAATTATTCATAACTGTAATATTTTGACTGTTTGATTTTTTTTAGTAATTTCGCATCGATTTGAACATAATGCGAAAGTCCACAAGTTTATCTGTTTTTGAAAAATTTTCCGAATGTGGGTTAGCTCCTATTGTTTGGAGACAATTCAAGTGTTTATACACATATGGACATTTATGGATTTATGAGCTAGTCTAAAGTAAATTTACTGTCAAAATAAAAAAAAAACTAAATGTGTAATTCTAAAACCTGCGGTCTGAAATCGAGAATCAAAGTCAATGAATTAAAATTAGAACTTAAAATGAAAATCAGAAAAATTATGTCAAACAATATTTATGTCTAGAAAATTATTATCGTGGTGAATTTTCACCAACTTAAATTCGTACGGTCCTGCATGAATAATGTAATTTAAAAAAAAATGCACAATACAATTTTTTCTACTCATCTCGAAAATGCTGATACCATATTAAAATATTTCAAAAAAGTAATTGTTTTCGTGACTATGATGTAGTTTTAGTTTTCAATAATATCAGCTTGAACCTTACACTGAAAAAAGACAATTATTTATTTACAATAATAAATTTGCATAAGCCATTTGAGAAAAAATTATTAATTTTCTGTCTTTCTGCAATGTTAGATAAGACGCATTATAATTATTGTTGCATTGTTTTTAATTTCAGGCTCTGTTTAACTGTAAAAAATTGAAAGGTTTTTATGACGAACAGTTGTGACGATTTCAAAAATTCTATTAGTATACGAGAATTTCTAAAACAATGTAATATTTTTACTAAATCTAGGCTGTTTTCTTGTGCATGGTTTTCAGTTGATAATATTATAGAATTGAAAAAGCTGTTCAAGTTTTACGTACTCTATGCATTTTTTCGAATTACGAAGATATTCGAAACAGTTAAAACACTCGTTTTTCAATATTTTAAAACGAAACAAAAGAAAAAAATTTGGATCTAAAAAATCACTGGAATTTGCACAGATATGAATTTTCTAGAATCTAGAATTTTGTTATTTCTTTCAATGTCTTAATAACTATTAAATTACTTGAAAGGTTTAGGTATTCGCATAATCAGTTCTGAGTAAACCAATAAAATCCCTGTTTGCCTTCAATTTAAAATAAGACGTATTATCATCAATATCAGTATTTCTGGTTTCATACTGTATTCAACTATAACATTAAAAAAATTTAGAATAAAAAGAACAATCTGGGAACTTGAAAAAATAATAAATATACAGATTGGTTTCAAATTCATACGTAGACTCTTTTCTTATAAAAAGTTTCAGTTTGTAGAATTTTGAAACTGAAAACTGTTCAGACCTTGCATTTTATCAAATTGAAAAATATTCTTTAACTGTCTAGGGTTCCGAAAATTTTTCAAATTGCTAGCTATCGATAAAAGTATAAATTTTTAAAAAATTCATTAGAAAAATAAACTGTGAAGTACAAATTGTGTACTGCATTCGTACAAAATCAAATTTGCTAGAATCTGGAATAATGTATGTTATGTCTGTAATTTTTTTTTTATTATATGTATTTAGATTATATAAACGTTTCTACAATTTGTTGAGTATTTCATAGACTCTGAAAAAGTGTCTTGATGTTAACAATTTTGAGAAATTTAGGATCGTGTAATGCTAAAACTCTCTAGAAACTAAAAGATTTTTAAAGGGAGCCTAAAAACGTTCATTGTCAGTCAATCAAATTTTTCGCATTTTTGAAATTTTACTAATAATGTGTCAGAAACTTTTGATATTCTTTTTTTTAGTGGAAATTTATCATTCATTGAAATAATTCTCAATGATGGTAACTTAATTTTTGCTAATAACGAATGTAAAATAAATAGAAACTGGAATAAAATCAAGATCATAATCGTTCAAGCGTTCTTTTTAAAAATCCTATTCAAACACATGGGATTTTCCTTGATGCTAAACGAATAACAAGAAAAATATGTGTAATCCAAGCAAAAAAATGACTAAAATGAAAATAAACATCTTAATGATCAGCGCACATAAGTCCATATATGTCGATTATTATCGATACATTATCGATTTTTGACCGCAAATGGTGTCCAGACACAAAATCAATTTTTGTCCGAAAAATCTCACGATCTTCCTCTCAAACACCTTATTTTCATTTTCAAACTCAATGTTAAATCAACGCAAAATTTTTCCTAAACGATTTATTGTGTTTGTGCATAATTTCTGTCAGCAGGCTTTTTTAAAATAAAATGATACTGAAAAAATTCCCTTTTACAATCATCGGTGACGACTTTTGTTTTTCTTTATTTTTCGATCATGATTTTCTCGAATGTTCATTTCGCCACATCACTCGTGATTACCAAGTGTGACATTGGCATCATTTGCCTCACGAAAATGACGTTAATAGCATGTCAGATAAATTAGTGGTTATTGTAACGTCAAATTGACGCGTTCTAATTGTAGACGAATTCACGTAGAATTTGGCTTTGGACAAACAAAAACTTTGGGACGGATATTACTAGTTGATTACGGTTAGGTGGAAAAGTTGGGACAGTTTTGAACGCCTTTGTGCAGGCTCAAAATTTTTTTTGTTATTTTTTACTTGATTATAGCTTTTCGTGGAAAATATTTTTTTGCAATTATCTTTCAATGGTTATTTTTATGATATTAATCACTTTAAAGAGTTCAGGATTCGTTTTCTGGTAGTATAAATCAGATTTCGTAACTTACAAAATAATTTATTGATAAAGATTTCCAATCAATTTGTTCTGAAAATTTATTCATTATTGATTTACTTGATATTGGATTTAAAATATTTTTTGCAAAAATCTCTTTGTTGTCATGAATGACTTTTACAAAAATATAAATTTATTGGCTGTGAGGATGAATATTAGAAACTCAAAATTATTTAAAGTTTTCCAAGCTTACATAGTTTTTATGGAAAAAAAGAAGCGTGAAAGGTAAAATGTCGACTTAAAATTTCGAAGATATGATTGCACCGAAAAAATACGTAAGTTTGATACTTTTCGAACAATTGTTTCTGCATTTGACAGATTACTCAAAATTGTACTTAATAAAAGAAAAATTCTACTCTTTTCCAAATTTTTTTAACGCTTACTCTGTATGTTTTGTGTGCGTCTCGTGAATGTTAGAATGCATTACAATTTTTTCACTCGACCTCTCTGCTTCTGAATCTATTTTTTAAACTATTCTTCTCTACGTCACAGCTTATTTTTGCTCACTCTACACTATTCAACAATAAAATAATTCAGCATTTTTTTTATTCTCGTAACTTACTTCTATTCTTGAATGTTTTTTTTTTTCATGTCAGCTCGCAACACCTCCACACACAATTTTTTTTTACTCACAGTAAATTTTGATTGTTTGACGCAGCACCTTCGCAAGTCATTTTGCTATGGCATTTAAAAGCTCTAATGAAATAAATTTATTGAATTGAAATTTCTCGTTTTTTTACTGGCACTTGGATTATTTTACTCTAACCTTCAAAGTTTTTTGCAAATGGGATAAAAAATCGGAATTTGACGAGTTGGAACGAAAAATTGCCGGAGCAAAATTTCTTCGATCGCTTTTCGTGCCTCTATAACGTTCTCGCTTTCGAAATTAGCAGAGTTTTTGCCGTTGACTGACACACCTGTCGTTAGACGTCGAATAATTTAAGGCAGGATCGAAATCTTCGTTTTCTCCAGCTTCAGCGAATTTTAGCGACGTTCTTTCCTTCACTTCTATGCTGTTTTAGCGATGTTATATCTGCGATGGCTCATGAGAATTCTTAATTGTTTTTACTGTAGTTGAAATGCTTGGCTAATTAATTTAGTTATAAATCAATTAGTTTTCAATATTTTTGAGAGGTTGGTTAATAGAGTCATAATTGATCTGAGTATCTGGATTTTAAAAAGTCTACTTGACTTTGTTATTTCTTGGTCATAGAAAGATCTTTATATTTTTGCAGATTCTGATGAGTGCTTTGTCATGCACTTTTATTGTCAATCGTCTATATTTAGTAGAAATTGACATATAAGTACATACAGACTGATCTATTAAAGTAATTTTTGAAATACAACCAGTAACTTCGATTGAGGTTTTTTTAGATTTTGGCTCAGATTTTTAGAGTCGGTTTTGGAGTTATTTTATATTTTATTTAGATAGTCATAACTTGTAAACAAAACGCTTCGTTTTCCACTAGGGTTTAAAAAATTCAGAACATTTGGAATGTTATGAGGACATGTCCCTTTGGGTGACTTAAGCATTGTCGAACCTTCTTTTCTGATTTTCTGTTCTAGAATAAGTTCCATAGAAAATTGCTTTTCTATGAAACATGATCAAAAACAGTAATTTCCATTTAATGAAGAATTATTTTAATTATAACGGAATGTCAATATGAATTCGTAAAGTTATCAGCAATAAGGAGTGATGACGTTGTTTTCAGTTTTCAAAATTGTAATAATCCTGAACAGTTTTTAATATATAGTAGTTTGGCAGTTCTAGAAGCTGAAAAGTTTGTAACAACTGATGATATTTAACAATTTTTTTGTTATTTTAACAGTTGATTTAGAGTTTCGAAAGCTTATATATTTTTTACAGTTATAGAGTTAAATATTTTTACTAACATCTTTAACAGTTTTTACAGTCTTTATAAATTTAGAAATTTTTCAAAGCCTTAAAATTGATAGCTATGTATTTTTACATATTTTTCTAAAAGAAAAATAACTTCATTATATTTGACAGTTTAATCGGTTTCGACATTTTTGAAAGGCCAGTACAGTTTTGACAGTTTTTTCACAGTTGTGACCTGTGACAATTTTTGCAGTTTGACAGTTTCGACAGTTTTTAATTTTCGTATACTTTTAGCAATGGATACATTTTACAAAGTGTTCTGATAGTTTTTAACAGTGAGAACATTGTTTTTTACAATTTAGACGATTCTGACTGTTAATGATTGTAAAATTTGTCAAAATTGTACTGAAATGGCAAATAATTGATGGGATTTTCAATACTGTCAAAATTATGAAAAACTATGAGAGGCGGCTATAAGTGTTGAAAATATTCAAAAATTGAAGATATAGCTGGAAACTCTTCAGAATTCTCAAAAATAGTTCAAACTTCGAAATCCCACAAACAGTGAAAAATTCCCTCATGGCTGTCGCTAACTGTAAAAATTTTTTCTAAGTGTTCAAACATTTGAAGACTCGCACTATCTAAAGTTGTCAAATGTGTAGAAATTTCTATAATATAATTTGTTGAACTGTAAAACTAAAACTAATCCATGTGTAAGTTTAAAAATTGACAAAACTGTCCAGACTACGAAAATGTCAATCCTTTGTTATAATCATTTGCATAAATTCGTTATAATAAAAATCATTAGCGAATTAACTAAATATAAAATTGTTTGTGCGAGTTCGAAGCAATTAGTTTACTGAATCATGAATAGTTATTATACAAACTGAAAACTAGAAAATTAAATATATGACTAACTTTTGTGTACAGTTAGAAACGACTTTTGTGAGATATTTTAATGTCAACTTCAAAACTATGTAAAATTTTTATTTCAACACATATACACAATATTTTGAAAATTTTTTGGTTTTCAATACTTGAGTTTCGTGATGTTATGTTTTTAGTCACGGAATTCCTTTTTGTCTTTTTGAGCTGATAATATTATTCAAAATATTTTGAATTTTATACTACATATTGTACAAAAAATATTTATAAGTAAATACGAGTTTTAAGATAACTTTTGTTGTAATCATCATTTTTTAAATTTTACTTTGGGAATTGAGATTTTTTGTATCCTATTTTCATTTTGAATATTTTAATTTTAAATTATTTCATTCATTTATAGCACTGCCTCTATTGGCTCAAAGAATCACGAATTTTGATTACTATGCAATTAAAAATGAAAAAAACAGACATAAGTTACCTACATAAGAGAACTTTTATAGAGTTCACTTGAAAAATCTGTCAGTTTAACATTTATCTTTTTTATGACTATTTAACAAAACTTCTAACAATAATTACACAGATCGGTTCTGAAAGTCTAAGCAAATTCTTAAAACTTCGACAAATCATTCTAAAATAAATGTAAGTGCTCTTCAGCATATCTAATGATTAAAATCGATCCTTCACCAATATTTTGATGCTAATGAAAAATTTCTGAATGTCGAATGTGACTATTCCAATTTTCGAATAACTGGACAAGCATTCCAATGAAATTTCCGATAATCTGCCGACTCGGAAATATTTGGGTCCGGAGGATGCTTCGCTGTAAATAGCAACTTTACACATGGCTGACCGAGCTGACTAGTCAAGGTAGAGGCGCAACCTTTTGTCCACTTGTTTCTATTTTCCAGGCAATTTTTGCTAGTAGCATACCCGAGATAATAGAGCTCGTAGGAAGTAGGTCCAAGTACAGCGGGGAGTACAAAAGGGAACACGGAAAAAGGTATAACTACGTCAAAACTACGATTTGGCTCCTCTCATTCTCCATCGTTTGTGTCTTTTTCTGTGCTGTTTGTGCCACACATATTTTCTGAAAACGAATCAGAAGAAATCGTTGAATCAATCCACAACTCATCTATGTGATGAAGCTACAGCTTTTTGAATAAAGGATTTATGTGTGGCTGCAAACGTTATGTTCTAAAATTGTTTTCCTTTCATCTAAATAGTTCCCAAGATAAGTTTTATGGAATCTCGAACGGTAAAAAATATCCAATTTGTGAAAAAGTGATAACAATCGTAGGATGAAGTCGTACCAATGTGAATTACTGTCTAAACATGGTGGATTTGTGACTATGTTATTTTCTCGTAACACGTCGAATTCGATTTTCTATTTACAAATGGAAGCACGAAAGCATAAGCACGCACACGAACTAACACAAAATTTTGAGCTGACAAGTTTTCTTTCAATGCACTGCACGAAAAGTAATTTTACCTTTTTTCAATAATTTTCTACTTATATTTTAACCATTAACATCTTTTTCTCGCACACTTTAGGAACTTGTAGACCATGTTAGATGGAATATAGATGTCATTTTCATTTTCAAATTTCAAATATGTCTGCAAAGTACTTGAAAATTTGAACAGTTTTGGAATCAAACACATGATATCTGAAATTTTCAGATACTTTTTGGATTTCTTTTCTGCGGGAAAACCAGAGCACGATTAACCAATTTAGTCTGCAACTCGGTATTTAGTACAACGTTAGATATGCACACGATCACAAACATCCGAGGGTAAAATTTGCAGTATGGTTCGTACGTGACCGTACCTCGTGTGCGGTTGTGCATGATTCATGTGTAAATACTTTCGCTCGGGCAAAGACACCGCGGTACTGCCTGCAATGCACCAAGCGAAACATTGCACACAGTTACATACCGTCATATATTAGAGCACGCTTAGTTTTTGCGAGCGATTCGATCGCGTAGAGAACATTTTTTTTCTTTTTAGTGCACTTGTAGTGAGCTCGCAACACAATGTACGATGTACAATAATGTTTTTTATATTCAGTAAGTTATAACTTAGGACTAACATATTCAGGATAGAAGCTTCTTTAATATTTCTATTCACCCTTTGAAAATTAGGAAGAATTCATTTCGATTAGAATGAGTTTTTTGCAATTGCCGATAATTTAACGATTTTGAAATGAAGGACTTATAATCGAAGTTGATATAATATAGTTATAGAAGTTTTAAAATGAAGATATATAATAATGTAATAGTAAAGTTTTGTATGTTATGAGATTTATCAATTACGATTACATGGAGCAATTAGAATTTTATCTCGATGAACTTCAAAATTTTTGCTTTTACTCAAATTTTCAGTGGGAACTACATGAAAATATATCAAATTAGAAAAGAAAATTGCAACAACCAAAATATAACTTTAACATCTATTTGCATAATTAGTCTAGAAAGATAAATGTTTAATTGTGAAGGAATATAACTCAAGTATTACGAAAATGTTATATATATCGTTGAATTGTATTCTTGAAGTTAAATAAAAGAAAATGATTCAAGGAATCTTTTTAATAAATTGATCATTACATTTTCTAATTTTTTAAAGTATTTTTTCATTTTTCATTTGTTTTTTCTTTTCAATCATTTCTTAGAGTAATCATTATTTCTAAATTTTGTGTGTGGATATTTTTGCATTGTCCTGTTGAAAATAATGAAGTTTTTCATATCATTTTCTTTTATGTATATTACGAATATTTATAATCACAATTATTATAATTTGCTTTATAAACTATACCTTGCTGATCCATATTCTTTAATTTATCTCTACCTTTTTTACAAATTACTATGTTATTTGTTTAAGGAATCATTTTATAATAATAATTCAAATAAACTAGAAAGAAGTCCATGAATATTCTAAATATTAAAAATTAGGTTTTTTCGTCATTTTTTTTAGGCCCAAAGATTAAAAATTTTGCTCTTAATATTTGATTGATATTAGGATATTTCTAAGGGTAGTTTTTTATCATCAAGAAATTGTAACAAATATTCAGATATTATTATGCTTTGTTACTTCAAACAATGAAAAAATTCAATTGGATTCCTGGAACTCAAGACGTTATTTATTTTTCCTTTTTTCACAGTGAAAATGCTCATCAGATAATAATAAATACATATGAGCAGAACTATAAATAACTGTTTTTGGTTAAAAAAACGCATTTGAAAAATGAAAAATATATGTATAGTTTCGATGAAGTCCGTTCAGTGAATCTGGCAAAATTAAATGAATTTCGTTTCCTTATTACCTTGAATTCCAAAATGTTACTGCAACATCATTTTCAATTCCGAGTGTAAATTTCAATGTATCACAAGAGTTTAGCTGAATTCTTTACTGTATCAACGCATATGAAAATACTAATAAAAAAACTATCATAAAATAAAGGTTCAAAGTGTAAGTTTATCAAATTCTCAGTTTTCAAATACCCAATAATCATACTGGCTATTATTTGGAAAATTTTATAATTCATGGATTTCTAATGATTCTGTTTATGAATATAATCAATTGAAATGAGAAAAAGTCAATGAGCCATTTAATAAACTGATAAAACAGTAGCTTAATATTTTCCTGTAAATAATAACATCTCTTTTCTGAATGAATAAAATTTCTAAAATGGAAAAAAAGTTTTAAAAACAACTTTGCAAAAAGATAAAGTAGTATTTTCATCGTTAGAGTTACATTGGAAATTCGACATATATTTTTTATTATTCCTGACAATGACTTGTGTAAAGGCTGATAGCTCGCAGTTTGTAGGAATCATTCTTTTCCTGAATAAAATTTATGCTGAAGATTTTTATTGAAAAATCTTGTATTCAAAACCAGGATTTTACAGAAAGGTTTATTCGAATAGTTTTCTGAGTCTCACAAGCTGTAAGATCTTTTATTTTATCTTTTGGTGAAATTATTTGATTCAAAATATTCAATGCAAAAAATGTATTGCATAACTGAGACTTTAATTATTTGTTTCCTCAAACTGTAAATTAAAACTTAAAAAGATGTTCGTTTGATCATTCGAGTCATTCAAATCATAGTAGTATAGAAAAATAAGTGTGTAGACATTTTCTGTTGTCTGTAGTAAAAATCGATAAAAATACATAATTTTCGTCGATAATCAAGTTTCCTTCCTATATTATGCAAATGACTATTTGGAACAAAATTTTTGTCGTCGAAAAATAATTTGGAAAAAGTATTCCATATAAATTTAAATATTCAGATTTATTTAGGTGATCGTAGGTTTTTGCTGATTCCTGCTATTGATTTTTCCACAGTTACTTCAACTTGTGTGTTGCTTTTACAATAAATTGTAATCGCATGAATATTCTTGAATTTCTCTGAAGGTAAGAAATTTTTTTCGTCAAAACTTTTTTCTCCTTTGCAGTTGTTTTGGCTTTCTCAGTCATTCTTTATAATCATAATTTTTCTCAATTCACATACTTGTATTTTTTTCATAAATTTTGAATATTTTTTATTTTGCAGAGAACATTAATTATACCTTTTTTTGGATGTTTCATTTGTGGATGAGCAGTTGTATTCTTAAATATCTTTTTTGGAATGTTCTAATGTACAATTTGATCCAAAATCAAAGTATGCAATATTTTCTTATTCTAAACATGCTTTGCCAATAAAAAGTCATCACAATTTTTTTTTTTGCTACAGAATAAAAGATAAAATGCTATTGAACCTAAGAAAATTTATTGCTAAAATATATTATGTGAAGAAAATAATTACGACCTGCAGCAAATGTACTACGCTTTTTTGCCTTAATTGATTCATAGAATAATAATGTAATTTGAATTTTTTTTCTGTATGTAAAACTCTAATATAATCATAGTTTATTACTACCTATACATTCACGTGTATTAGGAGGAATCATTTAAAAATTTTTTTATTGAGTTTTTTAGTATTTTATTCAGTGTTAATTGTTCTGTTCACTTTCGAAAACTGACAACTAATTAGATTGCAAGGGTTTGAAAGTAAAACCAAACAAACAATATTTCTGAATCCTTCAGATATCCAGCAAAAAACCAACCAAGAGCGGAAAAAATGTCAAGTCAAGTAGTATAACCAATCATTAGTCAGCCTTGATAGCTGTGTCCGCAAGAAAGCCAAATAAAACAGAATTTCGTTCTCATACCTCTCGCAAACGCAAAAACAGACAAACTGGTCGTGAAATGTATTTCATATGACATTTTCTCGCGATTCAGAATGAAAAACGAAATCAAATGCATGAGCAGTTCCATATTTTATCGGACAAATCTATTCCACTTTACTGTTTTCGATTGCAATTCACGAAACTTTTTTGTGTTGATACTTGAATATAATTTTGTAAAAGAACAGAGTCAAAATCAAACATTAAGGAATTTTATTTCACTTTAATATAACCATTGATCGTATTCTTTTTTTTTTTTTATTTCACATGATATGCATGAAGTTAGCCATCATGCTTCAAAAAACTGACTTCGAAATGAAATCCACTTTTTTACCCTCCGTAGTTAACTTTTAAGTTCTGCATCTACTTTTTGAATCAACTTTACCACAATTACGAAATTTTACAAGATACGAGGAATTCTCCAAATTCTTACTATCGTATGCGCTACTGTTCATAAAAATAGACACGAATTCGAACAAACCAAAACAACACCACCGGATCGTTAAATCTCGAAAACCGTAATCACGCGGGATGAGCGTTGCGAACAACCGACCGAAAGTCATGAATTCGTGCTCGAATAGATCTATCATGATTTTCTAAACTTCTCCTCGGAATGCACGATTCACGAGCGCGCGAAGTTAAATGTGTAGTCCCAAAATCCCTTCATCGTCGATCCCTTAATTTCCTGACCAAACATTTTCGAGAGCTCCTTGAAAAAAAAAAAAGAACCAAAACAAGAAGCGCTTGATAAAATGGCTAGTAAGTGGTTACTCGCCATCGAGTGTGGTTAGGGTTTATATTCTGACGGCAACGGATGATTATGGGTGTGTAGGCGGTGTTTGCCAGCTGGATCCCAGAGATTACGGAGCTCGCCGCGAATCGCAGCAAGTACGGTGGCCATTACAACCGCGAGCGTGGACGCAGGTACCCCATAAATCCACCAAAGTGGATTAAAATCCTAACCCCCATATAGCCCTGATTCATCCCTTGGTAGTCATAGGGACGAAGGGTGCACTTGGAGTAGCAAATCTCACCTTCGATCTTCACAATAACTCAATCATGGAAAATGTATTCCGAACCATTCGCAGTTTGAAGAAAAGAAAATGTTACAAAAAGTAATTTGCTACCAGTGACACTTCATCCTCTAACTAGTGTAACCACCCTAACTCCAGAAGATCCATAACTTAGAGAGTTCGCATCCCGGGTTGAAAAACGTTTTACACTATAATCACCCCTGACCTCACTCACAATTTAAGATAATGCGCTGAATCACTGCTTTTTCTTATCACTTTTGTCTGATTAGATGAAAGAAAGTCTTTATATAACACGCGCTGGTCCTACATATTTTTGCTTGAAATTTTGACTGTACTCTGAAAGAGGGGCAAAACACACAGATTCATTCGTGTGGCATATGTTGGGAAACGGAGAGATGATGAATCTACTACATGTACTTACACACTGTAGATATGAGAAGGGAATATAATGCATCCTTTTAATTTATTTACCTGTCGCTTTTACGCGAGGTACGATAGTTGATATTTCTTTAGCCTAGTTTTGGTTTCTCCATTGGAAGGAAAGAGTAGAATGTTTTCTGTGAATACGAGTTTTTAGGGGGTGTAGTTTCGTCGCGTTTTTTATTCTTCGAGTTTATCGAGAGTCGAAAGACGGTGGCATTGGAAAAATGCGAGTTTTACGCGTTTCGATAATGTAAATATCTTCGAGCTGATGTTTCATCTTTCGACTTGGAAGGTAGTTTTTGTTGAGTTTACGGTTTCGTCATCAGTTTGAGTATGTTGCATGTCATGAAATTTATAGAATCGGATCGATGAGTGATGGACAATTGATGATAACAATGTTCTTCCATCACTGATCGATTGGAGGTTATTTTTCAGTACAACGTCAAAGTACTTAGATCGATATAATAACTGATTCTGTTCACAAAGTCTGAATAATATTTTCATCTTGTTACATCTAAGTGCGTTGATGAGTCGAATTAAATACCTAGGTATAGATTATATTTATAGCCAGTCCACCTTAGAATCATTTGGTAGACTTCCTATAAGTTTCTTAGGTTTCTGCAATTTGCATTATTACGAATGCCGAATCACTCCTGGAATGACAAAATTGAGTAATGGGCTGATGGTATGACGAAGCTTTACAACGTTTGTTTTCAAAGTTTGGAAGTAGGTTAGTTATCGAATGGTAGTGTTTTTTTTACCTTAGCAATAATTTTGATAGCGTATTTTGGGGTTTCTTATCACACTTACGATGATATTCTCTTTTGTTCTTTACGGATGATTTCGTTTGAGTGAGGTATGAATGGCTTACGAGGTCGTGAAAGTTGTTGATAATACTTATTGGCTATTTTTCAACAACTTGCACGAGGCTCGAGTGCTTTTCGACGCGTTTATCCTTAAAAATGCACGGGTCACAATGCAGCTTTTTTGGAATGCATCTCGAGCTGCGCTAAGATTGACTAGATCTTAACAAAATAAATAGTTATGCGATAAGCCGTCCTGAAAATAGAGGATATCTCGACGCTCGCGCGTAAAATGTCTGTCCATCCTTAGATTGTCATTTCCATCATCTGCACTTACAATGAATTCCATCACAGAGATCATCACTGTTTTGTTTCCATTTTCGTTTCCGTTTTTTTGTTTTTATTTTGGATCAAAGAATAACTTCACCACCAACAATGTAAAAGTGCAAATGAGTGTAATGACCTGTAGTGAAGCTTATGTCAAGAAGTGATTAACAATAATCTGCTCGCACGCTGTCTCGATAATTATGAAATTTAGGGAGGTCAGTGACAATCTTTTGTTCCAAAGAAAAGTGTTTCATGAAAATCTTTGAATATTGTTATTTTTATGATTATTATCTGACGAACAACGCGCAAGCATCAGAAAACGCGAAAATCGATATTGAACATATAGAATCCTGTGCCACAAAAATGTCCGTCATCCGTGAATGATGACGACCTGCTGCTTGTTCACCACATGAGCAAGCTCAGATCTGACGAAGCCTCGGTGAAATCATTTGATTTTGGTCCTTGAAAGGTCTCTTTCACTACCCAAACCTGGCATCTTCAGATTTAAGCTGTTTCAACTCTTGAAACCCATACGAACAGGTGAAAGCAAACTTTGCTACTCGCATTGACGAACATTTTTGTCTCCTATCATCGAGTCAAAATTAATTAGGAAACTAATCAACACGAACATGCGTTAACACCTCGAAAACCTTGAAAAACTATATACTGACAAAGAGTGTCGGTACGTGTAGCATCGTTAGGTTTAGGCGTAGGAGTGTAGGTTCTAGGTATAGGTAGCCTGCCCAACCTACCCTTGCAGTTTCAATGAAACGTGTTTTTTCACACAAACAAACAAATACACACTCACATACAGCATTTTTCGGGCCGTGGCGCGCATAGTGGTACAGCACTGTTAATCGTGTCTCTATGAGTGGCCGCGTAACCCGATAGTCAAGTCAAAGATAATCCTTATCTATTCTTCTAGAAAAAAACTTGATATTCTTTGTAACCCTGTCAGAAATTCTTATGACTCCAGTGATCAAACACGGATGAACCTCGAACAGGACTTGAAAAGTTGCGAATTTTTGGCAGGGTCCTGGATCCTCTTTTCCGTTCCTCGAATCCTTTTCTCTGACACGATAACGACATTGTACTGACGTACCTGTGACGTCACGAACGCGACTGTAACCTTTCATTGACGGTTTATAAAATTAACGGTTATTGAAAGAGATGTCCATTTTAAATGTATGAGTACCCTGCCAAGTATATTGATGCGAGTGTTATATTCTTTTCCATTACGTGGTGTAGGCCATATTCGCCAGTTGTATCCCCGAGATAATTGACCTGATCGGGACGCGAAACAAGTATGGCGGCACTTTGAAGAACGAGCGAGGTCGCAGGTGAGACACATAAACGCCAAGATAGCTTTCCAGAGTTTCAACCAGATAACCCAATATCCTCCAACCATGTTTACTTTTAATAAGAGACAGCGTGTCCACAAATGTCCTGCATTAGTATACTGTACTCTTTTCTAACCGTTTCTATATGTTTGCCTAATCTTGTCATTCCTTGATTCATTGTTTTCACACATTATACTTGTACTAGAACCTATAAATCCTATACCTTCAGTTCATACCTTGCTTAGTGACACTCTTAGTACCCAGATTCAGTGTCTGATCGAATCTACGATGAGTGCTTATGTCTGTACAGTTGTCTCATCGTTCGATCAGAACTGATTCGCATCATTCTTATGTATAGTCTATCCTTTTTTCTGTATCCGTCTTTGACTGTTGTGATTAGTGAAAATTTTTAGCGTCGAAAATTCAAAACTTGACTGTATCACTTCACGAAATTTCGACTAGTTTAATATGGGCATTAGCTGATCAGGAATTGCGTTCAAGTTCACCCTGCCCTTCCTTGCCCAGCCTGAACACCCAAGTCGCAAATACTCAACTACTATCACAAATCTGATATACTTAGCAACTGGTGTTAGCTTGTTTTTTTACACTGACAGTATTCGAGATGAATACCGCTGCGTTGTGTGCATACGCAATTAAAATGATTTTTAGTCTTTAAAAGTAATGGATGTTTCTAAATTGACAAGTCGCGCAAGACTTTAATGAAAACGATTATTTGAAATAAAATATGTAATACTCCTGTATGACTAGTGTCCTATCTGACTCCGTAAGTTGAAAAAACGAATTTAGAGAGAGGTGGAAATGGTTTCTCCCGCTGCCAATGCGCATGCGTGACAAACCACGTGATACATACATAGATATACTCGCAATAGAAATACCGAAATATAGGAGTATCACATGTATGATATAATTTTTTTGCCATTTTCAACGTATTGCAGCTGTATTTACTTCGATTACACGATTCTATGTCTAGCATGTACCCTGCAATCACGGCAACCGAATGCAAAATCCTGATTGTTGTGATCACGTCGGTATATCTGCCATTTGTTTTAGTCATCACTTATCATCATTTTTTCTTGTTCATGTGACATCAACATCACCAGAGTAGGATTTATGCAATATAGAAGGTTGCTTTAGGGTTGGTTGAGATTATCGTTAAACGAGTCGAGTGAGCGTTTTTAGCCAGGAAAAAAAGCGGTTTGCTCGACTGACTGACACACTCGGTGTTAATGCGGCTGTGACACTCACGCGAAAAAGGTTCAATTACGAAGCGCGAAACTCAGACGAATGCGCGTCGCGTTGCTTTGCATAATATGCTGGTGGACCGCAATCGCTTATATTTATTTTCCGAATGAACTTGATTTTTGTGTTTCATAGAATACTATAATTCACGTATCCTTTTTTTTACTTCATCATTTGAGATCTTGGATTCTATTGCAATCAGGGGTATGACTCTCTCCGCTGAAACGTATGGAAAGTTCAAAAAGCTGTAACGCATTAATGTCCCGGTGGAACTAAACCACCAGAGGCGCTGGCAGTGATGTTACCCGAGAGAAAAGTTTCTGATTGATTGAAAGCGACCGATCAGAATCCTACGAGAGAGAGGCCCGATACTTTTCTCTCGAGCAGCATTACTGCCAGCGCCTCTGGTGGTTTAGTTCAGCAGGGACATAAATGGATTAATTTTTTCAGCAACCTGTCATACTCCTGATTGCAAATAATTCTTTCATCACAGCCATTAAAGTTTGTTCGCTTACCAGTTAATGAATAATAGTTATCTAGCTTCGAAGGTTGATTGATTTTGACGAATCTATTTTGCAAAGCTTCGCGCAGTGCACAATGAATGATAAATATTCACACACGAACACTATGAAAGGGAGACTCACGTATTTTGAGAGCGTAGGCCATGTATCGTCGATGGATTTATTTTGATTATAAAGTTTCGCGTATTTCTGTGCTGTTTTTGAGTGTCGCGCAGATGGCGCCTCGTGCTTCAATTGCCAATTTTGTCTTCTTGTTACACATTTACGTTTGTTGAGACCGATCTACTTTCCTAATTCGTCATTATCAGGTAGCATGGTATGTGTCTATCACGCCAATCATTATTTATCACGTTATCTTTTGGATTTTGCAAACACCTTCCCCTTGCCACTCTCAATTACTTCCTCTTTGTAGTTACTCGGAAGCAAGGTAGTCACGGTGTCACGTGTAGTTCCTAGATCTTTAGAGTAGTTGTCTTGAAATAGAACGCACTAGCATCCTTCTACACGTAGTTACTACTTTACAAAACATGCAACTGTTCGGTAATCAATTATTGGTCCAATGTCTAGAAATGTGTGTATCCAAACAAATTGATGTGTAATTGATTGCGGGAAAGTTGTGCAGTACATGTACAGTGTCATAAAACATGTCGATAAGGACAGATTTGATGGCACAATCCGTGTTTCCAGAAATTTGGATATCGTGAAACCGTTTTACATATATGTTGTGTACACGCGTTTCACGTATGCAATATTTACAGTATTCGATTACGTCTGTCGGCTAAAACGATTTTTTTCTATTCCTGGTAAGTTTGCGTATTGGGCGGTGGTGGATCCAAAATTTTAAGAAAGGAGTGGGGTCCAGGATTTGGCGAGGGGGTGGAGGTCCAAAAATTTTCGCTTCTATAGGTGATTTTCCGACATATTTGAATAGGATTTTCCAACATATTTAAAATATTAAGGTATGAGGATTAAGAAAATATGTAACAGAAAGTTTTGGAATAAGTTTAAAAAAATTCAATAATATTAAGACACATCTGAAAATTGTGAGTAGTTATTTGTTTTGTCGAAAAGATATTTATTCACATTGTTTGATACATAGATGGATAAGATTTTTTGCTTCCTTTTAGCTTTGTTTCATTATGACTGTTTAGTTATCTTCTATATTTTCTTTTATAAAACATTCTGCTTTTTTTGGACCACTGTTGTATTGGTTAGAACCCAAATAAAGTTGAAACGTAGACTGTCCCGATAAAAGAAAAATTAAATTGATTAGGAGATCGATCAACCAACTTATTTCTTCTCGATATTTATGGAAGCCTTAAGTTTTGAATCGAATTCACCCTTGTGATTAAGACTTATATATAATCTGAATCAACTTCCTTACATGATTACCTAACTATTTAAAAGGTTATTCTTTTTTGAGAAAACATTTTTTCAAATTTCACTAAGCAGTTTGTGTTTCATTAAAAATGTTTATATTATGTCAGACAAAGTATCTACAGAAATTTCAACAGATTTTATAGAATTAATTTTATATAGTAGAGACTGCGTGATAAATTTATTGAAAAGTTTGTATATAAACTGATGAGTTTTTAAGAAATTCAAAAATTTTTTTGTTAATTTCGTAAAAATTCTATAATGATTTAAAAAAATTCGGAATTATAAGGGTTATCATCATCAGATTTGGTTTTATTACATTAAAAATTCCAAATTGATGTAGGTTCTCAATAGTATCTTATAAATAGCGAATCGATATCAAACTTCTCTTCAACTTGACCTTTATAAATTTGAAGCAAAAAATTTGGAAGCATGATCTCAAGAACTTCAGGGGTCTGTACCCAAGAATCCCCCTCTTTTCATCGATCCGCCTCTGGTATTGGGATGTTGAAAGATTGTTTGGAAAGACAAATAACGAAAAATTTTTCGAACAAGAAGCAGACTAAACTGGTTATAAATCGATGCAAAAATAATCAACTCATTATTTATTTGTGTTGGAAAGTCGTGCATCACATAACTTTTGAAAGGTTTTTGGTTCAGAAAATCATTGCATCGTTTTGGACTTCTGTAATTTGAGTTCAAATGTCATGCAAAACAAATTCTTAACTCTCAGAAAAGTCTAAAACCGGGAATTTTTCAAGGAGTCGTTAGCTGTATGACACGTATCGAAGTAGTCGAAAATTATCTTTCGGGAATTAGCAAATTTCATGCAAAATTCCTAAAACAAGGACAATTTTCACGATCCGCCTAAAATTGACGGACTATGTGTTTTTATATATTGTTTCGTAGTGGCTTGTTTTGGTTTGAAACTCAAAAGTCAAATGATAAAAGATTTTGGCGCTGACCCATTTCTCTTTTTGCCAGACACATTGTTGTGTGCGGCCACATCACCTACGAGTCAGTTTCGCACTTCCTCAAGGATTTCTTACACGAGGATCGCGAGGACGTCGACGTAGAAGTCGTTTTCTTACATAGGTATGTTGCAAAAATATTATTATAGTTGGACCAATCAAAGAAGGGTAAAGCAATCGAAAGGTTATAGGCATCATTTTCATATGGAAATGATGCCTACACCTTTCATTGAACCTTTGATTCATTCATCAATTCCTTCCATCGTCCTTGGACGGATGGAAAAAAATTCATTTTAGACAAAGCATAGATGTTTGAAAGGATGAAGTGTGTTTGGATTTTGCAGACGTTTCGTTTTTATCCTGCTTAAAATAGAATCAATGAACAGTAGTTGTTTTAGTCTTTGGGTATTACTCAGCAGAAAATCGAAACGTCCTGCAAAAACTTCCGTATAGTATTTGACTTAATGAGAATGTATAATAATAATTCTTTTACATCTAGTTCGTAAATTTTGATAGGATACGGTGAGTATGTATGGCGATCTCCTTGAGTGATAAGTCGTTATGGTGGAAATGAGGGAATATCCTTGTTTCATACAAAAGTAAATGAAGTTATATGATCTCCGTCAATAAAGAAAGATTGTTTTTCTAGGAATGAAATCAATTTTTCTCAACTGTGACTTAGCAAAAAAGATTTTAGCCTACTGAGTACCATTGTCACTTCAAATAAATATTAAAGATTAGAACGACGAACTGACATACGGACCGAACTGTCCTTCACTTAAACTAACGAAACCAACATTGATCACGATATCGAAAAAAGACCCTTGGAATCCTTATAAACCACGATCAAACTCGTGGGGAAACAACTTCTTCCGAAACAGCGAAACTTGGTCCACCAGGTAGCTTTGTCGTAAGGACTGGCCTGTGCTTGCAGGAAAGAGCCAGATCTCGAATTGGAGGGTCTTCTGAAGAGGCATTACACGACCGTGGAGTTTTTTCAGGGAACCATGATGAATGCCGTGGATCTGGAGCGCGTCAAGGTACCCCTCTTTCCCCCACACCCTTTTCCTTTTCCAATTTTGCCCCAAAAAACCGACGCCGTAAAAGAAGGGAAAGCGCGGTTTTTGCGGCTGAAGCAATTTTTCCTTCCTATTTTCCAGAAAACCAATATTACACTCATCCCAGACACCGCGCCTTGGATTTATTCTTTCGTAGGTCGACGAGACGAGTTGATCAGTTTACACATCATCAATGACGATTACTTTTTTCGCTACAGCCACTTTTCTGATTACGTTTTCTATTTTGCAAATATTGCGACATATTTATGTGTTTCTGTATCCAATAGATAGCATATGTATATTCTGTGTCGGAGATGAATTTCTAACGTGGCACCCGTCCGTGCTCTTCTTAGCTCGTTCGTCGCACAGTGGTCAGAAATTCCCGAAAAGTGTGTATGATGATAAAAAAATAAAATGTAAAAAAAATATTCAATTACATAATAGACATTCTGGGAGCAATGAAAGATCCATGTTTCACAAAGTTTTTTCAATTATTACACAAAAAATCAGATGCATTGTACTCCTATACTGTCAGTTCCAAAAGAAAAAAATGAAAAAGGAAAGTGGGTGAAGAGATATTGCTGTCTCTCTTACTCGTTCTCAAAACCTCGACTATGCGCATGTGCGCCGGATGACGCGCAGCCAACGCATGCGCATCGTCGTGATTTCAAGAAGGTGTAAGATATATAGCAATATCTTCTGATATCTTCTAGCCTACGCCCACTCTCTTATCTCCTTTCTCTTTCACGGAATCAGCAGTATTGAAATATTATTTATATGCAAAAAAGCCACACCGCAGCAGTTTATTTGACACTGTCAGAAATTTGTGTATTGATTTCAATAAACTTGTCTTGGAAGTTTTACATGAACGTATTTTAAAAACAATATACAGTGTTCTTTAAATTTCACAAACGTTTTGTTAATGTTAATGTACTATTAACTTCAGGATATTTCTTTTTTTTCCAAAACACACGCTTATAACACGCTTCGATCTCTTCAATTCCAAATCCGAAATATAACTTTTTTTTAGATATTATTACGAAATCAATTTTATTTTTATCGCAAAAAATTTGCATAAGTATCTTCGCAGTTTCTAGTTACACTAGAAAACTATTTTTTATCGTTATTGTTATAACACTTACTATTTTGTATTGTATTGTCATAAAACCCAAGGGAATAAACGTGAGAGTTTTGGCTTCCATCGGAATTTCTCGATACTTTTAACTATATTCATTGTAATGAAAAATTTTATTTTTAACAAAAAACAAATATTTCTCGTATGACATAACCAATGTAATGATAGCTTAGCCAACACCGCAAACACGCTCAATTTTTCAGGATTTCCGGCCACTGTGCGTCGTTAGAAATGCATTTTTCATTCATATTCACATGGTTGTATATATATAGGAAGAAACGAGCGTATCATTACCAATTTGTGACCACGATGTTTATGTGTGTAGAGTTCTGTATATATATACCATCATGCAGATGGAGTAATGACATTTTTCTCGATTTGTTAACGTCCGTGGAATTTGTTAGATTGACTTTTTCTCACTCGAGGTACAGAACCGCGTTCTCGTCGGGACTTGAGATGGAAAAGAGCGTTTGTTTGAGGGAAAAAAGTACTCGGGGAAGTGGTACTTGTACGGCTGCAGAGAAATGTCCCGGCGGGAAGCGGTCGCAAGTAGAAGCAACCGCCTGCGAGTGCATGGTATGCTACTTTGAGCTATGCGGCCAGATCATCGTGCTGTAGATTTACTTAGATTTATGACTATTACTAACTTTGGCACGACTTTGCTCGAAAGTGCGAGAGGGTGACGGATAGGGATCGGCGATTATGGAACATTCTACGTTTTGAAAGGATAAGTAAAGTTAATTAATGTGACAAGTTATCGTTGACATAATGCATAATGCAATTTTTTTCGTTTTATAGCATTTTTTTGTAACAGAACTTTTAATAATGAATAGTTTAAAAAGATCACTCTGAAATGTATTGATCAATTTTTATTTCCTGAAGGTATTTATTCTTATGATAAATTTTAATCGTAATTCAAAAAGTTCAGTATTTATGATAGGACTTATCAACTTTTTTACTTGATATAATAAAGCTCAAAAATATATTTTTGCACAGTAAAGAATGATATTAAGTGAAGCTATATCTTGAAAAAAAAAATAGAAATGTGCTAAATAAATTAACTAACCGCAAATTAATATCTGAATTACGATTTGTTATCAAATGATTGTTCAAAAATTAACTTGTATTCTGAACTAAGTGGTGAATAATATAATTGTTAAGGTAATACGAGTTCAGAGGTATGCTGGTGAATTTTTTAGTTTTTCCTTCATCGTTATTGATTTATATATATTGCTAAGTATTAGCATTATAGGAATAAGGAATTAAACAGCTGTGAACCTACAAATATTAATTTGAACGCGATACTTATTGAATTCTTTGCATTCAATGTTAATCATCGTAATCTTTAAAGTTACACGATTCGAGTTTTTGAGGCTGATACCTAAATGACAATATTTTCAAAACTAGCAACAGTGTTAGATTCAAAAAGATGAGAATATTCAGTAGAATAATCATTCAATTTTACAATTGAAGAGTTATTCTATTAGATAGAAATATTTTTTGATTTTTCCTGAGCATAGAATTGAAGTGTATGAAAAATCACATTTTTTCTCCAGATTATTGTGTGAGTGTAATTTTGTATTGAATTCTTGAAGCAAAGTTTTATAATTCGAAATTTCCAACATTTGCAGATTTTTGTTTTTTATAGCTTTTGAATGGTTTTTACTATTGAATAATAGCAATTAGAAAGAATTTCATGTGAAACTTATTGAAATATACAGGATTCAAAAGTTGCAGAGTTTTTTGTTGGCTCGAAATTTTGAATTTTGTAGTTTCATATTTTTAGTTCTTTAGAGCTTCACTATCTTACTAGTCAAGAATTGAGGAATCCTGATGTTAAAGAAGTTGAAAAATACGTTTTTGTAATAGTTATTTTTTTTAAATGAATAGAAATTTAATGTACATTAAGGTTTTCAATTTTCGAGTGAAAATATTTTAACTTTATGTCAAAATGATATATTTGCTGGTACTGGAATAAGAACAGTTTTGAAAAGTATTTTTTAAGGATTATACAACTTTTTTTTCACAAGTCGAAAAACAAACCAAAAACATCTACGAAAATTTCTAATACATTCCTTGTATTATTCGCATTTATGAATATTTTAATCGTGAGAAATTGAATTGATTGGAAACGCATTTGATTGAATTTGATTCAATGAAAATCAGTGATGAGATATGTTATTTTTTATGTTATTATAACTGTGTTGAAAATTATGTATATCTTGATTTAGAGAAATAACGTGTATATAAAGCTTGAAAAAATCGTTGCAGAGAATACGATATATTTTTTAAGTCTACCAGATTGTGATTCAGAAAAAAACTATCAAGATTTCCTAAGTCTGCCTTCAGTTGTGAGAAAATCAAAAATTCTTCTATATTTTAAAGTCCAACATGATTTTATACAGTCAAAATGAAGGCACGAAAAAATCAATTTTTGGTTATTTCATTTTATCCCTTACATTTTCTACCATGTTTTTCGGTAGAAACTTTCTTTGACTCTACGAAATGAGCAAAAAACTTTCTTTTCTCATTTTGAATAAGTTTTCTCTGGTTTTGAATTCGAGATGAATTTAGATAACAAGAATTGCATCATGACCAAATACAAATATCATATAGCACACAATTTTCGGTTCAACATAAATATCTAAGAAAGAAAACTTTTAGAAAGGTAATTTTTTCTTTAACTACTTTTAGCACAAAAAAAATTTTTTTTCACAATATTTATTCATACATAATCGCCGATTCTTGTATGAGGGCTTGAACAGATTTAAAATGAGTAGTGAAGTTTTTGGCTTATTTTAGAAACTTTTCCTTATCAGACAACAACTTTTGATTTTGCATAGTTCATTTTTCTTAAATCATCAAATTATATGAATGATTTTTATTAGTTTGTTCATTTTGTGCGACGCAATATTAAAATAATGATCTACTTGAAGTTGAAAGTCACAAAGTACTTCTTCCAATGTATACCTTAGGTATGCAATTCTACATCAATCAAACTTTCCTAAATTATTTATGAAACGTATTTAATTCAAAAAGTTTGTCCCTGAAATAAGTGAAAGCTAATACAAGCTTATGAAAGAAAAATCAAATATGTAAATTTTGAAGACAAGTCATACTTCGTAAAAAAATTTTTTTCAGTATTTAATCAAAAAAAGTAAACCTTTCTCAAGTGGTTATAATTTTTTCTTTTCTCTATTAAAATCAAGAAATAATTACCACAAAATTTTCTATGAAAATCTGCTCACAGCTGTTTATATTTCTTTTGTCAAAAATAATTCATTCAGTGATAGTCTCCCTCAGTAAAAAAAGTTCATCACAATTTCCGTTCGGATCCTCGAAATATTTCAAGCGTCGAAAGAGATGAAAAAAAAAATCTTCGGTTTCTGCCTCGCTGAAAGCGATGGGCGTTGGAAGAGGGGAGAAATAAAAAATTACTATATAGCAAAAATCTATCGTTTTGCCGGATGGGCGAAATAGGAAGCCGCCAGATCTCGAGCTGGAGGGACTGTTCAAGCGGCACTTCACCACCGTGGAGTTCTTTCAGGGGACCATCATGAACCCCATTGATCTGCAACGGGTCAAGGTGAGTCACGACATTATCACATGCGAACGCAAGGAACGTACGTCTCTGGTGTCGTCCATCCCCGGTGGGAACTTTTTTTGTGTCGATGGACTTTGTGATCTATCAAAGCCAAGTTGTGCTCTGCCTCGCTGTTACCTCCCCCATTCCCTATATCCTAACACTCCTTGATCGGGCGATTCGTGATTCTCGTGATTCGTAGTCTTCTTCTTATCGGAAGAAACTGATCTGGTAGACATAAAACATTCTTACAGAAATTCTTCTCAACATTCCAGGGTTCACCCTTGAATTTTAGGGTTAAATTTCAATGTTGAGGGTTGGCCCTCAATCAATTTCATCTTTCTCAATCTTAGTCAGTTAAATTCTATGACAGATTTTCTGTAAAATCTGACCGATTTTCTATTGCCACGTTCCTTTTAATTATATAAGTCAGATTCGAATGTTTTAACCTGTGATATCAACGGATGAACTTATGAAATCAACGGATGAATCGGTCGAATGAACAGAGAAATTTGATTATATTGAAATTAATGCAGAAATCGCATAATTAGTCAGATGAGACTGATTCAGATTCAGAGGGCAGGTTTAACTCTCAACCTTGAGGGTTAAGTCTCAACTTTCAAGGTTAATCTTCGAACAATTTCAGGGTTAATCTTCAGTATTTTCGAGTGTCATGTACATTTGACATTTGATCTTCTTTTTATAATTGTATATTTAATGTTAAATGTGTATTACTATGAAGTAAAAATATCAATGTTTTAGTACAAAAATACACGATATTGATGGGAAATTCAGTAGTAATTTCAATATTTTTCCGTGAAGAAAGTAATTAGCGTATATCTCACCAAACAGTGCAAAAATTCTACTAACATATTAAAAGCGAATTCAGTGGCTCAGATCAAAATTCAATATTTTCAAACTATAATGCAATACTCATGGGGATTTTAGAAGAACAAAAAACAAAGCTGTACAGTAGCAATCTATAATAAAGAATGTAATGTGTTTTTAAAGTCTTCATTTTTTAATATTTTAAACGAGAAACTAACCAGGCTGAGAGCAAATCTTGATTTTGAGGGTTGATCTTAAAATTTAAGGGTATTAACTTTTAAGTTGAGTGGTTTAACTATCCTTGAAAAACGTGGATAAAAGTCAAGGGTTAAGAATAAACAATTCAGGATTTTCTTTCAAAACTTTAGACGAATTTTTGTGATGTCTTTATGCCAAAAAAAGTTTGTAATTTTTTATAGATGTATTGGAAGTTACACTGTGTGACAAAATTTAATGTGTGAATCGCAAAATAATATCTGACAGACATTATTAATAGCGATAGTCCTTTTGAGTATTATTACCAAGGCATTTACTCCAAATAAGAAAGTTCAAAGCAATGATTTTTTATTTGTTAAAATCACTGATTTTAAAACTTAAATGAAAAAATAAAAAAATGTATAAATTTTCATCATCGATCAATTCATTTTCAGAATGTTTGTTTATGAAAAATTGTAACTTCTAATAACTAAAATGAGCAGTCGTATGATCATGACCATGATTAATGGTTATTGTTGAACAAGAGTATCTGTTTTATTCTTGTGTTACCAATGCAGTAATATTTGAATTTCCGAAGCGTGAGAAATAAGTTTTGTGTTTTTCCGTTGCTGCTTATGAACTTATTGAAAAAAGTTTCCGACGTTCTGTTAGAAGTTATTATTTCTTATTTCGCATTATCTTGTACAAAAATAAATAATTTTTTTTGACGAAACAATTTTTACAACTTGAAAATACATTAGATATATCCTATGTATTCTCCTTTTTCATATAATGGTAAACTTCTTCACATTCTCAAGATACAAACTTTAAATTTTTGTATTTAAGAGAATGATTAATTTATGGGATCAAAAAACGTATATTTATTCTAGTTTACCTATTATTTTGCAAAGCAAATATTTTATGTATACATGGCCTTCGAGATTGCATATATTTAATCGACCTATTTTTCGAACCTTTTCGACCTTAACAGAAAGTCATAATCCATAATTTTTTTATTGTTTCCATTGGTTTCTGTTTTGGCACCTTTTTTCATCTCACAGTATAAAAATGTATCATATTTATCTATCGAAAAAGTTTTCAAGATTTTGCAGTGCATATTAAAGAACGATAATAATATCGGTAGTGAAATAAAAATTTATAAGTGTTTCATATAATTCATTGCATTATTTTTAAAAAAGCAGAGCATATTTTGAATAACTAGTTACAAAAAATGGAAACAATAAAATTAAATTCGCTACATTAACTGACATGGAAATATTCAAGTGTCTATAAATCGATTTTGTGAAAAGTTAAAAAAAAAGGAAAATTTTAAGATTTGTACGAATCAAAGTTTATTTATGTGATTAGAAAAATCTACAATATCCAATGAAAAAGGCCTCTTCTGAATTAAAAAGTTCGGAAGTACAATAATTTATTTCAAAACTTAAATGCACATGATCCATAACTCAAATTAGGTACTGAAATAACTAAATAAGAGCTTTGTTGAGTCATATGGATTTTTTATTCATTCATAAATATTTTCTGTGACATAACATTTCTGGTTTATCATCGCAAACATCAAATCCACGAGGCGTTTAATGTAAGGTAACTAATTACTTAGCTTTTCACATCAGAATATGAAAATACTATTCACAATGAATTAAACAGTTTTTTTACGTTTAATTACGGAATCCCTTTACTTTATTAATTTCTGGATATCCATTGTTTCTATTATTTCTGAAATTTACAATTCTAGATTTGAATTTCAATATTCATGCTTTTTAATTTCGTATGATGATGCTATTGGAATATATTCTCGTATGTTCTGACCATTTAAAAAAATGTTTTTTTAAAATAATGGTAGATACAAGGTTACAAATTCATGATTTTGGATTCAGCTAACATTTTTAACGTCTCCAATATGAAAAATCCGGTAATCATTATTGTATTCGAATTTGAAATCTGAAACTTTAAAAAAATTTCTCGAGTGTGAGAATTTTACATTTCATAACTAACTGATTTTTTCAATTCATAGAATTCCTGAAAAACGAAAGTTAATATTTGTCGATTTCTGAATCTTCAACTTTCATGAATAACGATGTTATCTAGTGTGTAGTTTTTTGTAACCATTCCACTTACATAAAAAAATTAAATAAATTTGCGTTTAAAGGTACCGGAAACATTAAGTTTCTTTTAAATATAGAATATGAAATATTAAAAAAAGTTTGAAGTAAAAAAAAACCCAATTTTTGTAACAGTCGGAATTTAAAAAACTAAAAAACCCTAAAATTCAGACAGTGAATCAAAATTTTTTTTTACGAAATGAAAAAACTTTTGATTCGGGAAATTCTGAAGTTTTAACATTCTTAAAAGTTTCCCCAGTAACTTGAGTTTTTATGAACTTTTTATGAAACCCCTCATAAAATCTCGATTTTTTAAAATAAGATTCCGCCTTTTTTTATAAAGTCACTTCATGAAAACTTTATTCAATCTTTATAACGGCATTTTTATAAAGTAGACTTTAAAATAAACTTTATCAAAATGCCGTTATTTTACAGAGTTTTTATTAAGTTTTTATAAAAGGAATTATAAAAACTGAAAAACCTAACAAAATACTGCTCTTTTTATAAATTAACTTTCTAAAAACAGCGGATTTTTATTAAAAAACGGTGATCTTATCTAGGGTTTTATAAAAAGTTTAGAAAAACCCCAGTTACTAGGGTTCAGTTTCCCGCAACGAATTTTAAACTTTTTTTATAACGTTATCAATGTCTCGGTATTGAGAAATTCTGAAATTCTACCAGTCACCGGTTTCCAATTAATCTACTAAAACCGTTAATTTTGAAACATTATACAAATCCCACTGATATAAAATGTTTGTCTGTTTTTTCCTGAAATTCGAATTACAGTGTTTTTCTGATTCATAGATTTCGAAAATTGCAATCACTCAGTTTTTCAAACATAATTTCCTACACTACTTTTTTATACTCTTTACCTTGAATCATTTTATTTATATAAATATTTTTACTATTGATCCCTCAAATCTTATACATTGAGGATCAAAATGTTTTCATCCCGGAAATGAAATTGTAGCATGTTATATCTCTGACATTCTAATGAAGAAAATCACAGGAAATGTTATGATAAAAAATATACTTTGTCGACTGAGTATGACAAACCATAGAATTTCGAACTATAATTCCCACAAGAAGGCAATGAACGTCTTTCGACCATTTAAAAATACTTAGTCCATGAATTGCTCAGATAATTGTGCGTAGAGCCTCAATTTTTCGTAGATATCCAAAATAGAACGTATATTTTCTGCTGAAATTTTTCTAGCTATTTTCACATTTCCAAACGTCAATTTGTAAACTTACCTCTACTGTTCCAAAGAAAAATACAGTGAATTACTGTCAACCATGACCCACACATCCCAGAACCACCGAAACCGAAGTAAAAGCCATATCTTCCAATTAAACGGAAATTCACAAAGTTCCCTGAAATAAGAGCCTTCTACTCCACAACGAATTTTCGATTCGAGACCAAAGCCATGTAACAAACTTCCGAATAGAAGAAGACTACTCACGCTTGAAAAGACGTGTAGAAACGTAACACGTAACTTGTTACATCGCTGACAAGAGCCATTGTTCCAGAACATGATTGTGGCCTGTTTGTTGCTCCTTGTGTTTCTAAAACAATACGTCACTCTAACGTTACTCGTCCCCACTCACATTATCGACAGAAACTCGATATGGAAAAATTCACATCGATTAAACATCACTGCAAGGATTTTGTTCAAAACCTTGATAAAACTCCAAGTTTTAAAAAATTTCTGCAATTCTTATCAGACTTTTGAGATATTCATGTTCATCGTACTCCCTTCTGGAGGACATCGAAGTAATGGTGCTCACCAAGTTTGAGAGTTTTTTGGAGTTTGATTCTCATATTTTTGGAAGTAGATTTTTTTAGTCTCGTTCTGGAGAAACGTAGATTAACCAGTCATCCAGTGATTTTTACACACGACCCTTGTAATTTAACATAGCACACGTTCTGTGCGCTGTGTCACGTGGAAAAATGTTTACCTTGAGTACGTTTCTAGACCCATACGCCTGCTGACAACTCAGGTGGGTGAGTCCTCGTAAATTCGCCAAGCTTGATGTTGCCGCCATATTGCGTACGAAAAAGTACCTTAGAACCCCCGTTCTCAATTTCCGAAAGAAAAAATCGCACTTGTGCAGGTTTGGCCGACGAATTTCGCACTTTGTTTCTCAAGAAAGCCTGAAAAACGAAGATAAAAAAAGATTTAATTTAATTTGTCAAACGTCTTGGTAAACAAAGTACGAAATTTAACAAAATTTACTAGAGTAGCGAAGTTTGAATTTTTTGGAACGTCTAGGATTTATTTTTAGCGCCGGGGCTCGATGCATCTCATTTTGTAAGTGAAAATATAAGCCACTTTTAGATTCCGTAAGCCTTTTAGATCGACACGTTAGTGCTCTTATGGTGATTGATTTTCTTCCTCTGAAATACAAGCATCGTAAGATATTAGTAGCGAGGATTGCATTCACTGCATTACTGTTTTAGATAGCGCTTTTTACGTTCTGGTAATGGTCATGATTTTGGTTATCGAAGGTGCAATAAAAGTGATGAAGATTGACTTTTATTGAATCTTTTGGTTCGTTTGTTAAAAAGCATGTTCCGCTCGTTTTTATCGATTTAGAGCTAGTGAACCAAAAATTTAATCAATATCATTTGAATTTAATTTGGGTTTTCGTACGAGTAAGAACATTTTTTCACCACTGCTTCTGATTGACAAGTAATACCTAAATCTGAATTCACGTATTGAATACTTTAGTCGTCACATTCTTTGCTTGTAAAATATTTGGTCAATCATTATAAAGAGTATGTTTATTTTATCAAGTAATTTTAGGCTCAAATTTTAAATCGATTACATTTTTTTGCCAATATATAAGTACTCTAGTAACTTCTACAAACTTTAGACCTTTCTTATTACTCGTACTCGTAGTAATGCATCACTCATACGTAGACAACTCTTTAGTTTTGGAAAAACGGATCTCACACTTGAACCACATTCACCTTGTCTCGTCAGTCGGAATCATTTTTCTGCGTGATGTTTCGTTCAACGTTTATTTCGACTTTTTTACTCTCCCCTATATAGTCTTGAATTTTTCCTTATTTTTGGATGGTTTATCTCTCGGGATTCAAGGTTTATTTGAGACGAACGGTTTTCGTATTATTTCACGCGAATTTTTTCCGTACGGTTTTGTTCCACTTGTACATCGAGGCCCTTTACATATTCTACTCACAAACTCCGTCCGAAATACGAGTTGAGAATGCGGATTGTATGAAATGAAAGGTTTGACGTGAATTGCAGGTTCATGAGGCGGATGCGTGTCTCGTTTTGGCGAACAAGTACTGCCAGGATCCGGACGCGGAGGATGCGGCCAACATTATGCGGGTCATTTCCATAAAAAACTACTCGGACGACATACGCGTTATTATACAATTGATGCAATATCATAATAAGGTAAAGCATACGATTCTGTGTGGTTGAGTTTTAACAGAAAATTACCCAGATGGCATATGTCCACGTCAGAAACATTGCTGCAATTTTTGAATTGATTGGAAAGGTTTGAGTGGGGATTTAAACGTTGCAAAACTTTTACTTAAAGATTACATTTTTCTGGACTGAGTAGCTTGCTACAGTAGTCTATGAGTTGGAATCGTCTTGATTTTTTAATTCTACTGAAAACAGCTGTAGTAGTTATTATTAAAGAATCCTTTTTTACAGGAAAATTTCCATGTATATTTTTATTTCGTGATGAATAATGCATCATATTCTCTACGTTATGAAGAGTATTTTGTTTTCGAGGAGGTTGATGCCACAAACATGTTCATACTCGTTTGAACAAGTTCACTTAGTTTTAAACACGCCTGTACTTATTTTTAGCACATAATGATTAGCTGATGCTGTTTGAATAAATTTAACCTGATCTGAATTGGTTTTAGTTCAGGCTGAAACATGTTTAGACCCTGATTTACATTTGACAGTGTTTTCAAAGTCAGCTTTGAACTTGTTTGAGCCAGTTTCAATTTGTCCACATCTTACATTGGAACTGTTTGAATTAGTATTACGTTCTATCATGTATTTAAATTAGGTTTTCTGAATAGACATTCATTCAAAATCAATCACGAATTCAAATTTCAGACAAAGTTGGTGCATAAAGATGCATAATGTAATTTTAAATCGTATATTTGCATGTACATATAATAATTTGTTACGGAAGTGGAATTTTGAAAGCGTCGCCTCCTTAATCAGTTCCAAGTATTTCAAAAAAACCAAAGATTTTTTCTATATTTAATGATTAATGACAACTCTTATCAATAAAATAATGATTTTTTGCCTTTTGAATAACACGGGATTTCGTCTTACAGATGGTGTACAATTTTTTTTTGACAAGAAAAACATCTTAAAAATCAGTAAAATGTAGCAAGTCATTGTTAAATGATTCATGAGTGAGCTTATAAGTAAGTATTCTTGATCGAAGTGTAATCAGAATAGTTCACATTATCATTATATAATGAATTTGCATTATATAATTTTTGACAAAATTATTCTGCAAAAAAATTCTCAAGAATTTATTACTTCTTATCAATTTTCTGTACGTTCAACTCGACAAAATCAAATAAATAGTACATATCTACTTATTTTTAAGTTACTTTGTAGATAATACACTTTTGTTTTATTGCATATAATCCTTGCATACAAAATATGTTATATATTTTCTATCATGCATAGATTAAATAACATATACCATGTTTTTTATATTACATAGAATTAAATATGTATCGTTATTTATTTATTTATTTATAACATTGCATGTGCATACACCCGTGCAATGCAAAAATTATATATAAAGTATCATACATTATATATTACATATTATATATTATGCATTATATACTATGTTATTTATTAAATATTGTATATTATATATTACATATCATACAACATATATTATATCTTATACATATTATATATTCGATGTTGTATTATTCATCGTATATTATAAATTTTTCATTCTTATTTAGAGTCGGCTATTCTATTTTGATTTTCGACTGTTGTAGTCATTATCTCTGTAAATAATACGTTGATATTATTCTAAATTCTTCCTAAAAGCTGATATATGTAATTTACAGGGCACCGATCCAGACTATCAATTATTTAATTCAGAATCTGAGGGTCAAAAACGTTTTTTTAGATAACGCACTTATACCTATAAATCACGAGACGTTCTGATAAATAGTAAATATTCTGCAAAAAAAAAAACAAAATAAATAATTTAATTTACAACTAATCATATTTTTTCCGGAGGATATTGTGCACAATAAAGCATTTTTTCAAATACAGAACCTGAACATGATTTATTCATAAAATACATTATTGGCTGCCTAATTGTTGACTACATCTACTCAACTAATAGTAATCAATATTACAGTTGGATGCTAGAAGTTGTTTATATTCATTACAGAAATACACATCTCTTTAGTGTATTCTACTGAATAAAGGATAGTTGAAATACTCTTCTAGTCGACTTTTAAATGATAAATGTTACTATTTGACTTTTAATCATAATGTATTAAATAACTACAAATTATTGATTTCTATAACTCACAGACTTAGCATTGATCTATTCTACTGATTCACTCGTTACCGAAGTACTTCGTTGATTTAATTTTTATTCACTTATAAACGTTTCTCTAGACAACGCACTTATACGTATAAATCACGAAACATTTTTGAAAACAGTATATATCCTGCATTTTGAGAAAATAATTTTCATTTAAAACAAATCATATTTTTCTTTAGAGATATTGTTCACAAAGAAAGAATTTGTATTCAGAAAAATAACCTAAACATGATGTATCCATAAAATACATCATTGGCTGACTAATTGTTGACTATTTCTACTGGACTACTCGCAATCGATATTATAGTTAGTCGTTTGAAGTTATTTCTATTTATTACCAATGTATAAATCTCATTTTTTTATTCCACTGATTAAAGGATAATTGAAATACTCTACTGATCGAATTTTAAATGACAAATGTTACTGTTTGACTTTCCAGTTATACTGTATACGTATAATGACTACAAATGATTGATTTCTATAACTGACAGACTTAGTATTCACACATTACTGAACTACTTTGTTGTTTGACTTTCTATTGAGAAATTTCACTGAACAATTTGCCATTAATAGTCTTCTGATTTACTACTAATTATTGATATATATCACTCATAGATTAATCATATAATTAATTCATTTTGTTAATGAGCCAATTTATAGTGACAATTTCTACGGATCTACCGATCATTATCATTGTTACGAGTTATTCAAAAATATCTAATAGATTGTGAAAAAAAAAATATACCTATTTGTTATTGATCAATTCTACTGATTGATGCAATTTCGAATTGACTTAATAGAAATTTGACTTTGCAACTATATAAAAACATTTTTTCTGTGATACCTGCACACATTAGTGGAACCTTTGATTAAGTGAAGTCATGTACTATGACGTGGGATACATGAAGACTGAAAAATCATTGTATTTGCTATTGTCAAATATTTATTGGTTCGTGAAAAACTTGTGAAATCACAGCTTTTTTCTGCATTCATGGATTCGTTTATTCGGAATTTGTATTTTTAAATTTAGAACTTGATTCTAAAACAGTCTAATAATTTATCAATAAATTTCACTCAAGTGATTTCCTTTATTTTTTTGATATAAAAACTTTATTAATATAAGTTCCAAAAATTTCACCTTTTGCTCTTCATAAAAATTTGAATGACCTTTACATAAAAATTCTCATAGTCTTCTTTCAAAGAAGAATTATTAAAATAATATATTTTTATAATAAAATAAGAAAAACTTATGAGCTTATAGTAAAATTTGTAATTATTGTAAAAAGAATTGTATAAGATTTTAAAATTACGGCAACAGTACCAAATATCTTGCTTTCAGTATTAACAGACTTGAAAACATAACGTTTTGATTGGTTGAACTAAGTTACTTGGGACTAATCAGATAGAATTTCCAAAAATCCTCTTTTACAGAACTCTCACTTCAAGATGTATACTTTTTATATTTTTTTACTTATTTCGACTTCAAGTTCAGGAAAAAAAAAATATTATTCCTGTACCTCATTCATTTCCTTGCAGTATGTCACTTCAATGAACAATAATTTGTCACGATCAATTGATTGTCTACGGAATCCCTTACGAAAATGTATAGGCAACAATTCCGGAACTTTTCAAAAATTATTTAAAAACAATGAAGGAGTAAAGCTATCAAAATTCCCCTTAATCACTTTTTAATATCATCCTCCGTATTGCATTACATTAATTGAAATTTTCGTATCCAGGCCTATTTATTAAACATTCCATCATGGGACTGGAAGCAGGGTGATGACGTGATCTGCCTGGCCGAACTGAAACTGGGCTTTATCGCTCAATCCTGCCTGGCGCCAGGATTCAGCACGATGATGGCAAACTTATTCGCCATGCGCTCCTTCAAGACGGTCAGTAAAACTTGTCCTCGTACCCCGTAGAAAATACCCAACTATGCATGTTTTGGCGAAATTTCATTGATGAACGACAATGCGAGCCGCAAATTTTTTCGCAGGTTTTTTCATCCGCGCGCGAGAGTTAACGTCCGTTTTTTTCGTGTCATTTTGCGCGTCTGTTTTTTTTGTTTTCGATCTTTTTGGTATCTCCGTTTTTCCGTCCATTTTTCGAAAAATCGTGGTTTGCACATGCATAGGCGCGAGTATGATCTAGATATGGTTGGTTGATTCGTACCAGTCGCCCTCGTGCGCAGGCTTGGCAGAATGACTATCTTCGTGGAACCGGGATGGAGATGTACACCGAGACACTGAGCCCCACCTTCATTGGGATGCCATTTGCCAAAGCCACTGAGTAAGTCGGTCCATTGCCAACCGAAAAGCGTTACCGGTTCGAGAGACCTTTAAAGTTGTTTTTTTTTTCTCGGTTTTCTCCAATTTACAGAAAATTTGCATTCTGCGACTCATAGTCTTTAATGATTTTGAATATTTTTCGTCAGAGGTAAATTCAATACTTCCATTTTGAATTTGTGACAAAATATTTTAAGAATTATAAATTATTATCGTCAGCAATCACGTTTTTGCGAGACTACTCAGAGGAGGTTATAAAATTTATTATTGGTAAATATATGAAATAATATTTAGACTGTTTTTCGTAACCCAAGTTTGAATATTTTACCAAAAATTTCATCTTTAGAATGATGGAGCTGTATTCTTTACATTGGGTCATATTGATTTCATCGGTTTTTCATCAATTCCCAATATTTTTAAAACATTTTTATAATATTTCATTTAGGTACATTACAAGGGCGTAAGCGAAAAAAATTTTAGGAGGGATTTACGACGATAATATAATTTTTATAACACAATTTTAGAGCCTTGAGTCTTTAATGACAGTTTGAAATGTCAGTCAGAGTACAACTTTTTGATTGTTTAGAATCAATAAATTTTGAAGTTATCTAATGTTTAGAATCTACAATTGTGCATTTTTCAGATTCGAAAAAATTCATTTAAATATTTTACTCGGAGAATGAAAATTTCATAATTTTTTGGTCATTGATTGTGGAATTTTAATGTTATTTCTGAGGTCTGGAATTCCGCACTTCTGAATTACGATTAATTTGAAAGATTACGTTGACTTATTTAATGTATACCCTCTGAATATTTAAATGCAAAATTATTGGTTATTCTATTTTCAACTATCCAATAATTTCAAAACATATGAAATTCAATTATTTCTTTTCTAAAAATTATCAAACTTCATCATTTTATTCTGAAAACGTGCAGTATATGTATAAAGTTATTGGAATGAGTCATTTTTCAGTGAACACCTCAGTTAAGATTTGGAATAACACTTTTCGAGTGGAAATTCCCTTTTATCTAAATATCGTAATTTTACATGTTTGACATCAGAAATTTGTAGAGTTGTTTGACACCAGAAATTCGTAGAGTTTGAAATATTAAATTTACATTGTTGATTTTTGTAATTTTATCCTCATAATTTTTGATCATAAAACTCGAACTCCACAATTTTTAAGTTACTGATTTAAAAACTATTGCTATATTGAAGTTATTTGTCACGAGGTTTGAAAATTTTGTTGAAGACTCAGAATTCGTATGAAAATTTACTTACTTAATAAGTCCAAAATTTTAAATTCTGTGAATTTGGAGACGTGGATAGTTTCATTTCCACCGTTCAAGTATTATCAACATTTATGATTAAATACTTTATTTTTTCAAAATGTTCCAAGGCTACAGTATTTTTCTGTACATGTGTTGTTTTATTGAATCAAATTCACCATTTTATTGACTTTTAGTTCTCTGATCTCTCAATTTTTTAACCAATACAGTTCGAAAATTTACTGCTGCAATTCTGTTTACGTCCAATTGGTTCCTCCTCTGCAATTGTTTTGACTACCCACAAAAACGTAAGCACTTATTACAACAAATCAATACTTTCTTCCCCACCAAGTATCTGAAATTTATAAAAATAACGCTATTAACGTGACAAAGTCTCTCGAACCGGAGTGAAAGGATGAAGCTTCGCCTCGCCTGTGTCTATCACTACGCTCCACTACGCTATAAACCTATATATGATCGTGTCTACAGTTGAAGAACTGTAACTATGCTACACCTAATCAATGTAAATCACCTTCCATCGCTTCAGTAACGTCGTTTATATTTTTTACGTGTCTCTGCGGTGTATTAATGACAAATAATGAATTGAAAAGCGGCCTCGTGTACACGAAGTCTGCATGTAACGCGACGTCAATTACCACTTGGCCTAAAATACTCACAGCGCCATTTATTGGTTCCGTAACCTTTTATTATCGTTTCTTACAGCGAAACTGGACAACGTACTATCCTTTTACCTTTTATCCAAGATACTTTAGTTAGTATAATTCAATTGTACCACACTAATAAAAGTCCGTCTTAATCGATCAGAAAAATCGATAATGGTTGGTTAGAAAAACAATATTCTTAAAAGAAAATAATGATTTAGCTATTTTTCAAAGTTATTCAGAAATATGAATTCTAGTACTTGTTGATTTTAAAGGCTACTATTTTCGAAGGATTTTCGACGGTAAATTACTGTTATAAAAGTTTTCGAGGTCAAGTATCGAATGGTAAGAAGAAAATATTTTTTCATTGCTAAATGTTTTGATTTGTTTAATATTATAGGAAAAATACCATACATTCTTGAAAAACTAGAAAGGTAAGAAACCTAAAAAATTATTGTTTTCTGGCTTTGATTGAAAAAATGGAATCCTCGACTCCGAAAACTTCTAAAACAAGGATTTATTTCCGAAAATGCTGGGAAAACAGTAGTATTTGGCATGAAAAACAGGAAAATTTGTACCAATAATTAATCTGAAAATAAAGCAACTTTCCAAGATCCTTCACATGTATGATTTTTGAGATTAATCGTTATCAAATTTTACGGTCGATCAAAATGGATCTGAAAAAAACTTTCCCCTTGTTGGACAGTTTTGTTGATTAAGGAGGTATATACGTATAGATATGTATAAATCTTGATACGATAGTTTGTCAAGATATAAAAGGATATATCAGGATATATTGAGTTCATATATTATATACATATATCTAAAATTTTGTACAATAGCTTGTCAGGATATATTATTTCTCAACAATGAAATTAAATTTTTTTTCGAACATTCATCTCACAAAAAAATTGTTCTTCAAGGTTAGTGTGAAAAATTTACCTGGGTTCCAATTCGTTCAACGTCATTTGTTTGATTCAAATGGATTAAATTTTCTACGATATTTTTGTTTTTTTGTCAGAATTTTGATGTAAAGATGGTTGAATGCTGCTCAAAAATCTATATCACACATTTTTTGGCAATTTGACTATAATTTTGCAATAAATAATAATTTTTTGGCAAGTATAAAGTTGACTCATCGAATAAAGTTTAGAAAATTTCTGCTAATCGTATGCTTCTTAAAAGCTTTCAAATATGATCCTTCTATTTGGGTTAAAATTTAAAATTATCTTAGATAATATTAAATTATCGAAGATAATTTTAAATTAACTTCTATAACTTTAAATTACCTTTGGTATTTTGATAGTAAGATGATTTTGAATTAACTTAGGTAATATAAGTATTCTTGATTATGAAATACTCACCAAATAATCACGAGAACACGCAGCAGCCTTTCAAGGCATCAAATTTTTTACGTATTTCAAACACGTTAAATTTCTAAAGGGCAGATTTCCATTATCAGGACTGTTCCTGAATTATGGATATAGACGGCAATCGATTACGATGAAAGCCAATCTCGATTCGTATGGAAATCATACTGGCTTCGTGTTTTGTCTGCGAACATACAATTATACAGGCGCCGAGAGCGAAAGGTCCGAAATCGCGGCGACAAATAGTGCGAACTAATCTTGATGAACTTTGCGGTTTCTTTTTTCTCTTTGTGAAATAGCTGCCAAAAGGATGGGGTATAAATAGAAGTTTTTTTCAGGCAATCCTATTGAGGCCAATTGTAGTTAGTTCGGGAACAACAGGGTTAAAATAATTATTCAAAGAAGGTTGGAAGAAGTTCATTGAAACTTCCTTTCATTATTTATTTGTGTTCTTTGAGGATATTAATTTGAAAATCTTAACCATCTTATATTATCTTTTTACAAAGATCTCAATTTGACGTTAAGCTTGTACAGAGCATAACTTTTTCATTTTTTCGTAGAACTATGTATTTTCATTGCAGAAATTCATCTATACTTATATCGAACTTATGTTTTTTCAAACTTAACTCCGAATTTTGGATCAAATACATTATTAATGCTAGATAATACATATTTTTAAATGATAAAAGATAAAAAAAAATGACTCAACAATGCATTATTTTGTATGAATCTACAAAAAAAAAAAACTTTTTCTCCACCCATGGAGTCAAATATTAGAGGATTATTTTGCCAGACGCTCTGCATCAATATAATTATATATTTTACTTTATCTGACACGCACATATTGAGTTTCAACGAATATTGTAGATTTTCGTTGAAGAAACTTTTTTTTTTATTTTCTTCAGGGCTCGTTGGTTTTGCTAGGGCACGCGCTGAGGCAGATTTCAATGTTGATTTTAAGGGAATATGGCTACGCTGCGATTTATGATTTTTTTTAGGATAATAATAGAAGTATATTTAATGCATAAATATAACCAAGTTACTGAATATACGTGTAACTATAACAACGTGAATTCAGATATTAAACATACAATGTATAAAAAAATGTTCCTTTCAGTTTATTGGGAGAACAAGTGAACAAAAAGTGTGCGAAAGTGTTATATTAATGACTGTTAATGCACGAAAAATAGCAATAATGAAATTTTTTAATTTGTGTAACTTAATCTACTCCTGGGGAATATTCCAAAATTAATTTATTAAATTAAATTAATTTATTTTTTCGATACCCTTGGCTATCGTTTGACAGATGCTATCAAGAAATTTTTCATTTTCACAATTTCTACAGCTGTTTTTGACACTTAAAACATGGAAACATAATAAAATTTTATTTAAAATGTTGACTACTTTGCGAAAATTTCGATTCCTACAAATTTCATGTGTCAAACGATAGCCAAGGGTATCAAAAAACCAAATCATTTTAATTTTTATGATTCTGACGACTTTCATTAGCTGAATCGTGTCAAGCGTTTTAGTGTGCGTTTTTTGTACGGAGGTAATTCAAGGTCAAATCGAAGACAGTCAATATTTCAGTAAAATTGGTGTGAATAATATAAAAATGAATGAGTCAAAAGCAAGAAACTGCACCTCAATTGCATTGTTGGTTTCCCTACAATTCATACTCGAAAAGCAGGGTCGAAAACGAAGCCACAAGGTAGAAGACCCTCTTAAGATACTAACAAATTGGCCTGAAATGATCGAAAAGTTTAACAAAGCATACCTACAAAAAAGAGCATCGAAATCTTGAAATAAAATAGTTTGATCAAAAAAAAAATTTAGTTATAAATCTATTATTGTTTGAATAAAATTTACGAATAGGTAGGGGAGACCGGGGCTGATGTGGACACGGGGCAGGTTTGGAAAAGTCAAAATTTTATAGTTAAATTAAAGATATAGCACCACCTGTTACATATTTGTTGGATAACGTCATTTCAACCATATATACGTAGCTTCATGACAAAATATCGCGGTTTTCGTTCAGCAGTGTGGATTTTGTGATTTTGTAGGTGGAAAGTAAGTTTCACACTCGTTAAATTTTTTGGTATGTAATGGACAAAACAATTTATTTCTTAAAAACGATTTCTGGTATCGATAAATAATGACAAGAGCCGCAAGATTCCGTAGCGTTCTTATACCTAACTTAAAATTGTTGCTTGTAAAACACAATTATTTATGAAAAACGCGGTCGGGGCTTGTTGGGACACTTTGTAGCGGTGTAGGTTGAGACGCAAAACTTAGCATTTATTTGGACGCATCATCAATGATACTCCACAGACCGAAACGGCGAGTTAAAAAAACTGACAAAAAACAAAAACATAAATGTTGACAGTATTTTTTTCAATTTTAACAACGTTTTATCGCAACGTTATCTTACAATTTCAAATAAAATGAACATAAGGATGTAAAAAATGAAAAATAAAAATAATAATCATCCTAAAAGAACAAAAAGTATTAAATAGTAAGCATTGTACACGTTTTTGATTTTACATTTACGTTTTTGATTACATTGTTCATACCTGCCCCTTATACGGGGCAGGTATGAACAATCGACCTCGTCTCATTCTCAAAACTCCCCCTTCTTCAATGATCAACTTCAGACACTGAAAAAATTAACACAACTAGCCAAGAGTATGCTCTACAAAATTCAATCAGTAACTTTATTGAAAAACATTTTGCAAAAGAGAAAAAAAATATAAATTAAAAAGTGTCCGCACCAGCCCCGGTATCTCCTACGTAAATTTTAGAAAAATGTAAACGATGTATGTGATGGAAAATTTGTTCGTCAATTATAAGCAAAACCAAAAAAAAAAAAAAAAAAAAATTAAAAAAAAATTAAAAAAAAAAGAAATACGTATAGTTTTCGTATTATATTAATTCACAAATAAAATTTTTTCTTTTACTTTTTTCTCGAAAAATGTATGAAGTAGTAGTAAAAACATTAGAATGCATTAAACGTTTTTTTTTCATCTATTTCAAATATAAACCTCTCTATTTTTTTACGAATGAAATGCACATACGCAATGCAGAATAAAATTTTGATGTATCATGATAGTACAAGATGATAAACTTTTTTCAGAAAGTTTTTTCTACAAAAATACTAACGTAAAAATGGTTTAGTTTCTCCGTTTACATTTTTTTATTATTATGTTATTCATTTTTTCTTCCAGTCGTGTAACAGGAACTTTACACTTCATGTATTTTATTTAATCTATTTGAGTTTTTAATGTCTTTATTACAAATGTTTTTTGACAACTTATATAAATAAAAAACAATCTTGTTAATTATTAATATGTATATTACAGATGCGGCTGGAGAGAAACAGATCTTGTACAATCATTTTTTTTGTGCAAGGTTTCTTTCTTTATTTGTAATACTCCTTCATGTAACATGGAATTGTGGATTTTTCTTTTTCTTTCGAAGAAAAAAAACTCTGAAGTCATTATCCACATTTATTCTATTGCACATTGTAGAAATTATTGCAGGACTCCCATTGTACACTATTATTCGTCAAAATATAACAATAATCATATAATAGATAAAATAAATGTATAAAATATTTCATATTGACGATATAGTTATTTTTCTCTGACGCAGTTTCCACATGGAACTAAAAATACAATGTAAATTTATACAAAAAAGTGTATATTCAAACCAGAAATTTTGAAATAATAGTCTCAGTCGTAGAGTGTGACAGGGGCGTAGGCATGGGCGGAGGCAGGAGGACATTATTCTCCGCCACAAATTCTGACGAATAAAGGATATCGTATATTTATATACATATAAATTAATTATAAAGTCCCCCCTTCCCAATTGAAAACCGTGCCTACGTCTCTGAAGTGTGATACTTCATTCTGACTCGTATTATACTCGTATACAAAACAAATAAAATACACCTTATTCCACTTTGGCAGCGCTGCCCTTTACACGAGTTTCAACCAGTTTCAACCCTTGATCCGACGAGCCCTGATTTTCCTCAATTTTCTTTTCCGTCCGTAACAAAGCGTTTCGCGTCGGATTTGATAGGCTCCGTGAATATGTTTGACGGCGTGATGAATTGGAGACTGGTTCGTTGGTGTTTCAGTCGCCGGACACTCAAGCGTGGCAGAATGATTACCTACAGGGCACGGGCTGCGAGATGTACACGGAAACCCTCTCCCCGTCCTTTACCGGGATGACATTTCCCCAAGCCAGCGAGTAAGTGCTCGCTGCCACAGACTGCCGTACATGCAAAAAGAAAACTCATATTCCCCTCTCCACGTCCATTTCCCCCTTTTTTAAGTTACACTCACATGACTTACTCTTCTCCCACTTTTTACTCCACACACCATTACTTTTTTACAACTCAGCCAACAAAATCATCAGAGGTTCGTGCACAAAGAACGAAATGGAGCAAAAATACCTCATATACTCCCGATCGATTTTCGACACGTATGCTGTTCATGAGCAACAATTGTAGTTTTTTTTGGCGTCGAATATACAGTCACTCTTTAGGAACTGTTTGTTTACAGCACTTTTTTCAAACAGCATTACTGTATCTAGATTGGTATGTTTACAGATTCTTGTTTTTTGTTTTTTCTTTTTTTTCATCGTATTTTTAGGATGTGTTAGTGGAGTGTACAAAGATTTATTTGTAGAATTTGAAGATTATCGTTTTGTTGTGCACACATTTTATCACGTATAAAGGAATTGTGTCACGTGTGCTTTTTTTTCACATATTTTTGAATGGGGGATGAAAATTTTCAGATTTGTAATAATAAATTCATAATGTTTCCCTCATTTTTTGATCACGAGTGTGTTTTTGAAATTAGAGAAATTTTCGTTAAGTCGAGGTCCTCTAATTACATGTATTTATAATAATTTAATTCAGAATGCAGCAAAATTTTACAACACCTTTAGATTCTTTTTTTTTTCATTTTGATACAGTATCTCAACCAAAGATATTCACGAAAATGCAGCATCGTATGATAAATGTGTTTTCACAGACTATGCTAATCAGAAGAATTTTTCACTTTCTATTCTTTCAATGTGATTTATTTTCTATTGACTGATCGAAAATAAGCATTTTACAATTAACATACAACAATAACACGTTTCCTTAGCGAAGGTGGCTAAATGACAATTTAATTATACGTAAAAACATCGTCGTTACATAGCTGTTACTGCAATGTTATTGCATGTTACTGCAATGTTATTATAATGTAATAACGCTGCTGTAACATGTAATATCACTTTGACCAGCTTTACTACAGTCTCTAAAATCGTATTTCTTTTTTCTATTAGAAAATAGATCGTGAACTAATTCATTCAAGATGAATTATGTAAATAATTTTTCCTTTTACCCAAATAATAATAACGAAATAAGCCCCCATTTTCTGTAACTGAAATTGGCACTTCCGGCAGCGTTAAATAAAAGGTCCAAGAAAAAATGGGCATGAAAAAAGTTGGCACGCGGTGAAAGGCTTCGGGGGATTTTTTCTTCCGCAACATAAATCGATGTTTTGCGAGCGCCAAATTGACTCAAAGCTCTTCCCCTTTTTTCTTTTCCGGTTCACCGTCATTGGATTTCTCGCATCCTCGCAGAAATATTGAGGTCATCCTACATTCCGTGCCCGTCCTATGTCATATTGTGTGTCCATAGAATGTAGATTATTCGAACTATCATTGACACAGCAATTTTGTTTTCATGCATGCCTCTTTTTCAACATGTAATGAGGATATGAATAAAAGGACGAAATAGACTTATTTGATGATTAATCTGAAAAATGATTCTACCACGTACACCAATTGAAATTAAGTCTACTTGGTCCTTAATACACCATAACAAGATAATTATTTTTGCATGGTTTGTATATACTTATTTGAATTCTTTACACAGAAATTTATGTCTGCATATTCAGTAGGACAGAAACAAAAAATCTCGAATCTAGAACAAAATTATTTAAAATTCAATTTTAAAAATATTCTGTCCTTTTTTACCGTGAAAGCTTTATGAATTTGACATTTACATTGTGAATTTTCAAAAAATAAAACCTAGGAACTTGAAGTTTTAGTTTAGTTTTGTGTTTTTTTTTTTAACAAGGGGAGGGAAAGAATTATGTGAAATCTTTGTTAACGTTGTAAATTCTGCTTTTATTTCTACCTCTGACAAACTTGTAAATAAATACACCACCACAGAATATGCGAAATATCAGTGCTTGATTTCTCGAGTCATCGAACAGTTACACAATCTATCAATATATGTTCGCGAACGCTCCTATTACTCGACAACTTCGATACCCCGGTAAATCACGTTAGAATAGATACTAGAATAATCGAATTTTGACCTGGAACTGACACCTTATCGCGTAAGCATGCCATTTGCACGACACGTTTTCTAGCAATGTTCTCCAATGGATGCGCATACTTGTCGCTGAATCATGCAACGCAACGAACCAAGCATGCAGAAAATGTTTCGTCGCTTCGATCAGCGATCCGACGAGATTTTCGGTCACGTAAAGTTATTATCCAAAGCGAAATGGCTTTTTCTCGTTGCGCCGTGTGCGTTTATACATAACATGAACATATACGCAAACACGGACACTGTAAAAGCGTCATTTTTAGTTTCGCCGATAATAGAGAACGGCACGAGAATACAATTTTGGCTTACTTCTAAGAATGAAAAGGCTACACAAATTTACAAATCTATCCATGTGCCGTTTTCTAGTTGCTTTTGTTGATCCGAATCACACTTCATTTTCATCACACTTTAATGTGAGTTTGGTATGTATCCACTAACATACGCAGTGCAGGCGTTTTGCTTTTAATATGGAAAATTATGAATTTTTTTATTCATATAGAGACTTGAGATTCTTTCATTTCTGGAATAGAAGTTAGTCGAGTTTTTCAGAATCAGATGTTCCAAGTTTGCTTTTAGAGTTCTTAATATTGTTATTTAAACTTGAGGTAAAATTTGCTTGTAAATAATTACAACGCTGACTTGTTTTAGATTTATTGTGGAGATAAGTAGGTGCTACATGAGACTTGTTTCTAGGTTATGCTTCACAAAACTGAAGCTTTTGCTTTTGGCTATTGAAATAAAAGGAGAAGGTGGCAGCGACAGTAAAATATCGATAAATCCACGAGGTGCCAAGATCGCTGCTAATACTCAGGGATTCTTCATTGCTCAATCTGCCGACGAAGTGAAACGGTGAGTCTTTCAATTTTGATGAAATAAGATGAACAGTTATCATTAGGACTATGACAAATGTCACGTGCCTAAATTTAAAGCTTCAAGCATTTACTCAAGCCTTTATCAGGACAACAAAATTATGACTTGGTCTACTCACGTTATTTTTGAAAAAATGTCGTTCATCGCAATGATAAAAATTATGTATGATAATCATATCGATGATAAGACATGATGTGCATGCTTTTCCACATCTGTTTCATATACGTTTTTCTTCAATAAATATATTTTGTTTTTCAGCGCATGGTTTTACTGCAAAGCGTGTCACGACGAAATCAAAGACGAAACATTGATCAAGAAGTGCAAGTGCAAAAACTGTAAGTTACTCCTGTCGCATTTCATAAATCTATTACTTAATGATTCACGACCAATTTACTCTCTTGAGTTTTTCTACTAATCAATCTATTCTCCCCCTACTGTATAAAAAGAGCAACTTCCATTTATTCACGTTTCGTAGTTACTTCATCAACCACCCACGAAACCCGCCTGGAAAAATTTGAGGAAAATCAATTTCCCGCCAATTCGTGGCGCGATTTGTGGGTGACGATGTCAAAGCCGTTTCCTAGGAAACTATTCATTTTTATGAAATCCTGCTATTTCTGGTGTCTATTGAGCCTCTTGCAACAGCGACGCAAAGAATAATATTTTCGAGTTTGGCGTTGTTGAGAGGGGATAAAGAAAACACACTTTTTGTGACGAATTGCAAAAAAGTTAAGGTTGTGACGATATTATTGTGATATATGATCTAGTGGGGCAGCAGCAGCGTTCCTGGGGCCGAGACCTAGGTAACGTCTCTCACTCGCTCGCTTATTATGAGACTTTTACTATTGTCTGACTCTTCACATTTGTATACTACTTTTTCTATCTGTCTATTTCGATCTATTTCTCTGTATACCCACGCCCCGTACGAATTTTATGCTCTTGTACATTCATTTGCTGCATTGCCCGGATCCTTTGACATTCCTGACATTATTTGAAGGGGATTACCGACATTCTGTCTTTACCAACTGTGCAAATTTTTGAGTGGGGACTCTGCATAGCTTAGGTGGAAGAGCATTGGACGAGGAATCGGAAGGTCTTGGGTTCGCATCCCAACGTAGCCTTTGTTTCTTGGCAATTTGGTAAAACAGAATGAAGTAATTTCCCGAAATCTTATATACAAAAGTCAATGCTGCATTGACAATTTTCGATTTATTGGCTACATTATATTTGATTTTCTTAGAATTAAGTATTACGATCCAAAGTAAAGAAAGTCGATACAAATTTCTATTTCCCGATAAACTGGATTCTTTTTCTCCAAATAATGAAGTGCAGCATCTACTTTTTACACTCCCATTATGTAACAATTTTGTTGTCTTCGTCTTGTACAACCAAAATTTGTACTCTGTATATATCGTCTAGGAAATAATGGCAACGATCAAAAGAACAATATAAATGAATGTATTTTCAAATTTCGAACCTAAATACATAACCGGTAAGTTCATTGTTACGGTGCTCGTGTGATGGTTCATTTTTTTTTTACTAAAATTTTTTTTGAATTTTGATAAGATATACTTTATTGCAATTTGCAATATTATTAACTTCGAGTTCAATGATCTCAAATCAGCCACAATAAGTTGACTTTGTGAATTTTACAGAGACTTTTTGATAGTTATAAAGCTCCTTAAAAAAAGGCTTTTGAAGAAATTTGTGGTAAATATACATTTTTAAACGAATGATTATTATTATAAATTTTATTTTACATTAAGTCTATCACTTTTTCCTTGGGAATGGCTGAATAATAATTTATGGTTATTGAGACTATTGTATCCGTAAAAACACAGAGCAATAAGAATTGCTTTTTTTATTGATAAATTCATTTTTCAGAAAAGGAACTTTTTTTATTAACAAATATATAATTTTTTTAGCTTTGAAAGCATAGGAAAAAAGAAAAAAATCGGGAAAATCGTGTTGTTACGTTGAAACGATTTTTTCTACGAATATATGGTATTCATTTTATCTCTTAGAAGTTAATAAATATACGAGAATGTTTCAATGTTGTTTTGTTCTTTTTTTTTTATTTGGTAATATCATCTTCAGCCAGCCACTGAAAAGCAGCTTTGCAAATTTTATAGTGTTTGTTGTATCTTAAAAGCTTCTATTCAGAAACAAGCCCGTGTAAAGAAATTTTGTTGAAATGTGACTTTTTCACAAAGTTACTAAGGTTTGAATTCTTTAGCGTGGATATTGTTTATAGACATTTCCTCGATAACAGCTGGATACTAATTTACCTATTTGTTTATTCCAGAAAATATATTTTCATAAAAAGAAAGTATCATTCACGAGCAAATTTATAATTTCTCAATTCCTTGAGCGTAAAAGGAACGAGAGAAATTCGCGTTACATAAATTATTTCGTCACCAATATATTTTCACAATCAGCTCTTTGATAAATTCATAAATAAACAAATGATGGGTAAAATTAAATTTTGTTTTTCCTTTTTGATAAAGTGGAATCATTTCAAATCAGCTACTAAAAATCGACTTTGCTAATTTCATACAGCTTTTTTGACCATGTAAAAGCTTCTGCTTCCTGTTTTTTTGTCAGTTCTTTGGAAGTTAAAAAGTATATAATTTTTTTAGGAAAAAGGATATTTTTGTCTTTTGCAAAATGCATTCACAAATCGACTTATGAGTTTTTTGATATGGTGAGTTTCTACAGGGGCATAAACACGGAAATTTTCATTTATTATCAAGAACTTGCCAAGAAAATGGCAACAAACAAAATGCAAGATAAAAATTTTAATAGCTAAAAAATTTTGATGTCCATTATCTTCCTAATAGGAGCTATGCAACTGTTAAAAAATCTATGTCAATTTCAAAAAATGATACTCAGTGTTGAGTTCGAGATAATTTGATCCATGAATTTATGGATTTATGGTAAAAAATTATATCGATTGAAGCTGGAAATCCATTAACATATGGAAATTAATTGCAGTAAATGAGTTGAAAAAATGTTTTTGCTATTTTTATTTCATTAATTCATTTAAGCAGAAAGATAATTGAGACTTTCCAATATAACTAAAATAAGTAATTTATAACACTCACAATGAGTTTCACACGTAATATTATTGTTGGAAGAAATGAAATCATTTAAAAACTTGCGAAATATTCAGAAAATGATGAAAATCATTTAATAATTATACACTTATCTAATCATTTATTCGTTTGATCAGTAAACCTATTATTGAAATAAAAAAATAAAAAAAAATGAACCCTCCAATAAACACAAGCGCGAAACCTATCTTATTCCAACCTCAGAAGATCCCAAACCCGATAACTCAAGTCAGCTGGCGCATGTCCATCTGACCAATTTACGAGGATTTAGTCTGCACTATAGTGTCACCTTGCTTGCATGTCGTATTTTTTTCGGTTAGGGTATAAATTAATCGACTCTAGAGACGCTGCATAATGAAAATATAAATCTCCTTTAATCTTTCACAGCACCTAGAAAATCAGCTCGACTACAAAAGTCATTTCGCAAACGGAGTTTCAGGCCATTTATGAAGTATTTTTCATAATTTCCGATAAGTTTTTGAAGATATATTCAATCAATTTTTGGGATAAACTGACAGCTTGTCGAAATCGTGACTAAAATGACGGGGAAAATAATTCTTATAACGGTTGAAATGTTTGATATTGCTCGAGCAGGAAATCATGATATTATTCAGGTTGATATTTCAGCTCATAAAGAAAACGAGATGCTAAGAATTGATATTTTTTTCTATCGATCTTAACTAAGACTATTCATCATTGATTGATGTACGTCAAATCTTATGTACAGTCAGACGATTTCTTGAGGTTTAGTTAAATCGTGAAGTTTAAGAAATGAATCAGTATTTTATAAAGATTTAATAAAAAATTCCTGACATCAGTCACGCTGAGTAATTCAAAACAGATATTTTTAAAACAGAAATAAAAACAGGGGACGACACGGTTCATCATCGGCAATGAAAGACAAACTATTGATGTTCCAGTATGTTTACGTTTATTGCGAAGTCACAAAATTTATAAAAATCGCGTGATTTTTGTTTATTGTCGGATATGGTATTCGTTTTGTGGATTTATTTATCGTTGTACAGTTTTTATTGTACAGTTCTACACTTATTTTTTAAACCCTGGGCAATCAAGTGATACACTATACGATACTTATAGCTATAAGAAAAAGGAAGTTAAAAAATCCAAAATTTAATTTGTTATTATATATGTCTAACTAAATTAACATATGTAAAGAGTAGCAATAAAATTTTCCTATTTTTCTGAATGACAATCGTCAAAAAATTAAAAACAATAAACTCGAGGCTTGCAAATATATGTCACTTTCTCTTTTGTATCAAAGAAAGTTTCTCTTCTGCTACTTTCAGTGTAATAAAATTCTCTTCCTGAAATTTCAAAAATATTAATAAATTTAGAGGACAAACTTCAAACGACGCTATAGATGGAAAAAGAATACTCATTTCCTTCATTAAATATTCTAACAACGGTAAATTATCACTCAATCAGCTTGCCATAAAAAAATTATTAAGCTTGCAGCAAAGTTTACTAATCAAATAACCAAAAATACATTTGGTGTACTAAAACTGCTTTGGCCGAATACATATTTTTTCGATAATCATGAATTAACGTCACTTAATTCCTATAAAAATAACAATTCAATTCCAACAGGTACATAAATGATATTTATTTGAAAGTTCATTAAATTTCGAAATTTCAGTACTTTCTTGACAGAAAGTTGATTTGTGTACAAGTCATGGTAGATATAAAGATTTTCTGGAACTCTTCCTTGTATCATTGATTCACAATAAATCAAAGAAAATCGATCGAACAATCAAAGTTTGAAACCTGTATCCCCCTAGGCCTTATCGGATTAATCAAAAAGATTGTAAAACAGCTATAAAACTGGAGTTTTACGACTATTTCGCAAATTTACACCTGTGAAAAGGGTGATGCAACACGGTGCTGGACATGGCAACAGTAAATTGCGCGAGCATTATAAGATCCAACGAGTTTCTGAATTTTATGACTCCGAAGTTTTAGAATTCAAGTATTCTTGCTTCTACCCAATATTTGTAAGAATCGTATTATTCTTCAGTGATGTTATAAACATCATAAGACAATAAATTCTAACGTAGAAGAAATCATTCTTTAGTCTCAGCAAACTAAAGTTCCTACTCTGAAAGACATTGCAAATCGAGAAGCTGTAGTAGGCTCAGATGTTAATTAGAAAAATCACAATTTCCAAGTACATTTGGAATTTTTAAATAACAAAAAAAAAAAAAAAAAATAATAATAATAGCGTAAAACGAACCGGAGCTCGAAGACAATTGCATTAAAAAGTTGGAAAGGAACGAGCATTTCTAACAACGTAGTATCTGGTTCACCGTTGAATTTTTACAGATGTGGGGATGATGATGATGCAGACCGGTATGGTGAAAGGGAACACCACTTATAGCAGATACCTCGACGGTACGCCCTATTCCATTTCCGTTCTTCCTCCTCCTCAATGTTTCCAACAAAAGTCCAATCAACTAGACGTATTCGAAAACGATCGTAATGAAGCAATAATTTTCAAAAAAAACTTCCTCGCAATTTTTTCCATAATTCTTTGAAAAACTTCAGCGCTTTGTAACTGTGTCGCAATGTCATGCACAAGATTTTTAATATACTCTTAATGTTCTGGGTTCCATGTGAATAATCGCACATTGTCGCAATTAACACAAGAATTCCCGTGAATTGTTCAATTAATACCGTTTCTTGTGCAGATGCATAAACTTGTTTGGAAAAATTATGATTAGGTGGTTTCTGAAACGTTCGAATACTGTCGATAGAAGTTCTACTCAATGAACTTCCTCATTTAAATTAACGCGCTTGGTTTTTATGATTTGGAGCTTATAGAGCTTAAGGTGGACATTAAGTTGATGATTGAGGCTTTGAATCAATGCTAAGAAATTATTCTCAAAAAACTGTTCTTTTGTTCTAGCAAAGCAGAAATGGATAAAATTTAAATAATTTCATGGGAATGGGATTTAGAGTAAACGAGTTTTTTAACATTTAAGAATTCTATGTGGGTATTAACGTCATTCCTCCTAACAATTTTATAAGGTATAAATCTTAAGTTTTCCATATTTTCCTAATGAAAGCTACATCGTACTACCAGCCTCGCTATGCGAAATTTCCCAACCGCTATTTAAATAGGCTTGCGTCATAAATCGTTTAACGTGTTGCTACAAAACGCGCATTTCGTGACCGCTGATGCGACATAACTCGTGTTGCTGCAAAAACTTTTTGCCAAGCCGTTAGCTAATTTCTTAAACTTGCCGCGGATCAAAATATCAACGTATTTCCTGACGCAGACATTTCTGACAATGAAAATGTCCCACCTTGCAATATCTAAGTGTTCGGGTTGGAATGTATACAATGCCCAGGGTTTATAGAAACACGGTTTATGTTGGAGAGTGTTACTTTTGATGGAACACGAAAGTGTGTACAAACAGGTCGACACATACACACATGCATACGTACATTCATCGTTCTCTAGAGAGAACACTGAACATTGCATTACGTTACATGGAAAACGTGATTGCGTCCTGCGTTTATGACTGTGATACATCATGTACATAAGGCTCGCTGGATAAAAACAATGCATTTTGTAACGTGTACAAGAATGTATTAAGTTGTTCAATATTTTCTATTAATAAGGAAAAGTCTCTATTTTTACTTTGTTCGACGCGTTTGGGTGAATCACATTTCATCTGTATAAAATGTCTATTTATGATTTAAATTCAAGTTCATGCTTTAAAATTTGTGTTTTATTGATGACAAAATACGATCAAGCTCTGAGATATGTTCTTTTCAACTTTTCAGGCTAATCCTTTATTTGAATGCTTATTTAACGCACTAAATTTGAAGAGTAACCTTCTACCTTGAACGTATGCATCTTTGACGAATTGATCATCAGTCAGCGGTCAATCCTAAAAGAGTTGAGAAAACTAATCAATTAATTTGATAAAATTGAGAAATTAACTTCAATCTTGAACATGGTCATCTTTGGCAGAATGATTCTGACATTCAAGGGTCAACCCTGAAAAATTTGAGAGAACTTTCTGCAGAGTAAATACTCGTTTCGTAAATGAACTGGAAATAATAGTGTTTGGTTAATGATTTAGTTAAATCAATCATTTTGATATAATCAAGCGATTGGTATTTCGAAAAATGAAATATTCAAGACCTAAATGAACAGTTTATAGTATTCATAGAGGCTTTTAAACCGAATCGATTGATTGAATCGACCGAAAAAGAGGTCGAGGTCATTGAGGAATAAATACTAACAGCTTTGGTTCTTCTTCCGGGTAGTGGCCACATTCCGGAAAGGCGTACGGGCTGTTCAGATGGTCGGAAGGGCAAGTACGTATTCCGCGAGTCTAGAGCATACCACGTGTCTTTCATTTTCCTGGTACCACATGAATGGTTGTGTTAATGGGTCTGTTTGATCTTGCCTTGCAATTTGCTATTGAATCGATGGTGAGAATATGTCGACCATTTTTTAATTGAACTGTTCTTTTCTTTATCAATCTTGGTTACGTTGTTTATTTGAAAAAGAAGACAAAAGATCGTTTGTTTTCTGGAGAATCTGTGAATATTCGATACAATAGCAAAACCACGATCATTTACTGTCATGAAATCATCTGGGATGTGTTGGGTTGTGTCGCCTGGTGCTCAAAGAAGACCTTTGAACAAAGTTGGACGGACGAGTACTCAACGATTTTCATCGAGTTAAAGTTGTTTTGTGATTTATTGGGTTCTGATTGAAGAAGTGTAGAGTAATCGGTAAGTGCTAATGCAAAAGAAACTGAGTGTCACTCTGATTCGGTTTTTTTCTGTTTGGACTATGCGATTCAGCACTCAGAAGCTTTTGGATTTTCATAAGTCGATGGTGGCGCTGTTCTGGTGATTAAATCGTAGGGTGTTTTTCAGATGAATTTTAAAATGGAATGGATGAAGAACACTTTTTTTTTATTGAATAGTTAGAGTGAACAATGTTTACATCAAATTTTTATTTACACAATATTAATAGTGAAACTTGACGGAGCCAGAATAAGAAATTTCATCACCAGAGCGGTGCCACGATAATCACGCACTATCTTCAAACAAACGGAAATTCACGAGAAAGAGACTTTCCGATTTGAGAATCTTCGCACATGATCAAATCTGGCAGTCTCTAACACTTCCCCCAGCTATCGAACCTCACTTTACTGTGTCAAAACGACTTCTTTGTCGTACCTATAATGCCTGAGTGGATTAATTGGCTGGGGAAGTGTTTCATAAATGACTTTACTCGATCGATAGACACTTCCGCGACGCGAACTTTCTTCGATGTTTTCTCCTTTGTCACGGGCTGGGATCAAAGGAGAGCGAATCGTACTAGTTCCTCTGCAGTGTTTGCGTAGATCTTCTGACAGGGCTGACAAAGGCATTGTGCAGAAGAAAAAGGGGTTGGTTTCATTCGACATTTTAACGTCCGATATACTTGGTGTTTCGTTCCTGAACCTCGCAGGCAAAATGTTGATAAATGTAGGATGAGATAAAGATGACGTTGGGGATCTTGTTTTGCCTACGACCACGACTTAATTATTCCTCCGTAGATACTTATTATTAGTTGTCTAACCCTTGATGTGGTGTCTTCTTGATTTCTGCAACGATTGCGTCGTTTATTATTATGAGTGTCGTTTCTGAATGTAGTTTATTCTGGTCTGTAAGTGTTGTTAATGGTTTTGTGTTTTTGCCAGTGAGGCCGAAACGTTTGGGGCCTGAACGTACGCTGCCTACATTGGGTGGTTAATTTTTGCATCATTGTGTTTTTTGACATTGCCGCCGAAAAAATATCAGTCCTAGTGTTAATATAGTTTTTAGCGTATCTCGACGTCGTGTGCGTGCGTGCGTGAAGGCGAGTCTCTAAAATGATCGCTATCCCAGAGGACAAAAGTTTTTTAAGCTAGAAAGTTTCGCAGCATTATATTTGGACGTTTTTCGGATTCGTAGCCCAGTTGGAAGTGGCGAGAAACTTTCGTTGCTGTCGTGCATTGTTCTTTGCTTGTTCACATCGATGCTTTTGTGCTCACGTGTCTCGTCGATCGAAATAAAAAGTTTATTTCAGGCGAAAGCATCGATGCACTTTGAGATATATATTATGAGTGTCCGTTTACATTTTATGGGATGGCGCTGCAGTCGCAAGATCACGAGCATTGGTTAGGAAGAAAAGTGAAAAGTCAATGTGCATGCTCACCAAGGTGATTCAGAAAATTCTTTTCTTTCATTCATTATTTTTAAATCACCCCCAGTTGAGATCAAATTTCAAAAGAGTTCATTTTTCTCGGTAATCCTCTATAATCAGAATGTTATATCAATTCCAAAAAAAATTTTTTTTGAATTACCATAACGCTCACGCAACTGACTGCCGCGCCGTTCAATAAGGCAGTACATATTTGACCCGTACTTTTTCAATTGTAGTTTAATTATCTTTTTAGTTAGTACAGAAATCGATATTGATGTGTGTATGTGTGTTCATTTCCGATATTACCATTTTATATCGCTGCATCTCACACGTTCGGCCTATTTAAGAGTTAAACTTCCAGAATGAGACAAGCCCTGAAATTATTTATCGGAACGATTCTGGGATATGGACATTATTCTCCATACAATGCCTCACTATGTTCACATAAAACACAATAGCTTACCGCATTGTTGGACACAAACTCACTGGGAATACTACACGCGTTATGTACATGCACAAACGTACGTACTGATATACCTGGTTAAACATATTCCATTTTTTCACGAAAGTAAGAAACTACCCTGCAAATACCGTATCCTTCATCATAAAATAAAATGATGGTATATAAGTTTAATGTTTCATGAGGAAACGGAAGACGAACCGTGCAACGCACTGCACTGAACACGTGCATCGTTATCAATCACGTAGCAGTGCTACATTTATACACACGAATTACGCAGGAGAGATTAATTTTTCGTTCGATTTTTAGGTCAACTCGGGTCCTTTAATATTATATATTTCATTTATTCAATCATTCAATTTCTTTACAATCATACGTAATTGTGACAGTTGTTTCAGTAATCGATCAAGGAATTTATGTATAAATGGTAGGAACTAAAAGAGCTGAATTAAATGAAACCACCCTCGACGCTTTCATACGATAGAGTTTTTGGTCTTACGCACAATTATTGCACTTTTAGCAATTACTCCACGATTCTCTATGCTTCTGCACGTAAGAGGCCGTTTAATTTTTTTCCAAACACGAATCATCCGTTATCCTTGATTAAGCATGCTGTCGATGCATGCATCTGAGTAATGTATTTGGATTGATCACTGTCTGATAGATGCAAAGTGAAAATTAGTAAGAATCTATAACTTTATGTGGTAAGTTTGTTGTCCTATGGAAACCAGAGTTCCTCGTTTGCCTGGTTGCACGCTGCATGTTGCAGAAGTTACATCACAATTTAGTGTTTAAGTCACGATGAATTATAGTTGGATGTGTATTTTCAATGCTACGAAACTACGGATTCGTAATCGATAAATTTCTAATGCTGATCGAGCCTTGAAAAAACACAAATTATTTGTTATGATAAAGTTGCACAAACAAGTAATATAATAGATGTTGTAGAACGTTGACACTAAGCAAATTGATTCGAAATGAAATGGGGACTTGTAAGAATTGTTTTTTCGAATGAATTTGTTTTTCATGAAACAGATTGTTCGTTGTTTTGAATAAAAATGAACACCTCAAACCTTTCTAGGTTATAGTTTCTTCGTAGATGTTTTTTGTATGGTTGAACACTCTGTTTCAAAAATCTGTTACCTCTTTTGTCAGAACGAGGCAAAAGGTGTCGATAGATTAGAAAAATTTAGTTCATAGATAGATTAGCTAACATATGTAGCGGTTTGTTACAGACGACCATCATCCTCCCCCCACATTTACTCCGCCAGAACTGCCCAAGATGGTTCACGTGAGAGGTACAGTTACACCTCAGTCAAATCATGCTACAGTCTCGCGTATTACTGAATTCTTCCATTTTAACACATCGCAATTGATAAATTTCATTTTTTGATAACTAAAAAACAATGAAACGCTGTTCGGATAAAGTTTTTTATCACAATTTATTTACGAATATAGGTGTGAAAAATTATATTTTTATAGCTTCGATCATGTTTTTAAAGACGAGAACAAAGTAAAGTGTCCAAATCGTTTCCTGATTCAATAACAAATCTTATGATCCACAATAAAAAATTCGTTACCATACAAACACAAAACGCCATGTAGATGATCATATTTTAGTATTGAAATTCATTCTCTGATTGTTCAGTCCTTTGCACGACTCTTTTTATAAGCTACCAAGTGTTCTTTCTATCTAGATTAGCATATGTTCGAAAAAAAATCAGAATTTGTAGCCCAGTACTTTGGGAACGTGGGAATTTGTTGAGACCTGAGATTATGTGAATGACTGTTTTTCAAAGAATAAAAAATGTATAAAATGAAAAAATTAAGAATGACAACGTTCCATTAAATCGAAATAAATTTTTTTAGTATTTTCAAAAAAAACACTGCGAAAAAACCTAGGCTTCAGGCAGAAAATTTTTTCTAGTTTATTAGACAAACTTTCTGTACAGAGGATAATTTTTAATCTTCCACAAGCTAATTTCAAGAGGATAACTCTCCAATTTCATAGAATTGCTGGATTTTTTAATGATTTAACTCATGGAGCTTGAGGTTATAGATTTTTTAATCTCGTAACCTTTAATTTGCGTTCAAACTTGAAACCACGAGTTCTGTTTTAGTCATTTTCTTGTCCATTACTTAAAGATTATAAGTATTTTGAAGTGTTACTTTGCGTGTCAAAACTGATATACTTCTTTTAAGTTGTAAATTTCTAAATTTCTTATCCTGTCTATTTGAAATTATACCGAAAAATTATATTCCAGGAAAACTTATCTATTTTTATAATTTTTTTGATCAGGTTCAATTTTCAAAAAAAAAGCAAAAACACAATATTTTACTTCCAATATGTGCTGTATCAAGTTTTTAAATTTCGAGATGCGAAACACTTAAATTTTCAAGATTTAGAATTAAGTTTTCAAGAACGAATAGTTCATTTATATGAATTAATATTCTGTAACTTTTTTCATTTGTAATTCGTTGAATTGGAAGTTTCGAATTTCCATATATGTTTAGTAAGTCAGAAACGATGAAATTGACATAAATAATAATACAAGTAAAAAGTAGCTTTGTCGAGTATTTTGATAATATAAGAGAAATCTAAAGTTGTCTCTGAATTTAGATTTTTTTTTGTTTACGAAGAATTTTTTTTTGTCACAAATCATAATTCCGAAATTATTCATTTTATTAAAACTACATCGAATCTCCTACTTCGAAATCAAGAGTTCAAAGTTTGTAAAGTGCTCATTTTTTTATACTTTCGAAAATTCTTATCTAGTAAAGAATTAATTTTATTGAAATTTTAGAAAAAGTTATCAATATTTAAATCTGCCTATGCCCCTTCTAAAATATATTACAATGTAACAGAAATGTTGTGAAAATTTTTGAATTCCAATTGTTAAGGAACTACTCCTGAATGTATAAAAATCATCTAATTTTATGTAACTTCCTTGATTTTTTAGAATTGCTTGCAAGTAAATTTGTTTCAAAAGTGAAACACTAGGACATGACTTCAGGTTTCTAAGTCAATTTGCATAAATTTTTAGAAGTTTTTCGATTGCTTCACATTCCTTTATAATTGCAAACAACTTCGAATTCTTACAGAATTTTTCCAGCAGTAAAACATTCAAGAATCTTAGCTTACGAATCGATTCTAAATCCAAGAAGGTATTCTGGAACAGAAAGAAATAAAAACATGTATTTTTGAAACAATTTTACGCTGGCGAACATAATTTAATACAGGGTATTTTCAATTCCCTGCACCAAAAAAAAAAAAATTCAATTCATCTTTTTGAATTAAAAGTCATAATAGGACTTTTTTTAAAACTCGAAATTGAATAAGTTATTCAAGAATAACACTTAACAATAAATACGCTCTCTCGACAAGTGAGGGTAGACTTCGTGAACGAACTTTTCTTTAATTTTTTTCGGTCGAAAAGTTATCTGGCACCTCTCAAAAAAGTTACAATCATAAAAGTTATTCGGGGTACAAGTTTTAGCCAATTTCTTAGATTTTACGCTTGAATAACTTTTTTGACTATGGCTTAAGTTAAAAATGGCAAAAGACTTTCGACTCAGAAGAATTTGAAGAAAATTTGGGAAAATTTTGGTCTATGAAGTCTACCCGCACTTGTCAAGAGAGTGCACTTGATGTTTAAATTTTAGGCTTGAATAACTTTTTCAATTTTCAGTTTCGTAAAAAGTAGTAAAGAACTTTTTGACTTGAAATTCAATGAGGAATCGCGTTTTTTTTCGTGTGGGAATGGGAAACACCTTGTATAATTTCAAAAAAGAGTAGTATCATAAAAGTGACTAGAATTTTTTGAAAAGCCGTCAAAATTGTATATACGATCGTATTAAAATTCAGGAAACATTTTTTTTTCGAACAATGTAACTTATGTAACCCAACTTGAGAAACTGAAATTGTAGAAATCGTGGCTCACAGCCACATCACTAAAAAGTTGAAAAATCTTCTTTCTCTGTTCGTTAAATTCGAGTTCGCCACCATGTTGTTCCTGTCAACTATGTCATGTAATCATATTTGTTTCCATTTACATAAAGTGCGTATAGTTCTTGAAACATTGCTTGGGTAAACGAAAAAGAATAAAAATTAAAAAAAAAAAAAAAACGCCTGAAGCAAACACCTTGGACGAAAAATGCGCGTCTGTAAGCATGGGCGCTATAGGTCAATACATGAAGCATTGCGCGATGTGGGAGTAGTAAGGTCACGATGATAGTGACGCTCGATTCATGCGCAAACTGCTTAAGTGCTAAATTCTCATTTTATGTTTAGCAGTGAACACGCTCTGGACATCCATTATTAATTATTGTCTAAATATTTTAGGTGAAATCAGTCGTGATCGAGACGATCCTAATGGTAAGAAGTGGCGACACAATGTTTAACGCTCAAAAGTAGTAGAGCAATGCCGATTCTGTTTCTTATTTGACCTTGAAGCTGGTCGTTGTTTGTGTCGGTAAGTTTTAAGGTCAATGTCGGGCAGAATTGACATTGGTATACTACTTTTGCGAACGTTCGAATACATACTACTTGAACGTCCTTAAACGGTCATGCAATCAAACAAAAAGATTTTTATTAAGTACACTTTGAAGTTCTCAATGATGAGATTTTGTTCAATTTTGCATCACAGTGTCAGTCATTGACAGTGCTTTTATTATCTGCATATCTGACAAACTTTGTTAGTTTAAGTTTTACTGACTTCTTGTTTACACCGAGGTAAATTCCAGAAATTTTCTCAAAAGTTTATTTACATGATCGTTTACAAGCTTTTTGACCTCATTTTACTGTGTCTTTTGATTTCGGGACACTGCATGCTTAAAAATGTATGTCACATATTGTTTTTCAGCTAAAATTTCTGACTAGTCATGTCAAATCCCTTATTACGTTTTTCTGGGGATCGATACGATTTCTGACGCGTTTTTTGATGCATGCTCAAAATTTTCTTATTTGAACGTGGATGATATTTACGATTTTTGCTGTGACGTTCATATTGCGAGTTGTGAAATATGTTGATTATTTTGTTCCAGCAATGAGAAATCATCGGAACTCCGTAGGTGTGACAATGATGAATTCGACTAAACAGGTCAATAAAGTGAAACCAAATGTGAATCGAACTGCTAATGACGGCTTATCAAGTCCGGATCAACAACCGTACAATCAGAGGTAAACGATGATTGACTTTTCTGATTATATATGAAGTTGTTGTGTCGTACTATCATTTTCAGCCATCAACTCTGGAAAAATTATTTAAAAAAACTCTACGTAATAATTTATTAGACATTCATCTGAATTGGAGACAAAAAAAACTCATCTTCTTTTTTTATGCAGAGTTGATTGTTGTTTATACACTCACGATTACATTTTACGTCCATTTATCACCCACACGCAAATGCTGCGATTCTTACTCATTCACTATTTTTATGCAAACAAATTCAAAAGATTCTCAATTTTATGAATTATATAATACTCACACTGTATCATTTCAATGAACTCTTAGCGTTTCGAAAATCTGCGCAACTTTTTTGAAATATACACAATGCACCACTGCGGATCTACTTTAAAAAACGTCACGCTCTTTTTTGAAACTTTTTTACAACTGCCTTTTTTTCCGTTTATGTGAATCATCACCTGAGCCCTTATCTCTTTCTCTTTACCATTATTGCCTACTATCTTGACTACAAAGATTTTGCATTTTTGCAGTTTACTAATTCACAAAATTTGTGTTGAAGCACAAAACACTAATCTAAAACATTTCTGAAATTTCTCACAATTGACAACGTTAGTGAAAAATCTTCGAATTCAAGATTTTTGGTGATATTTTTTAGACTTATATCGATGATATTGGTATCGCGAAACATATTTTGATGTTATTAGTTTAAAAGATATTACAGTTTGTGAAATTGTACGAAGTTCTGCAATCTATCCGAGATTCTCCAATATTTCATAAGGATTGTTTCAACTTGATAAGTTTTGCGGTAATACTTCGATATTTCAAGGGGTTGTATACCTTTTTGTGCGGTAAAATTGAGGATGGTTTGGAGTAATTTTTAAGGTATGTAGCAATAATGCTGTGTCACAAAAGTTATAGTTGAAAATACTTGAGTATACTTGAAAAAACAAGTATTTGCTCATACAAAAATATCAACAATTGGCGGAGGCATGGCCCCTTCCCTGGAACAACTTTTTTTTTGAAGAGGCTTGCGGTGACCACGATACAAGTCGAAAAAGTCTAGTTAAATCAGAAAATACAAAAAATTTCATTAATACAGGACATGTACCTAGTTCTTGAACGATCGCTTCTTTATAGAAAAATTTTTATTTTGCAAAAGAGAATTTTTTAATAAAATTTTCAGAGCTAATAAATTTGAAATTTTTAGAAAAACGTTCTTGCATACAGAAAAAACGTAATATTCATTTTTCCAAATGTTCAAGAACTAGATGTATTCCTAGACTAATGACATTTTTTGGTTTTTCTATTTTAACTTGACCTGTTCGACTTGCATCGTGGTCACCGCAAGCCTCTACAAAAAAAGTTGTTTCGGGGAAAGGGCCATAATTCCGCCAATTATTGATTTTTTTTTATGAACAAAAACTTGTTTTTTCAAATGGACATTGCACTATTAAAAACAATAGCTTCAGTGTCATCACATTATTGCTACGTACTTTAAAAGATACTCCAAACCATCCTCAATTGGTCCGCACAAAAAGGTATGTAACTCCTTAAAAGTTTTCCAGAATTATATTTACAAATGAGGAAATTATATACAAGTATACAGAATTCAGAAATTTATTATAATGAACATCATATAGCACAATTTGCAAGTCTGCGAGGTTTTCGATGTTTTTGAAATTCTAGAAATTTTTGACACTTCAAACATAATACAAACTACTTCAAACGTTCGTAATTTTATGAAAATAGTGGTTAAACTGATGAAAATTTTTTGTAATTTCCTAAGACTTCCTGAAGTTTTTAGATTTTTATTTAAATATGACAAAACAGTGCCATGCATATTTTTTTTACAAAATTTGTGAATATTTCTGCAGCTTAACGAATTTTTTAATGTTTTCAATTCTATTATAAATCCTTAATATCTTTAATATCGTTTATTCATGATATGCTTCACATTTCGAAAATAAAACAAATTTTTCACCAACGTTGTGAAATAAATGAAAAAGTTCATACTAATTAAGGCGTCTCGTAACTTCATAATACTTTCCATGTTTCTGTAGATTTTTGTAAGATTTTTAAATTTTACTAATAATTTTTATTTAATTACATTCCTGACCATCTCCGAAATTTGCAATATACCTACTCTAATGTATCGAAATTTTCTGAAATTGGAGCATACTACGAACTTAAAAAATCTTTAGAAATTTTCACCTGAAAAAAATTTCGGACAAAATTTTTTTTCAGATTTTTTTTGTTCAAAAAATATCTGAAAAGACAACTTTTTGTCATGAAAATTTGTCTTACTCTCGAATATATTTCATAATCCAATAATACTTTCCAAGTCCTGCGAATTTTCATTGAAAAATAAAAAAACATTTTCATACATACTTTGAAGAAATTTGACAATGTACACAACCAAGGTAATTTAGTGAACCACCAAAAATTCTTGGGATGCGTTAAAATTATAAAAGTTCTCGAAATCTGTCGAAGTTATTCCTTTATTCATAATACAAACTATTGAAGACTTTTCTAATTCCACGAAAATTCGTCAAACTTATTAAGAAATTTTCCATCTTTCTAAAACTTTTTATGTCTCGCAAGCACTAACTTACACAAAAAAAACCATTCGTATTTCTTATAAATATGTTTACAAACCTCCACTCCTCCGTTGCTTGAGTTCACTCAAAATCCACCTGGAAAAATCTCATTCGCCACCTCTGTTCCCTACCACCTCTGCAGTCCAAAGCATAAGTGTCGTTAACTACATTTTACGATAGAGGTTCTTTTGCCATAAAATATTGAGGAAAGAGAACCTCACCGTTAAATGTAGTTAACGGTATTTATGCTTTGGACGGCAGATCTAAGTTCTGACGTTTTTTATTGGCAATCCAAAATAAAATCGGCCCATATTTTTTGTCACTTTTTGCAAGTGTTGTGTGAGAGTACGGGATTCAAAGGAAATGATAAAAGATGCAAGGAATGCAAGTTTTTCTCCATAAACCACATCACCAAATCTCAATGAAACAGCGTGACAATTTTTCTCAAAGCTTCTCAAAATTTAACGTTGGAGCAGCTTCAATGCGATCCAGAATCACATACCTACCTTGTACTGATTTTCAAAAAGCGAGGACTATTTTCCAAATAAAAACCATCATACCGACTCAGATTAAGGAGTTTGGGTAGTGCAGAGTGTCATCCAAATCAAAAACTAGGCCTCGGAAATTTCCAGTCATTTCATCATCACTAAATCATTTCAAAATCTGCTCTGCGTTACAAGGGCAACCTTTTGATTCCAGATCGCAAGAGGAGTCCGCATACTCTGGCTACCATCTCGCCTACGAAGTCAAAAAACTCATGTACGCTTCCGCAGTTAACAATTTGTCGTTCATTTGTATTCCCGAAATTTCCACTGGTGAAATCGAACCTTAACGCAAGATATTGAATTTCTTTTGGTCGAATTTTCCTAAGTCGCTTTGTGTATGCTTTCCCACTGCTTACTTTTTGATTTAAAACCCAGTTCAATCCCATTTTACTTGAATAACTTCTTTACATACATATGTTCCCAACAATCATTGTTGATATCAAAAGTAAAAACGTGCATTGTTTTGATGTTTAACATCGATTCATTGCACATTCTTCACTTCGTGCACGTTCATGGATCCTCCGTAGAATAAAAGTATTTATCCTTACTTTTTTTTTACAAAATATACTGTTAAAGACAGTCTGCAGTTTCAAAATCTCATCTCAGAGGTTGCAACTAGGGTATCTGCACGAAGTACAAAATCGCGTTTACTCTCCTTCGTTCTGTAATGCAAGTTTGATCCTAGGCCAACTACCAGGGCATCCGCTGGTGCGAACGTGAACAACAACACAGGTCTCCAGGTTGGCATCGCGGATGACCAAGCCAAGGACTTCGACTTCGAGAAAACCGAGATGAAATATGACTCAACGGGCATGTTTCATTGGAGCCCAGCACGTAATTTGGAAGACTGTATCCTCGATCGGAACCAGGCAGCCATGACAGTTCTCAATGGACACGTCGTGGTCTGCTTATTCGCCGATCCTGACTCACCCCTTATTGGACTGAGAAATCTTGTTATGCCATTACGAGCTTCCAATTTTCATTATCACGAGCTTAAACATGTAGTAATAGTTGGGTCTGTGGACTACATTCGACGAGAGTGGAAGATGCTGCAGAACCTGCCCAAAATTTCAGTTCTGAATGTAAGAATCCCTTAGATTTCCATAATTTTGATTCTTTGGTTATTTTGAACAAGTCATTAAAGGTGCAGATCTGATAATCCTTCTACTTTTCGTGTCTTCTAGGGATCCCCATTGAGCAGAGCTGACCTTCGAGCAGTCAACGTCAACTTGTGCGATATGTGCTGTATCCTTTCAGCTAAAGTGCCTAGCAACGACGACCCCACCCTTGCTGACAAAGAAGCTATTCTTGCTTCTCTGAATATCAAGGCCATGACGTTCGATGACACGATCGGTGTTCTAAATCAAGGTCAGGTTCGATATTTGTGAATTCTCCGGAAGCAAAACCCCGATTGCAAGAGAATAGTTTGATCGATTTTCATGATATTGATATTGGTATTAAATGAAAATGAATAAAAAAATTACACATTATAACAATTTAAAAAAACTGTAGACACAAGATCGGAATTTAAAACGTATAAATGCGACGTCGGGTCTATTCTAAAACCACAAATCAGCCTAAGTGCTCAAAATCCGCCAACTAGTGTAAGGAAAACTCGACAAGAGGTCAAAGACTGATCGTCGTTTTGATATAGCTTTAAACCGTCGATGAGTCTTAGACCCATTGTCGATAGACCCATCGTTGTGACCCCCTTTGTTTTACATGCTAGTACTTATAATTCTACGTCATTATATAAGATTTCTTGTCTCGCATATTTAAGTGTATTTTTACTCTTTTCACCGTAGTTGGAAGTCCGATAGTACTGCAGCGAAGAGGTTCGGTTTATGGAGCAAACGTCCCCATGATTACAGGTATACAACTAATAAGATTCTCTGTTTCTGCATTAAAATAACCAATGTGACATTCTATTCTTTTTTGCTACAGAACTTGTAAACGACAGCAATGTTCAGTTTCTCGATCAAGATGATGACGACGATCCTGATACCGAACTCTACCTCACACAGCCTTTTGCTTGTGGCACTGCCTTTGCCGTCAGCGTATTGGATTCCCTTATGTCAACGGTAAACTTTTCATTCTGCACTTAGAATCACTAATCGATTTACACTGAAAATTTTATATGTTAGGCATTAAATATTGTTCACTTTCAGACTTACTTCAATCAGAATGCTCTTACGTTGATACGGTCACTTATAACGGGTGGTGCAACGCCCGAACTAGAGTTAATTCTAGCAGAAGGTGCAGGACTGAGAGGTGGATACAGGTACTATTCTCATGACAAGCAGATTTTTAACTCTTCATTACATTGAATAAGAATGAGGAATCACTAATATGGTATTTTCAACTTTTTCCAGTACATCAGACAGTTTGTCTAACAGAGATCGATGTAGAGTTGGTCAAATTTCGTTATACGATGGGCCATTAGCCCAGTATGGCGAAAATGGCAAGTACGGGGACCTATTTGTCTCCGCATTAAAATCGTATGGAATGCTGTGCATTGGTCTGTACAGGTACAGGTAACGAACTTTCTTTCCCTCGATGGTATTTATTGGATTGCTCCACATTACAAATGGTTTACGACAACATCAATTTCTTGCTATTATACTTTCTCTGTTACTTCTGTTCTTTTTTTCACTTATTCCGTCATAAATGTTTTGCTGATTTTATCACTGATGTTTCCCGTCGCCATGATTTTGATTTTTGGCGTACACCGACTATTTTGCGTTTTTCACCTCACGAACACACCGAAAGATCCGAAATGAATCGTACGTGAAAGCAAACAATACGATGCCGATCGTAAGTTTGTTTATCCAAAAAATATCATTTTTGAGCGGTTTTTTCGCTGTCACGTGTATTTTGTTAGCATTTAGTTACTGTTATCGACTGTTTAGTTTAGTTATTTGGATAACATAAACGCTTACAATTAGTATAGCTTTTGTGGAGATCGATGTCAAAAATTTATCTCAGTGGAATATCATTACCGTTTAGCTTAGTCAATTGTGGATATTGGTGGCAACTATTTTGACGAGACAAATGCACCTACTACGTTTGGCAACGTTAACCAACAATGAAACACGCAGTGTTGCCAGACGCTGCTATATAATTGATATTCTTCTGAGAGACGACAAGTTTGTCCCATGCTAACTCAATCTTCTCTTTTTAAGATTTCGAGACACAAGCTCATCCTGTGATGCATCTTCAAAAAGATACGTTATTACGAATCCTCCTGATGATTTCGAACTGATGCCTACTGATCAGGTAAAGTGTTTGGCATCGACAACATTTTTAAATTGTGATTGTAGGACGTTTCCTTCGAGTATCACATTATGCTTAATAGTATAATTCTGATAATAGACATACCAAGTTTTCCATAAAAAAGGTAGGGGTATTTGACATATAGTTTGTATGTTACAGGTATTTGTATTGATGCAGTTTGATCCAGGCCTTGAATACAGGCCCAACAGAGGAGCTCGAGGAAAGGATGACGCATCCTGACTGTTGCTGTGTAGCGCCCTCACTGACGGACCTTACTCCTATATCTAAATACGTCCGTCAACGTCATGTCACATGCCACCATCGGATTCCTTTTGAAATATGGCATGACGCGTCCGAGGGTTGCTACACGAAAAACGGAGACAAGTATCGCGCAAGTTTAACAAGAAATGGCGTGGTTGAATCCAGTCTGGCCTATCCGACAACGCAAACGAGGATGAGTCCAAGTGAATAGTCGTCATCCATGTCGAGTCTGTATCCTACTGGCCGTAGCTGATTACTTTTGCTGTTTTTGTTTATCGTGTCGACCAATTAGCCTTCAGTTAATCAAATCACTCTTTCTGTCCAAAATTAGAAGTATCATTTTCAGTGTCGATATTTTTTTTCAGAAAGACCGATTTTTGTTTCGATTTCGTATCACCATCCACCAGTAATCGATGTGGTCTGTTATTGGTTCTTTGTCTGTTTTTTGAAACAAAGTGCCTTGGGCATTGTCGATGTGGCAAACATGGTGACAAGGTAACTGTCAGCTATCAAAAAAGAAAAAAGTAATCGGTAAGAGTGTCGTTACGTGGTTTTGAAGTATGATATCACAACGCAGTAACAGCTGATATGACTACATTTTGCACGATTGAACCTGTCGATGACTCTACAGATACATTTGAATTATCGGGAATCGTTGGAAAGATTCAATACCAAAAAAAATCTGTTCTGTAGTCATGTCGGTCGCCCTTGGCATATCAAACCACGTAAATGATACCCAAAGGCTACTAGGATACGGCCTTAACGATTCGTCGGATTCCCAACCTGTTTTCTCCGTAAACACTTGCCGCGAGCGTATTATCCGCATCCCACCACGTGCTCAAAAGCAAGTTACGTGATTCTTACGCGGCGTTTGCTCGTAACGCACATTTTACTAAATAACAGTGCAGAAATAAGGGACAAAAAGGGTAGAGCAGTGTTTATTTTGCCTCGTGTGTCTTGCTAAGAGCTGAAAAAGACTTTCGATCGAGCGCTTTGTACAGAATCATTATGTAGATACGTTACGCGTGTCCGTGCACGAAATTTGAATGTTCATCTGAGAATCAACGATGGAACGAATCCCACGCTTATCGACACCCAGCTATTCTATTTTCGTGCACGTCCAGGTGTAAAATACGTGTTTAAGTGTATCATTGAATCAAGTAAGTCGATAAAGCACCCTTTTTCACACACGTTCACACGACGATATACATATAAAGCAACCATAGGCGAAATCGGTGCGCGTGTAAGTGCACTGGTGACACTTTCTCTTTTATATATTTTTGTGAAACTGGCGTGTACATACATACGGTCGTTCGTGAATACGGTATAATAGAGACAATGCGTCAAGTTGACGATTAGACGTAACAGTCGTATACGCCGACACGTACATATGTGATCGCGAGCCCTTCGCATCTGCGAGTTATGGTACTTATACATAAAGGTGTATAAATTCGCACATACGTACATGAGCGTACATGTAAGATTTAAGGGTGTTATGAGTAAAATAACGCCGTTTTACAGTGATAAGGTTCGAGGGGTGATGGTCGATTACTGACGATTAGTTGTGGTAGGCGCTGCCATGTTCGTATATGCTGACGTATATAATCACTGGGAAATCACGAATCTTTGATCTGATTCGAACTGAATTTCATAATTTCGTCGACTTTTTCAATTGGTCGATGGAAAATGAGTTTCCGGAAAAGCTGCTACTGCTACTGCTGTGTCGCAATATCCACGTGCACTGTTCACTGCCAACGCAGTTCATATTATGATTGTATATTGTATATCTTTATGGAGTCGTTCACGAACCACTCAAGTCACATTTTCAGGATCAGAATCATCGTCACCACTTCACTTGAGGCTATGATGTAATATGCTTTGAAGTCAAGTCGCATTCGAAGCTAGAATGCTCTTTTTGCAACGAGTAAGAAACCTGACATTGCAAAGTTTGGAAACATTTGATAATTGATTTTGATTCTTTAAATCGGAAAATGGTAAATTATAAATGGAGGTTACATTTGACTTCTTTTTTCTACAAATATATGTCCCTGTTGATCCCCCGGGGATATTACCGTTGGAAACACACTAAAACTATTGTTTCTTTCAATAAACTGAAAATGAACTTATTTTCTGTTGAATTATTTTATTTAAAAGATATAAATAAAGTAGCGATTCCATGTCAGATTCAAGATGAGACTCGTACTAAATTTTTCATTGTTGTCGATGCCATTCACTGACTTTTTGCATCAACAAGATAAAATTGAACTGTATTAATCTTTTTTCGACACCGTTGCTATAAACTTCCATGAAAATGCACCTGAGATACACAAATTGTTGGAGATAATTTTTTATTCCATAATGAGTTTCCATTATTCTGGTATATCTACATCCATATTACATTTAGTTTTATTGGACAAAAAATTTTAAGGTATTTCCAATGGTGATATCTCCGTAGAATCATCAGGGATATCTTAGTCTAAAAATAGAAATTTGATATTATAAATGTAATACCATAACAAAAGTTTTACTTCTCACATCTCTTCTGTAAAAACATACAATTTCCGATCGAAGGTTGTTATGAATTTTTACTTTTTCAATAACACTTGGAAATTAGCAGCCTAGGGAATCGTGATTCTCGTAATATATTCTCACGAAACAGTTCCAAACGTGCATAAAATTTATACGATGAAAAATACCACCTCACTTTTTTTCACTTTATTACACAACGAAAAAATCATAAAATCATATAAAACCTAAAAATGACGTATAAAGAATTACCTACCTAGACACCAAATGACCGCTTTGGTTCAACTAAAAAATAAAGAAGAACGTCAACTGTTTCGTGACGTTATTACGAGGTTGAAACATTTTCTTGCTTCCATCAGTCCACATATTCTGAAGATAATATCCCTTATCTCGCAATTGGCTCATTTTCCACGGCATTCACAACCTGATCTAATCCTTTCTTCAAAAATTTACACTTATCATAAAAATGAGTTCGTCAAAAAGCTTGTCACATAGAAAATTTATACTAGTTCAAAAGAGAACAAATACTGGATCCATTTAGAGCAGTTACTTACATCCGGAAATAGCATTGTTGCCAATAGCTCATGAAATTTTTAAAACCTCGAGTAGTCTGATAGAAAGTATTTCGAAACTCATTAAAATTCAAAACGTCCGATTGGAGTAGAGCACAGCAAAATTTTATAGTCTAGAGACTGCCAACTTTTTGGATTTCTCTGAGCCAACGATAATCGGCACACTTTCAAATAATCAAATGATGCACCTTTTCAATTCATTGTCCTCGATCGTATTTTCATACATTGCAGCGTGTTCGAGTATGCGTGGATCACAATGTACATTAACAAGGGCAAAAAATTTTCATCGGAGTAGAGTTTTAAAATGTTAAGAGAGTGCAAGTGAAATTTTGAAAAACAAGTGTATAGAAATGGCGCACGATGGGTACGCTAAATTTTGAAGCCTCATCGACCTCATCTAACATGCTTTTTTATCTGTACATTTACAATTTGTGTACCAATGAAAGAACGTTGTTTAATCATGTTGTTGATGTTATTGTTAAACAGATGAGAATAAATATTGTATATAACTATATTCATTATGATTGACGATATAAATGATTATATACAAAACGAAAATGGCGTGCTACGTTTATCCCGATGTTTTAAAAAGAAACGAAGACGAACTCAAGTTTTTTTACGAACGATTCTATTTGTCTCCCCGCCCACTTTGGTCCACGACGATGTCAAATGTGATTCTTATTGTGTAATTAAAGTTTAATTAAAAAGTTATTGTAAATTTTACATGGTTGTTGACTGTCTTCGTGATTTTCCTTGTCTGTGAGTTCTTCGTGAAGCACGTCTGCGACTTCTCCAGTTGTAAGAAAGACATGTTTGGGACACGGAACAAATTAAGATAGAGGTAGAATACATACTTTAATTGAATATATCGTAACATGGGTTTCAATAATATTTCTGAAGCATCATAATAAGGAAAAAAATCGATCATACAACGTTTAACAAGATTTACTCGACTAAAAATAAATTATTAGTCAAACAATAGTCTCCTCTTACCGACAAGTATTATTATAAATAAAATAAAATCGAAATACACCTCAAAAACATAATTTATATTAATCGTCTAGTGTTTTCGAATTACTTTTTTTGCAAACTTGTTCGCTTTAAATCTTTTGTTACAGCGCAAAAAATTATATTAATTGATAATTGATACCAAATTATTGCATATCAATAATTTTTGTTAAACAGTTGTTTATAATACTTCTTCAATCACCATGATACCAATCATGTTTTTTATAAACAATATTTTTTGTTCTGAATTAGCCGACAACCTTTTTTTTACTTTTCTGAGGTTTTTTTATGGGGATATCACCTCTTTTTCTAATAATGGATAATTTGCCATGTCACTTTGAATTTTTTCATTAAATTTTATATCATGATCATATGAACGGTAAGGATAAAAAATCGACTATTCAGTGATTGAAAACCAAATTTATTTACCTCGATTTATTAGCTTTTTCGAGAATTAGAGTCCATATATCTGTGGCTTCCCGCCATAATCGAGAAAGTCACTTGTGCCATAAGGCTTAATTTACATGATATTCTGATAAAATATTGAACGTTATGGCATATGTGACTTTCTCGGTTATGGCTGGAAGCCACAGATATATACTCCTTCCACAAATCTTGACTAGGGTAGTTAATTATTTGAAGGAAAAATTCGCAATTTTTCATTCGCTTTTTTCACAAATTTTTTCGCACGCGATTTCTGATTATGTATATCATTATCTTGTGTAAAACTTATATAAAAGAATAACAATATGATTTGAACAGTTTTTCGTTTAAGTGGAATACTACAAATTTATAAACTCATAATTTTTTTGAATTAAAAAATCGGACTTCAGAAATTTTTTCGAAATTTCATCCATAAACTTGAAAGGTATTACTCCATGATTGATTTTTATCACGTTCTCAAACAGTATCCGCAGCATCCTTTCCTTTTTTCATTGACAAATGTTTTGTCTCATTTGCTTGTAACAGATAGCAGTATGAATAAATAACTCAGACTTAAGATTCGTATCTTTGCATCGTTGAACATAATTTTTTTATCTGAGTCTGAGTTCAATTATTAGAAAAAACTATAATGTGCGCTTTGATTCCTTAGTTTGTAATTATTTCGGAAATTTAAGAAGTCAATCTTGAATGGAAAATGTTCTTTTTGCTGAAAAAAAAAAATACCTCAAGTTTATAATACAAACAAAAAACATCATCAACAAATTTATTGTAAAATCAATTCTTCATTTTTTTTTTTTTTTTTTTTTTTTATTATTCTTCATCGGCTAAAAACTTCTACCATTCGTTGTAATTCTCAATTTTCAATTATGATTTAGCTTCTAAAAAAATTCATACAATATATTATCAAAGTATTGCTAAAAACTAAAACAAAGTTTTTGGTTTTCCGTCTCAGCTTTACGGTGATTATTCGTATTATTTTATTATCATTATTTACAATTATTGTTGACATTTTTTTACTTTTCGAAATGTTTCTTAACTATACTAAAATATTTTGTCCAATTTAAGTTCTTCAATCAATCAATGAATGGGATCATCTATTATTTTTTATTATAAATTCCAATAATTTAAGGTTACTGTTAATTATATATACAAGTTTGACTTGCTATTCTTTTTTTTTACGTTATCAGAAAAAATAATCTAACAATCTCAGACAGGCCCGTGTGCACGGAGGGGGTGGGGCGGGTTTGTGGTCAGAACCTCCCCCCCCCCACTTAGGAATCTTTGAAACGATTTTGATATAACACCCAATATTAGGTTCTCACTTGTGTTGTTAAATTTTTGTGTTTAACTTTGATTTTTTATATCTTGTTCATGCTAAATTTAAAACGGCTTTCAATCAGAGATGAAAGCCTCTCCTCTCATTTCCCTCTTTTTCACAACACACCAAAAAGTTATCGTACTTTCGCCAAAAAAACTGTGAAAATTTGTAAGCAGATGTGTTTTTGTCTTTATTTTCTGAAGTTGCAGTCGAAGAGTATCATTTACAGGGTTTTTCGCACCTTAATTACACAATTTACAGATTTTGTAACCCAAAATAAGTTTTTCTGCAATTAAGGTGTGAAAAACCGTGTTACTGATACTTTTTTAATTTAAATTTGAAAAACTGAAGCAAATATACATCTGTTCTGAAAAAAAGATCAAAATCTCTTATAGTATAAACCGATTTTTATTTTAAACACAGTTTCAGACCGTTCTGGGCTACTGTCGATTTTCAATTTATCTGTCTAAGTAAGTTTATTTACATATCCTTCATACACATAAAAATATCTGTTCATCATATGATAAGTAATATTAAGATCGAGGTAGTCAAGTTACTATGTTTGACACTCGCGACGCACAGTGTTTTGATCCACAAAGATGGTTGAAGTGGTACAATCGTCTATCAAGGTATTTTGTTGTTAGGGGCTATCCACAAATCAATTCATCATTTTTTTTATGCACGTGTCTTTTTCTTTAATGTCAAAAGTTTGTTTTTGTTTCTAATCTGTTGATGTAATATGTGAACAGCCTCTCACCTCGCGTGATTATTAATATCACGTATGAATTCTTCAACTGTAAAAAGTTATTGTTCGTAAAAATCACTACTTTTCATTGTGTTTAGAAAAAAAAAAATTATTTTCACGCTGTGCCTTAGATTTATTCGTATTTGAATGTTAAAATTTGTTTAATGATTTATTTCATCACACTTTAGGTTAGAGTAGTGAATGTGTTTCTAAAGTCTTTTCAAGACATGATTTGCAGAATGTCAATTTAAATATTTTTTTGCAAAGCACGCAAGAAAAATGTACTTCGAGGACCTGTATGGCCGCAATAAATACAACTATTTACGACTGTCAAATGCTTCAGTCCCTGAAAACACGCACTGAGGCAAAAAACTACGCACTGAAGCATTGCTCCAGTACGTGTCTCGAGGGACTGAAGCATTTGCCGGTCGTAAATGTGCGTATTCAATGCGACCATGCAAGTCCTCCAAGTACATTTTTCTTGAGTGTTTTGCAAAAAGTATCGTTTGCACTTCAGACCGTGAGACGTGGCTTTGTTCTCTGCCCTAAAAGCCACGCTTCAGGTCCTCGATATAAAATATACTACACAATCTCATTCGGATTTCTTCACCGGCAATCTTCGAAAATTCAGTTATGAAAAGTAAAAGTTATTCCAGAAAATACATCAGTGATCGAAAAACATTTTGTTGGTAAGAGTGAGAACATAATGCTGGCTCATTTTTCTGCTGATCTCTTTAACATGAAACTACGATGTGGCCTAGAAACGCAGGAGATCAAGAAAATATTATTAGCAACTAGCAAAATTCAAAGTTATACATGCAGTGAGTACAGCGAATAAAAAAATATCAGTAGTATATGTATTTTGAATTATTTGTTTCATCCTACTTGCTCGTTTCACACACTGCAAACAGAAAGTTATTGGAGACAACACAAAATAGGATTTAAACTCATGGCGTTAATTTTAATACTTTTGGTGTCGGCACCTTTGATTTCGCGCACAGAGTATGAAATGCTGTGCTTTCGAATCTTATTTTGTGACCTTCAATGATTTTTTGTTTGCAGTGCAAATAAGTCAAATGTAATTGCTCAAAAGATAATAGAGTCATATGAGTAATGTTACAATTTTATAAGGTGGTCCACCTGTGTAAGATTTTCAAAAATTCAACTTCTTTTCTATTTTTTTAAATTACGAAAGACTGAAAAATGTTGTTGTTAAGGATGTACACGAATTCCAATTAGGGGGTGTTCTCATGGATTGGCCGTTTTTCGAAGCGGTTTTTGGAATTTTACTGTGAGATAAGTGTTTATTTTTTTTTCAATGCGGTTTTTGTTACAGTCTTTTGAACCCTTGGACCACAAAATACAAAAAATTTTATTAAAAAATTGTCTTGTTTGGCCACTACACCCTTGCAAATAAAGGCTTTCAAAAAAAAGGTGGGTTGATGGTGCCCACCAAATCTCGAAAATGGCTAGTCTGAAACACAAGTAGAAATTTTTTTCTTTATCAATGGTCGTGTGGTTATCGTTTGACGAAAGTTTTTTTTATCATAACTCATTTCAAAATGACAGACTTCCCAAAAAAAATTGTTTTTTCACAGTTTTTTTTTCATTTGAGGTCATCCATAAATTACGTGACGCAAATTTTGACCTTTTGACCCCCCTCCCCCTTTGCGTGACAAAGCGTGACGCTGGCTCTGACCCCCTCCCCTCTAATAATTGCGTGACGCTTCCTATGACCCCCCCCCTATGTGAATATAAAATTTTTCTAAGGATGTCAAGTTCAATAAAATATTTTTTATGGTAGCCACTTAAAATGGATGTGTTATGCTGCTCGTGGATTGAGCGTAAGAATCCCCTTTTCGAACGGTGAATGAAAAAACCGTGGTATAATGCGCGACGCCACCAGTTATATTCCAGCGAGTCGAAAAGGGGAACCTACTACGCCAACTCTGCTGCGCGCATAACACACTCAGTTACGCGTCTACCAAAAAAAGTACAGTGCGTATCACGGAGCCAGAGCCTTTCCACGCGCGACGGCAACACTGTCGGAACTCGTGGAACTACCTCGTTCCGACAGTGTTGTCATGCCGTCGTGCATGAAAAGACGCTGCTTGGCCCCTTGATACGCAATATACTATTTGATTTCAAACTCATATTCATTTTCTCATACAATCAAACTTGAAAATGCAACGAACATTGTTTTTCACTTTTCACAATGAAAAAAAACTTATTTTTGAATAAAAAATCGGTCCGTAGAACCTTATTGGTTTTCGGGAACAGGTTGCAAATACTCATCAATAGTCATTAGTGGGCCTCTGATATTTTATTTTCTTTTTCAATTCAGCAAGGATCATATCTGTTATTCACTAACACTTTGTCAAGCAATTCCTATTCTTCTTTATTTTCAAAGTTCTTAATAAGAGCTAAAAATTCATTTTGCTGAGCAGCTGCGATTCGTACCGGACACATTTTTGACGTTATTTCGGATGAACAACATGACTTTTGGTGCCATTGCTGTCTGTTTACGGCCTTAAAGTAAAGACCACATTTGGTATAAACATTTCTTTCTATTCCGTTTTTCACCGAAATACACATTATATGCCATAGATGAAGTTTATTAGTAATGAAGAAAAACGTTTTTGAGAACCATGGTTTTCAATTTTTGTGATTTAAATAAATTATGAAACTTTCCTTGACCTTCACAAATCTGTAAGCCATATTGACTTGGAGCTATTGGTAAAGTAGGCAGGAAAAATTGATTCGGCAAGACTTTCAAAAATAAAAAAAACAGAAGTGTGAACCCACAGGTTAGAACCTAGTCATTTTTTTTACATTATTTATTTGTAAGTCTCCGGGTAGAAAATCTTATGTGGACCTTGCCATCCTTTTGATGTTTTGTCCAAGGATTTGCCATCCTTGGACAAAGACGATATTTTCCTGTCCGAGACGCTGGCCGAGGAAAAAAAAAATTATCGTCCTTGTCCTCGGAACAGCAATTATGCGCGACGATACACAATATACTATTGTATTCAAATTCTTCAAAAATATTTTCAAATTCGTTACTATGTATATAGATAATTTTCCTCATTTCATGATATAGAATGAATATTTCACTGAATTATTATTAGAAAACGAAATATCCCTTATGAAAAAATCTCTCAATTATTGAGCGTATACGCTTGAAGTTGACCATCATTTCGAACGCTCAAGGTTGATTGTATACGTTCAAGTTAAGCATAACGCTCAACCCTTACGGAAAAAACTCTCAAATATCGAGCGTCTACGCTCAAATTTTGAGCGCTTTTTTTCGAGCGTCATTTCGTACGCTCAACTTGGGAGTACTCTCAATTTGAGCGTATACTCTTAACTTGAGAGTAATGTAATCCTGTCATTAAAATATTGATTTTGTTTTTGTAGCAGGTTTATTCCTAATCAATCAGCAGCTGCGCCGTTAACAAAATAAACTGTTCAAAAAATCTTTTTACGAAAAAAAAGTTCCATAGTTATTTTTCGGTATGTCTGAAAAACCTGCTTACAGAGGGATTTGAACTCGGGACCTGTTCAGTTACTAACCTAGCAATCTATCCAGTAGACTAACGAAACCTAACACTTGTGAAAGTAAAAACAAGAGTCTAGTAAAAATGAAAGGAAAAACTTATTATTACCCAATTACGATACGATACTTGTGAAGATATTTAATGGAACTTCTTAGTGCGGCACATGTGACAACAGTAGTATAATTCCTAATAGTCAATGTATTAGTTGAGCCGTAGGTGCATATATGTGTCACGCTCTGACGAAAGGAACCGTAGATCCAAAAGTGAAATTTTTCAGGAGAGGCGATTAAAGTTCGTGCGGCATAGGTATTTGTGTAGTAACGCTATAGTGTAAAAATGCATAGAATCGTCGATTTTCGAAGTTAAAAAATACAAATTATATATTTTGAGGGATCTTTTTCTCCTTTACTCAAAATCATGATAATCTCAAAAATCATTTTTTGGATCTAAGGTTCCTTTTCTCAGAGCGTGACACATATAATTTTCATGTTGCTACAATATGTAACCCAACCCTTATGAAAAAACTCTCAATTATTGAGCGTATACGATCGAAGATGACCATCATTTCAAACGCTCAAGATTGATTGTATACAGTCAAGTTGAGCATAACGCTAACGTTGAGCGTGTACGGTCAAATTGAGCGTTTGAAATGATGCTCAACGCTGAGCTTATACGGTAAAATTGGGCATGTACTCTTGACTGTACAAAGTTAACGTTCAGCTTTTGCGTATATGTTTAACGTTGAGCATAAATGCTGAATAGTTAAGTGTGTACTCTCAACTATTCAGCGTTTACACTCATCTACGCTGAATGTTGAGCATAAATGCTGTATAGTTGGGCGTGTAATCTCAACCGTTTAGGGTTTATATTCAACGTTCAGCGAAGATGCTAAACGCTGAGCATCTATGCTGAGTGTTGAGCACAAACGCTGCTGAGTTGGGCGTGTATTACCAACTGTTTAGCGTTTGCATACAATGTTCAGCGTAGATGCTAAATGTTGAGCGTAAACACTGAATATTTGAGCGTGTATTTCCAACCGTTCAGCGTCTACGTTTAACGTTAAGTATATGCACTCAAATTTTTAGCGTATATACTGAAGATTGAGGTTTAACGTTCAATGTTGGACATATATACTGAAAATAAAACATATATTCTCAAAATTAGCCGTAAACGCGTAACAGTTTAGAGTTTTTTTCATGAGGGATGAGCAACTAATTGTTTTGTATTCCCTACTTAACAAAATAAACGAAAATTGATTAACCTGTCAGAGGTATAACGATATCATTACATACCGCAATCCAGCATTGATATTTAGGAAAAATTATAGCTGTTTATATGCGACTAGGTTCAAACCACCTTAGTCTTTTCAATCGGTGAACAACAGTTGTCTGTTGCACTTTACAATATGCGTAAAATACTGACTCGATCTAATGTAAGCATCTTGCCATTTTTGTGATTTTATGACAAGATCTGATTCATCGATTTCAGAATTTTCTGGGTCAATGTTTACATTGGGTTGGTATACTTACTTACAACGGGATAGTGATCAATATTTGTGTTGGACCAAATGCCTGCTAACATTTAAAAAGCATATACAAAATTTTGTTTCTCTTTCTCTTCATAGATAGTTTAAACATTTTTATCTAATTAAGTTCTAAAGTTTTCATAAGGGAGAATTACACCTGATAATTCCTCACTTAGTTGATAAGTAGAGCTTTGTTAAAATTGAGCGTCACATGACGCAGCAATCGACCCCCCCCCCCCACCCCTTCCCTAGACGCATTGCGTAATTTATGGACGACCCTTTTATAAAATTCGTAAAACATTTATTATAAACAATAGGGAAAAAACCTTCCATCAGTCGATAGCCAGCACATTTCCACACATTGAAAAAATTTTTTTATCAAAATCCGTTTACTGTTTTCTAAGAAATCGTGGGCACCAGTTTGGGAAAAGTAGTTTTGAGAGCAACGGGTTTAAAGTTTTCTATAAAAAAAAAGCGTAAATTGGGTTTCACTTTCTTGACGTAAATTGACGTAGTTAAATTAGTCGTACATCTTTGAATCGCACCATAACTATGTATCAAAGGTCGCTCTACAAGATTCTGAAGTCAGAATCATTGTTTATTAACTAGTTAATCAAATATGGCTAATACGCGCCAGTCCTGAATATGCCGCATCGCAGCAACTTCGTGGGGAGCGAGGCAAAACGTGCCCAAAACCCATTTCCCTTTTCAAATCCAGCAAAATCCTTTCGGTATACTATTTTTTCATGTATTTTTAGAAAAAAAGTTAAAAAATCAGAATTTGATTTTTTTAAACCGTTCGATGAGAACACCCCCTTAAGAGTTTTGAATGGTGAATACGAAATCTCCCGCGTGGAAAAAATTTGTTCCGCAATAGTTCGGTTGTGATGCTCGGCACCTGTTTGGGACAAACTTTGGCCCAAGCTTGGGAAAAGTTTGGATGTTGTTCGGCAACTGTTCGGATAGTAATCGTTTCCCGATCATTGGTTAACAGTTCGGCAAAACTTTTTTTGATATGAGTTCGACAAAAGTTTGGCAAGCTTATACTTGGTTGAAATTTTTTTGAAAAAAATAAATTGTTCGGCAAAAGTTCGGCAAAAAAAAGAGTTCATGACAAGCTTGCTCCAAGCTCAGACCCGCAGCCAGCCGTAGAGCCCAACGGGCCCGCCCCCCACCCCCCGAAATTCCACGAATCTTAAAATTTTGTGAAAAAAAAATTTTTGCGTAAATTTTTTGAAAAATACTTTGTTCAAAAACTATGAAAAAAGTGATTCCAAAATCGTTTTACTGAACATGAGATGGTTTTTTTAATAACCAATCGTTTCTTTCCCAATACATGATTTTCCTACTGGAGTAAATCCCACTCTGGCCCATTTTTAATCCATTCCTAGAATGAGATATGACGCCATTGCCAGATTTCCATTTGTTTTCTAGCAGTGTTTATACTGCTCGAAAACGAAAAATGAAAAATCTAGCAATGCCATCAAATCCCATTCTCGGAATGGTTTCAAAATGGGCTAGAATGCGATTTACTCCGGTAGGGTTTATAATGAAAAAATATTCGTCTAAAAAAAAGGCATATATTTTAGAATCGTTTACCGAAATATATATACATTATTTAATGAATTTGATTTATTTCTACCAACAAACTAAATACATCATTTTCGAAGAGCAAGATCCTTAATGAAAAAAAAAAAAAAAAAATACAAAAAAACAGAACAAAAAAAAAAAAGGAAAAACAAAAAGTTAAGATGTCAGAAATTTTAACCTTATTTAGAAAATATTTTTCATTATTTAGAAAATTGATGATGCAACATGCTTCACCTTGCTCGGAGACAGGGCCAGAACTACAAAGGGGCAACCGGGGCAGTGCCCCGGGGCCCCCTGAGCAAGGGACAAAAAAATTTTTTTTCCAAGTTCAAGCATTTTTAGTGCAATCTCATTGTTCTTCGTTCTGTGAAAATTTTATATTGATTAGAGCTTAATTTATCTACCGTAGAATAATATTAAAATTCAAATTAAGAGATCCACCGCGCTCCACGAGACAGCGGTGCTACGATAGACAAAGATGGGTGCTACCCAGTGCTACCTGTCTAGTGTAAAAAACTAATACTACCAACTGCGTAGATCAATCATGAAAAATAAACAGCGTAATAAAACTTGCACGTTACAACAGGTTTTTTTATCAGCTCAAATAATGTAACAAAGTTAGGCAAATATTGGAACCACATTATAAAGTCGGAACAAAACTTCTATAAACATTCCAAAAATAAGACGAAGTTATCAAAGTGGCACCCAAGAAAGGCGTGAAAAACAAAGAAAAATTGACGAAGTTGCAAAAACCAATCAAAAAATGACCTCGTGGTTATCAAAATGTGAAACAAGTTCTTCGGCAACAGAAAAACAAGGTTTGTATAATATAATATAATTCAAAAGAAAATTTTTGATGAAAAAATTCTTAGGGTGAACTAGCAAGATTGGTAAAGCTTTAGTTTCGCGGCTTTTGCCAAAAATGACATAAAAAAATTGCATATGAAAGAACAAGCATTTTCGATAGATATCGTTAATATAAGGGACATTCAAAATTTTTTCGTATTGAAAAATTATAAAAAATTGTGACGAGCGGACTCAAATTCGAGGAAACCAACGTTGATTCTTAAATCCCGAAAGTAGGCTAACTCGTCCAGATTAGGACCGTTGTAGGAGGCTCTGCCCTACACGACCCTAGGTTCCCTATATATTTATGGACCAGGGGAAAAGAAATGCTTTTGAGGGATGGTTTTCAATTTACAAAACATTAACTTTATTAGTATAAAATGAACAGTCATTTCCGAATACAATCATTTACATTTTGATCTATCAATCAAGACAAAAGACTTTTCTAACAAAATGATAAAATCAACATTATATCCTATTCAAATACTCTTTTCATACAAAATATTCGATGCATTACGAATCCTTTCTGAAGTTCTTATTCACAAAACAATTTATATGACAATAAAATGGCTCTGACAATGTACAACAGTGTGTTGATTTATAACTTTACTTATTTTCAACATATTATTAATCATTTTTACTCTCATACCTTCCATCGATTGTTTTTAGGAAAATCACTCTTTTCACGAACAGAAAATATATATAGATTCAGAAAACGTTTTAGGATCAACAACTTCGAGTAAATTTTGAGAACTATACTTCCGCACGCTCTTAAACTAATAAATTTTCACTATGTTAAACTATTAACTACAGGGTGCGCCATTTCTTATGTCGGCATGTAAACATTGAATAACTTGAAAAAAAAAACAACCGATTTCTGTAAATGAGGTATTTTTATTTAGTTTGGTCCTTTACAATTTATTTAGACTAGTTTTTGAACACAACATCAATCAAGTGGCCGCCCTTATTGTTCACAGCAAAATATGCCCTTTTTGCGGCGTTTTCCATTACCTTTTCGAGCATCTCGGGTGGTATAGCAATGATTTCGGCACGAATATTTTCCTTAAGCTCTTCAATGGTCTGCGGCTTGCTGGCGTACACTTTACTTTTCAAATAACCCCACAAAAAGAAGTCTGGAGGGGTCAAATCTGGAGATCTGGGTGGCCATTCAATGTCGCCTCTTTTTGACATCAGACGTCCAGGGAATTTTCGTTGCAGAAACTGGATTGTTTGATTCGCAGTGTGGCAGGTCGCACCATCTTGTTGAAACCAGTAATCTTCAAGACCTTTTTCACGCATTTGTGGGCAGACATAGTGAGCCAACATCCACCGATATCGGTTTCCATCGATCGTTTGGTTCTCTTTGAAAAAATAAGGACCAATGATGGTTTTGGCGCAAACGCCGGCCCAAACAGTAACTTTTTGGTCATGCAATGGCGTTTCATGGATCTCGTGTGGATTCTGCGTTCCCCAAATGCGGCAATTTTGCTTATTAACGCCTCCAGAAAGTTTGAAATGTGCCTCGTCGGTCATTAAAATTCGCTTCCAAAAATCAGGTTCAGTATCAACTATTCGAGCGATTGTTTGTCCATATTCCAAGCGACGTGGATGATCTGTAGGCAATATTCTTTGTGTTAATTGCATTTTGTACGGAAACAAATGCAAATCATCTTTCAAAATGCGCCGTAGAGTGGTTCCACTGATGCCGAGATGCTGAGCGCGGTGACGATATGAAACTTTTGGGTTTTGGGCAACGCTCTCTCTGACAGCTTCAATCAGTTCATTTGAACGTCTTGAACGTTGATGAACGGGTTGTTCGCGATCTTTCACTGTCCCGTGGTCACAAAAATTCGACACCAAACGACGAATAGTGTTGTCAGATGGTGCCTGTTTGCCAAGATATTTTCAACGATATGCTCGTTGAGTTAACACAACTGAACGACTATTTTCAATGTACAAAGTAACTATTTCAGCGCGTTCTTTTGGTGTGAAGCGATACATGGTTGAAATTGTACTGAATTGACGTTTCCAAAACAAGTAAAGTCAAGTAAATCGGTTGTCAAATGTTTAAGTTATTCAATGTTACAATACCGACATAAGAAATGGCGCACCCTGTATAAGGGATACAAGTGTTTGGGAGAGTGAGTCTTAAAGTTCGGCCACGACTGCTTGGTTTATATACCGAAGAAAGAAAGAAGTGGTAATCGTAGTTCATTATTCGAAAAATTGACCCGTTTATCATTTTTGCCTGAAAATCGTACTCACGGAACGTTTTTCGTTCGTTTCGGCTTCCTTTTCGTTCGTTTGTATCCGGTGTAAATTGCAAGAAATCGTTTGATATCATTTTTGTAAAAAGTCTAATCATGGTTCATTGTCTAAAAGAAAGATATGAGCATATCGTTTCCGTCTGAAAATCATTCTTTACGGAACGATTTTCGTCCGATCGTTTCCTGCCCAAAAATTGATATTATTAGCATCATCAACTATCAATACCGGCGAGTCATAACCATTTGATATTGTCGCGCGTTATCTTAACGTTTAAAAAAATAGCTTCCCCTTAAACATTTTATAGAACATTGAATCTGACTTTCTTTTTTTTTCCTCATATTATTGTAAAAATAAAAATATAGACGAGTGAGCAAAACCTCGCTCGTCACAAAATAAAGGATTACATAAAAAATATTTATATTTTTCATCGCTAACAATAAAAAAAACAAGATAAGTGAGATAAGGTGTAGATGACAGTCGACTCATGAGGTAAACATCTGTTTGTGATAGTTTGTGTAAGTGTTTTCTGGTATGAGTTAAGGCATTGTACAAATTCAAGATGGCATACCTGTTGTATTTATGGCGGCTAAAATTTGAATTTAGAGCCAGGGTGATCATTTTCAAGGCATGAGTTGGGGGAAAAGTGTGTTTACTTGGGTTTAAAGGCAAATGTGTACTTTAACGTCTTTTTTCGGATCTCCGTTTCGCGTGTTCTAAAAAAAACCTAACCCAAGGAATCTTGCTTTTTACAAATATAATTTTTATAGAAAGCAAAATTCTTTCGAAAATGCTTGTTTGAAAAAAATTTTCTTTGTGCCAGTTAGTGAGTTTGAAGAATTATTTGTGAACAATGTTTGTATGGCATAAAATAACTTATAAATTATCCATTTAAATATGCACTTCATCGTTTTTTTTATTTGTTTAGAATCATCTAATGACGAAAATTATTCGATTGAAGAATGCTATCGTGTAAAGCCTGACGACGTGCCACCTGTTCAGAAAGAAAATCTCATTAAAGATTGTGAGGCGAATGAAATCACTTATTCGGAAAATATGAATTTGGATACATTTTCTTCACCGGAACACAATCTCTTTCCTAATGAAATTACGTATCCAGAAGTGAAATATACTTCAGTTGCTTCCGGTCCATCACAACCACGAGGGGCTTTCCCAAGAGACGAAAAGCAGAACTATCGCAGTTTTTCCGAAAATATTTTACTGTTGTCACCAAATCAGGTTTGCGAATAGTTAGAAACTGGCTCACTTATTGTGTAGAAAAAGATGCGGTTAATTGTCTTCCTTGTTGGCTTTTTCCTCAAGAGGGCTTAATTGAAAATCCATTTGGTACTACTGGTATTAGGAATTGGAAATATCTGTCTGAGCGTGTTAAAATTCACGGAACATCCGAATGTCATGTAAGTTCTTGCGCGGTTTATGAGATGAGGAAAAAAAAATACTTTCGATTTTGGGAATACAAATTTATTGCGTGAAAAACGTACTTTTTGGCGTAAAGTTTTAGAACGTATTTTGGATGTGACAATTATGTTAGCAACGTGCAATCTTGCATTCCGGGGATCAACTGACAAAATTGAAGATCCAAATAAGGGGAATTTTCTCTCTATTATAGCATTGTTAGCCAAGTATGACCTAGTTTTGAATGAATTGATAGCAAAACCTTCAGGTTCTATTAAATATTTGAATTATAAAATACAAAACGAAGTCATTTGTTTATTAGGACAAGAAATGTATAAAAATATCATTTGTGACATTAAAAATGCTCCATTTTTTCCCTTCATTTTGGACACAACACAAGATATTGCCAAAATCGATCAGTTAAGTTAAGTATTTCGTTTTGTGAAAATTATTTATAATGACAAAGGACAGCCAATCGACTTACACATTGAAGAGGTATTTACATCTTTTACCGCTGTAAGCGATCAGTCTTCTTTAGGCCTCGAAATATACTTGACTGATTTCCTTGAGAAAATGGGTCTTGATTTTCAACAATGTAGGGGTCAAGGATATGACGGTGCAGCGGTTATGAGCGGTCCTTATGCAGGATTGCAGAAAAGAATCAAAGACCTTGCTCCACATGCACATGTTGTTCATTGCGCTGTCCACAACTTAAACCTTGTGTTAAAAAATGCAGTATCGTGTAATAGTGAGATAAAAGGGTTTTTTGAAACAGTGCAATCTGTATATGAGTTTTTCGGTCACAGCATACGTCGATGGGAACAACTTCAAAGCTTTTATGAAGGAAATACACTGACTTTAAAAACTTTGAATCCAACCCGTTTTTCACAAGACGCGATTCATGCTTTTGAACAGAGGTTTTGTGATGTACTTAAAAGTTTCAGTCAGATAATATTGAAAACAAAAAATTAAATGAGAAAAAAGCTGCGTTAGGAATTAAAAAGAAAATTGAAACTTTTGATTCCGTACTTCTCCTTGTTGTTCAAGTTGAAATTTTAGAAATCATTAATTTGCCTTCCAAGTTTTTGCAGTCAGAGAAAATCGATCTCCTACTAGCACATTACAAATTGCCTCATCAAGTATTGAAAAGTTACGAAATAAGTTCGATTCGTTTCTGGCAGCTGCCTCAGAGATTTGTGATAGGTGGAAAATTGAAAAAAAGTACTCGGAAAAAAAATCGCGTAGGGTCAAAATTCATTTTGATGAATTGTCTCAAGGTGTGAGGTTTGATGATCCTCAACAGTGCTTTCGAGTAATTGTTTACTACCCAATGATCGACACTATTGTATCCCAACTCAAGAATAGATTTGCAGGGATGAAGAATGTTTTAGATACTTATCGAGTCTTGCAACCTCAATTTTTAGCTAATGCATAAAAAAGTGAGCTGTAACAAAAAGCTGACGGGTTCTCCAAAACATTTTCAGATGATGTGTCATCTTCTTTCACCTCTCAGCTTCTTTCAGTTAAATCTACCTTTTCATAAGAAATCGGTTCAATGAAAGATGTCAAAGAGCTAGCTAAGTTTTTGATAATTAAAAATGCGTTATTGTCATCAAGCTACCCAGATATTTGTGCAGCCCTTCTCATGTTTCTGGCAGTCCCAGTCACTACGGCAAAAGCTGAACGATCGTTTTCCAAATTAAAATTAATCAAAAATTACTTGCAGAGCTCGATACAACAAGAAAGACTGAGCAACTTATCATTGTTATCAATCGAAAATCTAAGAGCGCGCACAATCGATTTCGATAAAGTTATTGAACAATTCATCTCTTTAAAAGCAAGAAAAAAAAAGTTCTAAATTTTTTTCTCAAGTATCGAATCGTGATAATGAGCATTAGTTAAACCTTTTAATACTAAAATATTATCGAGCAACTTCTAAATATTAGTAAATTAAAAGTGATTTATCATGACTACCCGAATATCTCACCCTACATTATATAATTCATAATTTTGTAATACAAGGGATGAAAGCGACGTATAATATTATAGCTAAGATGATATTACTACTTTACATGATTGATAATGTTACAATTTCTGATGTTTTAACTTACAAATTAATATGTAATACAATGTAAAAAATGTGCAATGTGTACTGTGTAAGAGAAATAAAACAAATAATTTATGAATAGAAATATTATTGCCATTTTTTTTTTTTTTTCAATAATTAGAAAAAAAATTGAGTTGACGAACTCAAAAGAGAAATGTGGCCCCGAACTTTGTCTTGCTCCGGGGCCCCTTAACTCTAGTTAACACATATCAGTAAGTCCCCTGGTAAAGACTCGGGGACGCAAGAGGAACGCAAAAAGCATGGAACTCCGTGCCCCTTGCGTTCCAACTCCGTCCTTTTTCCGTCCGTTGATAAGTTCTCTTGAATTTCACGTGAAAGTGTCTAGATTTTGATAATATATAATAAAAAAAGTCCATTTTTTCGTTATTATATAGTTCATAATTGTATTCTTACACGTATATTTTGACATGAAAAATTAAATTATTCCTAGATTATCAAGTCAAAACTGCTTTTTTATGAACATAGCACCACAAAAAGCCATTTCCGGGAAAAATTTATGGGATTTTTATCATAATTGTTGAGAAAACAGCATGGAACGGAAAAAGGACGCAATGAGCACGCAAGGAAGTTCCATCCCCGGGCCTTTGCCAGGATCTCAGATATCTTGACTTGGACGAAGACTTGCGAAAACTGATTATTTGTAAAGATTTCGTAGGATTTTTACCAATTCACAAACAGACTTTTGAAAAAATAACTGAAACTCTCCAGAAAAGTTGTAGAGAGTTGAGCCTCACAATGGAAAAATTCATTGATGAATGTTACGATGGAGCATATAACATGTCTGGTCATGTCAGTGGCGTCCAGGCGAGAATGAAGAATTTATGATGTACGTTCATTGTTTTTAGCCATCGTTTAAACCTCGCATTGTCAAATGCCATGATATTTCTACCTGTTCCGAATTTTTTTGAGATTGAGAATGACTTTGTAAACTTATTTAGAAACCACGCGTATGCGACGAAAATTCTTCAAGATTTCATTCAAGAACATGCTCCAGAGAGCAAAAAGAAGAGGCTCATTTGTCTTTGCGAAACAAGATTCATCGAACGACATTACAGCATACTGTCTTTCGTAGAATTTTTCCAAATCATCCATATGGAATTAGAAGAAATTTCTGGAAAATCTTGGACTATTTCGAAATCTGCGGACTGCTTACTTACAGCAGTTCAGAAAAACGAGTTTCTCGTCAGTCTCTTGGCATGTAACAAAATTTTCAATTTCACGTCCCCTTTGTCAGTTCAACTACAAGAAAAGTCATGTGATTTGGCATCAGAATGTTCCCAAAATCGTGAACATGCTTCAAGAAGAACGAAAAACTGCAGAAGTATCGTTCAGCGAAGTTTTTATAGCAGCTGAAAAGCTTGCAAAAGCCACTTTCAATATGGAGCTGAAAGTTCCGAGACTCACGTTGAAGCAAATAACTGGTTTCAATTATAATTCAGCTTATTTTGAATCGTACTTTCAATCTGCTGTTTTATTCCTTGCCTCACACTGCAATTAGGCAGAAAATTTCTGAAGGACACAAAATAGGGTTCACACGCACAGCATTTTAATATTTTTCGCGTGATATTAAAGGCGCTGATACCAAAAGTATTAAAACGTAGTTAGTTTAAATGCTATTTTGTGTCTCCCAACAATTTTCTGTTAGCGGCGCGATACGCTGATTCAGAATTTGTCAGACGAATTTCTTAATGAGAACGCGGGAATCTGATCAAGCTTAATACAGATACTTCTCCCTGGATTTTCTGCAATCGAAAAAGTAGACGAATTGCATCATCCTTCGCCATACTTTGATGATCGAGTTTCAGAATCCGCTGTAAAAGCAGAGTATAAATTACGGTGTGAGAAATTATCGGAGCTCGAGAAAGATACCGGGGTCTTACAGGTATTAGATTTTTGTGACACGAACGGGTTTCCAATAATATCTTTTAACACTTTTCGGAAACTCTCCCGTTCACAACGGCAAGTGTGGAAAGGTCATTTTCGGCACTGAAAAAAGTCAAAACCTACTTATGTAACTCAACGGGCAATGAAAGACTCAGTGCACTCGCCGTACTGTCAATTCATGGAAACAAAGATATCGATCCAAATGAGGTTCTTGAGATTATAGCGAAGGAAATCGCGAAATTTTAAATTTTGTCTAGTAAAATTGATGCTTTTGTTTGACAATAGATATGTATGTGCGTAATTGACAATTACAATTACAGTGAGGATATTGATGATAATAATGAAGCATTTTTACACTAATGAGTCCAATTTTGATAACAAAGATCTATACAAGACATCCCTCAACCATTTCTTTCCCCCCCTCCCCGAAAAAAATTAATAACTACATTTTGGGCCCCCTCCGAACCAAAGTTCTCGCTACGGGCCTGTCCAAGCTTGACAAAAATTTGTGCCAAACTTTTTTTTTGCCGAACTCTTGCTGAACAATATTTTATCAAAGGGGGTACCCTTCCAAAAATTCGTGCGTGTGAAACTTTCGCCGAATTCATATCGAAAAAAGTTTTGCCGAACTGTTAGCCAATGATCGGGAAACGCTTACTATCCGAACAGTTGCCGAACAACATCCAAACTTTTCTCAAGCTTAGGCCAAGGTTTGGCCCAAACAGGTGCCGAACATCAGAGTCAAACTATTGGCGAACGAATTTTTTCCACGAGGGCTAACTCGCATACTGAAAGAAGACAAGGTATTCAAACTTGAAGCACCAGGGTATAAGCACATCACAACGAGAGGAAAATAATAATTATCTTACTCAATCGTCAAAAGGACAAATAATTTTTTAATTCATTTTCCGATTCGTTTTAGCATGCCAGGGCGTGCATTATAATTACATTTACTTTTACCTTTGAAAGTGTTTCTCTTGTAATCATGTTTTTTGTTCTTGTTTGCAAGATTTTAAGAAATTTGTTGAATGAATGACGTAGAAACTGGTATATGTTGATTTTTGATAGCAACTTGAGGTACTGACGGAGCGGATTTTCATTTTACCCTTCGTATAGTTGTCAGCAATCGATAGTGCAGAAAAAAATGGATGAAAAAAACGATTTATCTAATAAGATGGAAAAACTGACAATGCGACGGGTTTTTGTGAATGTATCCATTAAAAAATCATTGCTTGTGAAGAAACGTGATATAAAAAAGACGCAAGACTTTGAAAAGTGTAAAATACGGATGAAGATTCAAGTTAACTTTCACAATTATTTTTTGTAAGAAAGATAAATAAAGATTAGATATCAAAAGCATCATCTTTTTACTTTTAAAAACCATGAACATATTGATGATTCGCTAAAAAATAACTGAGTAAGAACTTTTTATGTGCAAGAAGTACATTATTCAGGATTTAAAACAATAACTTGAAAAATTGAGGGTGTTAGGCTATTTTGAAACACCGTTTTATGGTGTAACCAACAAAACTTACAACGCTTACTAATTGTAGTTACCCTTAGGTGTTATGCAGTAGCTTATTTTCTCCTTTTTTTTAAATAATGACCTACATTTATGTTACAATCATGGAGAGATTCTTTGTATTCATTATACTCGTAGCCTGCTCAAACCTATATTATAGTTTTTCCTCGGTTTTTCCTGCGAAGCTGGTCCAAATATGTACAATAAACTTCCGCGTGTTTCCCGTCAAATGGTAATAAATAATAACAAACTGTATTCTGTGATATTATGATAACGAACTGTATTCTATGATATTCTGTCAGTAATAATTGAGTTTGTTTTATAAAAATCGTTGGCAGCAAAAATGATAGATACAATGTTCAAAGTAAAAATTTTTTAGAACTAAAGGTTATTTGGAAATTATCTTAAATGTTTTTTTGTTTATGTATGTATTATTTCCACGTTATGTCAGATGCATTCTACTTGTAAGATTTTTTTCGAGTACAATATATAAGTTGAACCCCCCCCCCCCCTATAATAGATTCCTGCGCCCGGGCCTGCTCTCAGGGCATACAATGCACAAATGGGCATAAAATGCATGATCTGATTTCTAATGTTGTTATGAAATTTGTCATTATGAAGGCCCAAAACACTCCCGCTCTTTACAATGAGTACAGTCAAATCCAAAAGGCATATATTTGACTGTACTTATTGTTATAGGTGACAATCTTTTTAGGCCTCAGCGGGATGTAATTCAACAGGATTGTAAAATCCCGAGATAAAATGCTAATGGATTATCACCAAATTTTCGACTTTGAGAATACATTTTATTCTTAAACAATTATTATTGGTAATGGATTTTTGAGATTTTTTACATACATTTACTTTTTGTTCCATGAAATTCGGCCGAAAATCACGAAAAATAAATTCAAAAACAATGAACAATTACTAATTAGAAATCGGAACTAGCTTTGAAAAACCCTTTGGCCGAAGTGTTGTGGGAGTCAAACTGCATACACTTTTGCTTTCGATCCGTTCGGACAAACAAAGTTAAAATTTGTCGCACAGTGTTAAACATTAAATTAGCAAGGACATTTTTTTGTGAACATTAGTGGCAACGAAATGAAAACGAGTCAATGATTTTATATTTGCAGAATTATTGTTACACTCAGCGATACCTTCAGTCAAATACAAACATAAAAAAGTGATTTTTTCAGTTAACCTAAACACTTTGTCATATCGACTGTACTTTTAATAACTCGACTAAGTATTCTAGGAAACATTTATATGTAAATACTTTTTTAGGATCGTATGTGAGTAGGGATTAAGTTAATTTTGGTAAACTTTTCTCTGCATTTACGCTTACTGCACGAAAAATATGAGAAATTTCAATTCTTTATTCGCAACAACAGCAACAAATTATATTTTCGTATAACTAACAAGCAGCAAATTATAAGCAAATCGTTATAGTAATTGCTGAATTATTTAAACACTTTTGCTTTCACGTAAACGTAGTTAAGTGAGAATTTTTCGTTATGTACGAAAAAAAGCAGAAAATTCCATTTTTTCACAACCTTTGTTGCCGCACTACAATGGGTTTCTCGGTTTACTTAAAATATTGGAAAACGGAGCACATGTGAAAAGAAATCGTCTCGTTGTGAATAAGGAATAACGCAAATAAAACTAACATATAAACGGAAATTGTAATATATATGTTATCTTGACTCTTTTTCTTTTAATCAGACACTACATATACTTAAAAATTATTGACTCAACAATTTTTCGGAATTCTGGTTCGACGAAAAATTTTTGGCCAAACGGCCCGAAGATATAGGTTCTCTCTCGCTCACCGCTTTAGGCGTACGTGCTTGACAGAGTGAGGGATAGAGATATTCCGCATAAATTTACACATTTGACGGTTTCAACCTTTTACCGTTACTTTAGAGAGAGAAGTAAAAGGGATCTGCGATTATGATGGTCGAAACACGTCCGTGTGTCAAGATAGATTTATAAAACTCAATGCTGTAATAGAATGTGAATTTCGATATACTCTCAGTAATTTCATGGATTCATGAGGAAATCACATTAACGTATCTTTTTCATGATTCATTAGGTTCCTGTTATTGGGTATTTTCAAAGTATGTAATAGCTATTTACTCAATGCTTGCAGAAGAAGCTTTTTTTTACAATTTTATAGATTAATATATGTATAATAATGTTGTGACGAGCTGATTCTGTCATGGCGAGCTGTCTGTCACTCACGTGGACTTTCCCAACATATCCTCGACCCATCGACAGGAAAAAGACCGATGCAGGGCAACTGTCCCGTACGGTCTGGAATTTCATATCTTTGTCTACGAAGATCCCTGACAAGCATGGAACTGTTCAGTTTAAAACTTTTCGTTTTTAGTAAGGATTGGTATCCTAAAGCCTCATTTCGGGTTTACGATTTCCCAAACTGAGGCACGTTTTGGACATAACTCTCACAAACGAAATCGTTCATCGGGAATGAATCTAAGAAAACGCGCTAAACTTTAGGCACCAAGAGAATGGGCAGACCAGACGTGTTCAAACTTCGAGTTTTAGGTTTAGTGATATACTCACCCAATGCAAACCTCTACTGCCTATAATATCAGAATATATATACAAGGTCTGGAAATTAAGTTCCCGGAATTCGTCAATAAAACACGAAGAAGTTAACTTACAACAAAATTGTATTATCGACGTTCACAATAATCTTCCTCTAACTCAACACAACCTTTCCGACGTTGCTTCCACGATTGGAAGCATCCTTGGTAGTCCTCCGAAGTTAGACCGTTCAGCACACTTGCCACAGCCTCTTCGACCTCCTGTACGCCGCCATGATGAATCCGCTTTCAGAACGACGGCAGAGGTTGGATGAGTTGCGTAGTCACTGAAGATGAGAGCTGGATATTTGAATATGAACATGAGACGCGCAGACAAAGTCAGCAGTGGGTGCAGAACCGCCAACGAAAGCCAGGATGTCGAAATCGCGACTGAAGGCAATGTTGATCATTTTTGTCGATATCCGTGGTATTTTTCATCGGGAATATCTTCCTGAAAGCCGAGCAGTGACTGGATTCTTCTATGTTGGCGTCCTGGAGAGGCTGCACGTACATGTACATGTCCAGCCCGAACTCGCCGAAAACGGCTGGATCTTGCACTACGACAACGCGCCCGCCCATTCCTCGTTGTTTGTGCGAGAGTTCTTGGCGAAAAAAGACATTTCAACGTTGCCGTAGCCACCCTACAGTGCCGATATAGCCCCCTGCAACTTTTTTTACTCCCCAAGATGAAATCGTACGTCAAGGGAATCCATCATGATGGCGTACAGGAGGTCAAAGAGGCTGTGACAAGGATGCTGAACGGTCCTAATTTCGGAGGATTACCAAGGGTGCTTCCAATCGTAGGAGCGACATTGGAAACGTTGTGTTGAGTGTGAGGAAAATTATTGTAAATGTAGATAATACATTTTTGCTTGTAAGTTTATATGTTCGTGTTTTATTGATAAATTCCGGGAACTTGATTGCCAGACCTCGTATAGTACATCGTAGACCGCGGCGCGTTATTGCTGTTCTGAAGGAAGCAAGTGTACCAAGGTTCACATAAGATTTTGCTTGCCATCGGAAGAAAACACTTTTTTTACTCCGTACTTTACAGAGGCATACTTTTTTTTACATTCATTTTATATTTGACAGAATACTCAAATAGAAAAAATTGACTCCGATTAAATTTTGTACACAAGCGAACTTCAATTGCGATAAGTTATTTGATAAATGAATCTTTGGCTTGACAGAAAGTTGAGTTCAAAATTACAATTTTATATTTATGTATACTTTGCTAATAATAAAAATTTTCACTTGAATCATTGTAAAAATAATAAATACTTATTAATATCTTCCTATGAGTTTCGGCGAAATCCGTTTTAAAAAAATAGTTGCTGTCTTATACAAAACCGATATAGTGACTCTATAATTGTTTTGAATTATTATTGTCATTGTCTTGTCATGTGTAGTTATCAAGACAAAAACCATTCCAAATTCGTAGATTTTATGTATTTGTTTTCTTACTCTATTAAATTCGTAAAAAAAAGGTTAAATGAATTTCTATTTTAAAATATTTCGACTAAAATGATGCAGTTTTGAAAATACTGAAATACATCCTGTTATTCGAAATCATTAGGTCTGAGTTCAAGAGATTCCACAAATTCCTTAAAAATATTTGTATGAATTATGATCGTTCTTAGCAGTTTTTAATATATTGGCATTTTCACCAACGAAATCTTGCAATACTCTGTCTTTTCTTGTCATATAAAAAAATTTTTTTTTGCTATGGATCTAAATGCATAAAATCAATTCCTTATGACCCCATAAACAAGTCTGGAAGAGCTTTTCGCGAAGTTAGTGCAAGTTTCTGAGAAATTATTTATGCAAAATTTCGAAAATATAACTTTGTAATTCTTACAATTATGGCTCGATTTTTATCGGATTAAAGCGCATGTCTATGTACCATATTTGAGGTCGAAAATTCTATTTTCATCATAAAAACGTTGAAAAACTGCATTTTTCATATGGTTAAACATTTGAAGAAAATCACTTAATGCAAATGACTAACGGTTGCGGTTAGGGGTCTCGCAAGCGCTCGATCGTTTTGAATGCCTGCCTATTCAAGACGATCGAACGCGAGCGAAACTCCCAAACGCAACCGTTAGTCATTTGCATTATGTGATTTTCTTCAAATGTTTAACTATGTGAAAAATGCAGTTTTTCAACGTTTTTATGATGAAAATAGAATTTTTGACGTCAAATACATAAACATGCGCTTTTATCCGGTAAAAATCGAGCCATAATTGTAAGAATCACAAAGTTATATTTTCGAAATATTGCATAAATAATTTCTTAGAAACTTGCGCTAACTTTGTGAAAAGCTCTTGCAGACTTGTTTATGGGGTCATTAGGAATCGATTTTATGCATTTAGATCTATTGCGAAAAAAAAATTTTTTTTTTTCGCACAGTGTTATACTTGCACCAAGAAATAAATACGATACTCAAAAAGCATTCAGAATATAATCAGGTGTATCATCAATAAAAAAATTTAAATAATAAGACAGATGACGATCAATTATGAATTCAGATAGCGAAACAACAAAAAATTTTGAAATCTTTATTGTTTTGAAACAAATTTCATAACTTATGAAAATAATTTGAAAAACATCCTGAAGTTTGAAGACGCTGCCATCAAATCAGTGGAAAGTTCCGTAGTTCGTTCACGTCATCATTTGTAAATAACAAAAATTGAAAAGTATTTCTCTTAACTAGGTACTCAAACGTTGAATAAGATGTTACTATTGTATATTTTAAATTCGAAAAATTATATTTCAATGGTAATATACAATTTTTCAGTATGAAAGTATCGTTATATTTTGGAAAAATTCAATCGATTAAATGATTGATTTTTTTATCGTGAAATGCTTAACATTTTTTTTAGTTGGAAGTAAAGATAATACGACTCAGGTCAAGTCGAAAATTCAAGCTTACTCTGTTTCACTAGTGGATAAACGGTGCGCACACGCACCAGATTTCAACTTCTTCTGACCTGGAGGACAAGTAGCTAAAAAAAAATTTTGCAATTGAAATTCGACAGAACAGATAAGGGTAAGAAAAAAAAATCCTATATTAGTCCTAGAAACAGTGTTATATTCCTGAAAAAATTTTTTTATTTGAATCCTTGAAATTAGTATATCTAAATAAACAAAAAGCATTCGCAGTCCAGCTTGCCAAAAGTACGATGTGTAACAACGGTCCTAAAAGCGAATTGAAAATACTAAAAATATATATATATATAAAGTATATTAACATTTAACTTTAACATCCATAATTTTTTTTTTTTTTTTTTTTTTAGAATTACCTGCAAATATAGACTTACATAGTGCTTGGGTTTTTTGATAAGAATAAATACATGCTTACCGAAGGCACAGCTTGCGGATATAATAAATAAGACTATATCGGCCACAAAAACTTTAGAACTGAAAATCATTGTGACCGATTGCAATTAAGGACTACAGCAACACAAGCAAAACGAATCAACTTTTAATTCTTTTTACTCCAGAACAGAACACAGCAAGAATATACATAACGTCAAGCAATAAACGGACGAAACAAAGTAATTATTGGATAAAAATTCTACTGATAGATTGTTGAGTAACTGTTGTGGCTGTTGCGAAGTTCGAATATATGCAGAATATAATTTTTCTGTTTTTCAAAATACTGTAAAAAATGAATGTCATTGGTATAAGATGAATTAATAATGAATGAATTATACAGGAATGACAGTGAAGATAGGATGAAAAATTGAGGATTTTCATGGAGAATGTAGAGACAATTTTGAACGATCAAAAATCAAGAAAAATTATTGGTGATTATCGGTATTATAACTGTAGGCACAATTAGAACTGCGATGAGAACATCTTGAACTCACATTTGTTTTCAAGTTACGCAATTACCTCTAAACAAAATCTTGGACTAACTGTGAGATGTTTCCGGAATAACAAAATTTATTTCAAGCATATTAGAGCATGGAATTCCAGAAATTTATATCGCAACATTTAATTTCCTAATATTGAACGAGTCTTCAAATCGTTGAAAAACTGAAGACATACGAAAAATAATGAGATAAATAAAAATCTATTAAGACACGTATTCTGAAAAATGCTTTAAAACACATAAAAAATTTATGAACTCTGAATTTTAAAGCTCAGAATTCACGAAATCTATAGAACATTTCACATAAAAATTCTAAAAATATATAAAAATATTAGAAAATCCTGCAACGTAAAACATCTTGAAAAATACTAAAACATGAAATACTGAACCGTCCTTCAAATCGTAGAAAAACTAAAAAAATATCTGAAAAACTAAAAGAAGTAAAAATCTACATACACACTATTTCCCGAAGAATCCTCTCAAATACAAAAAATTTAATGAACTTCGAATTCAACTGCATGAAATTATTGTAATCTATATAGTAATGTACAAGAAAATTGTAAAAATTTATGAAAATGCTAGAAAATCCTTTAACATTTTTTACATACTGAAAAATACAAAAAGTGTCAAAAATATTAAAAATCTGAGTAGGAAAAATTCTCTCGAAAATCTAAGAAATTTAAAAATTTTTCCCTACGGCTAACATTAAAGGAAATGGCATTTTTACTAATTTTTTTAAATCGAAAAAAAAAATTCGAACTAGTTGACTGATTCGTTTCTTAAGGTCAATAAGTACAGATTAAAAAATGCCGAAAGATTTCCCTCACTTAAATGGTATATTTCGTATCAAGGGGCCTACGAGCGTTTTTTCATGCACGACGGCAACATTCTCGGAACGAGGGAATGCCGAGGGCCGCAGGCCTAAGGTAATTCCACGAGTTTCGAGAATGTTTTCGTCGCGCGTGAAAAGGCTCTGGCCCTGTGATACGAACTGTACTTTTCTTGGTCGGCGTTTTAAATGAGTGTGTGGGCGCGCTGCGGAGTGAAAAGGGGATTCTTACGCTCAATCCGCGAGCAGCCTAACACACTCTTTTCAAACGCTGACCATGAAAAAAGTTATTCATGGAAGGCTCATCTTAACAAACAACAAATCTCGGCTATATGATGTTTTGTTTGAGCAAAACGTAATGGTGAAACTCACAAAAAAATTTAACTCTTGTTATCTTTTCTTGTCTCAAACTATTTTATTTTATTAATGTGAAGTAAACAGTTTTTGGAACAAAACCACGAGTACATTTACATTGTTTTTTTATCATCAGTTTTTCGATGTCTTATTATTTACACTTAATTTATTCAAAAACATAACGTGAAAGAAACGGAAATTCGCTTTTTTGAAGTGATAATGGTATCAGGTTACAATTTCTTTTCAAGTAACAATATCGCAACGAAATACTTTTTTCACCTAAGTAACGGTAAAGTAACGCGTTATATTTATTCAAGTAACTTATCAAACCGATGATATGATATAACAAAAAATGCAATAAATAACTCGATAAAATAGCAATCGGACTGATTACACAGAAAAATATTCTATTGTAATAATTGCTGGATTTTTTTAGATGATACATATCTTATTATAAATTGTGTACTTATAAAACATTTTTGTTGAGTATTCATGATTCATGGTCAATTCAAAGCATACATCATCTCAATCGAGCGATTAAAATGACATTTACATTTAAGTTTGATTTTTGCAGTGAAACTTCTAATGGCTCGTTAGAAGTTAAATTCGTTCAAGAGTATATCAAAGGCTGGCGTAACAAAAGCTTGCGAACAAAGCCTTATTGTTGTGTGCGAGGATGTTCTGATTTGGGCATCATTTTTTGAGAACAATGTGAAATACGGATGGAGGAGAAAACGTTTCTAAATAATCAACTTGACATTGTAAGAAAAAAATTAATTTAGAACGTCAATTCTTTCATGAATTTTAGTAAAAAAGTGAATATAAAACGTACATTTTCAGTTGTCTATATCTTTTTGATTCATTTGATAATAACACTGTGCGACAAAAACAAATTTTTTTTGCTATAGATCTAAATGCATTAAATCGATTCCTTATGACCCCATAAACAAGCCTGCAAGAGCTTTTCCCGAAGCTAGCGCAAGTTTCCGACATATTGTATATGCAAAATTTCGAAAATATACCTTTGTAATTCTTACAAGCATGGCTCGATTTTTACTGGATAAAAGTGCATGTTTATGTATTTGACGTCGAAAATTCTATATTCATCATATCGAAGTTGAAAAACTGCATTTTTCACATAGTTGAAAATTTGGAGAAAATCACTTAATGCAAATGACTAACGGTTGCGGTTAGTGGTCTCGCAAGCGCTCGATCGCTATGAATGCCTGCCTATTCAAGGCGATAGAACGCGACCGAAACTCCCAAACGCAACCGTTAGTCATTTGCATTAACTGATTTTCTTCAAATGTTTAACTATGTGAAAAATGCAGTTTTTCAGCGTTTTTATGATGAAAATAGAACGAAAATTTTGAAATTTTATATAATCGAAAAGTTCGGTGGAACTATCTTGTCGGGTGATATACTTTTTTCAAAAACTAACTTGATGTTATGACATAAAGATAAATATAAAATGCTCAATTCTCATTCTGAGATGAATTTCAGAAAAATGGTCAACATAAAACCTAAGTATCAAGTTTTATCTTTTTGGTCTATTGTATAATGGTCACTATTACAGAAATTGTTTGCTTTACATAAATTAGACATCCGAAAGGATTATTTTATGAAAAAATTATTGTCTGGAAAATGAAAGTGAATAACTTTATTTTTTGGTAATAATTAACTGGATAAGAATATCAAGTTAATTATTTTGAAATGAAAAGAATATTAAATAAATTATTCTGAAATAAAAAAAAAAAAAATCAAATTCTCTGTCACGAAAGGATGTGTTGAAAATTGAAAACATGAAATCTACATTTCAGTTTAAACTTTTTACACTCATTACAACATGATAACATTTAAAAGAAAACTGGCGTGAGTTTAAAGACCCGCGAGAGAAGTGAAACTTTCAACGACGAGATAACTGCAAGTTTAATCAAACGAAAAAGAATGTTCCTTAAATTTTATGAGAAAAACAACTAAAGAAACCATTATAAGCAAAGCATGAATTGCGTTTCAAACTGTAGCTTGAAACTGATAAAATTAAAATCGGAATTTCAAACGAGTGAAATTCAAATCAAAATTTGAAATTCGCCAACTAAGATTTTCTTTACCCCCACATCTCAAATCGTATGGTATACATGCATGCAATGTGGGAGAAAAGTGGAAACTGTCTTTGAATTTGAAATATAGATTTGAATTTACTCGTTTGAAATTCCAATTTTGATTTAATCAGTTCGAAGCTGCAGTTTTGAACGCAGTTCATGCTCTGGTTTTAATGGTATATTCAGTTGTTTTTATTATAAAATTAAATGAAAATTTCTTTTTGCCGTAGTTTGCCGTGAGAAGTTTCACTTCTCTCGCGAGTTTTTAAACTCACACCAGTTTTTCTTTATTTTCAACATTCTTCCATAAACAGAATACTCATGATACCACCTTACACTTACTGAACATGCACTGCTTTTTCAAACTTACAGTCTGGTAAACTATCAACTTCCTGTTTATCATAGATAGATTCAGCTCTGCGTATTTCACCTATAGTGCAGGGAAATCCCGTCAGGCGGCATTTTCTTTCAACCCCGAGACGTAATCAATACAATCGGCGCACTGCAAAAGGGTCGTGTGTCGCATGCGAGCGGCTGAGCTTTCAGTCGACAAATGCCCGAAAGTGCTTCTGCTCGGAAAAACACCACGTCGGGGCTTCTTGCTTCCGTTTCGTGCTTTCCCAGGCGCGCCACCCCAGTAAAAAGCATGGCGTCCTTCGCCACATCCGTGCCTCGAAATCCACCCCGAAAATAACCTGCACAAAAATGTGCCCTTTTTCTTCGCGTTTCCTCGGCCCCAGAAAAATCCGGGTCAAGTCGAAAACGTGAATAAGTGATTCGCATTTCTGACAGTGGTTTTGACGAAACTGGTAATTTGCGTCATCGCGACCATGTTTTTCCGACTGTAATTTAAGTTTTCTCAGTCATTTGGATTCGCAAGTATTTACTCTGGATTGGAAACGTTTGATATTAACCAGATGTTTTAATTTTTCTATTATTTGAATTTTTTAGATTGTAATTATTAGAAGAGGTCTCATTTCTTGATTACCTTGGCTTTTTTTCTGAATAGTTATCTAATTTATAATAGCTTCTTTAGTTGAACTTTTTTAGAATAAATAAATGAAATTATTTACTTGAAGTTTTTGTCTACTTTCTAAATAGATAAGAAGAATATGCAGTTTCTTTATGATATCAAAAAGATTTTTTACACAATGGATGAGGGATTAATAAAATCGTGATTTCGGATAGATAAAATTTTCCAAATAAATAAGATAAGGTCTTCAAATGTAGTTTTTTAAATCTTTTCTTGATAACAGGTTTAAAAGTTGTGTATAATATACGTTGGATTCAATTGATACCGATTTTCATGGAAGATAGCAATTTTTGAATAACAGTTCACTGAATAATAACGAGTAATTTATTCTAACATATGCGTGTTTTGCAATTTTATTGCAGAATACGAAATTATCGTTGCATGTTCAATCATGTTCAGTCAGAAATGTCTCTTCGGAAAAAATTGTGGAAGGTGATGTTCATGTGATTGAAAAACAAATTTTTGTGTATGTTTTTCAGTTTTTTTATTGTAAAGATATCTAACATCATGAAACTGAAATTTTTATAATGAATTAAAACTAAATATTTCATAAGGATACATAACACCATTATATTTACAAAAATACTACCATGAAAATAATGTTAAGTAAAAAACAAATATTGACAGAAAGTCAGGAAAAAGGTAATTTATTTTTTGTTAACCTTATTTTGATGATTACATAAACAATGATATATCGCAAGTTTTTTTCTCAAACTGCAACAAAACATTTTTGTTCGATTCATTCGATACATAAATTCGTTGGTTAAAAAATACTAACTTTTTTTCAGAAAATTATAAAATTCTTTCTTAGAAATTTCATTATAAACAATACTCGAAATATTGGCTAACAATAACAGCATAAATATTTTGAAAACATAAAATAAGAAAATAGTTTCTCAATTTATTCAGAAAATTTTTAATTGAATGGTGGTTGAATTCTAGAATCGTGGGAAGGATGTATATATTTTTTACTAATCTGCGATAAGAAGTTAATTTAAGTAGCGTTAGAACAATGTTTTTTTTGTGAATTTTGAGAGAGGTTGTAAACAAGGTTCGTGCAAAGCAATGAGTTTGCAATATTTAAGGCTTGTGATAAGAAAACGAAATTGGAAATGAATTTTTTTTTTTCGAGTACATACAAAGGTTTAAAAAAATTATATATTACATAATAATGAAAGCTTACTTTTTGAAAAATTCAATACGATTATTTATAAAGGAAAAAATTTTATTCTCTCAAGAAAATATTTAAATTTTCTTTGATTTCTTACATTTAAAAATTTACAGTTTATTGCCGGTCTTTCTCTATTCCGACAATAATCAAATGTATCCATGATGCTTCATTAGTTTTCTTATTCATATATTTTCACATTTCAAAATATTGCAATTGCAACATTTTTAGAAATTTGGGATGAATTTCGTAGATAACGAGATTTTCAGTTTCTTAAATGAAACAACTTATTATTTCATATTCTTTATAGTTTATACTGTAGATCAGTTCATTTCTACCGAAAATTTATAATTTATTATTGATAAGAATATACAAAATACGTAATTACCCATTACTCAGTAAATTGTTATAATTGATATTGTTACGTAGTTTATAAATAAAAATCCGAAATTTCCAGCAGACTTATTTTCGATTTCCTCGTATCGACTGTTAAAAAATACGGATTTTTAAAATTTCCAAAATACTCTGTATTCCGAACATAATTTTTTTTATATTTTTTAATTTTCAAGTTCTTTGACGGTTTTTGATTTTTAGCTATACATTCGTAATGGACTCACTAAAAGGAAATTCCTTAAATCTTTTGAATGATTTACAATTGGATCATTAGAAAATCTTCAATCATCACGAATATTGTAATCACAGATTGAAATTTATGGAGGTATATTCGAAGATTGAACGATGTTTGTCAAATAAAAGTACTTTAAAATTCTCATTATTTTACAATTAAGAATCCTGCAGTCATAAAATTTTAGGTTTGTGAAATGTTTTGATTGTGAACCTTGCGTTTACTAAAGTTTTCATCCACAAGTTTCAAGGACTGTTCTCTCTCACGCTATACATATTTTTACAATTTCTAAGTCACGAAACTCAAAATGTGCTATATTTATACTTGAATAATTTTATTTCGTAAAATTACAAAATCCACGAATCTGCCAACATCTACAACATCATGAAAATCGTGAAGTTCTGCCTGATAAACTTTCAATTCTTGATTTATAAAATATGAAACATCAAACTGATAATTCGTTTTTCAAGGTCATCAAGGTATTCTTCTCCATTTGTACCAAAATAATAACTGAGAAATCTTGAAAACAGCAGAAAACGCAGGGAAATATCTGCTCTGATGATGCAATTACAGAAAACAATGCGAGCAACCGTGAACGTGGTAACTGACGTATGCGAAATTTTACGAGCTGGTCGATCGTAAAAGTGCGAAAATGCATTTGCATTTCGAAAAAAATAGCAATGCAAAGTGCGACTGCAACATTCTTTCGCTCAGTTGGATGGGCAAAGTTCCCGATGAATTACCAGAGGTTTGTTGAAAAATTTTTTGAAATTGTTATTTTTTATGTTAGATATCAGAGTAGTAGCCTAACTTTTTACATTATTTCTGATGACTGAGTTAAACTTAGTTGTAAAATGAGAAAAACTAGGTCACAAATGAACGGTTTTTGAAATTTGTTATTATTGTTTTTTTCTCTGAATTTCAGGTTGATATTTTTTATACTCTAATACTTTTCGAAAAAATTTTAAATCATCTCAACTTCACATATTTCTTCGAAAAAAGTATAAAAATGCTATTATATTTTTAATGAATATCAAAAAATTTTGAAAATAGTTCAAGTTTACAAAAAAGTTAATAAATCATAAGAATTTTCAAAAAAATTCAACGCCTTGATGGAGGTTGTGTTACTCGTGAAATTTTGAAGAATTGAAAATGAGAAACGATTAAAAATTCCAAAGATTGCCAGCAACTCTCGAAAATTTGCAAAAATTGTATAATTTTAGAAACTAAGCATATATTTCAGGGGTCGTGTCTATCATTACAATTTTTTTTCTGATAAAAAGAACTGTTAGAAAAATAATGAAAAATCCTTGTAAAGAATTGATAAATATTAAGAATATCAGATAGTTGAAAAGTCTATACAAAAGTCGAAACATTCGCAAAATTTTATAGGATGCTGACAAATGTTGTAGTTTATGTTCACTAACGAACTTCATCGAAATACTCATTGCAGTGTTTTTTTATTTGCATGGATAAATATAAAAACTGAAAGAGTATCGAAAAATAATGGGAAAATTTCTTTAGACTTTGTAAATTTTCATAAAATTTGGAAAGTGGTAAAAAGTGCATATTACGTATGGAATATTCAAAATTAATATATTCAAAAGTAAAAAACTGTTAGATATAACATAGGTCAAGAAAATGCAAAATATTTGTAGAAATTCAAAAAAATTTGTCTGCGAATTACCAATTAATAGATAATCATAACCTAAATTGGGTTTAATTTATTATAGTTGATTTTCATTTTCTCGTCTTAAAGTGAGTGTAACAAAAATTCAAAGAAATTATCCAACGACGAAACTTTTCGTTTAATAATTTTTAACTACCTGGAAACCTATGATACACTTCAATTTCAATAAAACTTGAAACATAGATTATCATGTTTTTTTTTTTTCATTAACTATCTTCATTTCATTTCAAAAGTAGGCTTATCGTTTCTTGGTAATGCATTAATATTCTTAAACATTCAAACTTCTTCGAAACCTCGATTTTCAATCAACTCGTAAAGTAATTTCCTATCTTTCGTATCAGGAAAAACTTCTCCCTAAAACGTAATTTTCCAGAGTGACTTTTCTGCTTTCATGAAGTCCACGAACGTTCGAGAAGACCATTTTCACGTCAAAACACGAAGCGAGCATAAATTGGAGTGAATACGCGTAGAAATGGTCCGCCCAGATATCACGTACTTTGTCATTTCCAAATGGTTAAAGGGAGCTTCACTCCAGGAAGATAAAAATATTCCCAGTGCAAAGCACACCGTATAAATGTACGATTCGAGCATACGAAAAGCAATCTTCCCTCTTTATCTTCAGAAATTTTCCCTTCTCAAACAGTCTTATCATTTTGTGGAATATCCTTTAAATAAAATGGTACTGAGTAGGAGATGAATTATTATATGCAATTTTCACTCAATAGAGTAAAAGCATTTGTAAAATCAAATTCGAAAGAAAAATTCTCGATGAACGTAGTAATTAAATCACTGCATCGAGGACTAATAAGAGATTTGAATGTGGCTGTAAGTAGTAGAGGCAGTCAATGGTCAGACGTACGAAATTTTTGACAATATGATCTGTGGAAAGTACGTGAAGAAATCAGGAGTTTAAAAAGTGAGCGATTAATTTTTTTTTCTTTCAAATACCGCGTTTGCAGATTCTTCGTATTAATTATAGAATGAGATTTCGTTTATTTTGCAGAAGCTTCAAAGTGAATAGAAACGAAGACAGAATTGAAAGGAAAACGATGAAATAATAATGTAAATTAATGAGTTTGAATTATGGCAACTATTTTGTTGAGTTTATGTGATGTAAAATATTTATCTAGAGAAAATAAACATACGTGAATCATCAGTATTTTATTGTCCAAAACAAAATTTCTTATATTTCAAAAATCAGATACGTAGAGTGATATTGTTGTGCTCTGGATTCCATGTTTTTTTTAAATGATTTCAATAAGATTAATATCAACTCTCCCTAAGGCATTGGTTTATAAAATAAATTTTTTTTATTCAAACTCACAATAAAAGTAACGGTACTAATAATTACTAATACTTTCTGTTTATAATTCGTTGAATTAGTAATGACTAATTTGCAGGCAGATTTTTCGCACAAATAGAAATTTCAGTTGTATTTTACAAATCGTTCCTGAATGATGTCATTTCTGTCACTCCTCGAAAGAGACTCAAGTATATGTTGGAATTTTTTAATAATTATCACTATATATATAAGTTAACTCATAAAAGTGATGAAAATGGCTAAATTAATATTTTATATCATTCAATTATACAGAAAATTTATAATTTCGTTCCTACTTGTTTTTATAGACACATCTATCGGTAAAGTACATCTATTGTTTTTTAATATAATAAAAAATTTAAATCTCAAGAAATTGGTCCTGCAAGCCGTATAGTTCTTAAGGCTACCAAAATTGCAAGCAAAAAATATCTTGCAGAAAATTGGGACTTTGTTAAAAATATTTATAAAAATGATAAGCTTGAAAAATTGTTTGAGAAAAATGGCAATAACAATATCTACCACAATTAAGAAAAAAAATCAATGATATTAAAACATGTGATGCAAAGAGCGATTTTTTCCTCTAGTTTTTATATGTGTAAAAGGTTTTTCAGAAAAATCAATTGAAAATTATAGGGAATGTAATTAAAACCTAGAAAATTTCAGTACAGATAAAAAAATTGTTTGTTGTAGAAGGTAGAGATCTCTTGTTCGAAGAAAATACATTCAATTTCGTTTATGTAAAAAAAGCTGCTATTGCTTAGTTTCTTACATTGGCCAAAAAAGGAAATGGAAAACCATACATAACGAATACAAAAAAAAGAAAAATGAAGGAAAAATAGATATAAACAACTGTAGTATATTTCAATCCAAGTCAGATTTTTCTGAAATCTATAAATTTTGCAAAAAAACCATCCCGATTTCGTTACTAATTTCTGTTAAACAAAGAATTGATTTTTAATACAATATTGAACATAAATTCTTTTCACCAACTGATGATAAAAATTTGTTTTCATTCAAAACAAAAATTCAAAAATTTTTTTCTCAAAAATTCTTAACATCAAAAATTAGCCAGCGTCACTACCACATAATCTTTTATGTTAAATTCTATTCTTTTGAAAAATGATTCGGTAAATAATTATCCATAAATATATTCGTAAACATTATACAAGGGCGTAGTCAGGGAGCAGTGTTAAAAAATGCCTTGTACAATAATTATTACATTTCAAATTTATCTTAATTTTAAATCTTTTAAATGATTTTTCTTTGTTATCTTTCTGAAGAGTTCATTTTCTTCACTGCTAATGAGTAACTTTTTATATAATTTTTCTTTTTCAAAATGTCTAGAATTTTCAACTCTTTCACTCATAAAATCAAACTTATATATTTTGAAACTGTTTTAAACTTTCAATAGGGCAAAGATAAGCGATGAATCATGTCTTAAAAATTCGAAGTCTTTGTAAATAGAGAACTTGCATAATTTCTTTTGACGAGAGTTTATGTCTAAAATTTTCTTTTATAAATTCCTGAAATTCCTTTTACACTGAAAATATGATGACAACTGAATAAAATTATAAACATACTTGACCTGAAAAATCCATGTACAAAAATATTTAATTTTCATATTTTCTACGAGTAATAACATCTTTAAATACTGAACAAAAGAGTTTTTTATAACTTAGAGACAGTAAAAATCCTTCAAGTACTTAAAAAATCACTTCATTCCAGACAAAAGTTTTTATTTCAGAATCTAGACATCCGTTATTCCAATTCAGTGAATAACTACATAAAAAGTTTGTGTATGTTTTTAACCAACAGGGTAATTTTTGATTCCAATTTACCATGCCATAAAACTTTCGAAACGTACTAAACTTCGAAACACACGTAAAGTGAAATAAAATGAGGTATGTAAAATTCTATCTATTTCATTTCTTACATCTTCTTGAAACGTTCAATTATCCAACTCGCACATGTAAGTATACCTATACTTCGGATTTTTATTATCGGATATCTTGGTTTATGGATCAGACAGCCCCTCCTTGATAAAAACTCTGGGCTACGCCCTTGATAGATTACGAGTTAACGAGAACTCAAGAAGTAATCAAATAATTGAAAAGTATTAACGAAAGTTAAATTACTTGCTTATTACTTTATAGTGTCTTTGTTTTAGCGCACGCGAATACATGTTTTATTATCTACAAAGCGCCGTACCACTCGCGAAACTAAAGCCGATGATACAGCGGATAACGATCCTTCAGTTCACTTTGAAAAAATTCGGTCGAGTCAACAAAAAAATTATTGTACTCCCCAGCGTCTCATATTTTCATCTAATTAAAATCTCTCTCCTGATTGACCGCCCTTTTGTCTGGTCCACAGACTCCCGAGAGGCCACTCTTCCCAGCCTCTTTGATCTTATCAAGTGACTTCCTGAAAGCCGGATTCTCTTTTAAATCGTAATTTTACGGAGGGACGTGAATTTTGCTGTAACTTTTGTGGTGTTTTTTCATTGTATAAGTTTAAACTCGTGTTTCGTAAATTTTTTTTAATGTTTCTGTGCTCCTAAATTTATTTCAAAGCAGTAGCGCTGAAGAGGTTATTTGAAGATTTTCTCAAAATTTTGAGAATCCGATTTTAATCTATAACGTGATGTGCGTGGAAAGTTTCATGATTTTTTCTAACAATAATTTCAAGAAGATTTTTTCAAAATTCACTTCTACTACATGAAGAATCATGCATTTTTGCTCCTATAACAAAAATCACTCTTTATTTAATTCTGAATATATTCTTCAAAATTGTTTCCATGAAATATTGGTAGATCTTGCCAAAAAAAGTTCTAACAAGGGACTCAGTATATTTAGAAATTCACGAAAATAATGTACATCTGTCCACGAGCATAGGCGAAAAAATTTTTAGGGAGGGTTATTTAAAAAAAAATGTATATACTTTCTTCGTGATTTCATGATTTTTAATCTCTGACAATATAGTAAGTAGATAGTAGTAAGTTGTTCAATTTACGACTTTTGGATTCCTAAGACGCAAATTTTTCATTTACCTGCGCATCTCGAAAAATGAATATCGACTTTTGTTATGAGTAAGTCACTGAGATTAATATTTTTTTGTTTCAAGTTCTCGAGTATTATTTAAATTATTTCATTTTATATATACAATTTAAAAGATCTCCTTACATTATCATGTAAAATTCTTCAACATCCCAAAATTTAATACTATAAGTCTTATATGTTAAATAACACTCTTACAAAATTCAAAAAATTTTTTGCAACAGAAGTGGAATATTTTTTTTTTTTGTTATCAGGGCACTCAAAAACATGGAAAAATGTGAAACAAGGGGAATGTCAGGCGGAGAATTTCGGTGCAATATTAATTTTTCTATTTTTTTAAGAATTCGAAAAATTCGACCCTGTTTTTTCTCATTTTTAATCCGATTATCATCTTTTACGCACTTGGTATATCAATAAACTTAGCTTTTCCCGAAAGAGGAGGATATTGGGCAGATTTTAAGCTATTACTGTGGCTATTTGACTCACCCGTTTGAAAGATATCGTCAAAAATGCCAGGAAGTTAATCTGATGAAAACCTCATTTTTGTCGAATTTATCAAAATTCGACGTCGAAAATCTATACAACCGGTGCAGATAATCCTGAGTCTTTCTTACCTATCTTGAAGGAAATTTTATAACGAACATTTTGGTATATGCTGATCTTCAAATCTCTACGTTCATTTTCGCATTAAAAAAAAAGGGCAGAATCATCAAAAATGAAATTTCCTCTTTCTAATCCCATATTATCGGTTTATGATGTGGAGTAATATAATTTTATGATACTAAAGAAAATTCTTATTTTACTTTGACGATCCCAACTATTTTTTTGTTATACAACTTTTTTATCATTGTTACAAAATTGTTTTTCATTTCAATCAGAATTTTTTATTTTAACGTCACACAGTGAAACTTTCTATAGTAATAGTATATCACGTAACTTGGGCTTAAATTTATTATTTACGAGTGTGAAGTTTATAGACCGAGGCGAAGCCGAGATTCACAATAACGCGAGTGAATATTTAATTTCTGTCTTAGCTACGTACGATATTTTATGTACCGAGGGCTGGAAAACGAATTTAGAGATCTAGAACTGGACGAGAAATTAATTTTCTATGTTAGAGCTACATAGATATATTAATGCTATAATTTATTGAATAGTTCAGTTGAATGCCCGCTAGCAGTTCTGGAGCAGAACTTTCAGTGGGTAATGGAAATTTCAAGCTTTCTGTCTATATCGCCTATGCTTACAGAATGAAAGAAACTCACGTGCTAATGTCGGACATCATATTCTTGATCAAATATGATGAGTATAAATCGAAAATGTGCATTGATCTTAAAGTTATAGCAATTTAGACAGGCCTCCAGGGCGGTTACACCAAGTATTGCTGTTTTCTCTGCTTGTGGGATAGCCGTCAACAAAGTGTGCGCTATATCAGAAAAGTTTGGCCTTAACGAGTTGAAAGAGTTCCTGGTACAGATGACATCTCATATCGCCCATTAGTCGAAGCCAGCGACATAATTTTGCCACCGCTGCATATTAAACTTGGTTCAATGAAGCAGTTTGTTAAGGCCCTTAAAGAAACTTTACCAGCATTCGAATGTTCGAAGTCAAAGTTTCCGAACCTTTCACACGCAAAAATTAAAGAAGGCGTTTTTGTTGGGCCTAAAATTTGCAAACTTCTCAACGATGACCGAAATGAAAAATCTATGAGCTCCCAAGAAATGGATGCATGGAATTGCTTCAGAAACGTTGTTGATGGATTTCTAGAAAATTGGCGGTACCACAATTACAAAACATAAGTGAAAAATATTTTGCGTAGTTATCAAAAAATTAGAGTCAAAATGTCATTAAAACTACATTTTCTTAACTCACATCTTGACTTTTTCCAAAAAATCTTGGTGACATGTCCAACGAATAAGGTGAACGTTTTCATCAGGACATCAAAGTGATCGAAGCCAGGAACAAAAGGAAGTGCACTAGCTGCATGATGAGGGAATACGTCTGGTTCTTGGTACTCTAGCGTAATCATAATGATGAAAAGCGCGAATCAAAATCTAAATTACACTTCTAAGAAATGGAAAGTTAGGATAAACTATGGCTCATTTCATAACATGAGTTGGAACAACTACAATTGACATTATAATAGAGACAAAAAATAAAATTGCATTTTAGAGGAGCGATCGCATTTTTGATGATTCGGCACTGATTTTTATAAATGCGAAAATCTACGTCAAGATTACACATTTTTCAAGATCAGCATATTCCAAAATGTTCGTTATAAAATTTCCTTCAAGATAGGTAAGTAAGACTCAGGATTTTTTTCACTGGTTGTATAGATTTTCGACGTCAAATTTTGATAAATCCGACAAAAATGAGGTTTTCATCAGATCAACTTCCAGACATTTTTGACGACATCTTTCAAACGGGTGAGTCAAATAGCCACAGTAATAGCTTAAAATCTGCGCAATATCCTCCTCCTTCGGAAAAAGCTAAGTTTATTGATATACCAAGTGCGCAAAAGATGATAATCGGATTTAAATGAGAAAAAGCAGGGTCGAATTTTGCGAATTCTTACAAAAATAGAAAAATTAATATTACACCGAAATTCTCCGCCTGACCTTCCCCTCGTTTCACATTTTTCTATGTTTTTGAGTCCTCTGATCACAAAAAAACATATTACAGTTCTGTTGCAAAATCGTTGTAAGACAGTGTCATTAAAGTTAAAAAGATTTTCAATATTTTTATAAACTTTTGTAGAAATAATATCTTCATTATCCACACAAATTTTTAAGATGAATAAGATATATTTCTAACATCATTAATTTATATGTAACTTTGAAGTGTTAGTAAAATTTTTTGTATTATTAAAGAATTCTAGCATTTACATAAACCAGTCTACAAATGTCTAGAATTCAATGCTGTAGTATTGAAAATGTTAAGGACTTTCAGTCTTTAATTTGACTTTTCAGGAAAGAGTGTTTATACAGACTCTCAAAACTTTTTGTTAATAATTTTTTTTCATATGAATTAAGTGTATATTTATACAATTGGAAAATTTTTCTGTATTTATTTGAGATTTATTTATGTTTCTACCATTCTCTGCTCTGGGATGCAAAGTTTTATTTTTTTTGCATTTTATGTGTTGTATTTTTTCAAATTATTATAATTATATCGTAGTTGAATATATCATTAAACATATTATATAAACTCATCAATTCCCACTTACTCGATTTCCCAGTCGATGAATCCTCTGATTGAATTCATATGTGAGGAAAAAATCATTGAATTCAATGAGAGGGATCATTGACTTGGAAATCAACTAAGTGGGAATTAATGAGTTGTTTGAACTCAGTGGGACACATGGATATATTTGTATATTATATGAACCATATAATATATGATAAAATACACCATAGTTTTTGTTTACTAATGTTTTCTTTTCCTTTGATATTTATTTTTTTATTTATTCTTTTAATGTTTTTCATATTCCTTTTTCATCTATTTATTTTTTATTTAAACAATTTAGTTTCTTTTGTATTCTTTTGATTTTTTTTCATTGTAAATGACATTCAGGAGTTTTTTGTCGTATTTTTGTAAGCCATTTTTAATTTCAAGAAATCCAGTGCAGTAGAGGTCAAATATATATAAATCTTAAGTAGAACCTGGGCATTCCTGACACTGGGGCGTTCCGCACACCAACAATTAGTGTGGAACCTTACAATCGGAAAATTTTGAAAAAATTACAGTTATTGCTCCTATGGAGTCTCATTTTACCGATAAAATTTTAAAACTTTTACTTCTTATTTTTACATTCTATCGCATTCACTGCATTTTTGAATGTTTTCGTTCGACGTTTTGATAAGGAAAAGTATGAGTTCTCAATACTTCATGTTGCAATAATTATAGTCAAAATAACTGTACATCACATTAAAGGGTGCTTTGTAATTATATATAAGCTTTCATCCATGAAAATAATCTTTATGCATTTGACTCTAATTTATTACAAACGACGCCCCGGAGCATTTCAGACACTTGCAAGCGGTCGAAATCTGACACTTAACGGTTGAAAAACCATTATTTAATTAATCAATCAAATCGCGCATTTAAAACGTCGAGAATATTGATTTTTTGGAATTTTGATAGTCAAAAACTTGAAATTTGAAATGAAAGTTTGAAAAAACAGAGTTATTCCAGAATCCGAAATTATTATTATCTAATAGTAAAAAAAAGCAATTGGAACTTTATGTTTATATTTATATTGTAAGTAATTTTGTTTAAAAATAACGCGTTCAAAAAATAATCAATTTCTGAACAATATGCTGAAGGCTATATTATTTTGGAGGGTGTCCGATTAGCCCCAGGATTTTCAAGACATCGAAGTATGGATTTTTTTATAACTATTGAATTGGTATAAAAATAGTTAACAACAATTTAAGGCATGTATACTTTGTAGCTAAGAGTTACACATTCTAATATAAACAATAAACTTGATGAAAAAATGCATGTTAGGTACTGCAAAAGGCAAACAAAAAAAAGGTGTCCAGAACGCCCCGGTCTCCTCTATTTTTATAGATTTCAGGAAAAATTTTATCTGGACAATTTTTTATTAATTAAGAAATATTTCATCATTTTTTAGAAGTATTTTTAACATTCTGAAGCATTTTTTAGTATTTTCATACATTTCACATTTACCTAGATTGCTACTTTTACATATAAGTTACTTGGAATTTTTTGCTCTAGAATTCGAACTTTTACAGATCATAAGTATTCTTAGTTGAAATTTTTTATAAAACACTATAAATTTTTTTTATATAGATTCTTATCACTTTCAGAATAACTTTTGTGTTAAAATGATTCGACAAACTTTGTTGTGTAGATATTTATGATTTTTTATGTAAATTTCTGGAATTCAAAACGTTAGGATTTGAAATTTTTTTGTTTTTTAGCCTTTTCGTAGATTCTTATTATTCTTCATCACTCACAAGGTTCAAAAAATTTCTCAATTTTTATCTGTGACGTCATCCTGGCAAAAAATTGAAAAGTATAACTCGATTAACTTTGATAAATTACATTCTGAAGATTTAAAGTTATCACATGTTTGATAATTTTTACGCATTTACATGATTCATTGTAATTATTCTTTTTTATAATTTATACACAACATATTATAATGAAAATTAAAACAATATGAATTAATCTTTATACTTATTTCATGATAACTGATCATTTTTCAATACAACGAGAAATTTTTATGATTTCCGATTCACAATTTAAAATTACATGAACAGCTTGTCGAGATTTTTCCAAAAGCACTATTTCAAAAGATTCAAATCTCCTTGAACTATTTCCAGTCTTATTAAAGATCAACATGAAGGTGGAGCAACTTCATATTATTAAAAATATATAGCAAAAATTTAGGACTCTGATTTATTTTGTTTCTATTTTCTTTATTTTTTTTACAACAAATTCTTATTTATAAGAATGACACCACCAAGATAAAACGAGTAGCCTCACAGAACAAGTTGAAAATATCAAAATTGCAGTTGATATGCCAATATATTCTTTAATAAGAAAATATCACAAGTTAATCAAAAGTTTACCGAAAATTTAAATGTAACAATAATGATACATGTCTTGCTTTTCTTCAAAGATCAATAATACCCATATTTCTCAATACTTAGAAAATAATATTTCATTTTCTTGAATCTCATTGTGGTCCAAAAATGTGTCAAATGTATCATTTCCTTTGATCCTAACGAAAATCTTTCCCAATAATTTCAACTAATGATGTTTTGCACACCTTTTAAACTTTCAGCCATGATTGAAGGAAAAAAAATTCAATCAGTCAGTCATTCAATTCAGAAACTAAATTATTCGCAGCCGTAAATGGATCGTACAAATTGACGACAAAAAAGAATAATAATATCCAGGTCGTCCTTTTTTCCCTCCGCCCTTTGTTACAACAGAATACTGTTCCAGAATCCCTAGAGAAATCATATTCTCCGATGAAGTATGTTCCTTTCGAGAAATCCGAGTTCAGTAATAAAAAGGAGCGTACGAAATCGATTTTCATAAATTTTAAGTCTTGTATAGAGTTAAATGTCGTGGGAGTAGATTTTTCATCATCTCCTTATTTTTCATGTCATCTTTTCTTTTGCACAGGATAACGTATTTTTTGTATGATTTCAGTACGTTCATAATTATAAGTAAGAAACATAAATATCTTATTTCAAATTAGTCAAAGTTTGTGTTAAGTACATTTTTAGAGCTCTTTTGAAAACTGCTCATATGAAAGTATGAAATTTTTTTACTTTTCAACATTATAATACATAAGTAAACCTGTCGAATGATAAATAGTTTATGTTAAAAAAAATCGAAAAAATAAGAAAAATAAGTAAAACAGGAATAAATTGTTATTTTTTTTTCCTCGAGGTAGTCGCAATTGTCTAATAATTTGTAAGCTAGTGGTATTTTTTAGAAGTTTCGAGCCACAACTGGCTGCAGAATAATTATACAACAATAATCAAGATATGACGAATTTACACCTAAATGTTTTTGAATCTATGAAGATAATTTTGCAGGTTATACTGTTGTTTGTTCGCAGGATGAAGGCTGGAAGTTAAATCGTACAAATTACTATCAAGAAGGCTGGCTAGCCACTGGTAACGCCCGCGGCTTAGTCGGCGTTACATTTACCACTTCACACTGCCGGACTAGAGCTTCAGAACTTCCTTTGAGATCCAATTACAATCTCAGAGGGCATAGAAGTGAGGTAGGTTGTCATATGCAAAACGCTTTTCACCGAGTATACTACGCTCAAATGTTACGCAATGATAAAAAAATTTTTTCATAAGCTTTCAAAGCTCAAGTATTTCAAAGGGACGTACAAATTCCTTTAAAATGAATTTGCTTTTCATATATGACAAACAGTAAATGTCTTCTTGATCAACAGTAAGATTTCTTAATCAGAATATTAAAATTAAGAGAATTATCTTCAACTTCAGTTGAATGCAGTTTGAACAATTTAAAATTACATCAGCATTTGAAGGTACTTTTTAGGTTCTAAGTAATCTGAGATTCGGTTCGGAAATATTACGTTTTCTTTAATTAATGCCAGAGTTGGGACACAATTACCAAAACATGATATACGTGCAATATTGAAATTTTAGTCGCAGCCCTTTTTATCATCTCTCGTTTTCCCAAGTTGGGCTCTTAAATGTGTTAAAACAAGCTTTCGCTATGTTTGATGTTTCCAAGGTCGCGTAATCATCGCTCTCATTTGTGACTTTGACATCCTCTCACTATGTAAGAAGGAGAGCCCAATTGTAAATAAGAAGCCCCTAAGTCTGCATTATATTTGCGCGCCGAGACGTGTCTGATCCGGACGCTTTTTATCACTGCTTTTCCTCCTCTTCCCCTTTTTTCCGAGCAGACGAGAATATCACGAATTTCGTGCGCGAAATATTTTTATTGAAATTTCCGTATTTTTTTTAATGGTCTCAAGGCTGTGAATTTTTTTTTATCAAGCTTGATTTTGCGTGTGTGTTTTTTATAAAGATTTAAATTTCGAGAGAAAATCCATGTAAATGATAATTTCTATAGTTTCTTATATGGAAATCTTATGCTACGCAAATTTTGCTTATTTCGCATCGTCTTTGGATTCATTTCGCTAAATTTCCATAACCAAATTAAATTAGCTTAAATAATTAAAGTACTTTAAGTAATGAATGCATTTGGTTTCCAAACGAAAAAAAAAAAAAAAAACATTTTTTCTCCATTTACAGAAAAACTTATCTACCTAAATTTAGTTCTACCAAAAAAAGTTATCCGATATTATAGGCAACATTGAAAACATTTATTTTACGAACATTTTATACATTTTTCGGTTCAAGTAGTTGAAGTAATAAAAATTATTTTACACGTTATTTGTTGAGTAGTATAATATCAGAATCTCGTCATAATGATAAATGAATAATGATGATCGATAAATTACCAACTACCAGCTTTCTCTGTATTTTTAAAAGTGTTCTTATTATTCAAATCGAATGACATTCAGTATTATTTATTTTACATATTATTAAAGATCTTTGATTCTATTACAATGTCTCATATGTTTCTTGCACCAAAGTACTACTGATATTTATAAACCAGAATAGTATATGTATGACCATATTGACCATGGAAATTTTCATTTAAGAACTTTTACTTAAATCAGCAAAATTTGAATGATCAAGCAGCATTTTCAATACCTAATCATATGAATTATACACCGTATGACAAACAATTATGTAACATTCAATAAAATTGTATATGAAAATCTCTGAACGTGTGTTAAAAATAATTTTTGAAACAACACATTTCAGCTGAAGCGTAGGCATACAAAATTTTCAGTAGAGGTTTTTCTGAGAAATATATTTCCGTCGGGATCTTATAAATTTTAATAATTGATAAAATGATTACAATAGAGTTCTCTTGTAACCATTTAAGTTGTAAACAGCTTAACTTTTTACATATCGGAACTTAAAAGTTATGCAACTTTTTGATCCAGAGTCACGCATTTTTCATTTTTGTTCGTTAGAATATAATTTGTTATTTGTGGTTTTCAGGAAGTCACTCAGGTTGATATTTTTTTTACTAATATTTTGGGATTTACACAGCATAAAAGATTTTCCAGTTATGTTAGGGATTTCTCTATTGCTTTCAAGAATTGAATGCTCTAGAAATCAAAGTGCTATAATATTGAAATATTTCAACAAATTTTCGAGGAAATCATAACCACACAGACTTGAAGTGTTTCATATATTTTTATAATTTGTGCATATCATGTTGTTTATAAAATTTTGTAGTGTCTTCTGGTATTTTTAAAGAATGCTTGTATTTCTACAAATTGCCTTTTACACGACTATTCAACGATTTTGAGGGTTTAAATTGATTTCCCAGAAAATAGTATTTTTCGTATGGATTTTTGATACTTTTATTTGATTTTTTTTATTCGTGCGATTGAAATTATGTTTGATTGTATGAATTGTAAGAATTCAAAAATAGGTTTTTATTGTTTTCCTATATGAATTTTTAGAATCAAATCTACAGTAAAGTAATAAATAATTATATAACTTTATAAAGAATTATATTCACCTTATATTCTGTGGGATTCGAAGTTTTACATATTTTTAAGAAAATTATATCTACATGGTTATATGTATATTAGAAGCTTTCTAGTATTTTTCACATTTTTCAAGTACATACGGAACCTTGAAGGTTTCTCAGTATTTTTATTGACTCCTAAAACTTCTTTAGATTGCTAATATGTACATAGATGAAAGACATTCGATGCTTTAAAATGTGAATCATAATCTATTCTCGGAAATGTTATAGATTTAGAAAATACATAATCACATTCTCGAAAATTTTTTTTGCTGAATTGAATTTTTGATTTTCGTGGATTTAAATTATGTAAAAGATTTTGTTGCATTTTCTCTAATTCGGAAAAATTTTTCTTACAACTATTCATTGTTACACACATAACATACACTATTTAGAATCTGGTGCTCTAGAATTCTAAATTTTCTATATCGTAGGCATTTGCTGAGATTTTTCAGATAACAGCTTTGTCATAGATTTCTATTACTTTAGGTATTTCTTGAGAGCTTGTGTGATTCCAAAGATTTTATAACACTCTTATATGCATTATATAGATTTTCAGAATTTAATGATTGAAGATTCAAAGTTTTTTACATTCTTAGCGTTTGCGTGGATTTTAATTTTTCTTCATTATTAACTGAGTTAAGACAATTTTTCAAATGTATATTTTTTACATATAAATACTGTTACGATTCTGTAATTGTCATTTTTCTTACAAATATTTATTCCTAACGAATTCATGCGTTTTTTTAATAACTTGTATATGTATTATTTATTGATGTAACTTTTTTTATTGTACATGATATACTCTTCATATCATCAGATTTTTGGGAGGGTTAGAACATTCAACCCCCCCCCCCCCTCTCTGCCTAAGCGCCTGCATTTAAGTAATAATCTTAAGAGAGTATATTAAAATTGGTGCAATATAGTATAGCATGAGTATGAAAATTTTGTATTAATAATATCAATGTTGATATAAATATACATGAAAGATGTCACAGACAAAAAAAGAAAAACAGGTGGGCTAATATAATTATATTTATATGATATTTTTATATATTTCTATATAAATTTAGTGATTTACATTAATATATGAATTTAAAATTTCTCAGAATACATACTGTAACAAAAATCTTGCCAACAAATATGTAAAACAATTAACACGTACAATATTAAAAAAAAAAAACGCCAAAAGTACATTATTTATCGAACACTAATTCATCACTAATCGTGACATGTTATTTACATGTCCTCTGAGGAGACTTATATTGCAACTTGGGCAAGAAGCAATACTACTATTTTAAAACTAAAAATAGCCCAAAAATAAATATTTGATTCACTGATCATGTAGGAGGACCAGTCACAACTCAGGTTCACAATGAATCAAATTTATTTTCGAGGGATTTACAAAATCGCGATGTCGGCAAGAACTTGGTTAAACAGAAAAATTTCGTCTATTTATGCCCGATGTCGTCTTTATATATATTCATCGCCTCAAAATTGGAAACGAATCTCGCGACATCGTACGATATTCAACAGCCAATCACATGCCTCCAACCGGGTGGTCGTATCACTAGGTGATTTTAGAAAAATCGTTAGCGATTTGGGAAATACAAAATGAGAAAAATCGTTAACGATTTCGACAATACTAGATGAGAAAAATCGATAGTGATTTCTACAATACAAAATGAGAAAAGGAAACAGATACTGGAAACGGAAAGCATTTAACAGATAAAACTCAAAAAAAAAAAACGTTTTGTTTTAGCTTTTATCATGCGAAAGGAAAAATATCATTAGAAAAGAATTCATAACAGATTCGTCGGTATCAACTGATTTTGATAATTTGCTTTCCATTTACAATAAGTGTTTCCTTGAACAATCAGAATTTCAAAAATAAGTTTCAAGAGAAAAACAAATATATGTATAAAACCATAGAAAATTTAGGTATACGACAATCATAACAGACTCCATCTGAACCATTTTTCTACCTCTACTGTTTATTCTATAAAAATTTTTACTTCCTCACGCACCAATTTAAGATCCTTTTGAAGAAATCAATATTTTCGTTTGCCGCCAGTAATTTTTCTACCAACTCAGTTTCTACACTTCTATTAGACCAGATTTTAACAAACCTCTTCACAATTCTTAAGAATCTACAATTTCTTTTTTCTAATTCCAGAAGCAAATAAAAATTACTCTCAACCCTTTCAAATTTGTATTTAGTATAGCCATGCAATAACGTCATCATCATATACTAGTTAACAAAGATCAAAATTCCTATATCTCCCTGATGCTTCGAATTTCCGTGATAACTCGACACGTAATTACAGAATCAAATACCAATGACGCCGTGAATATGCCTTAATGACCTCCCCGCCCCGTCGTCAATCACTTATTAATTAATGCAAAGCAAGTATCGTGGATTGAGAACCTCTGTCTTAGAAAGCATCGCACCCCAGATCGATAGTTCGCGCAGTCCTTAAACACGGAAACGTTGGGCTGACGCTAGCTCGGCGTTAACTGCATCTGCATTCATTGTTCAAATTGGAGTCCCATGCTCATCAGCGGCATTTAAACGAATAAATTCGTCGTCAAATATTCAACAATGGAAATGCCAAATGCCACGAAATAAGCGCCGTTGAAAAGTCGATAAAAAACGACCCCAGTCGTGTAATTTCATTCGCCCAGAGAGCTTCCAAGCTTAACAAGTTTGAAAGAAAACGCGATGAATTTTCGAGTTAATGCTTTACCTGAATTTTGCAGCTCGCGAACGTTATGAAAGTGTTGCGATTAGGTGCATGATTCACGAGTTGAAGTTTGGGAAATCTGTTGAGAAGCGCACGTTTTAAATTTTATTTGCTTCCCTGGAACTCACCTTGTAGAGTTTAAAATAGAGATGGGAATCGAAACAAAAAATATCGTATCAGCTCATTTGCTGTATCAGAATTATCCAATACTTAATATCGATATGCCAATATATAGCATAGGTTTTGATGGGTTTAACGTAAAACAGTTTGTTTATAAATTTTAAGCAGTTTAACCTGTAAAATTTCAAGTATTTTTGGCAGTATTCATACATCTTTAAGGATTATCTGGTATTTTTATGGATTTCTGCGAATATCATCTCAATTCAGGTTCCAGAAAATTCAAAGTTTAAGAATATTTCAGTGATTTCATATTTTCTTGAGACATTTTCATCTACCTGATTTTCAGTTTTTTAAAATCTGTTCGTATATCCTAGTATTTACAAAAGGTGGTAAGATTTTTTAGATTCTAATTTTTTAGTACTCTAAACATTAATATCTTGTATTTTTATTTCTAGAACTTGAGGTTTATAATATCAAAGAGTATTTAGTTTCTCGTACAATTTTTATCGATTTGTCAAAAAATAGCATTTTTATGTAATTACACGGGTTTGTATTTATTTGGTATGAGCACAATTGAAAGGGTTTTTTAGTATTTGAATAGATTGCAATTAAGGTTTTTGTAATTCTATGCCCTTATTAGTGGAGTCTTATAAACTTACCGTATTTCATATATGTACTTCTATTATTTATACAGTATTATACATATATATATTTTTTTTTAACCAGCATCAAGAAAACGTAGTAGGATTTACAACTTTTTCACAGATATCTCTTCAGTTTTCTAGAATGCGATTTCCCGAAATTACAAGTTAAAAATATTTTCATTATTTTGACAAATTTATAAGAAAATGAAATAATAATATATCGTTTTACTTCTGGTATTTTGCTTATTTTCTAAAAGATTTATATTATTTTTCAAGATTTTCTGGAATACTTTGGATTTTTACATATGATTCTAGAATTTCTAACTCATGAAACCAATATTTCATGGCTTTCCAGAATTGTTTCATGTTTTTGAAAACATTGGATGAGAATTTATTAATATATAATGAAAATTAAATATCTGAGAGTATTTTTCCTGACTTATCGAATTTCTTGGGAATTTTTGGCAATCTAGATGTTTTGAGTATTTTTAGTAATTTTTACATGAGATTTGTATTATTTTATTTCTTAACTATCAAAGTTTTATTACTTATCGGATTTAAGGTCGATTTTCTAAAAAAGTCAATCAGTCTTCAAGGGAATATCTAAAAAATTCTAATATTTTGTGTATTTTTTTCCTTGAGATTTTCTAACGAATCTGAATAAGTTAAATATTTTTACGGATTTCTACATGCAGTTGAAATTAAATTCTCTATCCATTAAAGTTTAACTTGTTTTTAGATTTTTTAAAGTTGTTTGAAAAAATTAAATAATCATTCAAGTATCTACAACAACTTCAATGTTTTTCAAATTTGTTTCTTCATTCAATTTTAAAAGATTTTCTAACAGATCTCTTAAGATTTCCAGTATTTTCACTATATCTACGAAGATTTCTAAAATGTGATGTTCTTAAATATGTGAAGTTTCATATATTTCCAGTGAAATTTTCGCTCGTTCATAGAATAGTTATTCCGCAGATTCCTATCTCTCTAAACTTGGAATAAGTAACATATTTTCCACTCTCAAAAGAAAGTGAATATTGACTCCAAAATTACTGAAATTCTGCTGATTTAACAGTAGAAATAATAATATCACTAAGCTTTCAGTTCAAATTCTCTGATAGAAATAGTGTATAGCTACTTTTTTACATTGTACATGCACTTTTTTCAATGTAGAATACTTTTCACCGCTATAACTTGAAAATACATTGTGACACAGGGAAGTTTCACTTTTTTAGATTAAGTAAGCATTTCAGTTTTTTTTTATACATTTCTTCAATATTTTTGTAGAATTAATTCATAACATAGATTTCGAATCAAATCTATTTTACAAGAAAAAATTATGAGCACATAGTTTGTATGAAAAATTTCAGCTCTTGAATATATATGTTCAATTATTTTATTCTTGAAAATGACAACTACATACTGCCATTTATATAGATCATATTTTTACGATGATATTTTGAAAGTTGAAAAAGCTTCGATAGTAATAACTAATCGATTTTAAAAGAGATCACTGACCTGGATGCTAAATGTTTGATTAAATAAAAATAAAAACCATAACAAAAATTATCATCTCAATTTTTTCTCCCCTCAAAAGCTTGCAACATCGTTCAATATCGCACCGAAAATATTGTTATAATAATCATCATTTTATGAATACCTAATATTGTTGGAACAATTCCAATTACATCAGGAAGAAATATCGATACGTATAGTGCGTTCTTAATTCAAAATAGTTTGTAAAAAAATGTATATTTGAATCATTTGTTGTGACTTTAAAAGAAAGAAGTAAAGAAAATTGATGCTTTATAAGTAATTTATGTTATTCAAAACGTTGAAAAATAAAAATTTATTAGTAGAATTGTCTCTTGGGTTCTTCTTCTACCGCTTTAAGTCATAGTTATACATGTGGAAAACTTCCACCTGGTTCATAGAAAAATATTATAATCTTCTGGAACTATCGACCCGACGCTGTTTTCATCTTCTCCTCCCCTATTGAACTCAGATTAAATTACACCGCGCATTTGTACGGCGAGTTTTCCTGCCGCCCGATGCATTTCCGGTTTCGCCGTAACGTCTATACAAGTTACCGTTGTTTGTGACTGGTACTAGGTTGTACATTGTTTCAATCTTTGCTGGGAGATTCAATGATTCTCGTGGCCTCTGATACGGGCAAAATAATTATCATACAAAATTAGCTTCACCACGCAATAATAAACAAGAATCTCTAATAACAATAAATAATTCGTGTAAAATAAATTTTTCTTTTACCACCGTGGGTTGAACTTAAACTTGTCCACAAAGTAAAAGTAGAAATTATTGCCTAAAAAAATATTTCGATTCAAAAAATGTTCTCTGGAAAAATATGATTACGGCATATACGGGAGTTTGGAAGATTAGTAAATAAAAAAATCAGATACAATCTTGAAAATGTGTGAAAATAAAAATTTTAAGCTATGTATATTTCCGAGAGGTCGAGAAAATAATCAAGCCTTTGCTTGTGATAATAATAAAAATTTTGCAAGGTATTTTTATATTTTTGTTGCTAATTTATAAGAGCTTCATCTTACATGCTGATTTGGACTGTTGAAACATGTGCAATAAAATAATGAGAAAAATCTTCCGTCACTGACACTGGATCTCTTAACTGAGGATAAAATATTCTTGCTAATACGTTCTTCGTTGTCGAAAGGGGGGGGGGGGGGGGGGTGAAACATTTACAATGAAAAAATTTTTTAAATTAGCATTTACTATTATTTTCCGTGAACTAGATTCAGTTTATTTGTTCAAATTATACTAAAAAATTTTCAGTAAGCGAAGAGTTGTTTCCGGACTTAGAACTTTCAATCGAATGATTCTCGAGTAAGTCATAGAGAATAGCAGCGAATCAAGTAACCAATTTTTGACTCTTAGTCCTAATTAAAACACAAAATGAGCTTCATTCCTTTTCTCGATTGCAGAAACAAACTTCAATTTGTAAAGAAACAATTCACTTCCTGAGAACAACGATCCAATATCCAACTTCTCCCATTTACCCCAGATTTTCTCACGGCAACAACCCTCGGGGTTAATGAAAGTGGTTCAAAAACAACAAATTTCTGGACTTGTGCTGAATCTATAGCTTCACGTGTTTCGCAGCACTAAAACCTTGGCTGAAAGTGAGCCTCGAGTTAATACACCTCGTACATGTATTATCTACAGAAACTGTTCGAATTTGAATCGTACATTGTCTGATGCAAGAAGACCGGAATAATCAATACTTTTTTATAGAGGCTTTTAGCTTGTAGAGACTTTCATTACAAATACTAAAATGTGTTTTTTCCCAAGTTTTTCCTGCCGCTGAAAGTTGTTGAGAGCTTCTGAATAACTTTTAGGGGATGCTGATGTTATGAAAACTAGGTCTTCAGAATAAATATCTTGGAAGTTCATCGTATACAGGGAATTTTAGGTTTCTGTACAAATTTCAGAAGAAAAAAAATTTTGTTAGCAATATTTCAAACTTTTTTCTTATTTATTATCAAAGGTGACATAATGATTCTGTAGATAACATTTTGTGAATTTTTTTTGTGAAATGGTGCGATTGCTTGGTATGAATCAGAAGATCAAAACGTTTTCCTGTATTTTATACATGTGGAATACGTCTTATTCATATTGTGATATATATTTTTTTTCCTACTCATACTATTTTTTTATATTATATTCAATAATTTTATTTGAACTTTGATAATGTTGAAGAGTCTGATTTTTGGTATGATAAAACTTTTATTTCTAAAATTTTAGTAGTGAACTCTGAACTTCTTACATCATTCAGTGTCATATATAAAATTGTCAACGTTTTGAAAACTTTCCACGTGAGTAAAAAAAAATTAATCTACTTAAATGCAGAAGTTGGCGTATGGCGATTGAAAAAATTAAAAATTTATAACTTCAAAATTTCTTATGAATGCATATAAACCTAGTCTTTCAATTTTATCGAATTTTCTTTAAGGTTTAAAGATTTTTCATCACAAAAATTTGCTGTGTCATTCGTTGTATGAAGAAAAAACATGTTTATTTCATTATTCCAAAGACTTTTTAGATTGCCGAGCAACATAAACTTTTTCAAGGGTCTGTTTATCATAAAAAATAGAAGATGGTTTGAATTATTTTCCAAAATATGTAGGCTGTAGCAATTATTTTATTACATCAAAGTTGTTATTTCTTAAAAGTGCATTTTCCACTTCAGAGAGATAGTATAACTTCAATAAAAAAAAACTATACTGGGGTGAGTAATGGCCCTTTCTCCCAAACATTTTTCTAAAAGGCTTTTGGTTACCTCGATTGAAGTCAAGTAGGTCAAGTTTAATCATAAAATCAATAAATTTTCACACATCTAGGAATATATCTAGTTCTACAACGTATCCTTTTTGTATGGAAAAATTTTTATTTTCAGTTGACAATTTGTTAATTCAATTTTCAGAACGTAATCAGTTAGGTTCTTGTGGAAAATGTTCTTGCATACAGAAAAAAAAATACTTATAATAATATAACAACAAGAAACACTCGAGAACAAGGGACATTCTTAAACCAACAAAATTTTTGGATTCCATAATTTCAGTTAAATTACAAGACTTGCTCTGCGGTCACGTAAAACCTCTTCAAAAATAAAAAATAGTTTCCGGGAAAGGGTCATAACTTTGCCAACTGTGGATATTTTTTTATGAACATGTGTTTGTTTTTTTTAATAAATAATGCACTATAAAGAAATTATAGTTTCGATTTATTAATATTATTGCTGCATACCTTCAAAGGTAATCCAAATCATCTTGAATTTTTCCGCGCAAAAAGTTATATAACCCCTTAAATCCATAATTTGCTAATAATAACACAGGTCTGCAAATAAAGGGTTTATATTTGTTGTTGAAAAGCTATGCGTCGTTCCCAGGGTAATTTTTCACGTAGAATCCGAATCCAAACCCAGAATTTGCCTATCACGTCAGGATTCTGAGATATTTGAGGTTTTGTGCTCGAAAAATGGGGTTTTTCGCTAGTTTTGAGATTATGTGCAGGGTGCAAGAAATTTTTCTCGTCTTTTTCGTGGATGTCGTAACTAGGTACTAATCTTTCTCTTCAAAATAAGCTATTGATCAGTGATGAGCGATTTTTATTCACAAAGATACAACCGTAACAACTTTTGACATTTATCCAAACAACCTAATTGGCATTCACATTTACTTTTTTGGGCCTACCATTTTGCACTTGAAAATTTACCTTGGAAATTTGTGCTCGAGGGTTTCAATGAACTGTTAATAAGAATTTACCGTCAGAAAATCAATATTTTCATTTCTAAGATGGCAAATTTAAAATGGTGGATCAAAATTCACGGAATTTTACGATTTTACTCTCTAAAAACTGATAAATAATAATTTTCTGACGATAAATCCTTATTCACAGTTAATTAAAACCTTCGAGTACAAATTTTCAAGGTAAGTTTTCAAGTGCAAAGTGGTAGGCCCTAAGAAGTAAATGTGAATGTCTATTAGGTTGTTTAGATAAATGTCGAAATTTTTTACAGCTGCATCTTTGTGAATAAAAATCGCTCATCACTGACCAATAGCTCATTTTGAAGAGAAAGATTAGTACTAAATGACAAAATCCACGAAAAAGACAAGAAAAATTTCTTGCGCCTTGCACATAACCTCAAAAGTAGCGAAAAACCCCATTTTTCGAGCACATAACCTCAAATATCTCAAAATTCTGACGTGATAGGCAAATTTTGGGTTGGGATTCGGATTTTCCTTAAAAAATTACCCCGGAAACGACCCATAGCTTTTCAACAACAAAACTTTGCAGACCTGTGTAATGGAACATTGCTAAATGGCATTTTCTCGTAAGATAAGCTTCTACATTGTATGTAAACAGTAAGCATTCCTTTCAAGAGTGTACCGATCCAATTGAAAATCGTGAAAAATTTAGTAGTAAGGTAAAAGAATACAGTTATAATATCAGGCATATTAGAAAAGTATTACTGGTAGTGGCTGAATAATAAATATAGAATAGTCATGTTTTCCACTGGAATAATTTCCATATTTTAGATGGACAAAAAATATTTTCAGAAAGTCGATTGCAGAGATAATTTATATAACGAAATGAAAATACTGGTAGTAAACAAACGATTAGAAAAAGTTTATTTCAAATTATGATAAGATTGAGGTAAAATTTGTTTTGAGCATCTGATGTAAGGATTTCGATTTCAAGGTTTGAAGAATGTTTTCCTTACAAAATTAACTTCTTTTGTTTCAGCATGATACAAAAATGTATTCCGTTTTTTATGTGTCTCGTTATATACAAAATTCTGTATTATAATTCCGATTTCTGAATAAGATTTTAAACTACGAAGTTTGAAGCTGCGAAATAAATTAAGAAACCAAAAAGTCTACCTCTCAGTAGCTGCAAAAATCTTAATTTTTTAACATTATAAAAATCTCACAAAATGTTCCATTTCTCATAAAAATGTTCCTCTTGTGACGATTTCAGGTGATTCTCGTGAAGTGGAATGAGCCTTACCAAAAACTCGCTTCGTGTGATAGTTCAGGAGTCATTTTTGTCTGGATAAAGTACGAAGGAAAATGGAGCATAGAGCTAATCAACGACAGGAGTACCCCAGTTACGCATTTTTCGTGGTCCCACGATGGACGAATGGCACTCATTTGTTATCGAGTAAGTCATCTCCATAGTTGAAAAACAGACCCTTTTTTCAAAAATTTTACTTTATACCTTAATTTTCATGAAGTCATTCGAGAACCATACTTAAAAATAATTTTTTTCCAGGACGGTTTCGTACTGGTTGGGAGCGTTGCAGGGCAAAGATATTGGTCGTCTATGCTCAACGACAAGGCTTTAATAACATGTGGAATTTGGACACCAGACGATCAACAGGTAGAAACTTTACAAATATTTTCTTAGTATCTTTTCGATTGTTATTTCACCAAATACAAATCATTGTTAAAAAAACATAGGACTTCTTTAATAACCCTGAAATGTTCATACACATCAATAAGAACTTAAATATTGTCTGCAAATTCAGTAAAGCTACCAAAACTTTAGAATTTAATTTTTGACAAAAATTCCAATTATTATCCATGTTCTTCAAAAATGCAAATTCAACGGTTCAATTATTTCACTTCATCCCCCTTGCAAATTTTCTTCAATTTCTTAACCTTTTTATATCGATTCTCATAATTACTCGTTCGAGTGATCCTGAACAGAATTTTTTTCATACTTGCACCTGAAGTGTAAATTTAGAAGAGAAAAAAAAATGTACTTGCAACCTTAGACCTTTTTATTGTCATGCAAATTCTTGCACAAGGTGTACTTCGGTACAACCGCGGGACAATTGATCGTAATGGACGTGCTCGGGGCGATGGTATCGGAGGTCCAATTAGGCGCGGGAATCGTTTCGATGGCGTGGAGCGCGGAAAAGTTCAAAATGGAAGAGGGTGACGACGATGTAACAGGTAATTGACAGAACGACATGCAATTCTCATAATGATTGACATCAAATCGAATCACATACGATGTTGACGATCAATAGTCATTTAACGAGTTTACGAAAATGTTTTTACCCGGAACGTGTCCCAGGCATGTTGCCATCGCGTCAGGTATTGCTTCGGTACAGCTGTGAAGCGATTTTTATTACAATTTAAAACATAAGGTTCAAATCTAACAACTTTAGAAAGAACAAATTGTTCTTGAAGTGTTCAGTTTCAAAGACAGAAAAATTATCAAATAGACACACTATAGGGGAATATGAAGCAGAGTGGGGTAATTTTTAGATTATGATTTTTGTCGCTCATGAAATATGTCAATTCTGCGCTTTTTCCTCAGGAATCCTTAGTAACTCATTATGTGATAGAAACAACTTCAGCCGATCAAAGATCATGTGACATTGGTTTGATACAGCTGCGAAGCGACCTTGATTCTGCAAATTTTGAATGTTTGATTAAAAAAACTACAGATTCGAATTTCGTTACTTCAAGGATGATTGATAATTTTGAATAACTTAATTCGAAAGTGAAACAAATATCATATTCATACCCAATAATTGTAGGGACGTATAGGCAAAACGAAGTACGTTTCAGTTATTAATTTTTTGGCATATAAGGTATGTCAATACAGTGACTTTTTGATACAAATCTCCAGTAATTTGGTATAGAATAAAAATAACTTGAGAGAATTAAAGATCATGACATTGGTTTGATACAACTGCTTAAGGTATAACCTCTATGAATGAATATAGTTGCAAATTAAATTGGTTTTAGCTAATTTCAGATCACGGCATCATTTTTGACACCAGCAACGTTGCATTGCGCCGTATTTTCTAGTAGAGCGAGAAACCAACCTCGTATATCATATAATTCTGTTTTGTAAATGATAAACAATGATAAACAAAACCCTAAAAGCATTTTGACAGTAAATAAACATAGATAAATTTGCAATTGCATACTGAAAACTACGAAACTCAGCCAAAAAATCAAAATTAAATGAAATTGTATCATCGTCAAACCGATCACCCCTGCATTGATTTTATATTGGGTTATATTATTACTAGATTTACCATTACGCGCTCCGCACGTTTGTTTACTCGGATGTACTACGCTGCTGTGAATTTCCAATGACCCATTGGCATATGTTGGTATTCCAATTGGTTTTCTAATTAAAAATTGGACTCTAACTGTGAACATTATTGTGCATCTCAAAAACAATTGTGAATCACAAAAATAATTGATCATTGAACAATTCTGAACTCGCAGCTAACTTCAGAGAGTTACGCAAGATGGCCAACACCATGATGTCATCTCCTTTTTTTATTTGGGATAGGATAGGAAATTTGCTAAATGCTTTTTGAATGTAGTGGTTTTTTAGCTAATTAGGTTGGTAATTACCAGGAAAATAAATCGAATCTTTCCCATTCTAGAAAATAAATGCTTCTCACAAATTATGTAAAAAAAGTGCCATGCGGGTTCCACCAAAAATATATCAATCCCTATCAAAATCGAAAGTACATTGTTATTTCACGCAAAGAATAAAAAACATCTTCAAATCAATCGGCTGAACGTAGCTGGGACTTAAATCTTAAACACTGTGAATCTGACAGGCGCGGCGAAACAGCTTCAAGCCATGTGTTGTATTAAAAGAGTGGGGTAAAAATTAAGAAGAGGGGAGTATTAAAAATATACAAATCCTGAAACTCCACGTGTTGTATGCTCAACACATATAACGCGTCTTCCGCCGCGCCTGAAATCTAAAAAATAATTGTGAATCACAAAAACAATTGTGAATCACATAAACAATTCTAAACTCGTAGCTAACTTTAGAGAGTTACGCAAGATGGCTGCTTCCATGATGTCATCTCCTTTTTCTATATAGGATTTACGAAATTGTTAGAAACGTCAACGACGTCAACACACTTGAACATTAATTTGTCAAAATCAGACAGTATACACTGTTGCCAATTTTATCGACTCGATGCAGAAAGTGTCAAATTTGTTTCATTTTTACTTTTTTTCCGAAACAGTACTGTAAATCTTCGTTCTGTTTGAAGCATTTCACGAAGTAAGTTATTATGTGCCAACGAAAAAAAATTTTACCGAAATCCTAAGTGTGGTATAGTCAGGCGCAGATCTACGGGACATGCCCCCCCCCTGTAATCTCGGCCACAAAAAAAAGGGGATATTTACCTTTTTTTCAACTACGATGAATTTGTAAAGTTTGATAAAATTTGATGAATATTTACTGTTGACCTTTGGATTTTGTACCTATAAAAATTTTATTCGACATATGTTTTTTATTTGTCCGTAGAATAACTTTTGTCATCAGTTATAAGGTACATATTTGTCTGAGGCTGTCAAAATTGACTTTTCAGGTTACCCAATGACATTTTTTTTTTTATATCTCTACAGCTTTAACAATTTTTGACTGATTTTGATGATTTTAATGTCGAAATGAGTGGAAAAGTTTGAAATTTTAAATAATTCTTAAATATAAGATATTTACGTATTACCTCGATTAAATCGTGACAACGCAAAAAATGAAAATTTTTTCAAAATTCATTATCTCTGAATGCATTTTCTTTTCGCAATTCATTTTTTTTTTTTTGTATGTGAGAACACTGTTTCAATTCAACTTCAAAAAATTTTAGGGCAGCGAAAATTTTTTGTTTCAAAGATATAGAAGAAAATGTTCGATTTCTTCGTGTAACATCATCTGAGTTTACTCATTTTTGTCTTTAATTCAATTTTCGCAGTCTCAAAATGACTTTACTAATTGTAAAAATTACCAAATACTATCAGTTAGTGAGCTTTTGTAAAAACCGTATTGAAATAAAAAGAACGCTACTGAGAATCAATGGAATGCAAAAAAAATATATAAGATATTTTTGGAAGGTTTGTCAATTACTTTATATGACACAGTATAATTTGACTAAAGAACCTTCAAAATATATTGAATCCAACAAATCGATTCTTGGAAAATATCAATCTTGTATATGAAAAATCTTATTCATCTGTATCGATGTAAGATAATTCAAAGTTTCAGAAAAAAACTGGAAAGGCATTGTAAATAAACAAAAAGAGTATGTCATAGATATTCGAGAAAAGCATGACTGGAAAAATTAAATTTTCAGAAAGATTCAAGAAAAACCTATAAAAAGGACTTCAAATCAAACCAATCAGTTGACAAACACGGAAATACCATAAAATTATTTAAATAATTTATTACTCAAAAACGTGACTTAAGAAACAAAAATCACTTTGCATGTTATTCAGGAGGGTCTATATTTTCATGTTCAAGCGTCAAAATCCTATATAAAAAAAAGTCTAAATTTTGTCGCCCAGTGTCATCTATCTGAATATGAATAGGTAGAATTTCATAGATTTATGGGTGAGACTGTTATTTGTGATTACCAGTTCGATTTCTTATTGCTGATTTGTTTGTTGTTTTTTTTTTCATAATGACGTGTCTATCTTGCATACATTTTTTTTATTCCCTTGATTCTCAGCAGCGCTCTTTTTATTTCAATACGGTAAAATTTTACCAAATCTGACAAACAGATAGTATTTTGTAACTTTTCCAATTATAAAAGTCATTTTGAGACTGCGAAAATTGATAGAAGGGGGAAAATACACCTAAACATTCGAAATTGGTGTCAAACTTTGCGCGTGGATTACGGCAAAGCTATTAATAATAGGAACCCCAAATTTGACACAAATGAAGTTTATTTAATATACTACAAAGCGATGAATGTCATTTTGCAAGAATGAAACCTCATTCGCGAATCCAAGCCTTCAAAATTTCACTTGCTCATTTTGCAGAGGCAAACGGTGGGACTTTTACAGCTTCGGGAACTCAATCTACAAAAGAATGTTTAAACAAATTGTTTAGATATTTCCGTCTACTATAACTTGAAATTTTTTATTTAAAAAAATTTTTTTTATTAAATTAAAGCAAAAAATGTGAAAAAGTAAAAATTTTTTTTGTGGTTGTTTGCAAAAAAATTCTTGAAACAAATTTTCTTTTGTAAAATCGAGAAATGTCAATTCATGGAGCATGGTTATAGGTTTAATACAAAAAAAAAAAAAAAAAAAAAAAAAAATTACGGAAATTGGTCAAGCCGTTCTCTCTCTACATGTCCCACCACTTGAAAAATGGTTTTCGGGAAACTGCGTTAAAAATTTCCGCGGAAAAAGAAGAAATTTTTTCAGACATACGTCTCATGAATGTTGGTACAAACTACATTTGTACCAAATTTGGGGTTCCTTTCTGTTTTAGTTTTCCCGCAATCCACGTGCAAAGTTTGTGACCGAATTTCAGCCCTTTATAGGTGTATCTACCCCCTTGAAAACAAAAATAGGTAAACCCAAATGATGTTATACGAAGAAATCGAACATTTTTTTTCTGAAATTCATATACATTTGAAACAAAAAATTTTCGCTCCTCCAAAATTTTCCAAAATTGAATTGAAACATTGTTTTAACATACAAACGAAAAAAATTCATCGCAAAAAAAATTATTCCGAGAGAGTGAATTTTGAAAAAAATTTTCAGTTTTTTGTGTTTTCGCGATTTTAACGAGGTAATAAGATGTTTTGAATTATTGAAAATTTCAAAATTTTCCACCCATTTTGACATGAAAGTCATCAACGTCGGTCAACATTTGTTAAAGCTGTAGAGACTCAAAAAAATTTTTCATGGAAAAAAATTTTCATTCGATACTGAATATTTTATTCGCCATATTTTTAGTCCCCCGTGCAAAACCATTCAAATTGAATTTTTCTTCCATAATTAGATGATATCTCCTTTAAAAATGGTTGTGATTTTCTAATTGTATGCTTAAAAAATTCAAAAAACGATGTCCCCCTCCCCAAAAAAATTTTACCCCTAGATCCGCCACTAGGTGTAACTGAAAATTTAAAAAAACTGCTTCCGCCCACAAGACTACAGGTAAATTTTCATAATTTTTCATTAAAAAACGGTACAGTAAAACAAGTTGTAATATTGCAGGTGTCAATAAGGATGCTAATATCTTTCATATATATATTTTTGATGAAAATCCTAAGTGAAATTCAATTTATGGAGGTGATACCTAAACGATATTGATTTCGAAAATTTGGATAGGTGTCACTTAAAAAATGTCATCTGTTGTAATTAAATTACTTCTAAAAAAGATTATTATTTAAAAATGGTTTATTTCGACGCTGATCACTATTTTAAGAAAAATCCGAAATTCATAGGAGATCATAAGGCATAACGTGGTAATTGTTGGTTTATGATTTTTTTTCGCATACTGAAAATATTAATACTGTCAGTTATTTTGAAGTCGAAAATGTCGAAATTTTTTCGAGAAATTAGCGCAGTTCTTTTCTAGATTAAAAAAAAGGAGACGACCAGCGTGGAAAAAATTTGTATGGCTATAGTTCGGCTGTGATGTTCGGCACCTGTTTGTGCCAAACCTTGGCCCAAGCTTGGAAAAAGTTTGGATGTTGTTTGGCAACTGTTCGGATCGTAAGCGTTTTCCGATCATTGGCAAACAGTTCGACACAACTTTTTTCGTTATGAGTTCGGCAAAAGTTCGGACCTTTCGGAAAAGAACTCTTACCGAACAATATTTTAGCAAAGGGGGTACCTTTACCAAAAATGTGAGCGTGCCGAACTTTTGCTGAACTCATATCGAAAAAATTTTTTGCTAAACTTTTGCCAATGATCAGGAGACGCTTACTATCCGAACAGTTGCCGAACAAAATCCAAACGGTTCCCAAGCTTGGTCCAAGGTTTGGCCCAAACAGCTGCCGAACATCGCAGCCAAACCACATTGCTGAACAAATTTTTTTTCACGCGGGGAACAATAGCAAAATTTTTACGAGAGTTCAATATTTGTATACCTTTTAAACTTTCAGATCGAAACTTGCGTTGCCTTTCCAATCTGGAGTTCAAAAAAAAAAACAAATTTGTCATTGCAGTAGTTAATTGAGTGAATAATAATTAATACGCTAATAACTACGTATTTCGAGAATTCAAAATGTATGAAAAAATTGCAAAATCAATTACAAATTGGACTGTTCTGAAATTAAAAGAATAACAAACTTTTATTATTGAAACTCGGAAATAGTTTTTTTTTCGGAATTTTAGGTGTTTCAAAATATGGTAAATTTTTTTTTAATGCTCTCCTAAGCATTTCTTCGTGCGTCGGTCGTCATAATTTATTGAGTCGCAAAAGCTTTTCGGAACGTTGTTTTCAGTTCAGTAAAAATATTCTTGTTCTGTGAATGCTATTTTAAAATGCGAAAAATTACTGTAAGTATTCATATTTTTCTTTTGAAGACTGCGTTACGTTACATTTTTAGGGGGAGGGGGTGTTCAAAACCATGCGACACACAGATTGCACAAGAATATACAAAAAATATAAATTCTACCTTGTAACGCTCCATGTTTTCCTGCAAGAAGACTATATATATATAATATGTATATGATTTTTCTGAAGTATCTCTAGGAAATACCGAATATGATGAACATTCTGGAATCGAAATTTGAAAAAAGGATAGCAACAGATTTAAAATGAACCTAAACTTTAGCTTAGAGACAGACATTGCTTGAATTGTTTTTCTAAGCCCTCTATACTGATTTCAGAGTGAAGGCAGTTCCGAAATGTGTACGAATGACTTATAAATAATAAATTAATCAAGAAATATTATTACACGTATAAATAACAAAATGTTCTTAAACTACTATTGCGATTTTACAATCACATTTTACATCTTGAAGACAAAAATAGCAATTGCTTCTCTAGTGCAACAACGATGTTTTAACCTCTAAGACTCCCAAACTTCGCAATAATTGAAAAATTATCATCACATTAGTTCCGAAGTCGACTATTCTGACTACAGATGAACGAGGCTACGTGCTCGCCGTGTGTCTTGCCGATGGAAACATCGTAATGCTTCGCTCGTTCGACGATGTTTCGCCAGTGACGATCAGAACGAACATGAAAGCGCCACTTCAAGCCGAATGGAGCAACTCTCGAAAATTGCTGGCTATAGCCGGCACCCAAGAATCCGATCTCTTTTTTCAGCCTTATACTCAGGACTTTACGAACTTGCTGAAATTCTACTCGGATACTGGGACGCTGATTTATACGACTGTGATCCCACACACACAAGTTAGTTTTTCTTTTTTCTTTTGCTGAGTGAATGAAGTAGTTTGAAGTCTATAGAGTTATTGTAAGACTTGAAATGAATTATACATACCTAAATGAAGATCAATCTCAGTGGAGTCAAAATCATAATTATCAAATTGGCCCAAACCTGTTTCAAAATTATGTTTGGTAACTATTACTTACTATAACTTCAACATTGTCTTGGCACATGTTGGTAATTTATAAATTCAGTCAAACTTTACCAAAAATGTTTTTTTATCATTTTGATCGAGTTTTAGCCAGAAATTGGAAAAAATTCCAACATCGCAAAAATAACTGCTACATACTTTACTATTTATATACTGTTTTTGTTGACCTATTGCAGTATAAAAATGAAGACGAACATATTTTAGATCGGTGGTTTTGACAGCTACGAGGTTTCTATCACGCAATGGAAGGTCGTAAATTATTCGTGAACCTTTTCAGAGTCCTGTTTCCGCGTTGACTTGGGGTCACAATGACAGACGGCTTTTTGTGGCAACTGGGGCAAGGATTCACACGGCTTGGGTATCCAGGTAATTTGAAAATTGAGAATGATCGCTCGACTAGGGAATAGTCGAAGTTTTGTAAATGTAACAGAATAGCTGAAGTCAAACAGAATAAAACATAAGTTTTTTCTAAAATGAGGGAAGCTGAATTAGTTTCTATTTCGTAAAACACTGCTTTACTTAGAGTTTATTATTTTTGTTAAATATATATGGCAAATTTCATCAGTTTCTAGAGATGAAAAAGAAAATTTTTGTTCAATTAATATTAAACAGTGTGTAGGATGAAAAGTGTAAACTAAATCCGTGATTTTTTTGTAAATTATTGATAGCAAACTTAGTTTTGCACCACATTAAGAGTTGATTGTGAAGACTGAACTTTTAGCTTAGTTTGTTGGAAAGAAAAATTTTGATTCTATAAGTAATCTATTTAAAAATTACTCATTCATCATTCATGCATAGTTATGATAATGTATCAGATTTATCTGCTTTTTTGAGCTGCAATCTAATAGAGGAGCAGAAGAACTTGAATTTTACATTGCTGGAAAAAAATCTCAGGACATCAATGTTTATGAAGTTTGATAGCCCAATTTAGAATCTAACTATTGAAGACAATTTGAAAAAAGTTCTTACTCGTTTATCAAAGACTACATTGATATGTTACGAACATTAGGTAGCTACATAAAAAATAAAATGTATATACATTATTCATTGAGGAGTTATTACCAGCTTTCAAAATACCTCAATGCATGAAAAATACAAAAATATCTGTCTCAGGTCTAACAATTACGAGAATAACTGAAAACTAAAAAAACTTTTATTTGAAACAGTTGATTCACAACTCTTTTCTCATCTTGAAACTCTACATTTGTTCTTAGTTCGTATGCTAACAAGAATACAGAGTAACACATTTCCACTGAACTACGAATATAAATTCATCATTACTGTTTTATACATGATGAACGTATTTTTATCCATTTTAATTGATTATCTCTGCTTGATTATTTTATGTACAATTGGAGCAATTTTTGTTTTATTATTGTCTTTGGATAAATATGGTTCCTTTGTTTCAAAGCTACTTTAAATAAAAAATACGTCGAACTTTTTTTTCCTCAAAGAACTTACTAAATTGGTAAATATTCTCACAGATTCGATACCTTCAATCAAGTAAATCTGCTTATTATTCAGAAATAAAAAAAAATGAAATGGTAAATTTATGAATATAATTTGTTGAAAAATTGTTTGGCAGCTTTTTAAAACTCGTGGATAGAAACGAATACGAAAAGAATTAGAGATCGTGAAAAATGACGGCAGAATATAAAATTAAATTACCGCAGTGATGAATTTCGCTCTCAAACGTTGAATGAACACCAAATTTTCAAAGAGAAAAACTATGATCTAATTTTTTCAAAGTAACTGGAATTAGTAATTCCTGGATTTTCTGTGCTTTTTTGTTATTTTACAAATACCCCTCGCCTTTTCAGCTTGGTTTTATAATGATCCCAGGTTTTGGCATGCAACCAATAATGTAAATGAGGAAAAAAGCGTCATTTCACAACTGGGAATATCGTAACGTCAAGATAGATTCAACATAGAATAAAAATTGTGATGATAGAAATGATAAAAATTTTCATATCACTTAATACTTTTGTAAACTTGTAGTAATTTTTTATAATATAAATTTCACACCTTTCGTTAAATTTATAGAAGAAAGTACCAGAATATTGTAACATTTACAATATTATTGCAGGCTATACACTTTTACTTCAGGCTTTGTCATCTTGATATTACTTATGACAATATTGTATTAAGTGTAGAAAAATTGTTATACTTTAAAAATTATCACTCGTTTCTTATGACAACGAACATAATTCTGTCCTTTCAATCTGAATAGAAAGAGATGAAAGCATTTATTGTCATCATTAAATCTCAATAAACATCTCAAAATAAAACTCTTTTCATTATAATCTCTTGATCTTACACAAATTTGTAATGAAATTTCGGAGAGTTTCCTTATGACTTTATCGATTGAGAATGAAGGGTTTAAATTGTTGGTTAAATTGTTTGGAAGGGAAAAATCGATATTATCACGAAAATTGATTTTCTTATCAGACGCGTTGGGTCTTTGCAACTGCTGTCACGACTGGCTGTCAGGGCGGCCTTAACGAAGGAGTCTGGCGTGCAACACCTCCCCATACCACCAAGACTGAGAGCTTTGGTGGCCGCGCTTTTCGCGAACACGATAAGGTAATCGCAATTCAACACTTCACTTGTACATTGTGTACGCATATAACACTCAACTTGCATAATTAAACTACAGTGAGTTTCACTGGATCTGACACGAAAACCATGTATTACGTTCTTGGTTGAAATAAGTGCAGAATTATTTATTATAGCTCTTGAGCTCTATCAGACGTGAAAAACTGAAATATGTCCATTGTTTTCTAAATTTACTAGTTTTTTCTATATTCGAATATTTTCGTGATCTAGATTGAAATGACTCCAGAATTATTACAATATTTTTCAAATATTTCTTCTAAGATGTACTAGATGCTTTACAGTCAGCTTGAACAAACATAGAATAAGTTTCAAATCTGGTTCTTTTTTTCCATTCAAAAAGAAATTTTTTTTCTAATCTGAAAAAATTACAGTATTTATAAATGTGGAAGAGTGGAATTTACTGTAAGAAAATTCCACCTGTTAACTTTTTCATTTCTATCATTTTAAGAAGTTATGTACACTCGTTCTCGAGGGGAAATAGATTTTTTTACAATTTTTTATTAGAAAAACAACACAATATTTTTTGGAAAACTTATTGCCCGTATTTATCAATGTCACTGGGTATTTTAGAAATTTTTTCAGAATACTTTGTATTTGGGCGCACTGCAGCAATTGTGCTAAAATCCGATGTTTTTTCGCGGTGAGCACAGTTTCTCGAAAACCATTCATCTGAACAGTCTGAATTTTTCCAAGCTTGTTTATAATTATAATAGTCTCTGCGTGGAGAAAAGGTTTTAATTTGAAGCGAAACTTTTTTTTACTTGCTGTGAAAACCGAAAGCCCAGACGTTGAAAAATCAAACATTTTAGGAAAATGACTACTATTTTCATAAAAATAATAATTGAACGGAATCCTTCGTTAGAGCAGAGCGTAAAGATACAAACTAGAGGTTTTTTGTTGTTTTTTGTATTACAGATGAAAAGTTCCTTATTTATCATGCTCACCGCGCGCTGTGTCAGAAAAATTGTGTTTTGGCACAATGGTCGCTACGACCTTCATTCTGAAAATTGTTTTTTGAAAAAATTTATAAAATACCTTGTGACATGGATACTCAAATAGACTTTGAGTTTTTTTTTTAAAAATCATTTGTTTTTCTAGAAAAAAACCAAGAAAATGCCCTTTGTTTTTCGAGCGCAATAGCATATAACCGCTTAAAGAACAGTCAAGTTTGAAAAATGACAACTGTTTTGTCGTTTTTTACATTATAATAGTTCTTTAGATTTCGAATTCATATCTAATGAATCACATTAAACGTCGCTGTCATGCAATCGCAACACGCTTTTGAGTCTATTTTCATCCAACGTAATTATCGATGGAATCGCACTGTGACCCTTGTTAACTTAATGGAAAAAGCAAACATGATGAAATACACTTGACAACAAAAAATTTATTAGATATTGTGTATTTTTCTCGAATACAGTAATTCCTTAAATATTTAAAGTAGACATTTCTACGCTTTTTCACGGAAGCATCTATAAGATACTAGAATTTGTTGAAAATAATTTATTATTTAAAAAAACAGTACTTTCGACGTACAGTATGGTAAAATTGAAACAGTTTATTTAAGAGAAAAAAGTATTATTATTTTATTTAATACTTGTCAGAGTCGAATAAACATCTTTTTATTATTTTTTGAAAAGATGATCTGATAGAACATAACGATTTTTCAATCAGACAATGAAAATTAACGTCTAGTTTGAAAAAATAGAAAATTTGTTGATAAAAGTTGTTTCTATATAAATAAGCCTCTTAATAGATATTTCAGCGTTTCAAACAAAAAACTATTATTTTTTTATGGTTTCTAATCGAAGAACAAGAGAAACTTTTTTCTAACCCCTTCATCTGATTGAAGTCACTTGACTATCAGTAAAATTATATTATTTTTTGTTAGGGGAATGCAAATTCATCTGTGAATTCGCGATCGATATCACGCCTCGTCACGTTTTATTCCCAAGTGCAGAGTGTCCATCGACATAAATGTTTACTTTGTAAACACAATGTCCTTGCCACTCATAAGCTTGCTCCGAAGCCCGATTCGTACTTAAAGACATTCGGTCGAAGGACTCGTAATCGAATCGTTCAGTACTTGTGATAAGAAAACAGACGCCACGAATGATTTCGTAATGGAGTTAGCGAGGAATGAGCGAAGAAGTTCACGAGTAATTCAATGTAAATACAGTGTTGGAAGGGTTGGAAGGGTTTCCGATGAAAATTTCGAACAAATACGTACGGCTGATTGCTATCGATTATTTTTTATTCAAGCAGTGAGTGAATTACGGAGAACTGCTGGCGCACAGGAAAAGCTGGAATTTTCGGGGAAATGAAAGGTTTAGGACAGATTATTTCGAATTTTCACGAAATATCGCGAATGCCCCTTTAATTGTGAAAACGTTGAGAAAATTTATCGTCAAATTGCTGAGAGCACATAAAATAGTTGACATTATTCATCGTTACGAATGATTTGAAAAAAAATTAGAATTCGGAGATGTGTAAATGAATTATTTTTTTTTTTTCGTAGGTGACAAATATTGAATTTAAGAAGGTTGATGGAAATTTTTTCGTAGGATGATGTTCGGAATTATGATATTTCATTAATGAGGAAAACACATGATTAGGCCGAATCAGTATTTTTAAACGATAAATCCAATTTTTTTGTATTTTAATTTTAATATTTCAAAGAACACTTTTCATTTCACTGATACCTTTAAAATAAAAAACTCATTTCATCATAAGTTTCATAAGTGAAAAAAAATTTTTCACTTTGATTGCAAATTTCACCTTTAGTTTCACGGTCAAATTTCCAAGATTATGTTCATGAATTACACTGAATTACACTGTGGAACAAAATTTGGGTTTTGTCAAATCCCAATATTTTTTTTCATGTAACAGGTAGATAAAGGTCACTGAAACACGTATGCAGAAGGATTTTAAAATTCATAGTAAAATTTGCGAATTATAAATATGTGAAATTATGGTAATGAAAAAAACTTTTTTTTCATCCTATTCTTAAAATTAAAAAACCATTTTTTCTGTCTTTTGATATAGAATTCAAAAATGTTTGCGAAATAGCGATCGCATTAATACTTCAAAGCGCGAATTCCCTCGTGAAATTATTTTTTTCTTGTCATTTGTGTCAGATTCATTGACTTGTGATTTATTTATCTAGAAATGCTCCCCGTATACTTTTTTTTTTTTTCTTTCATTCTTTGTGAAGCGTGAAGATCTATTTCCTCTACCATCATTCGGGTATCTTTTGTCGTCATCTAGTCTATTGTGTCCAAGTCATTGGGTCCGAGACATCATTCGATACAGTTTAAAGGGAAAGAATGAGGAGAAAAAAATTTATTTCATCAGGAAATTCCCGCATGAAAATATTGATGCTATCGCGATTTTGTAAAGATTTTCTAATTCTTTGAGAAAAAACAGGAAAAATCGTTTTTCAATTTTTAAAATAGCATGAAAAATGAAGAACTTGGATTTTGTACATTTCAACGTCTGTAAACATTTTTTTTTCGCAAATTCCTCTATGAATCTCAGAATCCTTTTGCACACGTGTTTCGGTGACCAATACCAACATATTGCATATAATTTTTACATTGGCTTTTTTTGTTCCACAGTGTTATAATTGTTTCATCATATGACCTCACAACTTGAATTTACTGAAGAAAATTGATATAAATAACGCATATTTTTCTGGTCGTTTCAATTGATGGAATCGTCCTTGCTCCTTTTCGTAGGGCGCTTTAATCGACCGCTTCGCCAAAAACAATTTCACAACGCGTCTTGCACTCACTGTAACCCACTTGCTATTACCAAATTAGGTTTCTGAGTGTTCGCAGGGCCAGAACGATCGATACGGAAATCAAAGACTCTCCAGCACTAGAGAGAATTTATTGATTTCATGGTTAAAATGCGACGTCGAAATTGAAATTAACTTTCGAACGATCATTTACACATAGTAGGTACTTTATTAAGAAACAAATCTAGTGATTCGTATTTGAAATAATGTAAAAAAAACTATATGTTCTTATAATTCACGATATTATTTTGACATCAAAATAATAAAATTGATTGAACTATATGTTCCTTATTGCAGTACAGTAGTGTAATACGTCAAATATCGTAGAAAAATTAAATAATCACAATAGTTACATTTTCTACTATTTTTGAAAAGATTCAGAATTATTGATAATATTTGTTGTTAAAAGCAGCTGTGAACATCCCGTAAAATTGCAAAATTATCATTCTATAACTATATCAGAGATGATATTTAAAATTACTGTTCATACTGATGATATTGAAAGGACCATAGGGCGAAATAGAAAATAGAATGATACTCGAACAATTTAAACTAATAAATCACAAATATTATACATATTTAATATGCATATTAGGGTGTCCATAAAAAAATTAATTACCTGGCTAAAATTTCACTAATCCTATGAAATGGAGTGAAGGAATTGTTTTTGTAGTTCTATTTTATAATGAGAAAATTCGCAAAGGCGAAAACATCTCAATAATGACTTTTTTCCTCTTAGCCACATGTTTTTATACAAATCAAGTATTTTCTAGAAGAAAAAATGTTTTTATTTCAAAAATTGTGATAGTTGTATCTTAATGCTAGATAACGTGATTGATTAAAACAAAATTTGTATACAACAAGAAAATAATCAATCCTATTATAAACAAATTACACTAAAAACTTAGTATCTACCAGGCGTGTGGGCAGGGGTAGGTTTTGAGGATTCAAACCCCCTCGCGAAATAAGGATGAAATTTATATTTCATGTAAAAATAATAAAACTTTATAATAAAATTTAATAAAATAAAATGAAATAAAATTTAATAAAATATTTTAATAATTAAAATAAAAACATTAAATGAGAACAATACACATTGAAAAGAATAACACAGGAAAAATGAAATAAGTACAAACCATAAAAAATGTACTTACTGAAATCTTGTGAAAATAACATAAGGTTTAATGTAACTACTAAAATTTAACGATATTCAAGATTCTCAATCATACAATTATAAATTTTGTAATTATTGCGTTAACAGAAGAATTTTGTCATAAACGAAATTCTAATCATGAATAATGTTTGGTAAGGATAACGTAGTAAACAAAAATTTGAAAAATTGTTTTATTATAAGGGAATTATACTATAGAAAAATTCGAGTCCACGAACATCTTAAAGATCTAGAAAAATTTTAACCCTGAAAAATCGAATTCTAAAAATAAGCAATAGAAATCCAGAAAACTACCAGAAAATATTATAAATCCTGCGTAGTCTGGAGAAATACAAAAAATCATAGTATGTATTCTGTGGAAAAATTTGCTAAAGCATAAACAAAAAAAGTAATTCTGAATTCTTGAGCGTCAAATTTTCAAAAAAACTATTGTATTAATTTTCAATCTTTATCATTATTTTCAAAATCAGTTTGGTCGTCACTGACCAAATCACCGATTTCTCTCAAATTTTGTAAATAGTCACGTAAACTAGTTTTAAAACATACGTAATATTTATTTTAGGCTGAAAATTGGTTTTTGTCAAGAAATTCAGATTTTAGATTTAGCTGTCAAATTCAGAGTAATCTCACTTTTGTCGAAAACTTTTTTTTATTTGAAAATAAAAAAAAGCTAGCCATCTATTAATTTTAGCGTATACTACCAAAAATGATTGTCTTTTGGGGATTAAGCCTCAAAATACTGGATCTATTATGAAATTTGACAGTTAGCTCTGCAAGTTGAAGGTAACTTTCAAATTGGCCAAAAATATTTAAAAATGCCAGAAATTTCCGAAACTGTCGAAAAGTCTGAAATGATCCAAACTGTCATTGATTGGCAAACTGAAACAAACATTTTAAAAAACTGTCCTATATAGAGGAGTGCTCTATTTCATCAGTAAATCAATCCGTCATTTTCCTTTTTCGCGAATCAGCGGAAAAAGCAGGAAAATTTCCGAGATTTCTGCCCAAAAACTCATTAATCACGCGAAATTGTTTATTGAACAGGTGTTGCGTGCCAGAGCCGCGTGAGTTGCGGCGTTTCGTTTCGAGGCCGCCGCCGGGCAACGGCCGGCTCCATTGCACGATGCTGCGACATGCGGGCGAGCCAGCCCCGTGTTACACTTTGTACTTGGAGTACTTAGGCGGCCTCGTCCCGCTTTTAAAAGGCCGTCGCACCAGCAAAATCCGCCCCGAGTTCGTCATCTACGACCCCCAAAGTGCGGATACGCTCGGGGCGCCGAATTTCACGTCTCTATATCCTTCCTTCAGCGACTGTTCGGACAACGAAAGGATCGACTTGTGCAGCTCGCCCCGTAATAGGCGCAAAAACCGCAGGAGAAAAGACGAAAAGTACAACGAAGACGCTGACGACCTCGCTTATATCGACACGCTGCCCGAGGTGAGTGTCACGAGGATAACGAGGATTTCGTGAAAAGTCTTTAGGTGATTCATTTTCGAAGGGCAAACATAAAAACAGGAGTTTCTTTGTTCTTAAGCATGGAAGTAGACTGCAGAAGATGTAAGAGTCTGTTCTACCAATTCGAGAATTCGCAACCACAAAAAATCTGATTGTGAATCGAGGCTATTACGTTGAAATACTCATCGTTAAAATTTTGAGTCGCGAATCCGATCAAGTTCAATATTCCAGAGTCGATATTTCCAGAATGCCAAGTTGGTTGAAGTCACCTCTAATATATGGGGAACCAAGTTCAAAATCCACGGCGTCGCCGATTCCATACCGGCGAATTTGGGCGAAGTCACGTACAGGACGTCACTGCTCCACATGCAACCTAGACAGATGTCCTTGGTGATCACGGAACTACGAGATGATTTGCCAGCAGGTAAGGTTATTCGTTCAAGGAAACATAAGGCATTTATGATGGAAGAATTTCCGAAGAGTGCAGTGTTGTACTTTCCAGAGCTAGAATTCTCAGCAAAAATAGGTCACTTTTCCAAGAGTATCCCTTCTATAATAAGTGAATTTAGTGATGAATCGATATAGATATGAAAATTTTACAATGAAATGGCCTACAATTTATCAAATTATGACATTCTTTTAAGTAAATTCGAAGAACACTATTTGTTCCGTAAATTTTGTCCTTCACTATAAAACATAATTGGACAAGAGAACATATTCATGAATGCGTGTAACATACAGTTACACACTTATAACACTATGTGACATTTGAATCACTTAAAACTATTACATTTTCAGACAAGATAGAATAAATATACAATAAAACCATGAACGAATAGAGAACTTCAAAATACCACCCAACATTATTAGATGCAATTGTCTTAACTACATTTATCACGTCAGTTTTAATTACACCTATAAAGTACTGTAACATTATTTGCTTTGTATCTGAAATAATTCAATACATAGAAAAAACAAACAAACATCTCTCGACCTTAAACAACTTCCACCTCTACTATCATCTCTCTTGCAAATGTTCCAGGCCCAGATCCAACGTTCAACCCCAACCTCTTCTCCGAGGATGAAGAAGAATCTTTCACCGAACCCCAGTGTTCCTCTGAAACCCAACCACCTCCTATAGCCCCCATGACTCCCCGAGCCAAACTAAGCTCTCACCCGAAATCCCAACTCACCCCCCAATTCAACGACTCCCTCACCCCCGCCCTAGCCCGTGCAGAAAGTTACGAAGACGACTTCTCCTACGTCAACGTCGACGAAAACCTCCGCATAAACTCCAGTAGCACCTACCGACCTCTTTCAAAACACGCTCCCTCACGGTGCTGCGATGTGCCCACTCTCCAATCCCCGAAAAACGCAGTGGCCCCGACCCAAACCCTCATCGCTACTTCAAACTCCAATACTGACTACACAGGCAACATCCAACGAATGAAAAACGTCCTAGCCGACCAGCAAAACAAACTCAACATTGAGGAAAAAACGAGCTTGAGCATCATTCCTACCTCCATGCAAAATTGTGGAAACGTGAGAAGCCCTAGAACCCACAATTCCAATTTCCACTCTTACAACAACAACCCCCAAAACCCCGCTGTGTACTTGAACAACGCGGATTACACCAATTACAACACGAGTCAGAACTTCATCAATTCGCGGAACACCTTGAACACCGAGGTGAACGCGTCCTCAGCTGAGTTCAAGGGCATACCGAGATCCCCCAAGTGTTCTTATCGGCTCAACGAACACTCTTCGGAAGGTCCCTGTCAATGCGTGAAAGGTCGCGACGGGAAATCCGGGGAAAACCCGAAAACGGAGGAGCTGGAGTTCATAGACGACGAGGGGAGATTCGGATTGAAGCTGCACAAAACAACGACGGTCGTGAGCATAAGCCCTTTGTGCAATTCGGATTCCATTGTGAGGAGCTGTAGCGTTGGGTATTTGGATTTGGTAGACCAAATGGTACCATGTGACGTGGCCTTGATCATGCTACGTAAGGACGCACCGAACAAGAGGTTGTTTTTAGTGTCTAAGAAGACGAGGAGGAGGAAGAAGAATAGAATGGTGGAGCAAAGTGCAAAGCCGCCGAAGCTTTATAATTGCGGGAAATCGAAAAGTCTGGATTCAAGCGATATCTTCCCGAGCTTGGAGCACGTGGTCTGGCCACCGAAACTGGAGTACGTGGAGGAGGATTTGGGGATCACTGGGGGCGATGGGAATAAGGAGAATAAGCTTCCTGGAGTGGAGAAGACGGGAGAAATTGTCAAGGAGGGGCAGGTGGCGAGGGGGGATGTCGGGAAGGGTGAGAGCAGATTGTCTCCTGCAAGGTAACTATGATCGATCACATTAGGTGTCTCAAGTTTGAAGGGAATTGTAACTCACTGATTGGCATCTGTGATGACTTTAGCAAGAGAAGATATTTTACTAAATGAAATCAGTTTATGGTAAAACTAGATTCAACATTTCACGCTTTACACGTTTATTTACTCGGGTGTACTACGCTGCTGAAAATTTCCAATTGGTATTCTAATTGGTTTTTCAATTAAAAGTTAGACTTTAATTATGAACATTGTAAATCTCAAAAACAATTGTGAATCACAAAAAACTTGTGAACTCGCAGCTAACTTCAGAGAGTTACACAAGATGGCTGCCACCATAGTGTCATCTCGTTTTTCTTTTTAGGATTGTACAATTTAATAATAATGTCAGAAATAATCATAATAAAATACTTGCATGATTTGACAGCAAAAAAATAAGATATTGATATTTATTTTGCTTCAGTCGCATTCATAATAAACGTAATAAAGTACCACTGATCTATAAACTAGCGAAGAAAACTGGGTTGTATTATGTTCTCATTTAAATTTCTCGCGCTTCTAATCACCTCATCAAAATTTCTTCCCATACAAATAAATATTGATTTAACAGTTGATAATTGATGATACATGGCGTCAATTTTTCTTTATGTGAATGCTGAAGAGATTTCGCTAGCTAAATTCTTCCCGTTCGGGTGTACGGTTTACTATTTATATACGGCATCAACTTTTCTTTATGTCAATGCTAAAGAGAATAAAAAATATTGCTCACTAAATTCAAACGCCTCGCAGCCAGATTCACAGCCTACTAAATACTCGATACTTGAGTTGTGAATCAAAATAGCTGCCTCCATAGATCAAGATGGCTACCCTCCATAACATCAATGGCTACCCTCCATGACGCCATTTCCTTTTTCTCTTTAGGAAATTTAGTTCGGGGTTGACAATTTAATTATCAATATTTTTCATTTTTTATGTACAGCATGTAAAAATTCTTGAACTTGACGAAAGGTGATGTCACATTTGTTCATTTACGAACCTAGCAGCAAACTTCATTTAATATCACTCATGCGCTGTGAAACAACGATAAAAAATTAAGGTCAAGAAAGCTCGAAGGTAGATTTACGTACAGGTGGCCACTTTGGACCATTTTCCGCTACTTTGAAAAATATTTTCTGATGTTTTGGTGATGACGATCTTGTTCATTTCTATGAATTTAGTCGTGCAAAAATAGAAGTAATGAAACATAGTAATCGGTGTCACAAAAGTCTTGAGGCAGATTTGAACTGCGCATCAAAGGTACTTAGAATTTGGATGGACCATAAAAAGTGCAAGAATACTTACACTTATAGTCAAAAAAAGTTTGGTTCAATTTTTTCATGAAAAATGTCATGAAAAGATCAGTTGGTTAAATATATTTATAGTTTCATTATCATTTCTATTCATTCGGCCAATATGCGGAGCAGTGGTCAATTTGGATGTATACAGCAATAAAGGTCCGATAAAATTGAAAAAAAAATCATCAAGTGTTTACCACCAAAACGAAAAAATAATGTTCTGGCTGGACCTTGTCCGTTGTCATTATTCAAGGAAAACGTTGGAATCGCTCACTATGAATAAAATGCCTATCCTAATTGTTAAAATACTATAATAGCTACACAAATTATGAAAAGATCACTGAAAATTTTTTTCTGTCTTGAGTATTATGGTGGCAAAATATGACAATCCCGCAAACGGGCCATAGGCACGTCCGATGAAAAAATTTTGAGCCATTCTCACTTGATTGGTCTACTACAACGGATAGCACTCGAAAACCAAGCGACAGTTGGCGAATAGGATTAAATACAAGGAAGTTGTAATAAGTAGACATACATCTACGTCATCCAGGTGATGATGAAAGGCGTTTAAAAATCCTCTTTAGAATTGAAAATAATAGACCGTTGATGATCATGTAAAATTATATTTCCGAAATTCGTAAAATAAAATAAGTATCGTGGTAGTTGATTTTCAGTTATTTATTTTTTTATTAAAACAGGCCATTGCTCTTTCGATTTGTCCCAAGAATTTTGTTAATTTTTTTTTTAAGTAATGAAAAAATGAGAACAGTTCTTCACTAAAGAAAGAATTCATCCTTGAATATTTAAGGGTTTCCAGTCCTAGTGGATCCGCAACATCATCACTTGATGGACTGGCCGCAAGACTGCGTGATTTTGATGATAACAATTCGCTTCCACCCCCCTCGCCTAGACCTAATTTAAGGTTTGTTCTAACTTGTAGCTCTTTTTTTGATATGCCAGATCATCTTGATCCTTTTTCAACATTGTATGACGTTCAAACTTCTTCATTCAACTAAACGCTCAGGAAATGAAAGAATTCTGCCTTCTACATGCACTTCTAAAAATTTTTTTGACTTAGCTCTTGTTTTCATGTTATTCAAAAATCAATTATTTATTCTTCAAAGTGTCCTGATTCATTTAATTTAGTTCTTTCGTCGCACAAAAAAGTACCAATTGTTAGTTAAGCCACATTGAACAGGAAATGATCATAAATTGAATAACTAGAAATCAAGAGCTTACTTAAAAAAAATCTTTTGAAGGCTTAAACGGAAGGCTACCGTCTATTTTTCTGACAAATTTTATTGAAACGAGGAACTAATATTTGTTTCGCTTACAAAGTTTGATAATAGATTTTCTTTTCTACACAATATGTGTTTATTTCTGTACCAGATTCCCTCCCCTTCAAAAATAGAAAAAATAATAATAATAACATTTACATTTTTTTCTGCTTATACACATCGAAGAAATCCATTTCTGAGATTACCACGGAGTTCACCGAGTAGCCCAGCGCCTTCTAAAAAGGGCAAAAGGCCCGCATCGGCCTCTCCAATCAGGAGGAAACTTTTGTCGAGCCCATTACTCAGCAGGAAATCTCGGAAAAATCGAGCTGAAAGTTCCGATGACGAAGGCTTACTACAAGACGAGGCGTCGAGTAGTTACCGAGACTTGGAAACGTTTCAAAAAGCTCAACTGCGGCAAAAAGTAATGCATTTTTTCAGCATATTTCACAAGTGTAGAAGAAGTTGGCGGTGTTTAAGTTCGAAACGTTTTCAGTTGAAACAAAGAGCCGTGGGTACGTCCGCACACAAACCTGAGGTGCTTCGAAGGGAAATTTTGATGCATAACAAAGCCCCCATGTGGAATGATGCGAGTCAAGTTTATCAACTCGATTTCGGTGGCCGGGTCACGCAAGAAAGTGCGAAAAATTTCCAGATCGAGTTCAATGGGAAACAAGTAAGAAAAAACTAAAAAAGACTGTCCTACAATTTGTCATCCTCTTCTTGTAACAAGCAATCTAAATTCAATCTAAAATCAATCTAACTAAATTCAGCTGTCGGTTCTCGGCTTCATTAACTGAATTACCTTAATAAATCAACTTGTTAGTTACATCTACCCAATACGTGAATTCTTCATTGAATTTCTCCATTACACAGGTGATGCAGTTCGGGAGGATTGACGGCAACGCCTACACCTTAGACTTTCAATACCCTTTTAGCGCCATTCAAGCTTTCGCTGTTGCATTAGCAAACGTTACGCAACGGCTCAAATAATTATCGTTTTCCGTTGCATTGATTTTGAGGTCCTCGTCGAATCGTCGTTTAATTTCAATATTAAAAGCTATTTTCGTCGCGAATGATTGAAATGTTGTTCTAATCGCTTTCGTGCGATCCAACACTTCTAAAATAACGTCGAAGAGAGAGTTTCGAAATGTGGAAAGTGCTTACCGAGGAACGCATGTAACTCTTGGTAAAAATGGTGCAACGCTCATTTATTGTTGTGTATAAACAAAAGCAACAAACTTTCAAATCACGTTTTGTTGTCGCTATTTGTGTACGGCGTTGAAAATATTAGGTTTTTCAAATGAATTTGCCAGGTCAAAAATTAATTTTCCTAACTCTAATGAGAATACCGTCCGTATTGTTACGTTTAGTTCTGAGACCGTGAAATTATGTAATTGATGTCGTTCAAAGCTTTTGTTATTAAGTTTTCAAGATTTAATTGTTGCGAATTAGTTTTTGCGAGTTGTTGGTGTTTTTTCCATTGCATTTATCGACTACATAACCTCTGACTTGAATAAAATGGTAAAATGAAAAGAGACAGAGGGGCAAGAGGCAATGACAAAAATTTATACTTTTCTTGTATTTGACTTATAAGAAAAATTGTAAATAATCCTATTTTATCAAACGGAGTTTCTAACAATTTAGACGATTACAGGGGATTGATGTGAAGTCAACGCCACCCATGAAAAATTTTTGGGTTAGGCTAATCTGCTGCATCTCTGAAATTTGTGCATATAGTAGCAAAGAATAAGACATGAAATTGGTCTAGTATCTGATAGAAGTTTCAAACACTTGAGTATGTCTTTCTCATTGGACTATTCAAAATTGCCTAGATAATTGTAAAGTGCAACCTTGAAATGCGAAATGCCAATAGCTATAATTCCGTAAGCGTACTAATGAAGTGATCAAAAATTATCTTCCCTAAACGAAAATTCAATCGTTGACGTTATAATGCTTCTAGCAAAACATCACAGAACGTTGTAATATACACTGCATAATTTCTGAAACTATCGTACCTTACTTTTTCAACGAGAGACATAAAATAATGAATGCCCAGAAACTCCATGTCATATTTATGTTACTTTTTTATTCTAGCACGTATAATAAGTATACCACATTTTTACGCTAGATAAGGATCATAAAATGCATAATAGGTGTACCCATGAACGAATTTTATACATAAGCTACATAGGTGTTTTCTTCAATGAAGCAAGTAGCGAATGAAAGTAATTTTTCGCGTGCCTAAACTTTATTTCAGATCGTCAAGAAAACAATCATAAGTCGATTTCGTTGGGTTTTGTTACTGTCAAGACTCAAACAAAAAACTTAACACGAAAAAAGTATACTTTGATTACTATGGTATAATGTTTTAATATCATTGTAACTTTGAGCAGTTGGCGGACTTGAAATGAAACTTAATCATTGCTCTTTTGTGGAAATCGTATTTAAGAAGGCCTACGTTGTTATTACGTTTGTATTTGTGTAATATTTTATTACGGATTTGTAACATCTTCAATGACACTCTGTATCAAACACGTAAGATGGGCTTCGTGCAAGCTAGACGTTTACGATTGTTACAGGAAAAGCGTGCTTTGTGTTTTCGATATTTACTTAATGCTGTTGCTTTGTTTACGTTATTGTAAAGTTAATCGTGATTATCGTGCTCGTCGCATATCTTTTTGTTACTAATGATCAAACATTTGTAAATAAAAATAGTACTGAGCTGGAACAAATATTTTATTTCAACTCATGGATCAATGATATCTGTCAATTTTATTTGTCATGTGCAAGATCGTGGAAAAAATCGGGCGCGATTGGTTTTACGAAAGATGAGAAAAAGCCTTGTTCTTTTTATAAGAATTTATGGGTACCTATCCTTCACGCCAATGTTTACAATTGTATCATTTAAAAAAACTATCGGTGGTTTGATTTTTCCATACCAAATAATTCATAAAATCTATGATCATGTAAAATCATTTATATTCTTCAAAAATTGTTACGTAATAATGTACAAACTGAGTACAAAATAATACTTGTTATATCATATTTTTTGTTACACAATGAAGACATACAAACACTATGAAAATTATCATTGAATTTAAAAAATAAATGGCATATTGGAAACTATTACATAATCGCGTAATTTTTCCAAACTGAAATTACTAGTTTTACTCAGTCAGCTATAGCATTGTAAAAATGTTCTCATTGTAGAAAAATTCTAAAATGTCTTACGATATGTATAGTATTGGAAAACTCAATTGTTTATTACTCGAATTTTCACATAAAAATTGCTATGAAACACTCTATGAAAAAATAATTTTCATGTTATCTACGAAAATACGAAATTCTTATCTCGTAATCATGAAAGTAGTTTTTCGCTTATCATTTTACGTATCCATTTTCTTTTTCTCGCCATCCACGTTTACATATCAACAAGCTTATATTATAACAAAAATACGACTATAATATTTTACGTTTTCCGACTTCATAACTGTCGCAAAACACTTTGTCAACATTCATGGTCAGCTTATCGAAAAAAACTGGAAAGTTCTATTACGAATGTAATTGCTGTTTCTCGTTTCCTCCGCTTATTGCTGATTGTTGCATTTTTTTTTTCTAATTAGTAGCGTAAATATAAAAAACAGAATTTCTCAAATCCACTCCAATTTTTTATTTTTCAAGTAAATCAATAGAATGCAGTTTTTTAAAAAAATTTTCGGGCCACTGTGGTTTTGGTCATGATGTATATGAATTTATTTTTTAGCGAACATGAATGTGTGTTAAAAGAAGATTCAAAAACTGCATAAACATTGTTCGACCGTAAACCTAATGAATTAACAAAAAATTTTTACTATGATACACCATATCACGCTGTTGAATTTGTTTTTTAATTTCTTCTTATCGGGTCATTATTTTCAAAATCAGTTTGGTCGTCACTGACTAAATCACCGATTTCTCTCAAATTTTGTAAATAGTCACGTAAACTAGTTTTAAAACATACGTACATTTTGTTTTGGGCTGAAAATTGGTTTTTGTCGAGAAATTCAGATTTCAGATTTAGCTGTCAAATTCAGAGTAACCTCACTTTTGTCGAAAACTTGTTTTAAATTCTTATTTCTCATCAGAAAATCTATGGATTTTAATAATTTTTGTATGAAAACGTTCGAAATTGTACGAAATTTATGAATAATGTATTAAAAATATTTCTTGTAGCGTTGTTGAATTGTTACTAGTGTAAATGAAAAAAGTGTAAAAGATTTTTGAGTAAATATTTTCCACACTGCATCATTTTTATTTCCTCCCGTTTTTTTTTCATTGATTGGTAAAGGTATGAACTACATTCTGTAAAAACCATTCCATGCCAAAACGTTTCGTTCGTAAATGAGAATTTTTCCCGATTTTATAGCCTGTCATTAAAAAGTGATAATGAAATTTCAATATATTTTCACTTTTCCTGATCCTAAGACACTGTAATATGTTCTATATAATAATAATATATATTTTAAATGAAAGTAATAAACGAAAAATTCTTAACTAGATGTTCAACAGCTCGAAATACAACTTGAAATCAAGCTTTCGCGTATATCATTAGACTGCTCAAATACTTATTATCACACATCATTTCATAAGAATACTTCCATTCTCATTGCTATGAAACACTTTATTACATTTTTATGTTTATTTAGGAATATGAAGGTAGGTCTATTATGTATCGGAAAAATATTTAAGTGTGGAATTATGCGATAATCTCATCAATTTTTTTGTCCAATACTTTACATTTTCTGAAAAATTTCTTACACCTTAAAGCAAAATTAATACACATAAAAACGATATTTCATGTTCGAGAAACGTTAGTTTTATTTCAAACTAAATAAATTATTCAATATGTTTAACGTGCTCACGTTTCAATGTTTTTTCGGTAAAAAAAGATGCCTTTCGTCATTACACTAATTCGTTCAAATATGGATACATCGAATTACTTTAGAAAAGAATAGAAGATTTTATTTTTTGCAATTTTCTTTGTGAAACTTCTCGAATTTTAGTATTTTTTAACATGTGATATCATAAAATATAATATCTGATGTAACCATTAATCAGTTTCTCGAATATCTTCACATTTGAAATGCATTTTATTAATTTTCATATATGAGCTTAATTCAGTCATCATTATGTATAAACAATATGCAAAGGAATATTACAATCATACCAGGTCCACGCAAGTAAATATATATATACTATATACATTACAAATATATGTCTTATAAGAAACATGCACGAAAAATTAAAGTCATGTTTTATTCCGAGTAATGAAAAATTAAGTAAGGAAATTTACATTGAAAATATGCATTATTATCGAATGAGACATACTACAGTGTCTTAAGATTAATAAAAGTGAAAATATATTGAAATTCCATAACCACTTGTTAATGACAGGCTAAATTTCTTTTTTGTTACTCATTACTCGAGATATAACATGACATCAATTTTTCAAAAAATTTGATAAATAAATTTGCAAAAATTGAAATCTTTTCTTCTTTAATGAAGTAATTCGATGTATCCAAATTTGAACGAATTAGTGTAATGACGAAAGGCATCTTTGTTTACCGAAAAAACATTGAAACGTGAGCACGTTGAACATATTGAATAATTCATTTAGTTTGAAATAAAATGAACGTTTCTCGAACATTAAATATCGTTTTTATGTGTATTAATTTTGCTTTAAGGTGTAAGGAAATTTTTCAGAAAATTAAAAATATTGGACAAAAAATAAATGACATTATCGCATGATTCCACGCTTCAATATTTTTCCGATACACAATAGACATACCTCCATACTCCTAAATAAATATAAAAATGTAATATAATGTAATAAATATTATTATGTAATAAATAGATATAATGTAATAAATGTCATTTTAGAGCAATGAGAACGAAAATATTCTTTTGAAATTATGTGTGATAATAAGTATTTAAGCTGTCTAGTGATATACGCGAAAGCTTGATTTTAAGTTGTATTCCGAGCCGTTGAAAATCTAGTTAGAAATTTTTGTTTATTATTTTCGTTTAGAATATATATCATCATTATATGGAACATATTACAGTGTCTTATGATCAGGAAAAATGAAAATATATTGAAATTTCATAATCACTTTTTAATGACAGGCTGGAAAATCGGAAAAATATCTCACTTACGAACGAAACGTTTTGGCATGTAACGGTTTTTACAGAATGTAGTCCATACCTTTACTAATCAATGAAAAAAAGCGGGAGGAAATAAAAATGATGCAATATGGAAAATATTTACTCAAAAATTTTTTACACTTTTTTCATTTACGCTAGTAACAATTCAACAACGCTAAAAGAAATATTTTTTTATACATTATTCATAAATTTCGTACAATTTCGAACGTTTTCATACAAAAATTATTAAAATCCATAGATTTTCTGATGAAAAATAAGGATTTTAAAAAAAGTTTTCGACAAAAGTGTGGTTACTCTGAATTTGACAGCTAAATCTAAAATCTGAATTTCTCGATAAAAACCAATTTTCAGCCCAAAATAAAAAGTACGTATGTTTTAGAACTAGCTTACATGGCTGTTTACAAAATTTGAGAGAAATCAGTGATTTAGTCAGTCACGTCCAAACTGATTGTGAAAATAATGATTTTATCGCATTTAATTTAACAATTTTTTTGTTTGAGCAAACATATTCATTCAAAACAAATTTTTTACCCATTCTTATTTAGATATATTTACTATTTATATCTTTAATTTCGGTCTCCAATAACTTTATTCTGTTCTTTATTATTGAAAATTATCTCAAGAGCCGTTTTAAAAAAGTCAAATTTAATGTCATGAGATCATCACATATTCTTTGTATATTATTATTTATTTATTTACCGTATCCTCCAAGGCAACAGAAATATAAGAATAACTATTCACACCTTCGATTTTGTAACTGTCGGTAAAAATTTTATCATTGGAATTCTTATCCTCTTTACAAACTTCGCTACTATCTTTTATTGCCTGGCGTTAATGATCCTTTTTTTTCTGTCTTACAGCAGTTTAAGTAGAAAAGGACTCAGCCGTTCTTCACATATTACTCAATTCGTTATTTGTAAACGGTCAAAATGCTCTACATCAATCCTAAAATTTTATCGGCCACTTTGGTTCTATTGATTGTATCAATGAGTAGTGTACTAATCGGTAAGTATCGATATATGTTAATAAAAAAATTATGAAAATAATGTGTGTTTCTATTATACCTTAAAAGTTAGAAAATGAAGAAGAATTTTCGTATTTCATAGTTAAATGCCAGTCAATTTAATTTTCTCAACCTCACCATTTTCAATTCTCTTTGACAACCGTCGTTGTAGTAAGTACTAATTTTGTAGTAAGAAGAAATTTTTAAAGTTCGAAAAAACATGTTTTTCTTTCATTGGATATTTTTTAACTGTTCAAAAGGAATTATAATTTTCGTAAGTTCATTGTAAGAAATTTTTGTGTTTTTTCTATATAAATGTGGAATATTTACTTTACAAAGTGGTGAAATTTCACGCTAATTTATATTTGTACAATACTGAACTATAGAAGAATGGCAATTGTAGGACAGAAAAAGTATTTCCATACACGATAGTGAAATTACTTCATATTTTTTTAACATTGTACACATACTTGGGATGGTATCGGATGTGCACAAATATATTGAGCATCGTATTTATTGTGCACTGGGCGATTATGCACATTTTTACGATTTTCATCATTATGATCTTGAACTCAACAAATTCGGAAATAAAAACTTACAAATTTACAAATCATACTGTGAAATAAATTTCGTATCACCCTGCACAATGCAAATCTGCACAATCGCCCAGTGCACAATAAATACGGTGCTTAATAAATTTGTGCACGAACGATACCATCCCGTTGGAACATATCAAGTAAACCTGCGCAACCACCTCCTTCATTCACCCTTTCTTCGAGGGCGCAATCAGCTGCACAAATATTATTCATAAAAGAAATTAGGCAAGATAAGTAAATGAAGAAAAACAAAATAAGAAAAAAAAAGAAGAATAAAGTATGAATCTAATATTGTTTTGGGAAACATAAAGTATGTGGTGATGGTATCGTTCATGCACAAATTTATTGAGCACCGTATTAATTGTGCACTGGGCGATTGTGCAAATTTTCACGAACTTGTACGCAGGGTGATACGAAGTTTATTTCACAGTATAATTTTGTAAATTTGTATGTTTTTATTTCCGAATTTGTTGAATTCAAGATCATAATGATGAAAATCGTAAAAATGTGCATGATTGCCCAGTGCACAATAAATACGATGCTCAATAAATTTGTGCACATCGGACAACATCCCTGTTCCAACCATTGATCGACCAGAATACATTTATGGAAGCCCCTTGACTTGCTTCATTCTACATCTTCTGTTTAATAAATGAAATGTGAGAATAAAACCTACAAAACTTCCTGCCAGGAATAACAATCAAAACGTTGATAAGATTTTTTCATGAATCCAGATATTTTCAATTGAAAAAATACTGTACATGTGCACTAAAATATAGCTATTGTTGAAATGATATTCTCTATTCTTTAAAGTGCCTCACTTCTTGCATTAGAGCACATAATATCTTTCGGTTTCGTATGATTTGAGAACATTTGCACAATTGAGCAACAGCGCCATTTCCGATCCAGCAGAGTTTGGATAAAAATATTTTAAAGCCCGCGACGGAGAAACTTTTCGGAAGAAGTCCATCTAATTTTCAGGACCTTCTCATTTTTTCACGAATCCAGATATTTGCTTGGCCAGAAGCGTAATTTGACAGTTTTTCTTAGATTTGCATTTTTGAACCCATTACTGATCATTGAAAGTTCAAATGATAATAAGTAGTTATTATATTTTTTTTTCTTGTAGATATTTCATTTTGTATAGTTTGCTTGTTTGCTTAACCAAATGACTAATAATTTTTTGAAGTATGCCGAAAATTTCGGTGAATTATTAAAAACTGTTGAAAAAACCTAAAGTTATGAGTTCTTCGGGATAGCTGTATGGGAACTTCATTAGATGAAATATGAATATAAGAATTCAAAAAAACAGACCTATGATTTTTAGTTAAATACACGTTCCATGCAGAAAAACAAAAATTAGTATTTAGTTTATTTACTCTAAATGTAAATTATGTTTTGGACCGATTTCTCACTTCAGACGACAAATCAGTCCAAAAACAAAAGTAATGCTATTTTTCTACCGAGCTCGCAGGAACTGCCAGGACAGCTAAGAAGTAATTTATTTCTCGAACAGAGTAGACTGAGAAAAAAAAATTAGGCATCTGAAAAGGTAAATCGGCTCTTGGACCGATTAACCTTCTGAAGCGACAAATCGGTTCGAAGGCAGGTTTGCGTTTTTTCTACCAAGACCACGGAAACTGCTGGGACAGCTCGAAATAAATTTTCTTATACAAAAGCACGGTAAACTCTCAAGAAAGACCTATTTGTCGGCTCTGGATGTAATTCGGCTCTTGGACTGATAGTATTTTTTAGGAAGATAGTATTTTTTTTTAATTCTAAAAGTTTTCCGTGATTCTTACAAATTTTTACATCATGATAAATTTCAATCTTAGAGAATGAACATTACGAAATTTATGGAACTTGACAATTTGAATTTCAGAATTCAAAAAAACCTCTGAATTTCCAATCTAGTATCATAAGATACCATTACGCCGGTTGAAATTAGAGTTTGAAAAATGAAAATCATGTTCGCAAACTTTGTAGTTACTTAGAGAAATTTTGTATCCAAGGGTAAAAATAATGTTCTAGTGTTTGACACCCCCTGGTGAATTTAAAAATATCTTAGATAACAGTATGAGGATCATATATAGTGCATATTGCAAACACGACGTGATTGTAAGTCCACACACGTGAGTCATATAATTCGTGAATTTGAGGCTTATACATATAAACAGTATACATGTTTTTTTAAATTTCAGATAATTAAGCAATGAATCTGTTTAGATTATTTATTATTTATTCACAGATCACCAATTGTAATAAATCACAGAGAAATAACAATCAAACCGGCATTAACTACATGTTTTTCCTCACATGTACCAAGATTCGAATTAGAAAAACATACCATAGTTCAATTAAAGTTTGAAAATAGTCTATTGAAAAAAATCCTCATGATTCGCAACGAGAAATATTAATGCCCGATCCCTGAGAATTTAACTTCTCATCCAACGAATAAAACAAATTCAAGAAAAGTGAATAAAATTTGAAATTTTCGGTCGATCCAAATATATCCATAACTAGTTTCGTAACTGGTAATTATATTTCAACTATTTTTTAAATTTAAAACTTATCGCCTAAATTTGGAATATATGTTTATGACTTTAGACGATCACACAAACAGTTCTGAAACCAAAGTCAGTGTTTTTTTTGCAGTAGATAACAAAAATTAGGTGCTATGTTGAATAAATATGTTCCTTTGAACATAAATTTGTATTAGTTACTTTTAAAATTTCATTTACATAATAAAAACGTGAAAAATCTTTATCCCTTTGGAAACTTTATATTTATTTTGAGTTACTAAAAAGGAACCGACCGCAAGTGATTATTATAGAAATTTCGAAAAAGAAGAAAAAAGAAAAACTACCAGCAACATTCGAAACTCGTGAAAATTTTTAACAGAAGTTTTAGGAATTTGATTCATAATGATGAATCAAAATTCAAGGAAAAATCTAAAAAGTGCCAACAAAAGTGAAAATGTAAACATAGTCAAATTAAAATTTATGGTCATCCTGAATGTAGAGTCATTGTATTTTGTGACCGTATCATATGCATAAGGGTGGTCCTTTAAATAGCTTTGGTAAAATTTTAACCGTGACACCCCCTAGATCAGCTGCAAATAATTCAAAAACAATTCTCAAGTTCTTTTCAAATTCTTATCTCAACGTTAACCCGTGCCTATAGAGCCCTTCTTTTTCCTATGTGAATAACATGGGATTTTGTCTTTTTCTGCTTCTCTAATTTTTCGTGGGCACATAAGACGTCTTAAAAATCGGGGTGAAACGTGAAATTATAAGGAAGTGTTGCAGTTACGTGTAAAAAGATTTCAAAACCGTTCACTAATATTTCGCGCGTGACCATGACGAAGAAAATTGAGTTTAATGCGAACTACTGCTATATTTTTGATAGAATTGATGTTTTTCGACAATTTTCGACCGATCATCACCATTTACAGAGACAATTTGTCTCGATCGCGTATTTTTTGATACATGAGAGTACAGGGTGGGGCAGAAGTATCAGTGCAATTTTGACAGGCTGTTAAAAAGAAACTATGAAACTTACACATATGAAATTTTTTTTATTTTATTGTATACATCTTGCCGTTTTTTGTCTCAATTTTTGAAAATCACGTCAGAAAGAATGTGACCCTGAGCAGCGATACACTGATGGAGGCGATTTCTGAAATTGACGACCGCATTTTGGCACATCTTGATGGGTATTGCGGCGATTTCCTCCCGAATTCGATTCTTGAGTTCTTCCAAAGTGTGAGGCCGATGTTTAAAAACACGTTCCGTCAGGTATCCCCACAGGAAAAAGTCACAAATGCTTAAATCAGGCGAGCGCGCGGGCCATCCCACGTCGCCCCTCAGGGAGACGAGGCGCTCAGGGAACTCTTGGGCAATCATGATTTTGTAGGGATGAAATGATAAATTTTTATGCAAGATCCTCCTTAGTGAGCGGTTAAATAAACCCAACGCAATCGCATGTTTCCGGGCAGAGCGCCTAGGCGACTGTTGAATGGCAGCTCTCACTCTCGCTGCGATTTCGGGTGTTGTTACTGATTTGGGTCTTTCAGAACTCTTGGATCTTTGTGTCTTACCAGTTTCTTCGAAATTACGCACTCAATTCGCGATAACATTACGGTGTGGGACTTTATCGCGACGCGAAAGATTTAAACGCTGCCGGAAGGCCACTGAGTCGCGACGAAAGAACGGCTATTTTCGAAAAATGCGCGCTGACAGCAAAGCCCTTATTTTTTCCCGACCAAACCATTGCAACTACTGAAAACGGCAAGATTCACCCGACCCACTGATACCACTCCCAGTTTTCTATCCCCACTACATGAAATATACCAGCTTGTCAAAATTGCACTGTAACTTTTGCCCCACCCTGTATAAACGTCCCTGTTCTTTGAACAGGGCGCTCTAGTCGTGACTACGGCACTAGTTAGCGTTACTCCATCGTCATCTTGGGACCATTATCTACCACCGAAATGAATAGGCATTAGCAGTCCATATACTATATGGTCTAAGGGACCACCCTAATATATATAGATATAGTATGCATGAGGAACCATACACCCATAATATTTTCGTACAGTGGCGCGCCATGTTTTTTTACAACAGCTTATAAGATCATGTTAAGAATGTTGCATTCTAATAGGAATTCTATAATCTATCATTGCAACAAAGAGAATTTCAAATTTTACGAATTCCGAATATAATGTCATCGCGACATTTGGGAATAGTTCTATAAATTTCACATTTTTTATTGAAAAATAAAAAAAACTGGAAATTCCATAAGAAAATTCAGATTTTTATGAGTAATCGTTAAGGTTTCTATAAGGTTTTAAGTTACAAGGTAAGTTATAAAATGACAAGCAAAAAAACAATGCGATTATTGCGATAATTTTTAGTGTGGGGCACTCCACAGTTAAAAATCCATTTGATGATTTACGATTTCGGAAATCCCCTACCTAAGATATCGAGATCACAAATTTTTTTTCCAAAAAAAATTTCTATACTTTATTAGTTGAACCTGTAACTATAACTATTTTTCATTGATGTATTTCTCACTTTATTACAACTTTTTTACTTCGCATTTATTTCGTTAAAAAAATGTTAATTAAACATTAGTGAATTCAAAGCACTGAAAAATAAATGGCTAGAAAAAACTCCATTATTTATAAACACCAATTCATCAGATAGCAATCAATTCGGTTTTCGGATGCAAATATACTTATAATTTTGGAAATTTTTCATAGAAAATCAAAAATCCCGACCGGTCCTCGTCTTGAAATTTTTTTGTGTTCAATTAAATTTAAACCTATAACTTCTTGGTAATTTTGTATTTATTGACTTTTTTTTGACTTTCATTCTGCATCCTATATTAGATCCGTTGAGAAAAATCGTCATAAAAAATATATAAGATTAAAACATGAAAATGATTCACCAAAGCAGTCGACATCGGTAAGGTGTATTTCCTTCTTAAAAAATCCAAGTCACGATTTCATTACTTAAACATTAATTTTTTTATTGAAGAACTTTTTAATTTTTCAATAAAAAAATTTGAATTTATACCAACTATTTTCAAATTTTGCAATGACTTCAAATTCAAGATTCATGAAATTTGAAACACTCTTTGTTGCACGGAGGGAAAAAAATAGTTAGCTAAACTAAAATTATAGTTTAACTGACAAAACAGAATAGTAAAATATGAACGGGCAATGCGCTTAGTTGACCGAACTAAGTACCCATTTAGGCTAACGGACGATACTCTGTTTCGTTCGAGCAACTATATGAATCGTACTCGTTACTGCTCGAACGTGTAAAGGATAACACTAATACTAAACGTTTAGTAACAGCGAACCAACTTGAAGTCGTACCGAGCACTAAACTAGGCATTTTCCACCAATCGCTTAGGAAATATTTGTTACTAATACAGTTAGTTCGCTCTATTAGTAGTTTATGTAAGTATGTACAAAATGATTTAGTCCTATAATTCACGATTAAAAACTCAAATTTCCGCACAGTTAATACTTTTGTGTGACAACAATAAGCAATATCAGCAAAAAACGATATTCTTTTAAACCTCATTTCATTACGGGTCTGTGGTAAAATGTTGTTCGACCGAAAATTGCCTTTAACAAACTTAAAGACTATGTAAGTACTTGTGAAAAACCCCACGTACTCGTCGAATACCCATTTTTCGAATAGATCTTTCATATTATTTACTTGCAAAGAATAAAATTGTAAAACACCAAAAAATACGCGCACGTTCGAAGATGTCAAAGAACCTTGTCACGATGACAATAATAAATGCGCAAGCGCAACAATAGTGCGATGAGCTTGACGATAAGTTTCGTTTACGGAACTAAACGACTTGTATTAGATGCGCATGCGCAGATGTCATTGCTAATGGTCCTCGACGACTCGTTTAGTTATTGTAAGTAAACGATTCATGTTAAATGAAATCGATTATAACCAACGATTCGTTTAGTTAAATTGTTCTTGACTGAAGAGTTTCATTATTTCTACTAAACGAAACGATACTGTTAAAAATAAATTGCGTAGTCTGGATGGCTTCTTTGGATTAAATATTTTTAGTTTATTTAAATAAAAAGTAACTTATACATCTCATCTTAACAATCGCGCACACGCGCCTTCGACCTTATCACGCACACGCGTCTCTTCATACAGGCCCCGTTCGACTCACTCGCCGCTGTATTTATATGTCCTATTCTAACGCTAAATTTCCCTTCCCTCAAAATAATTCTAATACAGCCATGAACCCTCGGCCATGTGCCGCTTTCTTACAAACTCAATGTCCTACTTTCTAACTTTTTATGTTCTACCTTCTACAAAAATCTTACGTGCCACCTTTCGAAAACCCTGTATTACTTTTTACTTTCCAAAAACCCTGTGCTACTTTCTAAAAATATTCTGACATACCATAATTTCTAACAATACATTGTTTCGCCCACATAACAGACAGTTTTGTTGGAATGACGAAAAAATGAAACAACTAAACATGTTTAGTAACTTTAACTACACCAGTTCCCTCCGAGTGCAATGATGAATTTTCAAAAATGCAGTAAATTTAGTTTTACGATACAAATTTACGATTCACTTCATATCAGGGTACATTTAACTATAACATTTTTTATAGGGCAATCATGCAATCTTAAATACTAAATCGTTCATTTTTATTGACTGGAAACATAGAGATAATTAAACTGATATTTTTAACTTTTCAAATGTAATAGTTCTTGGTAAGTTTGCAAGGCTTTATCAGTCTAGGAAAGTTGCGCAATATAAATGTTTGGACTGTAAAAAATTGTTTCCATTGCTGCGCCGAAACGCGGAAAAATTGTTTTTCACCATTTTCTAAAAATAGCGCGGCCCGTTGAGATAGGGCTATCTCCGTGCTCCCCGGGAACTTGGACTTGCGATCTAAAAGCAACCATTGGTGCGCCGACCGCGAAATGATACAATACCCCCCCCCCCCCCCCCCCACTGATCTATATTATACACTGGATAGTAGGGCATGACGTCATTTTCGTGATAGCAATTGAACTCCAAAATTCGAGGATGTTTGCAGCTACTTTGCAGCGCTCCGTCGGTAACGTCCGGTGTATCATCATCACCGTGATTAGGTGTTTTTGTTTATATTTCATGTTCATCAATGTTTGAAAGCATAATTAATTCTGTAATGTCTGTAATATCTGTAATGTAAAAGCATAGGCCGTGCCCTATCCAGTGTTAATATAGATCAGTGAATACCTCCATATAATGCCCCAAAAATTACTTGCTTTCCACGAAACGCTTTGACTGGTGTGCGGATTAAAGTTCAAAATGCACCTCTAGAGCGTTTTATGTGAAATAAGATGGAATAAATGATTTTTTCGCATTTTTTCGGGAACTTCTAATATAAAAAACCCCGTCCCCCGGCCCTGGCAATGGCGGTGCGATCGAGTTCGGTCGCTGCACTACAAACAGAAAATTATTGGAAGACACAAAGTTGATTCAAAAGCACAGCATTCCAATACTTTGTGCGGGAGATTGCGTGAGATCAAAGGCGCCGACGCCAAAAAAGTATTAAAACGCAGTGAGTTTCAATCCTATTTTGTGTCTCCAATAATTTTCTGTTTGCAGTGTGCTCGGTTACACTTTTCATTTGACGATTTCTCGATAAATAAGTAATGAAAAATATCAAGTTAGCGCATATTAAATATATAAACCCTTTATTGAAAATGAAATTCGAAAATTTGAAACCGTATGAAAAATGAAATTGAAAAACTAAGGTATTTAATGCACCACCTCAATCAAATAGTTCGGTCGAACTATCTTGTCGGATACAATATGACGACAAGATTCGACTGCTATTCTTTTCTGTAAAAATCAGAGGCATGGCGGCAAATACACGCATTCCACCAATGGCAATGCGCGCTACAACTGAATTGACCAATCGCTTACGATCATGTACACACACGCCTGCGCTTTTTCGCTCCCGGTCTGTTTCGGCCTCCACGAAAATTCAGTCGCTTTCTCCTCTGGCTACGGCCCCCCTGGCCATGCTATTTCTGACTTTTCAAAAACTACCACTGCAAGGAACTGGCGCCACTAGTGCGCAGTGACTAAAGTCCCTGAAGGTGGATGGGGAACAGGGTTGCCAGATTGGGCGATTAATCGCCGATTGAGCTCCTCGACATGGCTCGTGGCTACTTTATTTTGGGCATGGCGATTAGTCACTTTTTGGGCGATTTCAAAATATCAGGGTTGAAATATTGGGCGATTTACTTATTTTAGGGATAAGTTGAAATTTACCAACAAAAAAAAGCAAAAACTCCCTGAATAGAAAAAACGATCGAAGCTTGAAAACGATAGATCGAAAGATAAACGAAAAGGAATCGATATTGAGCTAGGAGGTTAACAAAATAAGCGTAAAATCCCCTAGAAGAAGCCAGTGTGCACTGATATGCATATTGCAGATGTAGGGATTTTTATTATAAGTTTGTCACAACTGATAACTAAACATCACTGTTGCAACGATAGCTTACGTATGATTTGTCGTTATTCAACAAATCGAAAAAAATAAAAACTTACGTGTCGAAAACTTTAAAAATATGGTTCCTTGGAGTAAATACTCCAAACATTACAACCCTGCGTGGGAAAACGACCCAGCTTTTACAGGTAATATATTTAAAAAACAGCGAAAAGTGATAAGAACTATTTTCATAAAAAATAATAAGTGTCAAATATCATAAACATAAAATTGTCTTGATAAAATTTTTCATTGCTTGTTAAATTTGATTAAGGTATCATTACTCGTTCACCTGAAAAAATGTCGCAGCGGGAAAAGGAGAAGCATGGTGCACTATTTGTAAGTGCACTCTTCGAGCCCACAAAAAAGATATTCAAAAACACATTGAACGCCCAAAACATCAATCAGCAGCGGCGGGACGAAAGTCAAAACTTCTGACTATATTTGGTAGGATTCCAATTTTGAAGTCAAAAGAGTTAAAAATCGAATTTTTTATAGCGTCTTAACATTGTTTTTCAGAAATTCAAAGTTCAAAATCAATTTTCATTTCACAGGAATTATATACGAATTTTTAGCGTATTTTCTTGAATTAAAAAAAAAAATAATAATATTCATGATAATCAGGAATGTCTAAAGTTGCATAAAAATGAAATTATTTGTTACTTTAAATTTTCGTGAATTAAAAAAAAAATAAGCTATATATTAGGAATTTTAGGAAGTATGAAAAATTAAGGTTTGAGTTTGTATATGTTATGTGTGACAAACTGTGTCTTAACTGAAATATTAAAAAAAAATTTTTTCAATAAATTTTTTGAGCATTTTTGTTGCACTAATTTTTGATAATCATAAAAAATTTGGGAATCGCTTGCAAACATAAATTTTTAATAATTACCAACGGTATCAATAGAAATTCAGAAACAAATATGATGTATTTTCTTTCATTCCAAATTTTTTGAAAAAACAATCATAATAATTATAATCATATATATTTTGTATATACCTATGTATTGATATATCAATAATTATAATAAAGCGTTTAAATATCATGTAATAAAAGTGAATAAATCATTAATAATAATACATACAATACAATAATAATAATAATACAAACAATAATAAAAATTTATACAATAAAAATACGTTTCGTCAAAAATTTTTTAGGAATTATTTAGAAAACATCAACATATTCATTAATATTTGATGATGCTCATAAAAAATTTGGGATAAATTTTATACACTTATTCTAAATTTTTGAAAAATCAGAACTTTTGATCTGAATTTTTTCGAACAATTTAGAATAAAATACTACATTGCGAGTTTTTTCAGAATCGGCATTGTTAAAACTCACAACAAACTTCTATTTTCAGGTATTTTGCCAAAAATATCAACGTCCCAAAAATGTAGTGACATCAAACTTACAATTTTTTCCGCCATGCACGGTTCAATGAAGAGTGTCGACCACTTGAGCGAGACATTCAAATTACTTGGCTGTCAAACTGATTTGGACAGATTGCGTTTACACAGAATCAAATGCTCCAAAATTTTACTGAATGTGGTGGCGCCTGCTTTTTTGCAAGAAATTTTGGAAGACTTGAACAACCAAGCTTATTCGTTAGTGATTGACGAATCAACTGATTGCTCTGTCATAAAATATATGGCATTTTGTGTACGCTATTTCAGCGTAAAACGCAATCAGATCGTTACAGATTTCATGGAATTTTGTGAAATCACTGAATCTGCTACGGCTGATAATTTGAAAATGTACTTTCTGAAATTCCTCGAAACAACAGGCTTAAATTTTGAAAATTTAGTTGCAATTGGAACAGACGGAGCTAGCAATTTAATTGAAAAAAACAATTCTTTATTTGCTCTTTTGAAAAAAGATTTACCACATCTGCAGCTTTTTCAATGCGTATTCCTTACACTTATGCGCAGGAAAGGCGTGTGAAGAATTGCCCTCTGTACTAGAGGTGTTAGTCCGAGAAACGTATAATTGGTTTTCACGGAGTTCTTTGCGTCAGGTGGAAAAAATGATAATTTAATGTTGATTTTGCAAATATTTAAGAGTAAATTTTCACTCTAAATTGAATCAAAATAGTGCTACCTGAAAAAATTTCAAAAATATATACATACCCATGGAAAAAGTACACAAAAAATATGAATCGTGGCTTTTAGGGAAGTTTCATTACTCTTTAACTCTTTAGCGTGAATTTTCATTCTTCTTCGAGTCAAAATACGTCCACTAAAACTTTGAGTGAAATTCAGTAATATTTAGTAAATTCATAATAGTGAAATTCAACTAATTTTTTAGAGTGCAAACTAACTAGAATTTAAGAGCGAAATTTGAATTAGAGTGTAAATTTACTCAAAGTTTGACTGACAGTATTTTAACTCAATAAAGAGAGGAAATTAACTCTATTTAGAGTTTTCTACTTTCTGCATTTTTTCGACAAAATTTTCACCAAAAGAGAGTGGAAATGCTGCAAATTAAGCTCAAGTGAAAATTTCACTCGAAATGAGTGAAAAACTACTCGTTTTAGAGTGATGACTTAAATCAAAAAAATATATTTTTTTTATAAGTAAAACTCTATTCAGTTTTTTCATGTTCAGTTCATTTATCACTCTAAACAGAGTGAAAATTCCACTTGAGTTTGATTTTAAACATTTTCACTCACATAAAGTGAATTCTTAAGTCTTAAAAATTTATGAAATTGAGACAAGTTATATTGAGAGTTGATGTCCCTAACTTTTTTTTCAGACAAAATATAAGGATCTTTACTAAACCTTGAACAACGTAAAAATACCTCTTAAATTTGTGCAACTGTCGGCGACGCGATGGCTCGCATTTTATGGATCCACTTGTGTTACTACCATATCGATCAATTCCCAGAGTTGAAATATTGTATTGTATTGAAATCAGTATTGTAGCAAATGGTACTGAAATCAAAAAGTGCTACATTTCGAGACTTTTGAATGATGCCTATAACGATCCTTGTAATTGGTTGTATTTAATGTTTTTGATTCCAATTTTTAAAGATATTTCAAATTGGTTAGTCTTTCCAAAGCACGATCGCAGACATCACGAAACCCTACTCAGATGTGCGCAGATATTTGCTTTCAACTGCAAGAAGATTCATAAAACCGATGTTTCTCAAGCAAATATAAGCTGAAACCGGAGTCTTACTGAGAACGGAAATTGAGAGTATCAATCAAGCTTTAGAAAAAATTGACTCTGAATTCGGAAATTCTTGTTTGCCGCTGAATGCGATTGATTTCGGAACTGCATTAGAGGAGGCTAAAAAAAATGAAAACTTCTCCAACCAACTTGACTGTCGTGCGTCAAAGAGCCCTTAGATTTTTGATAAGACTTTGTAAGGAGTTGTGCAAAAGAATGCCTAACAACATTGCTATCATTGGAAAAATGCAATACCTATCTCCATCCAAATGTTTTTCAAATGCATCTTTATCCAATTCGAAAAACTGGCCATAGGAGTTAGCTGGTAATTGAGAATCCTTATGTATTTTTTTTGTGTGCTCATTACGCTCTTTAAGTTTCTTTGAGGTTATTTCCTCTCTAACGAGAACGAAATCTTGCAAATCAAGTGCAATTCATAATACAGAGAAGGTAGATGATTTTAATCATTTTAAAGTGATAATTTTTTTACACTCCTTATTCTTCAGAATGAAATTTACTCTTCATTGAGTCAGAACACTGCCATTGAAACTTAAAGTGATTTTTAACTCTTTTGGAGTGAGAAGCCACTCAAAAATGTGCAATTGTACTCCTCTTGGAATTAAATTGAACTTATTTTTCACAGTATGTTTGACTGAAATGTAAAATTTAATTTTTTTTATAGTGCCAATTCACTCTGAAATTGAGTGGCAGTACATCGACTCGATGAAAAGTAAAAATTAACTCTGAGGAATTCAGAGAGAAGTTTTTCCAAAATTCTTAAAAAATTCTAGAAACATTCAAGTCTCAACTTGATTATAATTTAGAAAATAAATGAGAAAATAAAGTATACAAATTTAATATTTTTTTACTTTTTGTGTGTTTATGATACTAGCTGAAGACGTTGACAAAGCAGCTGTCGAAAATGAATTAAGGATTCTCCAAATTTATGCGTTAAATGAGATCGTCGATTCAAAAGAAGAAACAAATGTCGATATCGTAGATTTTTGGATCGCCGTGTGGAACATTCGAAATGCGCAAGGACAGAGGATGTTCGACAATTTAGCAGGGTTTGCTCGTCAAGTACTTTCATTACCTATCAGTAATGCGGTCGTGGAAAGGTCGTTCAGTATAATGAATATTGTTAAATCTAAAATTCGCAATCGACTGAGTATCCCAATGCTTGTAGCGATTTTGCGGATTCGCATTCACCTCTCAGTGATTAGGAAGTGTTGTTTTGAACTTGAACCAACTCAACGTATATTTCGAAATTGCCCACTTTCTGTCAGCAATTTTTCGATGATTTACTTTTTTAATCTCGTAGGCTTCGAGAGGAGGGTCATGAATTTTTTCTAGTCTATTGTACTCAACTATTGCTTTTTCGCAAGCAGTCACTTTGCGAGGATCAAAATTTATCAAATGAAGCCCTTCAAGTGCGGTAACTCGTGACAACGAGTTACCGCACATAAGTTTGCCCATCGCTAAATATGTCGTTTCCAGATTCAATTATAACACTGTTTAAACTTAAGCCTTGACTCTTGTGTATAGTCACGCCATAACTGAGACATATTGGAAACTGTTTTCTAATAACGTAAATTTTGTCCATAACTTCAAACTTAACACTCACTGGTTCTATATCACATACTTCTTCAGTTGACAATGTGATAGAAATTTTCTCATAAAATTTTTCATCTATTGATGGAGTTACTGATTGAATTGTAGCAATAGTGCCATTGACAAGACCTTTTGTAACATCAATATTACGCCTTATCATGATCTTCGCGCCAATTTTTACAGTTATGAGTTTAGACAGCCCAGCTGTTCTTGAAACGCCTTCTTTATCAGAATTCAATGCTTTAATTACTTTTGCTTTCAAATAACTTGCACATTGAAACTCGTCACGAGCATGGAGCAAGATTTCTGGGGTTGACAATTTTTCGAGCATAGCAGAATTTAAAGTGTCACATAAATTGTTCGTTGGCAACAAACACACAGTGTCAAAAGGTAATGAATTCATGCACACGCAAAGCTCGTTTAATCGTTCATTAAAGCTAGACGTATGGAATTCTATGACTCTTGTTTGTAACAGTTCAATGTCTGTTGTCAGAATTGTACCAAAGCGTACTCGAGACAATAATTGTCTATATGTTTCATCATTTTTTTGTCGCATGTTAATGGTTAGCACCTCATACTTAAAGAGTGTCCACAAGTTATAAGCGCTTAACGAGCCAAGGTATTTGTTTACTTGATCTTCAGACATTTTCACAAAACTAGGATCCTCACGAACAGGTGGAAGTTGCAATAAATCACCGAATAGGAGTATATGTTTTCCACCAAACCTCCCATTTTTTTCTTGCAATGAATTGAATATTTCAATCAGTCGAAGATTTATGTACATCAGTGTCACATTTGATATCATGGAAACTTCATCGATGATTATCAATTCTACATTTTTCAGCTCATCTCTCAGAATTTTTATGACTGTGTCCGATAATTCTTTATATGTAGGAGTTTTATCATGCTCAACTGGCAACTGAAAAAGTCTGTGAACTGTCAAGCCATTTATATTAAAAGCTGCTATGCCCGTTGGAGCGGTTACAGCTGTATCTTTCTTATATTCTTCTTTAAGATGACCTCGAAGTGCTTGTATTAAACGACTTTTGCCAGTCCCACCTTCTCCACTCACAAAAAGTCTTAATGGTTCTTTTTTTGCATTGACAGCTGAGCAAACTTGATCGAAAACCTTTTTTTGATCTATATTTAATCCTGCAATCACTTGTGAAAGATCTATGTTTAACTTAGCTCCTGCATCGTGAAAATCTTTCATCGCATCACCAACTTCAACAGGGTCGCAACCCAAAGAATTTTCATCTTTATTGTCGTTTGTAGAAGGATTATCAATTTTCTCTTGAACCAATTCCTTAACAGCATCAATTCCATTTTGGATATCAGTAAATTTTTCATGATACTTCATGGCGTCGTGGAGAGTTGATTGCACTGCTGAGAAAGATTCTGCATACGAATCACAACCATTTTTCAATTCAGAAATATCTCTCCATTGTTGAAATAATAACAGCAAAGCATAAAAGTATTTTTCTGGTTGAATTTTTGGATTGTTCCTGTAGTGGTTGATGAGGTATGGACGATTCCTTTTTCTGAAATATTTTTTTCCTACAGAAAAGTGCTCTACTTCCGGATCGACTGGTGCTTTATTGACGATATTATACCATCACGCGAAATCGTATAGTGTCATTAATTCATAGTTTTGTGGCCTCTGAGGATAGTAATCGTCAATGATATTGGGGCAAAAAATGTCAGTAGATTCAGGATTCAACTGTTCAATTTCATCTTTAGATTTAACTTTACGATTTCTTATCAAATTTACGTCCAACCATAAAATAGTCGTTTTGGAGTCCGTTCCATACAAGGGTATACCCAATAAACTATCAGCCGCTTCGAGAGCTCCACACTCTCTATTATTCAAAGCCTGCATACATATATTCCACAACTTTTTACTGACTGATTCACTCGATTGGATATCAGTGAAGACATTGCCAGCATAGCTTTTTTCACTTTTTGTCGTATACTTTGTACAGTACCAGTTCAAAATAGTTGATTTTTCACCAACGAATTGTATGTCCATGTTGCCTTCCCAAGCAGTTAAAATAGTTGGATTATAGTCGTTTATATCCGCTTCTTTTTTACTTCGCGGTAGATCATACAACCGACTATTGCTTTGTAATTTCTTTCTGCCAGTAATAGATGTAATAACATCTCTCAATAATAATGTTTTAGAGACTGGTCTAGAAAATCCAAAACGACATACAGACTTCGTTCGACCATTGTTCAACTTTTTTCTTCGTAAGCAGTAAGAATTATGATGATGTTCTTGGTGAGCTAGCACTCGATTATACAAAGTTGGGGAAATTTTAGGATTAGGTATTCTGCGAGTAATATATTTTGTAATGAATTTGGCGACGATTTCGTTATCGTCTATTCCTAATATTGGAGCATCTTTCACCCACAATAATAAATGAAAATGCTGGGTACCTCTGCCTTGATATTCTCTCCTCCAAAAATGATGAATTATTTCTCCGATAGGGTGATCTTTCGAATACAAGAAATCCAACATAGCATGAAATTTGTTATCAATAATTCTTGAAACAGAAACAGGGTCCGAGGCTATTATTTGATTAGCAGACATTTTTTTCATTTGTGGATTATTAACTTCACGGACATAATCTATCATATCTGTCCATAACCATTCTGCTGGACTTAGAGTTGAGAACCAAGTAGCCGGCCCATAACTATCAATCATACATCGCAAATTGCTTCTTGGAATATTCCAATATTGCTCTGTATTTCTTAGACGCGAGAATATTGTCGTTAATTGTCGTTCCAGCAGTTCTTTGGACATGAGTTCTAAATAATTTCCTGCTGTATACTTTTCACGTGGATTACTTACATTTAGCTTCTGATATATACCAGCTTTTATCTGCCTTATATTGTGATCGTTTAAAAGATAAAAAATATATTGTATATCAAGTCTGAATCTTGGACCTTTAGATTTTAGCTTTGCTTTTATAAATGCTGAATCACCTAAATGTATAGGTCTTTTTTCATGCTGTCTCTTAATTCCATTCGGATACAAATGTGGAAAACATAATAGATCTAAAATTTTGCACCGATTGTCTAGAGGTGAATCTCGAACCTTGCACTGTTGATATAAGGTAGTTGAACTTTTGTTTTCACGTTTGTCATAAATGGGGTATATTGTAAATTGTTCATAATAGCTGTCATCAGCATTTGCTTGAGTTACAAGGGCTGGCTCTTTTTTCAATTCTTTTCCCACGTCAGCCTCTTCTGCTTCAGCAGCATATTCAATATCGTCTGCATCTTGTAGATCTCTACACAATGCGCTTGGATTGCTAGGAAGAATGATATCTTTATATAAAGGATTGATTTTTTTCAGAAGTACCAAAGCGTCGTATAAATCTGTGACATTTACTAAATTTTCGAAAATTTTCTTGGCTTTTGTCGGGAGACTGCATACTAGAATGTATATTTCATGGTTTAAATTAACTGCATCTGTTGGTTTATAAATTTTTTTCATGCTCTCTTCTAATGGTAGAGGTAGATGAAAAGTTCTCCCTTTTACTTTTTGAATTTTATGTTTATGTGGAACGTTCTTTTTCTTTGATATCGTGTCCATTTGTTGAACAACTTGAAATGCTTTGGCACGTTGAATAAAAATTCTTCCGTAATTGTTTAAACGTTCTATTTCAGGAGGAATTGGGTCAACTTTCAAATTGTTCTGAATACAAATGGGTGGCATTTTATTTTTACGAAAATGATTCAAGCAGTATTTACAAATAAATTCACTTTCTATTTCATTTGTTTCAGCAAAAGATTTGAAACTTTTCCATGCTTCAGAAGCAAGAACTGTTCTCATTTTGCTTATAACTGTGACTTCATGATTATAACACAGTTTTTGACAAGAAATGCAAGGATTTATGGGAACGTCAGTGGAACGTTTCAATAAACTTTTAAAGGCATTTTTGTAATGAGCTATAGTGTCATCCTCACTAAAATTTATCTTGCATTCGTCAGTTGCTACATTGCAGGCTTCGAGTGCCTTATTACGGACGGTTTCTAGATAATCAACATCATTTTTATCAAACGCTGTATCAAGTGTATTTATCAGGCGATAATTACTTATTATTTTATAAACTATCCTTTTTATGGTCCTAACTTGTGTAAAATGTGGTGCTAACAGTAAAACAGGCAAAAAAGTTGATTTGCAAGTCTTCGGCTCAATGTAGCACATAAAACAGTCGCCTAACTTAGTAGACATGTATTCCCTGTCACAGAATCGTATTGCATTAATGAAAGTATGAAGATTCTTTATATCACATGAAATTAAAGATTTTAAAAAGTTTTCGTATCGTAACAACACAGATGCGTCTTCAAGGCGACATTTTTCATTGCAACTCCAATATTTTCTTCCTTTATCGTCATATTTAACAGGGAATATATTTGTCACATAACCGAATTCATTTACAACGTACTTATCAATTACTTTTTGAGATTTTTCTTGAAACGACAGATGAGATTTTTGGGAAATATTGTAATCATGTGGAGAACGAAGTTTGAAACTCGAACTGGGTGTTACTTGTGTGACATTTATTTTATCATCAGATTTTTTTGTTTCAGTTTTGGCATAAGTATGATCAAATTCTGAGGTGTTTGATTTGAGATTACCCATGAATAGGTAATGGTTGTATGATGTTTCATAATAATATGCTTCTGAAGAAGGTAAATGTTTTGAAATCCCACATAAAGCTTCAAATTTTTCTCTGACATTGAGGTTAGGACAATTTTTCGCCCGCGTAAGGCACACTTCAGCTTTTTTTTGTAGCATAGCCAAGTCCTTTTTTATGTGATAAATGTATCGATTTCTTTCTTGTCTGCACCGCGTGTAAATATTAATAGCACTTAGTCGATTATCTAATCGTGATTTTGAATCAGCTTTCCTATCCATCGATTTAGCAATATTCTTTATGACGGTTTCTGCAGACAGGCGTAAAGCTGTTGTAGATTTTAATTTACAAAATTGATTATTATTACTACTTTTATGTTTCATTTGAAATGTATTTCCGTTTTTCGTACGTTTTTTCAGTCGACTTAATTTAGAGCGCAAAACGCGCAATCGTCTGTTATGAAAGAAAGGTTTTCGGAATGAGTCATTCAAAACAATGCGGCCATGACGCAAAACACAATATCTGACTTTCACATTCATTCTTTTAGAATTACTTACATTACGCAATCTTTCGCCTAGTTCAATATGTCTATTTTTTTGTAATAACACATGAGCTTCTATTTGTGATAGCCTTTTTTTTTCGTTGATTCGCATTTTATGTTCTTTGTGTAGTTGACGTTGCTGAAATATCAAACGTTGATTTTTTTTTAAATAACGTTGTGCATAGAGTTTTTTTTTAATCAACATAACTTGATTTCTTAGTCTGTTAGCTCTTTTCTTCTCCAGTATACAAAATTTATTTTTTCGATAGTAATTTTGTTTTTTTTGCAGTATGCTAACCTTTTTTTTGGTAATAATTTCGTACTCTTTCCAGCTTTCTGATTCCAGTTTTTTTCTTTGTATAATACACTTCATGTTTTGTTTTTTCGTTAGATTTTTTCATTTCATTATTCTCTTTTTGGTCGTTATGGCTCAACGTAAGATGTGAATATTCAATAGAATTTTCCAAGTTACAATTTTCCATGTTACTGTTTGAAACGTTCCTTGATAGGGTACCTAGATTATCAATAGACGAGAATGGCTGCAAATCGTTATTTCGTAGTATGTACAGTAAGTGATTACGCATTTTTGACGAATCATATCTTATTTTATCGGGTTCTATTCCGAAAGCAAGCTAAGTGGCAAACGCGATAGCGTATACACCACAATCTTTGAAATTCGATTGCTGGTCAACTGTAGGAAATTTTATAGTTATATCGTCTACAGAATAAAAAGGAAACAACTTCTTTAGAAATCGTTTATGATGTTCATGCAACCTTTTATTATTAAGAAAGTCGTATATATATATATATATATATATATATATATATATATATATATATATATATATATATATATATATATATATCAAATACGTCATAATAACAACAAACCCAGTGACCTCCAGGACAATCTGTTTTCGTGAAATCATCACTACTCATACTGAACAAAATTTGTATGTGACATTTGTTCTCATTTATTGGACGGATTTGTTCAGGGGTTTGTAATAAAAGAGGAGAAAATGGTGTATATGAAGTTTTTTCTTTTAATAACTCGTTGAAAAGATCAATGTGTGCATCGTTAAGCCAAGCTCCACTAGTAATTATCTGAGCACTTTCATTGGAAAGCTCACGTCGTCCTCGTTTCCTTGATTTTGATGTTGAAGTATTTTTCCTTTTTTGATTCCAGTTAGACTGATTTTCTCGAACAATGTTCATAGATTTATTTTCTTGAGCTGAGTGAACTTCTGTTCTCAGCTTTTTTGACTTTTCCGATGTTTTTTCAAATGCGATTGGTACTTGACGTTTCAGCTCATTATTGATTATATGTTGGCAAGTAACTGAACAGTTTTTATCAACCTTCAAAATTTGGCCATGAAGATCTTTTTTATCGACCGTGGATTTGCAAATCTTATCAACCAAAGTGCGTGACATATCGACTTTATTAACCTTTTCATTATCATGTGATTCTAGGGAGTGAGTTGAAATATTTTCGCATTTATCAGCCAAATCAGCTACTTCCATATGATTCAACTCATAATCTTTTTCAACTGACAATGGTTTTATTTGTAACTTGAATCTTTTTTCTGCAAGGTTGCAGCTTGAATTCTTTTTCCTGTTTAAAGTAATAATAATTTTCTTGATTTTAGCAGGCAAATTTTGAGAAGCGTTTTTATTTTCATAACACCCAAAAAGGTCGCTTGATACAGACGTGTTTTTAAGTACAGTCAAGTCACTTGGAGAAGAAATTTCTTGTTCTAGTACTGTTTTATTGCTTGGAGCACACATTTCATTTTTTATGTGTACAGTTTTGGCATTTGGAATGTATAATTTGTTTTTCTTTGCATTGATTTTGTTGCTTTGAGAAAACACTTCTTTGACTGGCATGGTGTTATAATTTTGAACTGTCAGAAATTTTTTATTATAAGAAATGAATTTGTCACTTTGGATGGGCAAGTCGAGATTTTTATTGTTAGCTGATTTTTTCCTTTGTAGATAAATGATATGCTTACGACGCTTCTCTATTGCTAATGAAATCGGCAACACTTTTTGTTGTTTTTGAACTGAAAAGTCTTCTTGGACAAAATGTTCGAACACAGACTCTGTCAGCATAGTGTACAAGTGTGTCCGCAACTTTTCAAACTTATAAAGAACTTTTCGTGGATCAACGCCTAAAGCGAGTGATGTAGCAAACGCTATAGCATATGGTCCACACGAATGGCCATCCTGTTGTTGCTGCACTTTAGCGAAACGTACAGTCGCATCATTGATTACCATGTGAGGATGCAACCTTTTTAGAAAGGTAATCTGTTCTTCGTGTAACCGTACAGATCCTAACTTCGAATCGTAAATTGTAATTGTTTCAGTGTCGTAGTAACTGCATGTCCAATGTCCCGGTCGATGTAAAATTTGAATATGATCTAAATCAGGCCGAACAGGTTCAATGAGAGACGGTGCATCTCGCAAATATGTTGGTCGAATTTCAACATTCATTTTATCATGCAGCAAGCGCGCAAAGCAGTTCATATGAACGTCTTCAAGCAATCCACCAGTTTCTGCATGATTCATTATAATATTTTTGTCTCTAGTCGTTAAATCGGTACAAAAAATGCTGGGTCCATATTTTTACTATTCTGCTATCTATATATCTATGTGAGAATGTGTCGAGGTTCACAACACGAATGATCTCAACTACTTGTTTAGAGAAACTCAAAACGATATCTTATTAGCGCAAGTGACAGCCTTTGGAGCACAAAAGATAGCTTGTAATGGTACGAGATGCCACCTGCTGTGTGCAAATGGTAGTCAGTATAGGGGCAAGTGGCAGCCTGTATGGCGCAATTGGCAGCCTATATGGTGCAAAAAGCACTTGTATGGCGCAAGTGGCAGCCTATATGGTGCAAAAAGCACTTGTATGGCGCAAGTGGCAGCCTATATGGTGCAAAAAGCACTTGTATGGCGCAAGTGGCAGCCTATATGGTGCTAATAGCACTTGTATGGTGCAAAAAGCACTTGTATGGCGCAAGTGGCAGCCTGTATGGCGCAAGTGGCAGCCTGTATGGCGCAAGTGGCAGCCTATATGGTGCAAAAAGCACTTGTATGGCGCAAGTGGCAGCCTGTTTGGCGCAGGTGGCAGCCTATATGGTGCTAATAGCACTTGTATGGCGCAAGTGGCAGCCTGTATGGCGCAAGTGGCAGCCTGTATGGCACAAGTGCCAGCCTTAGTAAGGATAAGGGTGGGAAAGGGTGTGATGCCTTCAAAACTCCGGAATCTGGAAAAAAAATTCAAAAATAATCGCAATGACAATTTTCTATTTTAAGAATAACAATTTGTCAGAAATGTGTATGTTGATATCTCATAAAGTAACCGAATAAGGACAAAAAGACTTTACAACAGTGTTCAATACATATTAAAATTTTCCCCAAAAATGGACAGTCACACAGTATAGTTCATAAATGTTTAAATCGAGTTATAATAAGATTTATATTTTTTAATATATTCATTTATGATATTTATGTATATTCCGATTTCATAATTATGGTCTGTTTAAATATCACAATAACAAGGACTTTAAAATAATGCAGTTTCAACCAACTCCGCAGTGTTTCTACCATGGAAATGGTGAAACCCTTCTCTTTCTTTCTCGCGCGTGTTATATTTTACAAATTTGTAAAACTTTGAGAAAGTTGATGATATCAAAAATTAAAAAATTTTCACAATTTAAAAAATTTTGAAAGCTTATCTTAAACATTTTGAAAATCTAGAAATTTTGACCATTTTGAGAATGTCAAAAACTAGGCAAAAAAAAAACGAAATTAGACAAGAATTACAAAATAAAAAATAAATTAAGAAAATTTATTTAGCCGTTCTTGAGTTATGGAAAGTGTAACACAGCATTTCATTTTTTTTATATATACACATAATATATAAGATATAAGATATAAGGTATAATATATATTTATTAAAACAATAAAAGTAATCAATAAAATTTGATTTTGAAGTATGAAAAGTACAAAATCTCAAACTGTGAATTGCAATAAATTTTTTCATGTTATTTTT